>CM068373.1:227874084-228545563 GCA_034769895.1 Magicicada septendecula
CAATAGTATCCACCGCGTTAACCTTCCATGGCTTAACTTACATCTCTTAAGGAACGAGATAGACTTATGGTCTGTCCGGACGGTAACGGAATAACCAAGGATATAAGTGCGGAACTTTCCGCACGCGAACACGACACTCAATAATTCCTTTTCTGTAACGTGGTAGTTTTTCTCACATTGATTCAAAGCTCTGCTGGCAAAGCAGATCACCAGATGTTCGCCCTTCTCATCCTCTTGATATAAGGTAGTGCCGAGGCTGATGTCACTGGCATCACAATTAAGAAAGAAAGGCTTGTTAAAATCTGGATGGCGAAGTATGATAGGTTCAAGGAATTTTTGTTTTATTAAAGATAGTATATTCTGTTGTTCATTACCCCAGATCCATTTATTTTTGGATGACAGTTGCGGCTGAAATCTGGCAGTCAGTTCTGAGTACTTTTCCTGGAACTTACGGTAATAATTACAGAGTCCCAGGAACGACTGTAACTGCCTTCGATTCTTTGGTGTAGGAAAGTTCTGAATCGCTTCGACTTTTTCAGCCGACGGTGAGATTCCCTGATCATTTAAGATGAAGCCTAAGAATTGTATTTTCCTTAGCAATGAAATGAGATTTTGCTAACTTTAGCATAATATTATTTGTCGCTAGCTTCTGTAATACGTGTTCCACACGGTAGCAGTGTTCCTCCCAAGTTTCTGAAGACACTAGCAAGTCATCGACATATACGGTGGTGAATTGTAGTGCTTCTTGGCCAAGTATCTGGTCCATGCAGTGCACAAAGACTGCGACTGAGTTTACCAGTCCGAAGGGCAACCTCTTAAACTGTTAGTTCCGCCCTTCGAATATAAAGGCCAGATACTGGCGACTCTGTGGATGTAATTCCACCTGCCAGTACCCGCACACCGTATCCCAGGTACTGAAGTATTTGGTACCGTGGAACCGTTTTAAAATCTCCTCAATCTCACCGGGCGAAGTCCTGTCATTAATGATCATTTTATTTATTTCGCGCGCATCTAAACACAAACGGACTTGTCCGTTTTTCTTAGGAATAGCCACGATAGGACTTGTATATGGGGAATGGCTACTCTCTATAATGTCACGGTTAATCATTTGCTCTATTTCAGCTCTTACTGCTTGCTTTCGTGATTGCGCAATGGGGTAAGACTTCCGGTTAAAGTCCACTGTGTCTCGGAACTGTAGAGTACACTGGAAGTTTTTCACTTTACCGGGCTCATCAGAAAAGACTGATTTATATTTGTTATATATGTTTATCAATTTGTTCGCTTGGTTAACTGTTAACTTTTCGCCAGTTATACCGCTCCGGAAATCCCTGATCTCCTGGATTTTTTGTGACCATAAATCTTCATTGGAGGTGTCGTCTATCCTTTGATAAATTACAGATGTTGGATGGATGTAGTTAATTTTGCGGATTTGCTGGTGGATACTATCCGGAACGACTTGGTCACTACCCACCAAGTTCGCCGTCCAAGTATGTCCGTTAGTAAACAGCGACAATGTTTCAGTTCTCAGATCAATGATGGCGGAATTCCTCCTGAGCACATCGCACCCGACCAGTATATTGAATGGCAGACCGCTCGCCACCAAGAATTCCATATCAATTGCTATACCACAGCTCATCACACTGGCGGAAACTTGCCTACGTATTGTTTTATTTTGTCGGCCGGTTGCTCCCAACAAAATAATATTATTCAACGGCAACGTTGGTAAAGTTCTCCCGCACTCTTGCTGTATCCTCTCCAGTTCCGTCGTACTTATGATTGACACGTTCGAACCAGTATCGATCATTAACTTGGCTGGGATGCCTTCTACCTCGGCGTCGACATGTATTATTTCATTATTGAAGTTATTGGTGGGATTCCTGTTATCCTCTTCCAATAACTCATGTCTGATGTCCTTTAGGTAGTTGCACCCTATGACTGTGATACGATTGTTATTATACACATGATTGCACTCATTATTACGATTATACCCAGTATTTAGGAGCAGTAACGGGTTCTGGCGATTTATTACTGCCTGTGCCCGTTTAAAGGCTCGGCATCATTGTTCCTTTGAGCCATACTAGTGGATGCCTCAGTTGGGATGCTTAGAGTGGTTCCCTGTCGATCTGTCCTATGGTCTTCCGGTCGTTCGTGGTTAGACCTCCGTTCAGCGTCATCTAAACTATTACTCCTTCTTGCTGGATAGTACCTTGGTTGGTCCCGTTCTAGGCTCCTCCGCCTTTCTTCATATCCGCGGTAGCTGTTTCTTCGATTGTGGTTGAATCCTCACTGTCGTCCATCTGTGGCTCGTATGAAGTTCACTCTAGGACGAGGAAACCTATTATTAACGGGATTACCATTATTGGGACCCGCACGATTATTATTACTATGGTAACGATTATTACCATAATTGGTGCTTCTCTGACTATTTGTGTTATTAGGGTAGGGATTGCGGTTACCCTGATAACCATTAGAGGGTCGACTCGGGTTTGGATGGTTTGAACCCGTATTATTATTATTATTATTATTGTAACTAGAATTGTTCACATTATTATTATTACTAAAACTGTTATTTTGCGGGTATGCCCGGCCTCCTTGGTACCCAGTGTTTATGTTGTTCGTACCCTGGTTATTGTTCTGATACGTCCTTGGTTCGGGCCCATCACTTCTTCTACGACTCTGTCGGTAGTAGTCTTCATTTTCATAGTTTTCGAGGAGTTCGGTCATTGCCTGGATGGTTTTTATTTGGCTGCCCCTCCTCGCACGAATTACTTCTTCATCATAATGATATGATAACTTATTTATTAGGCACTCCTCAGGTATGGCCGGTTCTAAATGCTTGGCCATACATACCTTGCCGAGGAAATAAGCTGTCATTGAACTACCGACTTGTGGTTTGTAGTGGCCGTGACATATATTGTCTCTTATTAAATTTTGAGTTGTCTCCGACCAGTACTTGGCCTTGAAAAGGCTCTTAAATTGCTGATAATTGTCGATGTCGCTCCGGTTGGCCATCCACCAATGGTCATTCACCTCCCGAAACGACTCGTCAAGGAATTCTCTGTTCTGGACCCATCGGTTCCCTCTGTGTTTTTCGAGGTATTCCTCTATGCGTGCCAAGAACTCCATGGGCTTCCGTTTATATTGCCGGAAATTGAGCCATTCTCTGTTTTCTGACATGGGGAAATTATGATATCCAGATGGTCTGTTCCTTATCAATTCTATCTCCTCCTGGCTCTGACGCACCTGTCCGGTTATGTTCGTCATGGCGGCTTCCACGCCGTCGCATCTTTCGGTTACCTGTGTCCGCACTTTATTCACTTCTTCCAAGGCAAATTTCTTGTTTTCTTCCAGTTTCGTTTCCTGTTGTTCTTTGACATGTGTAATCTCTTTATGTATTACTTCCCGGACCTCCAGCACTTCGTTTTCGGTCTGACGACATCTTTCGTCTACTTCTCTGATCTGCTGGTTAACAACCACGACTTCCTGTTCTAACTTCTTTACGATGGATTTCTTCGTCTCTGTTATCTTTTTATTTAACTCTTCTTTCACCAGTCCAATCCTTTCGTCTAACTGATTCATGTTCTCTTGGTTAACTTCCCTTAGTTCTTCTCTCAGCAGCTGATTGTCCTCTCTCAATTCTTCCAATCTTTCCCCCATCGTCTCTTCCATTTTCCTGTTATTTTCCCTTAATTCGTCTTTTAATTGTTGGTTGTCACTTTCTATTTTCTTACTGGTTTCTTCCATCTTCTCTTCCAAATTCTTATTATTTTCTTCCATTTTCCTTTCCATCTTCTTACTCAAGGATTGGTTGTCCCTTTTCAGATCTTCCATTTTCTTATTCAAAGATTGGTTGTTTTCCTCCATCTTCTCTTCTAAATTCTTACTGGTTTCTTCAATCCTCTTGTTAGTGTTTTCTATCTTTCGGCCCAATTCTTCCTTCGTGGATCGGTTGTCTTCCTTCAAATCTTCCTTCAATTCCTGATTCATTGATTTGTTATCCTCTCTCATTTGCCTGAACATTTCTATTATGTTCTCTTCCATTGTTTTAGATTTCTCCTTCTCTGGGACATTGACTTCCCCTGTTTGCGTTGTTACTTTAGGTTGTTCCTCTGTTGGTGCGGTTTGTTTATCTTCCAGTGGGGGTAATACCACTTCCGGATCCTCAACGGGTGTTGCCTCCTTATCCCCCATGTCAACCTCTTTTTCGGCCTCTGCCGCCCTCTTCTTCAAAGTAGCTCGTCTTTGCATATTTCTCTCTTCTATTAATTAACTGCTGCCAGGCTTATCTTATCAAGCCCTCTAAGTTGGACGCCACTTTGTAAGAAGACGTGTAGTTACAATTGGGTTTCTTGGCTTCTTCCTTTTTAATTAATCCCCATTGTTTGGGCTAGCCAATTTGTAACAGTTCGTTACGAAAATATAAGAGATTAGAGGTTCGTTCAAAATAAACCTCCACTCTAGTAAGGTTTCGCTCCGCTGTGGTAGTGTAGTAATTCTTTTAAGCCCCACTGTTGCGAGCGCCACTTTGTAACCAGACGTTGTATGCCGGTCCTTACAAAAATAAAATAGTAGAGAAAAATTTTATAAAAAATAAAATTTTCAATAAAAAAAAATAATTTTGTTTATGTTAATCAATGTCTATAATGAAGAAATAAGGCTATTTTAAATGTTTTGTAAAAATTTTAAGAATTAGGCAGGTATTTATTAACTATCGAGCACTTCTGGAAGATCTGAATCAAGTCTGGAGTTAAATAGATTAACTCCAGTCAGCAATCGATCGATGATTTTTCTTGCTGGTCCAATATCTCACTCAAAAAAAATATTTTCTTCTTCTTGAAGTCCCTTAGCCTTAATAAATAACCGTAAATTAGCCTGTGAAATAATAACAGATAAAAAACAATTGAAATAAATGGATTTATTAAACAATTTAATAAATAATCGATTGAGAACAATTATCGACTCCGTCTCAGCGAATTATCGATTGTGCATACAGTAGACAAAATTATTATAGGTATTATATAAAGGACAGGTTCTTTGAGCGATTAAATTAATAGTCAGAGAAGGGTAACGAGAAAGTATAACATTAACAATTAAAGTAAATTTAATAATTATTATTTAACAGTATTCAAATAATTCTGATATATAATGTTTAATAAATTGTTTTGTCAGACCATATGTAGCTTCGATGACGTCACTCGAGGTAGGAAGGCAGATTTGTATTTCAAGATGGCCGCTATTAGATCTGGCGTAGTTACTGCGAAGTCGTCGTGTCAGAAAATCACAACAAAATTACCTTCATGAATGTTTGAAATGTTCCCGCACTGGTGTAATTTGTCTATTAGGTTGTTTGGTGTGTTCTGAAGAAGTGTTCCGTGTATATTGGTGTTAATTAAGTTATTTGGTATGTGTTCACTTCTGTGGGTTAAGTTTCTCAAAATGTGGTTAGGATTTGTAGCGTGAATTATGTCAAATATATTGTTTTACTGTTTTATATCACTCGTATCATGAAGTTAGGTGTTATTTTTCACTATTGTCGTTAAAGTTTTGGTAAATTTAGCTAAGAAAGTGTTCAATTCATCTAACTCTCGATGCACTGACATTAATGGCAAACTGTCGTACCATTTTCTACTCAGTTTTTAAGGAACGTTTTTTCACACAACTATTCAGCTTGATATTCAACAAAAGACTAATTAACTTGGTCAAAATCTGGCCCAGTTAATCTTTGAAAAAGTATTGTTAACATATTTCGATTACCCATACATATGATACAAAATTACATTATATATGGAATTTATTTATTTTATTCATCACTTTCATGAATTATGAACCTTATGATTGGTTTAATCATCTCATTCCTTTTAAATTGATGTATTATAGTCCATATCTGTAGACATTTTGTGGAAATTAACAAATTTCTTTCCCTTTTGGAAATATAGGCTCAAAATCTGATTTCCGCCTTCATACAAATTTTTCTTCCATTTTAATTGTTATTAATACTATTATAATAAATTTTAATTAGTCATATTTCTCTTCCTTTCCTTAAATACATATAAATTGAACTTTTGAACTGGTTTTTTGTGTTAATCTCTGAATTTGACATTGCTCTTTAAAATTAATTAATTTATATATTTTGAAAATTTACAATACTTTAAGGTATATTTCCTTATTATCATTTTAACTCATAGAATCATTCCCAGTAGTGGTTAACTGATTTACCATATCTAAATCTTGCTAGTTTACAGGATTTATAAGTGAATTTTACTGGTTTATATGGTTTCTGTTAATTCACCAAATGGCCTAGAGTTTAGAATTTTACATTTCTGTCTTTCTCAAATAAACTTAATTCTACCACTCCTCTGACTTTACATAGTTACTATTACATGAAAATAAAATGGTTTATAACTTATTGTGAGGTGTAGTATTTAATTAACACTACTGTTATAAAAAAAAATTATGAACATTATTTAGCAATCTGTACAATTGAACATATTGCTGACATGGTTTGAACATGTACATTTAACTCTTTTTGAATTAACACAGCATACCTACTGAAACATTATTACTGGTATGTATGCTGGTATTTAGCAAACATAATTCATTTTAAACACATAATATAAATCTTACTTTCTAATAACTTACAAATACATTGATTTTATGGCTGTTAACAAACAGTCTATTTAAACATTTTAAACCTATGAATACTAAATTAATGCCAGTCCTTTCTGGTCTAAACCATTATTATTTATGATCCCCTTCATCAACAAACATGACCACCCATACTCTAGTTATTAGCATTTTTTACAAATGTCTTGTAACTAAAGAGTTACATTAAAATAATAAAATACTGGAAATCTTCCATTTTATTATTGGACATTAAAGTTGTTATATAGCATATTGATAAGTCATAGTATCACTAACTTAAGTTTATTGCATTTCCAAAAAACACTTACACAAATTCACTTTCACTGGTGGTTCTGATATTTTGAGTCTCACTATCTCAGACCAGACCTTTAGTAATCATGGACTGTTAAGACTTGTTTATTTTCTTATCACACAAACGCTTTAGTAGGTTCACTTCTTATAATACTATACAACACTTTAGGTTTCTAAATAATTACATTTTATAGGATTTTGGTATGTTATACTTTCTTTTTAATCGTTTTGGTGGGTTTGGGGTTGATGGTAGTTAATAATAATAATAGGTTTTACAACGGTGTTTCTTTCATAATATTTCTTCCTCTCCTCCTGTCTTCTTTCTTGTCTTTCTTCTTATCTTCTTTCTTGTCCTTCTTCTCATCTTCTTTCTTGTCTTCATTCTTGTCCTTCTTCTAGTCTTCATTCTTCTGGTCTTCTTGTCTTCCTTCTTCATTCTTGGGTAAACCAAGGTACTTTGTGTTATCTCGACTGATGTTTAGTTTGGAGCATCTAATTTATTTACTGACACGGACCTTGTTCTTCTCTAAAGGTTTCAGGGTATTGTTTTCTTCCTAATCACAGATTTTATTCTGCCTTCTTCTTGTCTTTGGGGTATTTTGGTGTTCACCACTCTTAAACTGATTCTCTTTCTTCTTGATATGGTGTTATTTAATTTGTTTACTGCTCCTAGCTTCCTGGGTAAATTACTGATCTTATAATATGAGTTGCTTTCAATACTTTATTTGATATTTAAACAGTGGTTTTTATATAATGTAATGAGGATTTTTATTTTATCGTGGTTCATTCCTTTGATTTCATTAAATCTCATTCAATATTATTTTAACATTTGTGGTGTAATTAAATTTTTATGATTTTATATGACTTAATAAGTAGTGGATTTTCTGTCACGCTACAGAATGCCCTTCTCCAGAAGTAATTTTTTCAGACTATACTTGCTTTGTCTGAAACAATTGCTTAAGATAATTATTCTAGGTTTGTTATTATTCTGGACTTCCTTCCATTTTAAAAATTTTCTTATTTATATTTGAGTTTATATCCTTCTCATTCTCACTTGACCTTCCTTGATAGTAATAGTCATCTGAGTTTCATATTTATTATTTCATTTTCATATTTCTTCTTCGTATTTTCTCCTTGGGATATTTCCTCCCTATCGTTCCCTACTTTGTGAGCTGGTTCAGTTCAGAGAGGCACTGTACGCTACTTCCTCTGCTGTCCAATACTTCACACATATTTGAGTACAGAGGCAAATCATCTCTGCTCAAAAAACATATTAATACTGCTGGAATTATCTACAGACAGATTAAAAAATTATTCAGAATAGTACACATTTGTTACTATTTTAAAAAATATCTTTGGGATACTTCAATTATTACTTATTATATTTCTCAGAGATTTTAATATTCCTATCTCAGTTGTTCTTCTGATTCGTTAACTGGACGTTTCTTTCATTTGATATTATGGTAGGAAGCTCTTCTATTATTACATTTTTCAACTTTTCTTATCATATAAAGCTTTTGGTGATAAATTCTTTATTACCTTCTGGTTTTTTTATTATAATCTGCATTGTTTATTGTAGCATATCTTTATGACATTTTTAGACTGTTTCTTTGTTCTTATTATTTCCACTTGTTCTATTTTCTAGAACTTTTTATAACTGTCATTATCACAATTGACATTTAATTCATAAATCATTTTCTATTAATTCGTTTAATTACATATATCTTTGATATTATTCTCACATTATTCCTGTCATGGTTATTATACTTTCGAATGAATGTTTTTTATTAATTTTATAATGAGGTCATAATTTCTCCTCATACCACTTCAAAGTTTCATTATCTCATAATTCCACATAAGGTTTTGTATTTTATTATATTCAATCACTCAAATCGTACTAAAAAAAAAATTTTTTTTTATTTCCTTTGGCATCATTTTATGGAAACGTTTTTACTCTTTATATTGAAATTAGACCTGATCATACTTTCCCGAATTATTTTTTTTAATTCTAAAGTCTGTTTCCTTTATTCATCCCATTATGATCCTTTATAAACATGGTAAATATATTTTATGCTTACCATAAATATGGTATTAAATCTCTTCTGTTTATCTCACCAAAGTGTTTTATTAATAATTGGTTGGTAAGTTATACTTACTCTTGGTTTGGAAACTTGATTTATACACAATTCAAAATTCACTCTTCTTATATTTCCATAAAGTTTTCTCAAATAATCTGTATGTAAGGGTGGGCTTGCTTTCTTTTTAAATTTAGTTGTTTTCAATTCAAAATTCTTCTTGTTATATTCTTCTTTCCAAATAGTTTCTTTCAAATAAATTGTATGTAATTGTCTTACATTGTTTTTAGAATTTAATGGTTTTTAAATTCTTCTCTTATATTCTTGCCATAAAGTTTTCTTAAATAATTTTTATGTAAGGTGGGCTTACATGTGTTTTAGAATTTGGCTGATTTTAAATTCTAACTTCTTCTTATATTATTGCCATAAAATTTTCTTCAAATAATTTTTATGTAAGGTGGGCTTACATGTGTTTTAGAATTTTGAGTTATTCATAAAATTTCTTCATGGATGCCTGGTTAAAGACACCCTTAATTTTATTTGAATTCATTTCCTTTATTTCGTATGTGTTGTTGTTATTGTCCTTAGAGACAATATAGGGACCAGTGTACAGAAGCAATAATTTTTTTGTTATTCTCTCTAAGGAACTGGGTAATTCCCTATTCTTCAACAACACCTTCTCTCCAACGGTATAATTAATAACCTCACCCATGCTTTTATCGTACTTATTCCGCCGTTTCTCCTGATCTTCGGCCACCTTATTATGAAATTGAACTCTATTAAATATATATTTATGCTCTTTGGGGAACTCCAATATATCCTCGGTCTCCCTAGGGGGTTGTCTTTCGTACATTGCGGAGTATGGGGTTATTCCTATGGCTGGATGGTATGCCAGGTTGAGGAATTCTTCAGTGGCCTCCAAGTATTCTTGCCACCTCCTCTGCTGATCGTGGCAGTACGTTCTTAATAGGCGCCCCACCTCTCGCAAGACTCTTTCGGCCGGGTTGCTGCTCGGGTGGTATACTAATGTCTTGTATGTATGAACCCCCATAGACAGCAGTGTATCCCCCCATTTCCTCCCCTTGAATTGTGTTCCGTGGTCGGTTATGATCGATACCGGTTTTCCGACGGTTGGGAAGTACTGGTTGATCAGGATTTCAAGAACTTTATTCGTAGTAGCCCAATTCGCTGGGTATAGATTAACGAAGTTGGTATAATGGTCCATTATGATGACGAGATATTTGTATCGGTGGCGGCCTCCACTGCGGGGAAATGGCCCGCAGATATCCAGGAATACCTTCTCAAGTTTCGACTGAGAGGTTATCGGAATCATTTGCCCCTCTCTTTTCTCGTTGTTTGTTTTTACGAGTTGGCAAATGCGACAGTTTCTTATGTACCTTCGTACTTTCCGATTTATGTCTTTGATATGGCAGCTCTCTTCCAGGGCCTTTACCACCTTTAAGGCGCCCATATGCCCATATCGAACATGATAATTAAACACTATCTCCTTCTCGATATGGGTCGGAATAGTAACCTTCCATTCCTCCTTATATAAAGATGGTCTTGAAAACAGGATTCCATTATGGATTTTATAATATTGGGAGATTGTCTCATCCCCTGCTTCCAATCTTGTGATAATAGAGATTAACTTCGGGTCAGCTTGTTGGTGTGTGCTCAGGTGTTCCAAAATTGATTGTAGACCGGCGCTGCTGCTTAGAATATGGTATACTTTAAGAATACTCTCCTCCTCCCCCTCGAACGTCTGTTTGTCAATGTCTACTCTAGACAATACGTCCGCGACGACATTCTTCCTTCCGGGGATATACTCCCACTTAAGGTCGTATTCTTGCAGCAATAGTATCCACCGCGTTAACCTTCCATGGCTTAACTTACATCTCTTAAGGAACGAGATAGACTTATGGTCTGTCCGGACGGTAACGGAATAACCAAGGATATAAGTGCGGAACTTTCCGCACGCGAACACGACACTCAATAATTCCTTTTCTGTAACGTGGTAGTTTTTCTCACATTGATTCAAAGCTCTGCTGGCAAAGCAGATCACCAGATGTTCGCCCTTCTCATCCTCTTGATATAAGGTAGTGCCGAGGCTGATGTCACTGGCATCACAATTAAGAAAGAAAGGCTTGTTAAAATCTGGATGGCGAAGTATGATAGGTTCAAGGAATTTTTGTTTTATTAAAGATAGTATATTCTGTTGTTCATTACCCCAGATCCATTTATTTTTGGATGACAGTTGCGGCTGAAATCTGGCAGTCAGTTCTGAGTACTTTTCCTGGAACTTACGGTAATAATTACAGAGTCCCAGGAACGACTGTAACTGCCTTCGATTCTTTGGTGTAGGAAAGTTCTGAATCGCTTCGACTTTTTCAGCCGACGGTGAGATTCCCTGATCATTTAAGATGAAGCCTAAGAATTGTATTTTCCTTAGCAATGAAATGAGATTTTGCTAACTTTAGCATAATATTATTTGTCGCTAGCTTCTGTAATACGTGTTCCACACGGTAGCAGTGTTCCTCCCAAGTTTCTGAAGACACTAGCAAGTCATCGACATATACGGTGGTGAATTGTAGTGCTTCTTGGCCAAGTATCTGGTCCATGCAGTGCACAAAGACTGCGACTGAGTTTACCAGTCCGAAGGGCAACCTCTTAAACTGGTAGTTCCGCCCTTCGAATATAAAGGCCAGATACTGGCGACTCTGTGGATGTAATTCCACCTGCCAGTACCCGCACACCGTATCCCAGGTACTGAAGTATTTGGTACCGTGGAACCGTTTTAAAATCTCCTCAATCTCACCGGGCGAAGTCCTGTCATTAATGATCATTTTATTTATTTCGCGCGCATCTAAACACAAACGGACTTGTCCGTTTTTCTTAGGAATAGCCACGATAGGACTTGTATATGGGGAATGGCTACTCTCTATAATGTCACGGTTAATCATTTGCTCTATTTCAGCTCTTACTGCTTGCTTTCGTGATTGCGCAATGGGGTAAGACTTCCGGTTAAAGTCCACTGTGTCTCGGAACTGTAGAGTACACTGGAAGTTTTTCACTTTACCGGGCTCATCAGAAAAGACTGATTTATATTTGTTATATATGTTTATCAATTTGTTCGCTTGGTTAACTGTTAACTTTTCGCCAGTTATACCGCTCCGGAAATCCCTGATCTCCTGGATTTTTTGTGACCATAAATCTTCATTGGAGGTGTCGTCTATCCTTTGATAAATTACAGATGTTGGATGGATGTAGTTAATTTTGCGGATTTGCTGGTGGATACTATCGGGAACGACTTGGTCACTACCCACCAAGTTCGCCGTCCAAGTATGTCCGTTAGTAAACAGCGACAATGTTTCAGTTCTCAGATCAATGATGGCGGAATTCCTCCTGAGCACATCGCACCCGACCAGTATATTGAATGGCAGACCGCTCGCCACCAAGAATTCCATATCAATTGCTATACCACAGCTCATCACACTGGCGGAAACTTGCCTACGTATTGTTTTATTTTGTCGGCCGGTTGCTCCCAACAAAATAATATTATTCAACGGCAACGTTGGTAAAGTTCTCCCGCACTCTTGCTGTATCCTCTCCAGTTCCGTCGTACTTATGATTGACACGTTCGAACCAGTATCGATCATTAACTTGGCTGGGATGCCTTCTACCTCGGCGTCGACATGTATTATTTCATTATTGAAGTTATTGGTGGGATTCCTGTTATCCTCTTCCAATAACTCATGTCTGATGTCCTTTAGGTAGTTGCACCCTATGACTGTGATACGATTGTTATTATACACATGATTGCACTCATTATTACGATTATACCCAGTATTTAGGAGCAGTAACGGGTTCTGGCGATTTATTACTGCCTGTGCCCGTTTAAAGGCTCGGCATCATTGTTCCTTTGAGCCATACTAGTGGATGCCTCAGTTGGGATGCTTAGAGTGGTTCCCTGTCGATCTGTCCTATGGTCTTCCGGTCGTTCGTGGTTAGACCTCCGTTCAGCGTCATCTAAACTATTACTCCTTCTTGCTGGATAGTACCTTGGTTGGTCCCGTTCTAGGCTCCTCCGCCTTTCTTCATATCCGCGGTAGCTGTTTCTTCGATTGTGGTTGAATCCTCACTGTCGTCCATCTGTGGCTCGTATGAAGTTCACTCTAGGACGAGGAAACCTATTATTAAAGGGATTACCATTATTGGGACCCGCACGATTATTATTACTATGGTAACGATTATTACCATAATTGGGGCTTCTCTGACTATTTGTGTTATTAGGGTAGGGATTGCGGTTACCCTGATAACCATTAGAGGGTCGACTCGGGTTTGGATGGTTTGAACCCGTATTATTATTATTATTATTATTGTAACTAGAATTGTTCACATTATTATTATTACTAAAACTGTTATTTTGCGGGTATGCCCGGCCTCCTTGGTACCCAGTGTTTATGTTGTTCGTACCCTGGTTATTGTTCTGATACGTCCTTGGTTCGGGCCCATCACTTCTTCTACGACTCTGTCGGTAGTAGTCTTCATTTTCATAGTTTTCGAGGAGTTCGGTCATTGCCTGGATGGTTTTTATTTGGCTGCCCCTCCTCGCACGAATTACTTCTTCATCATAATGATATGATAACTTATTTATTAGGCACTCCTCAGGTATGGCCGGTTCTAAATGCTTGGCCATACATACCTTACCGAGGAAATAAGCTGTCATTGAACTACCGACTTGTGGTTTGTAGTGGCCGTGACATATATTGTCTCTTATTAAATTTTGAGTTGTCTCCGACCAGTACTTGGCCTTGAAAAGGCTCTTAAATTGCTGATAATTGTCGATGTCGCTCCGGTTGGCCATCCACCAATGGTCATTCACCTCCCGAAACGACTCGTCAAGGAATTCTCTGTTCTGGACCCATCGGTTCCCTCTGTGTTTTTCGAGGTATTCCTCTATGCGTGCCAAGAACTCCATGGGCTTCCGTTTATATTGCCGGAAATTGAGCCATTCTCTGTTTTCTGACATGGGGAAATTATGATATCCAGATGGTCTGTTCCTTATCAATTCTATCTCCTCCTGGCTCTGACGCACCTGTCCGGTTATGTTCGTCATGGCGGCTTCCACGCCGTCGCATCTTTCGGTTACCTGTGTCCGCACTTTATTCACTTCTTCCAAGGCAAATTTCTTGTTTTCTTCCAGTTTCGTTTCCTGTTGTTCTTTGACATGTGTAATCTCTTTATGTATTACTTCCCGGACCTCCAGCACTTCGTTTTCGGTCTGACGACATCTTTCGTCTACTTCTCTGATCTGCTGGTTAACAACCACGACTTCCTGTTCTAACTTCTTTACGATGGATTTCTTCGTCTCTGTTATCTTTTTATTTAACTCTTCTTTCACCAGTCCAATCCTTTCGTCTAACTGATTCATGTTCTCTTGGTTAACTTCCCTTAGTTCTTCTCTCAGCAGCTGATTGTCCTCTCTCAATTCTTCCAATCTTTCCCCCATCGTCTCTTCCATTTTCCTGTTATTTTCCCTTAATTCGTCTTTTAATTGTTGGTTGTAACTTTCTATTTTCTTACTGGTTTCTTCCATCTTCTCTTCCAAATTCTTATTATTTTCTTCCATTTTCCTTTCCATCTTCTTACTCAAGGATTGGTTGTCCCTTTTCAGATCTTCCATTTTCTTATTCAAAGATTGGTTGTTTTCCTCCATCTTCTCTTCTAAATTCTTACTGGTTTCTTCAATCCTCTTGTTAGTGTTTTCTATCTTTCGGCCCAATTATTCCTTCGTGGATCGGTTGTCTTCCTTCAAATCTTCCTTCAATTCCTGATTCATTGATTTGTTATCCTCTCTCATTTGCCTGAACATTTCTATTATGTTCTCTTCCATTGTTTTAGATTTCTCCTTCTCTGGGACATTGACTTCCCCTGTTTGCGTTGTTACTTTAGGTTGTTCCTCTGTTGGTGCGGTTTGTTTATCTTCCAGTGGGGGTAATACCACTTCCGGATCCTCAACGGGTGTTGCCTCCTTATCCCCCATGTCAACCTCTTTTTCGGCCTCTGCCGCCCTCTTCTTCGAAGTAGCTCGTCTTTGCATATTTCTCTCTTCTATTAATTAACTGCTGCCAGGCTTATCTTATCAAGCCCTCTAAGTTGGACGCCACTTTGTAAGAAGACGTGTAGTTACAATTGGGTTTCTTGGCTTCTTCCTTTTTAATTAATCCCCATTGTTTGGGCTAGCCAATTTGTAACAGTTCGTTACGAAAATATAAGAGATTAGAGGTTCGTTCAAAATAAACCTCCACTCTAGTAAGGTTTCGCTCCGCTGTGGTAGTGTAGTAATTCTTTTAAGCCCCACTGTTGCGAGCGCCACTTTGTAACCAGACGTTGTATGCCGGTCCTTACAAAAATAAAATAGTAGAGAAAAATTTTATAAAAAATAAAATTTTCAATAAAAAAAATAATTTTGTTTATGTTAATCAATGTCTATAATGAAGAAATAACGCTATTTTAAATGTTTTGTAAAAATTTTAAGAATTAGGCAGGTATTTATTAACTATCGAGCACTTCTGGAAGATCTGAATCAAGTCTGGAGTTAAATAGATTAACTCCAGTCAGCAATCGATCGATGATTTTTCTTGCTGGTCCAATATCTCACTCAAAAAAAATATTTTCTTCTTCTTGAAGTCCCTTAGCCTTAATAAATAACCGTAAATTAGCCTGTGAAATAATAACAGATAAAAAACAATTGAAATAAATGGATTTATTAAACAATTTAATAAATAATCGATTGAGAACAATTATCGACTCCGTCTCAGCGAATTATCGATTGTGCATACAGTAGACAAAATTATTATAGGTATTATATAAAGGACAGGTTCTTTGAGCGATTAAATTAATAGTCAGAGAAGGGTAACGAGAAAGTATAACATTAACAATTAAAGTAAATTTAATAATTATTATTTAACAGTATTCAAATAATTCTGATATATAATGTTTAATAAATTGTTTTGTCAGACCATATGTAGCTTCGATGACGTCACTCGAGGTAGGAAGGCAGATTTGTATTTCAAGATGGCCGCTATTAGATCTGGCGTAGTTACTGCGAAGTCGTCGTGTCAGAAAATCACAACAAAATTACCTTCATGAATGTTTGAAATGTTCCCGCACTGGTGTAATTTGTCTATTAGGTTGTTTGGTGTGTTCTGAAGAAGTGTTCCGTGTATATTGGTGTTAATTAAGTTATTTGGTATGTGTTCACTTCTGTGGGTTAAGTTTCTCAAAATGTGGTTAGGATTTGTAGCGTGAATTATGTCAAATATATTGTTTTACTGTTTTATATCACTCGTATCATGAAGTTAGGTGTTATTTTTCACTACTGTCATTAAAGTTTTGGTAAATTTAGCTAAGAAAGTGTTCAATTCATCTAACTCTCGATGCACTGACATTAATGGCAAACTGTCGTACCATTTTCTACTCAGTTTTTAAGGAACGTTTTTTCACACAACTATTCAGCTTGATATTCAACAAAAGACTAATTAACTTGGTCAAAATCTGGCCCAGTTAATCTTTGAAAAAGTATTGTTAACATATTTCGATTACCCATACATATGATACAAAATTACATTATATATGGAATTTACTTATTTTATTCATCACTTTCATGAATTATGAACCTTATCATTGGTTTAATAATCTCATTCCTTTTAAATTGATGTATTATAGTCCATATCTGTAGACATTTTGTGGAAATTAACAAATTTCTTTCCCTTTTGGAAATATAGGCTCAAAATCTGATTTCCGCCTTCATACAAATTTTTCTTCCATTTTAATTGTTACTAATACTATTATAATAAATTTTAATTAGTCATATTTCTCTTCCTTTCCTTAAATACATATAAATTGAACTTTTGAACTGGTTTTTTGTGTTAATCTCTGAATTTGACATTGCTCTTTAAAATTAATTAATTTATATATTTTGAAAATTTACAATATTTTAAGGTATATTTCCTTATTATCATTTTAACTCATAGGATCATTCCCAGTAGTGGTTAACTGATTTACCTTATCTAAATCTTGCTAGTTTACAGGATTTATAAGTGAATTTTACTGGTTTATATGGTTTCTGTGAATTCACCAAATGGCCTAGAGTTTAGAATTTTACATTTCTGTCTTTCTCAAATAAACTTAATTCTACCACTCCTCTGACTTTACATAGTTACTATTACATGAAAATAAAATGGTTTATAACTTATTGTGAGGTGTAGTATTTAATTAACACTACTGTTATAAAAAAAACAATTATGAACATTATTTAGCAATCTGTACAATTGAACATATTGCTGACATGGTTTGAACATGTACATTTAACTCTTTTTGAATTAACACAGCATACCTACTGAAACATTATTACTGGTATGTATGCTGGTATTTAGCAAACATAATTCATTTTAAACACATAATATAAATCTTACTTTCTAATAACTTACAAATACATTGATTTTATGGCTGTTAACAAACAGTCTATTTAAACATTTTAAACCTATGAATACTAAATTAATGCCAGTCCTTTCTGGTCTAAACCATTATTATTTATGATCCCCTTCATCAGCAAACATGACCACCCATACTCTAGTTATTAGCATTTTTTACAAATGTCTTGTAAATAAAGAGTTACATTAAAATAATAAAATACTGGAAATCTTCCATTTTATTATTGGATATTAAAGTTGTTATATAGCATATTGATAAGTCATAGTATCACTAACTTTAAGTTTATTGCATTTCCAAAAAACACTTACACAAATTCACTTTCACTGGTGGTTCTGATATTTTGAGTCTCACTATCTCAGACCAGACCTTTAGTAATCATGGACTGTTAAGACTTGTTTATTTTCTTATCACACAAACGCTTTAGTAGGTTCACTTCTTATAATACTATACAACACTTTAGGTTTCTAAATAATTACATTTTATAGGATTTTGGTATGTTATACTTTCTTTTTAATCGTTTTGGTGGGTTTGGGGTTGATGGTAGTTAATAATAATAATAGGTTTTACAACGGTGTTTCTTTCATAATATTTCTTCCTCTCCTCCTGTCTTCTTTCTTGTCTTTCTTCTTATCTTCTTTCTTGTCCTTCTTCTCATCTTCTTTCTTGTCTTCATTCTTGTCCTTCTTCTAGTCTTCATTCTTCTGGTCTTCTTGTCTTCCTTCTTCATTCTTGGGTAAACCAAGGTACTTTGTGTTATCTCGACTGATGTTTAGTTTGGAGCATCTAATTTATTTACTGACACGGACCTTGTTCTTCTCTAAAGGTTTCAGGGTATTGTTTTCTTCCTGATCACAAATTTTATTCTTCCTTCTTCTTGTCTTTGGGGTAT
The DNA here is from genome assembly GCA_034769895.1 of Magicicada septendecula. NCBI lineage: Eukaryota > Metazoa > Arthropoda > Insecta > Hemiptera > Cicadidae > Magicicada > Magicicada septendecula. The sequence continues at coordinate 227,892,478 of CM068373.1, forward strand.
TTTGGTGTTCACCACTCTTAAACTGATTCTCTTTCTTCTTGATATGGTGTTATTTAATTTGTTTACTGCTCCTAGCTTCCTGGGTAAATTACTGATCTTATAATATGAGTTGCTTTCAATACTTTATTTGATATTTAAACAGTGGTTTTTATATAATGTAATGAGGATTTTTATTTTATCGTGGTTCATTCCTTTGATTTCATTAAATCTCATTCAATATTATTTTAACATTTGTGGTGTAATTAAATTTTTATGATTTTATATGACTTAATAAGTAGTGGATTTTCTGTCACGCTACAGAATGCCCTTCTCCAGAAGTAATTTTTTCAGACTATACTTGCTTTGTCTGAAACAATTGCTTAAGATAATTATTCTAGGTTTGTTATTATTCTGGACTTCCTTCCATTTTAAAAATTTTCTTATTTATATTTGAGTTTATATCCTTCTCAGTCTCACTTGATCTTCCTTGATAGTAATAGTCATCTGAGTTTCATATTTATTATTTCATTTCCATATTTCTTCTTAGTATTTTCTCCTTGGGATATTTCCTCCCTATCGTTCCCTACTTTGTGAGCTGGTTCAGTTCAGAGAGGCACTGTACGCTACTTCCTCTGCTGTCCAATACTTCACACATATTTGAGTACAGAGGCAAATCATCTCTGCTCAAAAAACATATTAATACTGCTGGAATTATCTACAGACAGATTAAAAAATTATTCAGAATAGTACACATTTGTTACTATTTTAAAAAATATCTTTGGGATACTTCACTTATTACTTATTATATTTCTCAGAGATTTTAATATTCCTATCTCAGTTGTTCTTCTGATTCGTTAACTGGATGTTTCTTTCATTTGATATTATGGTAGGAAGCTCTTCTATTATTACATTTTTCAACTTTTCTTATCATATAAAGCTTTTGGTGATAAATTCTTTATTACCTTCTGGTTTTTTTATTATAATCTGCATTGTTTATTGTAGCATATCTTTATGACATTTTTAGACTGTTTCTTTGTTCTTATTATTTCCACTTGTTCTATTTTCTAGAACTTTTTATAACTGTCATTATCACAATTGACATTTAATTCATAAATCATTTTCTATTAATTCGTTTAATTACATATATCTTTGATATTATTCTCACATTATTCCTGTCATGGTTATTATACTTTCGAATGAATGTTTTTTATTAATTTTATAATGAGGTCATAATTTCTCCTCATACCACTTCAAAGTTTCATTATCTCATAATTCCACATAAGGTTTTGTATTTTATTATATTCAATCACTCAAATCGTACTAAAAAAAAAATTTTTTTTTATTTCCTTTGGCATCATTTTATGGAAACGTTTTTACTCTTTATATTGAAATTAGACCTGATCATACTTTCCCGAATTATATTTTTTAATTCTAAAGTCTGTTTCCTTTATTCATCCCATTATGATCCTTTATAAACATGGTAAATATATTTTATGCTTACCATAAATATGGTATTAAATCTCTTCTGTTTATCTCACCAAAGTGTTTTATTAATAACTGGTTGGTAAGTTATACTTACTCTTGGTTTGGAAACTTGATTTATACACAATTCAAAATTCACTCTTCTTATATTTCCATAAAGTTTTCTCAAATAATCTGTATGTAAGGTGGGCTTGCTTTCTTTTTAAATTTAGTTGTTTTCAATTCAAAATTCTTCTTGTTATATTCTTCTTTCCAAATAGTTTCTTTCAAATAAATTGTATGTAATTGTCTTACATTGTTTTTAGAATTTAATGGTTTTTAAATTCTTCTCTTATATTCTTGCCATAAAGTTTTCTTAAATAATTTTTATGTAAGGTGGGCTTACATGTGTTTTAGAATTTGGCTGATTTTAAATTCTAACTTCTTCTTATATTATTGCCATAAAATTTTCTTCAAATAATTTTTATGTAAGGTGGGCTTACATGTGTTTTAGAATTTTGAGTTATTCATAAAATTTCTTCATGGATGCCTGGTTAAAGACACCCTTAATTTTATTTGAATTCATTTCCTTTATTTCGTATGTGTTGTTGTTATTGTCCTTAGAGACAATATAGGGACCAGTGTACAGAAGCAATAATTTTTTTGTTATTCTCTCTAAGGAACTGGGTAATTCCCTATTCTTTAACAACACCTTCTCTCCAACGGTATATTTAATAACCTCACCCATGCTTTTATCGTACTTATTCCGCCGTTTCTCCTGATCTTCGGCCACCTTATTATGAAATTGAACTCTATTAAATATATATTTATGCTCTCTGGGGAACTCCAATATATCCTCGATCTCCCTAGGGGGTTGTCTTTCGTACATTGCGGAGTATGGGGTTATTCCTATGGCTGGATGGTATGCCAGGTTGAGGAATTCTTCAGTGGCCTCCAAGTATTCTTGCCACCTCCTCTGCTGATCGTGGCAGTACGTTCTTAATAGGCGCCCCACCTCTCGCAAGACTCTTTCGGCCGGGTTGCTGCTCGGGTGGTATAGTAATGTCCTGTATGTATGAACCCCCATAGACAGCAGTGTATCCCGCCATTTCCTCCCCTTGAATTGTGTTCCGTGGTCGGTTATGATCGATACCGGTTTTCCGACGGTTGGGAAGTACTGGTTGATCAGGATTTCAAGAACTTTATTCGTAGTCGCCCAATTCGCTGGGTATAGATTAACGAACTTGGTATAATGGTCCATTATGATGACGAGATATTTGTATCGGTGGCGGCCTCCACTGCGGGGAAATGGCCCGCAGATATCCAGGAATACCTTCTCAAGTTTCGACTGAGAGGTTATCGGAATCATTTGCCCCTCTCTTTTCTCGTTGTTTGTTTTTACGAGTTGGCAAATGCGACAGTTTCTTATGTACCTTCGTACTTTCCGATTTATGTCTTTGATATGGCAGCTCTCTTCCAGGGCCTTTACCACCTTTAAGGCGCCCATATGCCCATATCGAACATGATAATTAAACACTATCTCCTTCTCGATATGGGTCGGAATAGTAACCTTCCATTCCTCCTTATATAAAGATGGTCTTGAAAACAGGATTCCATTATGGATTTTATAATATTGGGAGATTGTCTCATCCCCTGCTTCCAATCTTGTGATAATAGAGATTAACTTCGGGTCAGCTTGTTGGTGTGTGCTCAGGTGTTCCAAAATTGATTGTAGACCGGCGCTGCTGCTTAGAATATGGTATACTTTAAGAATACTCTCCTCCTCCCCCTCGAACGTCTGTTTGTCAATGTCTACTCTAGACAATACGTCCGCGACGACATTCTTCCTTCCGGGGATATACTCCCACTTAAGGTCGTATTCTTGCAGCAATAGTATCCACCGCGTTAACCTTCCATGGCTTAACTTACATCTCTTAAGGAACGAGATAGACTTATGGTCTGTCCGGACGGTAACGGAATAACCAAGGATATAAGTGCGGAACTTTCCGCACGCGAACACGACACTCAATAATTCCTTTTCTGTAACGTGGTAGTTTTTCTCACATTGATTCAAAGCTCTGCTGGCAAAGCAGATCACCAGATGTTCGCCCTTCTCATCCTCTTGATATAAGGTAGTGCCGAGGCTGATGTCACTGGCATCACAATTAAGAAAGAAAGGCTTGTTAAAATCTGGATGGCGAAGTATGATAGGTTCAAGGAATTTTTGTTTTATTAAAGATAGTATATTCTGTTGTTCATTACCCCAGATCCATTTATTTTTGGATGACAGTTGCGGCTGAAATCTGGCAGTCAGTTCTGAGTACTTTTCCTGGAACTTACGGTAATAATTACAGAGTCCCAGGAACGACTGTAACTGCCTTCGATTCTTTGGTGTAGGAAAGTTCTGAATCGCTTCGACTTTTTCAGCCGACGGTGAGATTCCCTGATCATTTAAGATGAAGCCTAAGAATTGTATTTCCTTAGCAATGAAATGAGATTTTGCTAACTTTAGCATAATATTATTTGTCGCTAGCTTCTGTAATACGTGTTCCACACGGTAGCAGTGTTCCTCCCAAGTTTCTGAAGACACTAGCAAGTCATCGACATATACGGTGGTGAATTGTAGTGCTTCTTGGCCAAGTATCTGGTCCATGCAGTGCACAAAGACTGCGACTGAGTTTACCAGTCCGAAGGGCAACCTCTTAAACTGGTAGTTCCGCCCTTCGAATATAAAGGCCAGATACTGGCGACTCTGTGGATGTAATTCCACCTGCCAGTACCCGCACACCGTATCCCAGGTACTGAAGTATTTGGTACCGTGGAACCGTTTTAAAATCTCCTCAATCTCACCGGGCGAAGTCCTGTCATTAATGATCATTTTATTTATTTCGCGCGCATCTAAACACAAACGGACTTGTCCGTTTTTCTTAGGAATAGCCACGATAGGACTTGTATATGGGGAATGGCTACTCTCTATAATGTCACGGTTAATCATTTGCTCTATTTCAGCTCTTACTGCTTGCTTTCGTGATTGCGCAATGGGGTAAGACTTCCGGTTAAAGTCCACTGTGTCTCGGAACTGTAGAGTACACTGGAAGTTTTTCACTTTACCGGGCTCATCAGAAAAGACTGATTTATATTTGTTATATATGTTTATCAATTTGTTCGCTTGGTTAACTGTTAACTTTTCGCCAGTTATACCGCTCCGGAAATCCCTGATCTCCTGGATTTTTTGTGACCATAAATCTTCATTGGAGGTGTCGTCTATCCTTTGATAAATTACAGATGTTGGATGGATGTAGTTAATTTTGCGGATTTGCTGGTGGATACTATCGGGAACGACTTGGTCACTACCCACCAAGTTCGCCGTCCAAGTATGTCCGTTAGTAAACAGCGACAATGTTTCAGTTCTCAGATCAATGATGGCGGAATTCCTCCTGAGCACATCGCACCCGACCAGTATATTGAATGGCAGACCGCTCGCCACCAAGAATTCCATATCAATTGCTATACCACAGCTCATCACACTGGCGGAAACTTGCCTACGTATTGTTTTATTTTGTCGGCCGGTTGCTCCCAACAAAATAATATTATTCAACGGCAACGTTGGTAAAGTTCTCCCGCACTCTTGCTGTATCCTCTCCAGTTCCGTCGTACTTATGATTGACACGTTCGAACCAGTATCGATCATTAACATGGCTGGGATGCCTTCTACCTCGGCGTCGACATGTATTATTTCATTATTGAAGTTATTGGTGGGATTCCTGTTATCCTCTTCCAATAACTCATGTCTGATGTCCTTTAGGTAGTTGTACCCTATGACTGTGATACGATTGTTATTATACACATGATTGCACTCATTATTACGATTATACCCAGTATTTAGGAGCAGTAACGGGTTCTGGCGATTTATTACTGCCTGTGCCCGTTTAAAGGCTCGGCATCATTGTTCCTTTGAGCCATACTAGTTGATGCCTCAGTTGGGATGCTTAGAGTGGTTCCCTGTCGATCTGTCCTATGGTCTTCCGGTCGTTCGTGGTTAGACCTCCGTTCAGCGTCACCTAAACTATTACTCCTTCTTGCTGGATAGTACCTTGGTTGGTCCCGTTCTAGGCTCCTCCGCCTTTCTTCATATCCGCGGTAGCTGTTTCTTCGATTGTGGTTGAATCCTCACTGTCGTCCATCTGTGGCTCGTATGAAGTTCACTCTAGGACGAGGAAACCTATTATTAACGGGATTACCATTATTGGGACCCGCACGATTATTATTACTATGGTAACGATTATTACCATAATTGGGGCTTCTCTGACTATTTGTGTTATTAGGGTAGGGATTGCGGTTACCCTGATAACCATTAGAGGGTCGACTCGGGTTTGGATGGTTTGAACCCGTATTATTATTATTATTATTATTGTAACTAGAATTGTTCACATTATTATTATTACTAAAACTGTTATTTTGCGGGTATGCCCGGCCTCCTTGGTACCCAGTGTTTATGTTGTTCGTACCCTGGTTATTGTTCTGATACGTCCTTGGTTCGGGCCCATCACTTCTTCTACGACTCTGTCGGTAGTAGTCTTCATTTTCATAGTTTTCGAGGAGTTCGGTCATTGCCTGGATGGCTTTTATTTGGCTGCCCCTCCTCGCACGAATTACTTCTTCATCATAATGATATGATAACTTATTTATTAGGCACTCCTCAGGTATGGCCGGTTCTAAATGCTTGGCCATACATACCTTACCGAGGAAATAAGCTGTCATTGAACTACCGACTTGTGGTTTGTAGTGGCCGTGACATATATTGTCTCTTATTAAATTTTGAGTTGTCTCCGACCAGTACTTGGCCTTGAAAAGGCTCTTAAATTGCTGATAATTGTCGATGTCGCTCCGGTTGGCCATCCACCAATGGTCATTCACCTCCCGAAACGACTCGTCAAGGAATTCTCTGTTCTGGACCCATCGGTTCCCTCTGTGTTTTTCGAGGTATTCCTCTATGCGTGCCAAGAACTCCATGGGCTTCCGTTTATATTGCCGGAAATTGAGCCATTCTCTGTTTTCTGACATGGGGAAATTATGATATCCAGATGGTCTGTTCCTTATCAATTCTATCTCCTCCTGGCTCTGACGCACCTGTCCGGTTATGTTCGTCATGGCGGCTTCCACGCCGTCGCATCTTTCGGTTACCTGTGTCCGCACTTTATTCACTTCTTCCAAGGCAAATTTCTTGTTTTCTTCCAGTTTCGTTTCCTGTTGTTCTTTGACATGTGTAATCTCTTTATGTATTACTTCCCGGACCTCCAGCACTTCGTTTTCGGTCTGACGACATCTTTCGTCTACTTCTCTGATCTGCTGGTTAACAACCACGACTTCCTGTTCTAACTTCTTTACGATGGATTTCTTCGTCTCTGTTATCTTTTTATTTAACTCTTCTTTCACCAGTCCAATCCTTTCGTCTAACTGATTCATGTTCTCTTGGTTAACTTCCCTTAGTTCTTCTCTCAGCAGCTGATTGTCCTCTCTCAATTCTTCCAATCTTTCCCCCATCGTCTCTTCCATTTTCCTGTTATTTTCCCTTAATTCGTCTTTTAATTGTTGGTTGTCACTTTCTATTTTCTTACTGGTTTCTTCCATCTTCTCTTCCAAATTCTTATTATTTTCTTCCATTTTCCTTTCCATCTTCTTACTCAAGGATTGGTTGTCCCTTTTCAGATCTTCCATTTTCTTATTCAAAGATTGGTTGTTTTCCTCCATCTTCTCTTCTAAATTCTTACTGGTTTCTTCAATCCTCTTGTTAGTGTTTTCTATCTTTCGGCCCAATTATTCCTTCGTGGATCGGTTGTCTTCCTTCAAATCTTCCTTCAATTCCTGATTCATTGATTTGTTATCCTCTCTCATTTGCCTGAACATTTCTATTATGTTCTCTTCCATTGTTTTAGATTTCTCCTTCTCTGGGACATTGACTTCCCCTGTTTGCGTTGTTACTTTAGGTTGTTCCTCTGTTGGTGCGGTTTGTTTATCTTCCAGTGGGGGTAATACCACTTCCGGATCCTCAACGGGTGTTGCCTCCTTATCCCCCATGTCAACCTCTTTTTCGGCCTCTGCCGCCCTCTTCTTCGAAGTAGCTCGTCTTTGCATATTTCTCTCTTCTATTAATTAACTGCTGCCAGGCTTATCTTATCAAGCCCTCTAAGTTGGACGCCACTTTGTAAGAAGACGTGTAGTTACAATTGGGTTTCTTGGCTTCTTCCTTTTTAATTAATCCCCATTGTTTGGGCTAGCCAATTTGTAACAGTTCGTTACGAAAATATAAGAGATTAGAGGTTCGTTCAAAATAAACCTCCACTCTAGTAAGGTTTCGCTCCGCTGTGGTAGTGTAGTAATTCTTTTAAGCCCCACTGTTGCGAGCGCCACTTTGTAACCAGACGTTGTATGCCGGTCCTTACAAAAATAAAATAGTAGAGAAAAATTATATAAAAAATAAAATTTTCAATAAAAAAAAATAATTTTGTTTATGTTAATCAATGTCTATAATGAAGAAATAAGGCTATTTTAAATGTTTTGTAAAAATTTTAAGAATTAGGCAGGTATTTATTAACTATCGAGCACTTCTGGAAGATCTGAATCAAGTCTGGAGTTAAATAGATTAACTCCAGTCAGCAATCGATCGATGATTTTTCTTGCTGGTCCAATATCTCACTCAAAAAAAATATTTTCTTCTTCTTGAAGTCCCTTAGCCTTAATAAATAACCGTAAATTAGCCTGTGAAATAATAACAGATAAAAAACAATTGAAATAAATGGATTTATTAAACAATTTAATAAATAATCGATTGAGAACAATTATCGACTCCGTCTCAGGGAATTATCGATTGTGCATACAGTAGACAAAATTATTATAGGTATTATATAAAGGACAGGTTCTTTGAGCGATTAAATTAATAGTCAGAGAAGGGTAACGAGAAAGTATAACATTAACAATTAAAGTAAATTTAATAATTATTATTTAACAGTATTCAAATAATTCTGATATATAATGTTTAATAAATTGTTTTGTCAGACCATATGTAGCTTCGATGACGTCACTCGAGGTAGGAAGGCAGATTTGTATTTCAAGATGGCCGCTATTAGATCTGGCGTAGTTACTGCGAAGTCGTCGTGTCAGAAAATCACAACAAAATTACCTTCATGAATGTTTGAAATGTTCCCGCACTGGTGTAATTTGTCTATTAGGTTGTTTGGTGTGTTCTGAAGAAGTGTTCCGTGTATATTGGTGTTAATTAAGTTATTTGGTATGTGTTCACTTCTGTGGGTTAAGTTTCTCAAAATGTGGTTAGGATTTGTAGCGTGAATTATGTCAAATATATTGTTTTACTGTTTTATATCACTCGTATCATGAAGTTAGGTGTTATTTTTCACTACTGTCATTAAAGTTTTGGTAAATTTAGCTAAGAAAGTGTTCAATTCATCTAACTCTCGATGCACTGACATTAATGGCAAACTGTCGTACCATTTTCTACTCAGTTTTTAAGGAACGTTTTTTCACACAACTATTCAGCTTGATATTCAACAAAAGACTAATTAACTTGGTCAAAATCTGGCCCAGTTAATCTTTGAAAAAGTATTGTTAACATATTTCGATTACCCATACATATGATACAAAATTACATTATATATGGAATTTACTTATTTTATTCATCACTTTCATGAATTATGAACCTTATCATTGGTTTAATCATCTCATTCCTTTTAAATTGATGTATTATAGTCCATATCTGTAGACATTTTGTGGAAATTAACAAATTTCTTTCCCTTTTGGAAATATAGGCTCAAAATCTGATTTCCGCCTTCATACAAATTTTTCTTCCATTTTAATTGTTACTAATACTATTATAATAAATTTTAATTAGTCATATTTCTCTTCCTTTCCTTAAATACATATAAATTGAACTTTTGAACTGGTTTTTTGTGTTAATCTCTGAATTTGACATTGCTCTTTAAAATTAATTAATTTATATATTTTGAAAATTTACAATATTTTAAGGTATATTTCCTTATTATCATTTTAACTCATAGGATCATTCCCAGTAGTGGTTAACGATTTACCTTATCTAAATCTTGCTAGTTTACAGGATTTATAAGTGAATTTTACTGGTTTATATGGTTTCTGTGAATTCACCAAATGGCCTAGAGTTTAGAATTTTACATTTCTGTCTTTCTCAAATAAACTTAATTCTACCACTCCTCTGACTTTACATAGTTACTATTACATGAAAATAAAATGGTTTATAACTTATTGTGAGGTGTAGTATTTAATTAACACTACTGTTATAAAAAAAACAATTATGAACATTATTTAGCAATCTGTACAATTGAACATATTGCTGACATGGTTTGAACATGTACATTTAACTCTTTTTGAATTAACACAGCATACCTACTGAAACATTATTACTGGTATGTATGCTGGTATTTAGCAAACATAATTCATTTTAAACACATAATATAAATCTTACTTTCTAATAACTTACAAATACATTGATTTTATGGCTGTTAACAAACAGTCTATTTAAACATTTTAAACCTATGAATACTAAATTAATGCCAGTCCTTTCTGGTCTAAACCATTATTATTTATGATCCCCTTCATCAGCAAACATGACCACCCATACTCTAGTTATTAGCATTTTTTACAAATGTCTTGTAAATAAAGAGTTACATTAAAATAATAAAATACTGGAAATCTTCCATTTTATTATTGGATATTAAAGTTGTTATATAGCATATTGATAAGTCATAGTATCACTAACTTTAAGTTTATTGCATTTCCAAAAAACACTTACACAAATTCACTTTCACTGGTGGTTCTGATATTTTGAGTCTCACTATCTCAGACCAGACCTTTAGTAATCATGGACTGTTAAGACTTGTTTATTTTCTTATCACACAAACGCTTTAGTAGGTTCACTTCTTATAATACTATACAACACTTTAGGTTTCTAAATAATTACATTTTATAGGATTTTGGTATGTTATACTTTCTTTTTAATCGTTTTGGTGGGTTTGGGGTTGATGGTAGTTAATAATAATAATAGGTTTTACAACGGTGTTTCTTTCATAATATTTCTTCCTCTCCTCCTGTCTTCTTTCTTGTCTTTCTTCTTATCTTCTTTCTTGTCCTTCTTCTCATCTTCTTTCTTGTCTTCATTCTTGTCCTTCTTCTAGTCTTCATTCTTCTGGTCTTCTTGTCTTCCTTCTTCATTCTTGGGTAAACCAAGGTACTTTGTGTTATCTCGACTGATGTTTAGTTTGGAGCATCTAATTTATTTACTGACACGGACCTTGTTCTTCTCTAAAGGTTTCAGGGTATTGTTTTCTTCCTGATCACAAATTTTATTCTTCCTTCTTCTTGTCTTTGGGGTATTTTGGTGTTCACCACTCTTAAACTGATTCTCTTTCTTCTTGATATGGTGTTATTTAATTTGTTTACTGCTCCTAGCTTCCTGGGTAAATTACTGATCTTATAATATGAGTTGCTTTCAATACTTTATTTGATATTTAAACAGTGGTTTTTATATAATGTAATGAGGATTTTTATTTTATCGTGGTTCATTCCTTTGATTTCATTAAATCTCATTCAATATTATTTTAACATTTGTGGTGTAATTAAATTTTTATGATTTTATATGACTTAATAAGTAGTGGATTTTCTGTCACGCTACAGAATGCCCTTCTCCAGAAGTAATTTTTTCAGACTATACTTGCTTTGTCTGAAACAATTGCTTAAGATAATTATTCTAGGTTTGTTATTATTCTGGACTTCCTTCCATTTTAAAAATTTTCTTATTTATATTTGAGTTTATATCCTTCTCATTCTCACTTGATCTTCCTTGATAGTAATAGTCATCTGAGTTTCATATTTATTATTTCATTTCCATATTTCTTCTTAGTATTTTCTCCTTGGGATATTTCCTCCCTATCGTTCCCTACTTTGTGAGCTGGTTCAGTTCAGAGAGGCACTGTACGCTACTTCCTCTGCTGTCCAATACTTCACACATATTTGAGTACAGAGGCAAATCATCTCTGCTCAAAAAACATATTAGTACTGCTGGAATTATCTACAGACAGATTAAAAAATTATTCAGAATAGTACACATTTGTTACTATTTTAAAAAATATCTTTGGGATACTTCACTTATTACTTATTATATTTCTCAGAGATTTTAATATTCCTATCTCAGTTGTTCTTCTGATTCGTTAACTGGATGTTTCTTTCATTTGATATTATGGTAGGAAGCTCTTCTATTATTACATTTTTCAACTTTTCTTATCATATAAAGCTTTTGGTGATAAATTCTTTATTACCTTCTGGTTTTTTTATTATAATCTGCATTGTTTATTGTAGCATATCTTTATGACATTTTTAGACTGTTTCTTTGTTCTTATTATTTCCACTTGTTCTATTTTCTAGAACTTTTTATAACTGTCATTATCACAATTGACATTTAATTCATAAATCATTTTCTATTAATTCGTTTAATTACATATATCTTTGATATTATTCTCACATTATTCCTGTCATGGTTATTATACTTTCGAATGAATGTTTTTTATTAATTTTATAATGAGGTCATAATTTCTCCTCATACCACTTCAAAGTTTCATTATCTCATAATTCCACATAAGGTTTTGTATTTTATTATATTCAATCACTCAAATCGTATCAACTCAAATCGTACTAAAAAAAAAATTTTTTTTTTATTTCCTTTGGCATCATTTTATGGAAACGTTTTTACTCTTTATATTGAAATTAGACCTGATCATACTTTCCCGAATTATTTGTTTTAATTCTAAAGTCTGTTTCCTTTATTCATCCCATTATGATCCTTTATAAACATGGTAAATATATTTTATGCTTACCATAAATATGGTATTAAATCTCTTCTGTTTATCTCACCAAAGTGTTTTATTAATAATTGGTTGGTAAGTTATACTTACTCTTGGTTTGGAAACTTGATTTATACACAATTCAAAATTCACTCTTCTTATATTTCCATAAAGTTTTCTCAAATAATCTGTATGTAAGGTGGGCTTGCTTTCTTTTTAAATTTAGTTGTTTTCAATTCAAAATTCTTCTTGTTATATTCTTCTTTCCAAATAGTTTCTTTCAAATAAATTGTATGTAATTGTCTTACATTGTTTTTAGAATTTAATGGTTTTTAAATTCTTCTCTTATATTCTTGCCATAAAGTTTTCTTAAATAATTTTTATGTAAGGTGGGCTTACATGTGTTTTAGAATTTGGCTGATTTTAAATTCTAACTTCTTCTTATATTATTGCCATAAAATTTTCTTCAAATAATTTTTATGTAAGGTGGGCTTACATGTGTTTTAGAATTTTGAGTTATTCATAAAATTTCTTCATGGATGCCTGGTTAAAGACACCCTTAATTTTATTTGAATTCATTTCCTTTATTTCGTATGTGTTGTTGTTATTGTCCTTAGAGACAATATAGGGACCAGTGTACAGAAGCAATAATTTTTTTGTTATTCTCTCTAAGGAACTGGGTAATTCCCTATTCTTCAACAACACCTTCTCTCCAACGGTATAATTAATAACCTTACCCATGCTTTTATCGTACTTATTCCGCCGTTTCTCCTGATCTTCGGCCACCTTATTATGAAATTGAACTCTATTAAATATATATTTATGCTCTCTGGGGAACTCCAATATATCCTCGATCTCCCTAGGGGGTTGTCTTTCGTACATTGCGGAGTATGGGGTTATTCCTATGGCTGGATGGTATGCCAGGTTGAGGAATTCTTCAGTGGCCTCCAAGTATTCTTGCCACCTCCTCTGCTGATCGTGGCAGTACGTTCTTAATAGGCGCCCCACCTCTCGCAAGACTCTTTCGGCCGGGTTGCTGCTCGGGTGGTATACTGATGTCTTGTATGTATGAACCCCCATAGACAGCAGTGTATCCCGCCATTTCCTCCCCTTGAATTGTGTTCCGTGGTCGGTTATGATCGATACCGGTTTTCCGACGGTTGGGAAGTACTGGTTGATCAGGATTTCAAGAACTTTATTCGTAGTCGCCCAATTTGCTGGGTATAGATTAATGAACTTGGTATAATGGTCCATTATGATGACGAGATATTTGTATCGGTGGCGGCCTCCACTGCGGGAAAATGGCCCACAGATATCCAGGAATACCTTCTCAAGTTTCGACTGAGAGGTTATCGGAATCATTTGCCCCTCTCTTTTCTCGTTGTTTGTTTTTACGAGTTGGCAAATGCGACAGTTTCTTATGTACCTTCGTACTTTCCGATTTATGTCTTTGATATGGCAGCTCTCTTCCAGGGCCTTTACCACCTTTAAGGCGCCCATATGCCCATATCGAACATGATAATTAAACACTATCTCCTTCTCGATATGGGTCGGAATAGTAACCTTCCATTCCTCCTTATATAAAGATGGTCTTGAAAACAGGATTCCATTATGGATTTTATAATATTGGGAGATTGTCTCATCCCCTGCTTCCAATCTTGTGATAATAGAGATTAACTTCGGGTCAGCTTGTTGGTGTGTGCTCCGGTGTTCCAAAATTGATTGTAGACCGGCGCTGCTGCTTAGACTATGGTATACTTTAAGAATACTCTCCTCCTCCCCCTCGAACGTCTGTTTGTCAATGTCTACTCTAGACAATACGTCCGCGACGACATTCTTCCTTCCGGGGATATACTCCCACTTAAGGTCGTATTCTTGCAGCAATAGTATCCACCGCGTTAACCTTCCATGGCTTAACTTACATCTCTTAAGGAACGAGATAGACTTATGGTCTGTCCGGACGGTAACGGAATAACCAAGGATATAAGTGCGGAACTTTCCGCACGCGAACACGACACTCAATAATTCCTTTTCTGTAACGTGGTAGTTTTTCTCACATTGATTCAAAGCTCTGCTGGCAAAGCAGATCACCAGATGTTTGCCCTTCTCATCCTCTTGATATAAGGTAGTGCCGAGGCTGATGTCACTGGCATCACAATTAAGAAAGAAAGGCTTGTTAAAATCTGGATGGCGAAGTATGATAGGTTCAAGGAATTTTTGTTTTATTAAAGATAGTATATTCTGTTGTTCATTACCCCAGATCCATTTATTTTTGGATGACAGTTGCGGCTGAAATCTGGCAGTCAGTTCTGAGTACTTTTCTTGGAACTTACGGTAATAATTACAGAGTCCCAGGAACGACTGTAACTGCCTTCGATTCTTTGGTGTAGGAAAGTTCTGAATCGCTTCGACTTTTTCAGCCGACGGTGAGATTCCCTGATCATTTAAGATGAAGCCTAAGAATTGTATTTCCTTAGCAATGAAATGAGATTTTGCTAACTTTAGCATAATATTATTTGTCGCTAGCTTCTGTAATACGTGTTCCACACGGTAGCAGTGTTCCTCCCAAGTTTCTGAAGACACTAGCAAGTCATCGACATATACGGTGGTGAATTGTAGTGCTTCTTGGCCAAGTATCTGGTCCATGCAGTGCACAAAGACTGCGACTGAGTTTACCAGTCCGAAGGGCAACCTCTTAAACTGGTAGTTCCACCCTTCGAATATAAAGGCCAGATACTGGCGACTCTGTGGATGTAATTCCACCTGCCAGTACCCGCACACCGTATCCCAGGTACTGAAGTATTTGGTACCGTGGAACCGTTTTAAAATCTCCTCAATCTCACCGGGCGAAGTCCTGTCATTAATGATCATTTTATTTATTTCGCGCGCATCTAAACACAAACGGACTTGTCCGTTTTTCTTAGGAATAGCCACGATAGGACTTGTATATGGGGAATGGCTACTCTCTATAATGTCACGGTTAATCATTTGCTCTATTTCAGCTCTTACTGCTTGCTTTCGTGATTGCGCAATGGGGTAAGACTTCCGGTTAAAGTCCACTGTGTCTCGGAACTGTAGAGTACACTGGAAGTTTTTCACTTTACCGGGCTCATCAGAAAAGACTGATTTATATTTGTTATATATGTTTATCAATTTGTTCGCTTGGTTAACTGTTAACTTTTCGCCAGTTATACCGCTCCGGAAATCCCTGATCTCCTGGATTTTTTGTGACCATAAATCTTCATTGGAGGTGTCGTCTATCCTTTGATAAATTACAGATGTTGGATGGATGTAGTTAATTTTGCGGATTTGCTGGTGGATACTATCCGGAACGACTTGGTCACTACCCACCAAGTTCGCCGTCCAAGTATGTCCGTTAGTAAACAGCGACAATGTTTCAGTTCTCAGATCAATGATGGCGGAATTCCTCCTGAGCACATCGCACCCGACCAGTATATTGAATGGCAGACCGCTCGCCACCAAGAATTCCATATCAATTGCTATACCACAGCTCATCACACTGGCGGAAACTTGCCTACGTATTGTTTTATTTTGTCGGCCGGTTGCTCCCAACAAAATAATATTATTCAACGGCAACGTTGGTAAAGTTCTCCCGCACTCTTGCTGTATCCTCTCCAGTTCCGTCGTACTTATGATTGACACGTTCGAACCAGTATCGATCATTAACTTGGCTGGGATGCCTTCTACCTCGGCGTCGACATGTATTATTTCATTATTGAAGTTATTGGTGGGATTCCTGTTATCCTCTTCCAATAACTCATGTCTGATGTCCTTTAGGTAGTTGCACCCTATGACTGTGATACGATTGTTATTATACATATGATTGCACTCATTATTACGATTATACCCAGTATTTAGGAGCAGTAACGGGTTCTGGCGATTTATTACTGCCTGTGCCCGTTTAAAGGCTCGGCATCATTGTTCCTTTGAGCCATACTAGTTGATGCCTCAGTTGGGATGCTTAGAGTGGTTCCCTGTCGATCTGTCCTATGGTCTTCCGGTCGTTCGTGGTTAGACCTCCGTTCAGCGTCATCTAAACTATTACTCCTTCTTGCTGGATAGTACCTTGGTTGGTCCCGTTCTAGGCTCCTCCGCCTTTCTTCATATCCGCGGTAGCTGTTTCTTCGATTGTGGTTGAATCTCACTGTCGTCCATCTGTGGCTCATATGAAGTTCACTCTAGGACGAGGAAACCTATTATTAACGGGATTACCATTATTGGGACCCGCACGATTGTAGCGGGGCATTTTTGGGCATACCTGGGGTAATAACAGAATTTGTATTTTTTCATAAATAATAATTAACTTGTCGCGTGATAGGGACAGAAATTACAGACTTGGGTAAATTTGTTATGTGGAAGCGATCCCAACAACGGCAACACTGCTTGAGGCGTTGAAAACAAAGTTATTAGACAATATTCATATAAACAGTTTTAATAACCGGCAAACTGTACCAAAGTCAGTTCAAGGACAATGACGAACACGAAAAACGTAAACACGTTATGTAACAGTAAACACGTTACACAACCAGACATCAGGCGATGTGTTGCGTCAGCAACTTACATAACAACTGTGTGTCATCGGTTCGTCAGAGCCTATCCTGGGTGTGTCACGCCAGCAACATTGTGACACAACAGAACAAAGTCAGTCGGAAATTAACATCTCAGCGGACCAGACGCAAAATAAACTGTCGCGTCTGCCCGGCTCTCGCCGGTTTTTCGGGCGAAGTTATTCTGTGTTCGCCGACGCGCCCGCAGACAAACTAAAATGTGAATCTTTCTATACATTTCAGAGT
The DNA here is from genome assembly GCA_034769895.1 of Magicicada septendecula. NCBI lineage: Eukaryota > Metazoa > Arthropoda > Insecta > Hemiptera > Cicadidae > Magicicada > Magicicada septendecula. Next base: position 227,909,615 of record CM068373.1, read on the forward strand.
GCAAACCGTATTCGGTTAAATATTCATCAAAAGTAACTAATTAAAACATATTAACAGTTCGGCAGTAACACGTAAAAAATGTGACAGTGAAAACAGTAAAACAACGCATACCATGTGGCGAAATTCAACACCATTAGGCCGACGCAGCATAATAAAGGAAAGTAGACATTTCAACATTATACTATATAATACGTTTTTTTTTTATAAATTAAATTGAGCTCTTAAAATCTGGGGTTGGATACAGGTGTGTGTGTGTGTGTGTGTGTGTGTGTGTGTGTGTGTGTGTGTATGAGTGAGTAAAATTAGATAAATTAAGAAGGCTGGTTTGTGTTGGTAGGTTAAGGTAATTCATGTTTAATTTTATAGAAGTTTGTTGTTTTCAATTTATATACTATGTTTCAATTACCATTCTATACTAAATAAATTTCATTAATATGAATTAATAGTAGGGATGTCAGGAGGTAGTGTGTTAGCAGTAATAAAATGTCAATAAAAATCTATTAAGGGGAAACAAAGTAAAGTTTTCTTTTATTTCGAATAACCATGTTCTGTTCTCCTAGTTCGCTGAAACGAACCTTGGTAATGTTTTCCTTTACAGTTGGCAATAAAGATGGCGCCTGAAGAAATTATTAGGAAGTTTGAATCAACAGTGAACCCCTTAGGTATTTGTATTTTGTATTTATATATTTTGTGTAAAAAGTAGCTTCACAGTGGCTTCCGAACGTAGGGACGATTTATATAATATAATTATATAAATATAGGCCTACGGGGAGAACAGAATGATTGTTTGAAGTAGAAAAGAGAATTTTATGCATACGTAAATTAGACGTAAGAGGTTATGTTTAATATGGGTGAGTAGAATATTTTTCAATAAGTATATGTTATGTACAATAAGATTATATGAAGATATATATATAAAAATTTTTTTAAGAAAAATGGCAGACAATCATGAAACTGTCGGCGTCACTGACAGTGTAGATGAAAGCCAGATAAGCATAACTGAATCTCAAATCATGCATGAAGGTGTTCACTCAACACCAGTCATGAACAAAACGGCTGAAGATAATGAGATGATCAAGATGATGAAATTACTTTTTAATGAACAGAAAAACGATATGCAAGAGTTATTAAAAAATCAGAATAAAGAGTTGAAACATGAAATACAAGAAATGAATAAACATTTAGAAAGCACTAACGAAATAATAAGAAACAGTTTAAATAAGTTAGAACAGAAGTTCGAGAAATTAGGTGACAATGTTTTAAGTAAGACAAAATGTAAAAATGACGAAATAGTAGACAATTTTGAGAGTATAGTGGGGGTGAAGAATAATGTAGAAGCAAATGATGAAAATATAATAACAAAGAGTACTGATGAAGTTTTAGAATGTGATAATGAAATGTTAATGAGTGTTTATGAAATAGAAAGAGAGAGGAAAAATAATGTAGTAATTGAATGGGGACAGAGGGCAAATTTTCCCCTTATTGTTTATAATGATGATGATGATTTAATGTTGTTTTTTCAGGGCAAGAGACCCTTATTGTTAAATGAATTAATGTTGTATAATGTTGTACCCTCTGTCCGTAATAATGGTGGGAATGTGATGTGGTATTATGAAGAGAGAGATTTGTGTGTTGAGAAAGAAATAGAATGGTATAAGCTAAAAAGAGATTATGATGAATTGAGAGAAAGAGTAGTAGGGGTGAATTATTTTGATAATGTTTTTATAAATGATAATGACTTACCTGATGAGAAAGCAAATTACCTGGCGTTAAACGATAATACTAAGATAGACGGGACAATCCTAACTTATGGTAACAAGATTTATAGTGGTATAATGGATGAAATAGAATGGATGGGTTATTATGATAGCAACAATTATAATAATTTGTGTGTGGATAATAATGATGAATGTTACAAATATGTTAGATATATATATGACGATGGTGGCTGAACTAGAATATCAGTGTATAGACCTTGTTAGATACTGTAAATTCTGGTAATGACCTTGCTGATTTGGACATGAAGTGAGATACACTTGAACAGTTTTGACGCATATTTTGTAAATAATATTGAATTCATTTGTGTGTATTGTGAAATGTTAGAAAAGTAATGTGTATATGTTTTAGAAAATGTTGTGTTAATAATAATAATATTATTAATATTTTGGCATTCCAATTAAATAATAAAATAATTATGAAGACAATAGTTAATGATTTGTAGAAGTCTGATAATAATTGAAATATGTTTTAATAATCAAATGAATATTTAATTTTAATAATCAATTGAAGTAAATAATTTGAGATGTTTAGATATTGTGATTGAATGTTATGTGTTTGAATTTTATAAGGAATTTAAATTGTGTAATGAGATTCTGATTTAATAATAATGAATAAATAAATAAATGTTAAATGGTTTATTTTGTGGAATTTTGTGGAACATAATGATTAAAAATATGTGTTAATAATAAATTTAGAATTTTTGAAAATCTGATTGCAACACAGGATAAGTCAATAATGATGATAAATAAAAACAGTTAATGGAAAATTTTAAATAATGTTTATAAATTTTTAGATAAATTAGTTAAAAGAGAATTGTTTGTTCAATGTATATTTGTGTATTATGTTATGTAATGTATTATAATAGTGTGTGTGGCTGGGAGGTTATCCAAGGGGATAACGTATTAAAAATTTGATATATTTTAATTAATAATGATGATTTGCTACTCAATAATTTTGTTTGAATTTAAAAAATAGATGCACTAAATACTTCTTATATTGTGTTATTATGTCTTATTGTGTTGATTGCATTAGTATGTTAGGAATAAGTATTATAAAAATATAATAATATGTTTTCAATGTGTTTATAGATTTTAAAATAAAATGAAAAATAGTTGTAATAGGTAAAATTTTCAATAGGTTGTAAAAGATAGAAGTGGGTGATAGTAATTGTTTGAATAAAATGTTTGAGTCAATTCAAGTTGAATTTTGTGGGACATATAGATCTGTTCAAATCGAAGTAAAAGTTAAAGAGAATGAGAGATGAAAATAATGCAATGTTGTTTTGAGTTAGTATATGTTATAGAATTTTGAGAAGTATAAGTGGAGACACAGTAGTTATGGAGATTTTATGTAGAGTTTTGAGCGATATATTGTTTATTTTGTTGATGTTAATTTGTTGTAGTTGTAGTGAAGTTATGAGAGTGAGATTTTTTGGGGATGGCAATTTTGTAGTAGTGGTAGTGTAATGTGGGAGTCCGCAACATAAGGGTTGGGACGGGATTTGGTATAGTTTTAGTGGGAAGGGGCCGCCGTAGGTAAAAATCCAGGGGCCAGAGAACGGGAATTGAGCTTTTTTGGGGGGGGGGAAACACGTATCCTATGTACAAAGGGTTAGAGAGTATTTTTTTTTATATAAGAGTAGAAGGCGGAGATGGGAGTTAAAGTAGTAAGTAGTTAGAGGTAGAGAAGGATTAGTAAAATTTTGATAGAGGGGTGTCATACTAGTTAGAGATTTTGTAAGGGAACGTTAGAGTAATAAAAGGGGTAAGATTATGAGTAAATGCCAAGTTGATAAACTGAATTATAATGAGTAATGTAGAATCACCCAGATTAATGAAAGAAAATGATAAATGAAAATGATGGGTAAAACGAAGATTGAAAAAAAAAATAAAATAAAATAAATAAATAAATTTTTGTAATTTTGAGAAACGCATTAATAAGAGTAAATCAAGTTTAAAAGTAATTTTTTGATTTTATATGCCAATTTAATGATGTAAAGTGTGTAACATTTCAAATACCAGTTGTTTATTTTAATGGGAGTTAGAAGTGTAATATGTTTCTTATTTTATGTTTTATGTCTATGTTTTCTTATGTTATGTTGTGTTTGTTAGTATTTAAGAGAATTTTATGAATTTCAATATTTTAAATGCATTTTTAAATTGGGGATGAGAGAAATTTAATATGGTAATGGGAAATGTTTGTGAGTCAGTCGTCTGTTTGCTTAAATTCTGATGGGAATCAGGGCAATGATTTTGAATTTTGGGGTAAAGTTGATAAGGGTAAGTAGATGGAATTTTAAGAGGGGTATATATATATTGTTGGTAAATATGTTATGATATATACATGTTAGCGATAAATGAAAAACAAAACCAGTGCTTCTTAGCGCAAACCAGCACCGCTAGGGGGAAACAGATCAGTTGGGGATATGGTGTTGTATAAGGCCACTATTTAATATTTTGATTTGTTGTTTCAGTGTTTGGTGGTGCTGTGGCGGCGGACCTGAGCTGGCCTGCGTGTCAGAGCAGGGGCGTGGAGTATCTGTCTGACTCTACGGTGTTGGGATCTCGAGAGAGAAGTCCAGTATTGTCATGCAGATGCGGTCACAGTCACCGGACCAAGGGTGAGTTGATTATTTTTTTTTTTTTTGTAAACCGTACAGGGGGTTGTGGCGACATATCCTGGCTGATCCCTTTAGCAAGTATGAATGTGTCAATGAGATTTTTTATGCTTCGGCATAAAATATCTCATTGAGGGGGTATTGTAGCGGGGCATTTTTGGGCATACCTGGGGTAATAACAGAATTTGTATTTTTTCATAAATAATAATTAACTTGTCGAGTGATAGGGACAGAAATTACAGACTTGGGTAAATTTGTTATGTGGAAGCGATCCCAACAACGGCAACACTGCTTGAGGCGTTGAAAACAAAGTTATTAGACAATATTCATATAAACAGTTTTAATAACCGGCAAACTGTACCAAAGTCAGTTCAAGGAAAATGACGAACACGAAAAACGTAAACACGTTATGTAACAGTAAACACGTTACACAACCAGACATCAGGCGATGTGTTGCGTCAGCAACTTACATAACAACTGTGTGTCATCGGTTCGTCAGAGCCTATCCTGGGTGTGTCACGCCAGCAACATTTTGACACAACAGAACAAAGTCAGTCGGAAATTAACATCTCAGCGGACCAGACGCAAAATAAACTGTCGCGTCTGCCCGGCTCTCGCCGGTTTTTCGGGCGAAGTTATTCTGTGTTCGCCGACGCGCCCGCAGACAAACTAAAATGTGAATCTTTCTATACATTTCAGAGTGCAAACCGTATTCGGTTAAATATTCATCAAAAGTAACTAATTAAAACATATTAACAGTTCGGCAGTAACACGTAAAAAATGTGACAGTGAAAACAGTAAAACAACGCATACCATGTGGCGAAATTCAACACCATTAGGCCGACGCAGCATAATAAAGGAAAGTAGACATTTCAACATTATACTATATAATACGTTTTTTTTTTATAAATTAAATTCAGCTCTTAAAATCTGGGGTTGGATACAGGTGTGTGTGTGTGTGTGTGTATGAGTGAGTAAAATTAGATAAATTAAGAAGGCTGGTTTGTGTTGGTAGGTTAAGGTAATTCATGTTTAATTTTATAGAAGTTTGTTGTTTTCAATTTATATACTATGTTTCAATTACCATTCTATACTAAATAAATTTCATTAATATTAATTATCATTGTTCCTTTGAGCCATACTAGTTGATGCCTCAGTTGGGATGCTTAGAGTGGTTCCCTGTCGATCTGTCCTATGGTCTTCCGGTCGTTCGTGGTTAGACCTCCGTTCAGCGTCATCTAAACTATTACTCCTTCTTGCTGGATAGTACCTTGGTTGGTCCCGTTCTAGGCTCCTCCGCCTTTCTTCATATCCGCGGTAGCTGTTTCTTCGATTGTGGTTGAATCCTCACTGTCGTCCATCTGTGGCTCGTATGAAGTTCACTCTAGGACGAGGAAACCTATTATTAACGGGATTACCATTATTGGGACCCGCACGATTATTATTACTATGGTAACGATTATTACCATAATTGGGGCTTCTCTGACTATTTGTGTTATTAGGGTAGGGATTGCGGTTACCCTGATAACCATTAGAGGGTCGACTCGGGTTTGGATGGTTTGAACCCGTATTATTATTATTATTATTATTGTAACTAGAATTGTTCACATTATTATTATTACTAAAACTGTTATTTTGCGGGTATGCCCGGCCTCCTTGGTACCCAGTGTTTATGTTGTTCGTACCCTGGTTATTGTTCTGATACGTCCTTGGTTCGGGCCCATCACTTCTTCTACGACTCTGTCGGTAGTAGTCTTCATTTTCATAGTTTTCGAGGAGTTCGGTCATTGCCTGGATGGTTTTTATTTGGCTGCCCCTACTCGCACAAATTACTTCTTCATCATAATGATATGATAACTTATTTATTAGGCACTCCTCAGGTATGGCCGGTTCTAAATGCTTGGCCATACATACCTTGCCGAGGAAATAAGCTGTCATTGAACTACCGACTTGTGGTTTGTAGTGGCCGTGACATATATTGTCTCTTATTAAATTTTGAGTTGTCTCCGACCAGTACTTGGCCTTGAAAAGGCTCTTAAATTGCTGATAATTGTCGATGTCGCTCCGGTTGGCCATCCACCAATGGTCATTCACCTCCCGAAACGACTCGTCAAGGATTTCTCTGTTCTGGACCCATCGGTTCCCTCTGTGTTTTTCGAGGTATTCCTCTATGCGTGCCAAGAACTCCATGGGCTTCCGTTTATATTGCCGGAAATTGAGCCATTCTCTGTTTTCTGACATGGGGAAATTATGATATCCAGATGGTCTGTTCCTTATCAATTCTATCTCCTCCTGGCTCTGACGCACCTGTCCGGTTATGTTCGTCATGGCGGCTTCCACGCCATCGCATCTTTCGGTTACCTGTGTCCGCACTTTATTCACTTCTTCCAAGGCAAATTTCTTGTTTTCTTCCAGTTTCGTTTCCTGTTGTTCTTTGACATGTGTAATCTCTTTATGTATTACTTCCCGGACCTCCAGCACTTCGTTTTCGGTCTGACGACATCTTTCGTCTACTTCTCTGATCTGCTGGTTAACAACCACGACTTCCTGTTCTAACTTCTTTACGATGGATTTCTTCGTCTCTGTTTTTTATTTAACTCTTCTTTCACCAGTCCAATCCTTTCGTCTAACTGATTCATGTTCTCTTGGTTAACTTCCCTTAGTTCTTCTCTCAGCAGCTGATTGTCCTCTCTCAATTCTTCCAATCTTTCCCCCATCGTCTCTTCCATTTTCCTGTTATTTTCCCTTAATTCGTCTTTTAATTGTTGGTTGTCACTTTCTATTTTCTTACTGGTTTCTTCCATCTTCTCTTCCAAATTCTTATTATTTTCTTCCATTTTCCTTTCCATCTTCTTACTCAAGGATTGGTTGTCCCTTTTTAGATCTTCCATTTTCTTATTCAAAGATTGGTTGTTTTCCTCCATCTTCTCTTCTAAATTCTTACTGGTTTCTTCAATCCTCTTGTTAGTGTTTTCTATCTTTCGGCCCAATTCTTCCTTCGTGGATCGGTTGTCTTCCTTAATTCCTGATTCATTGATTTGTTATCCTCTCTCATTTGCCTGAACATTTCCATTATGTTCTCTTCCATTGTTTTAGATTTCTCCTTCTCTGGGACATTGACTTCCCCTGTTTGCGTTGTTACTTTAGGTTGTTCCTCTGTTGGTGTGGTTTGTTTATCTTCCAGTGGGGGTAATACCACTTCCGGATCCTCAACGGGTGTTGCCTCCTTATCCCCCATGTCAACCTCTTTTTCGGCCTCTGCCGCCCTCTTCTTCGAAGTAGCTCATCTTTCCATATTTCTCTCTTCTATTAATTAACCGCTGCCAGGCTTATCTTATCAAGCCCTCTAAGTTGGACGCCACTTTGTAAGAAGACGTGTAGTTACAATTGGGTTTCTTGGCTTCTTCCTTTTTAATTAATCCCCATTGTTTGGGCTAGCCAATTTGTAACAGTTCGTTACGAAAATATAAGAGATTAGAGGTTCGTTCAAAATAAACCTTCACTCTAGTAAGGTTTCGCTCCGCTGTGGTAGTGTAGTAACTCTTTTAAGCCCCACTGTTGCGAGCGCCACTTTGTAACCAGACGTTGTATGCCGGTCCTTACAAAAATAAAATAGTAGAGAAAAATTTTATAAAAAATAAAATTTTCAATAAAAAAAATAATTTTGTTTATGTTAATCAATGTCTATAATGAAGAAATAAGGCTATTTTAAATGTTTTGTAAAAATTTTAAGAATTAGGCAGGTATTTATTAACTATCGAGCACTTCTGGAAGATCTGAATCAAGTCTGGAGTTAAATAGATTAACTCCAGTCAGCAATCGATCGATGATTTTTCTTGCTGGTCCAATATCTCACTCAAAAAAATATTTTCTTCTTCTTGAAGTCCCTTAGCCTTAATAAATAACCGTAAATTAGCCTGTGAAATAATAACAGATAAAAAACAATTGAAATAAATGGATTTATTAAACAATTTAATAAATAATCGATTGAGAACAATTATCGACTCCGTCTCAGGGAATTATCGATTGTGCATACAGTAGACAAAATTATTATAGGTATTATATAAAGGACAGGTTCTTTGAGCGATTAAATTAATAGTCAGAGAAGGGTAACGAGAAAGTATAACATTAACAATTAAAGTAAATTTAATAATTATTATTTAACAGTATTCAAATAATTCTGATATATAATGTTTAATAAATTGTTTTGTCAGACCATATGTAGCTTCGATGACGTCACTCGAGGTAGGAAGGCAGATTTGTATTTCAAGATGGCCGCTATTAGATCTGGCGTAGTTACTGCGAAGTCGTCGTGTCAGAAAATCACAACAAAATTACCTTCATGAATGTTTGAAATGTTCCCGCACTGGTGTAATTTGTCTATTAGGTTGTTTGGTGTGTTCTGAAGAAGTGTTCCGTGTATATTGGTGTTAATTAAGTTATTTGGTATGTGTTCACTTCTGTGGGTTAAGTTTCTCAAAATGTGGTTAGGATTTGTAGCGTGAATTATGTCAAATATATTGTTTTACTGTTTTATATCACTCGTATCATGAAGTTAGGTGTTATTTTTCACTACTGTCATTAAAGTTTTGGTAAATTTAGCTAAGAGAGTGTTCAATTCATCTAACTCTCGATGCACTGACATTAATGGCAAACTGTCGTACCATTTTCTACTCAGTTTTTAAGGAACGTTTTTTCACACAACTATTCAGCTTGATATTCAACAAAAGACTAATTAACTTGGTCAAAATCTGGCCCAGTTAATCTTTGAAAAAGTATTGTTAACATATTTCGATTACCCATACATATGATACAAAATTACATTATATATGGAATTTACTTATTTTATTCATCACTTTCATGAATTATGAACCTTATCATTGGTTTAATCATCTCATTCCTTTTAAATTGATGTATTATAGTCCATATCTGTAGACATTTTGTGGAAATTAACAAATTTCTTTCCCTTTTGGAAATATAGGCTCAAAATCTGATTTCCGCCTTCATACAAATTTTTCTTCCATTTTAATTGTTACTAATACTATTATAATAAATTTTAATTAGTCATATTTCTCTTCCTTTCCTTAAATACATATAAATTGAACTTTTGAACTGGTTTTTTGTGTTAATCTCTGAATTTGACATTGCTCTTTAAAATTAATTAATTTATATATTTTGAAAATTTACAATATTTTAAGGTATATTTCCTTATTATCATTTTAACTCATAGGATCATTCCCAGTAGTGGTTAACTGATTTACCTTATCTAAATCTTGCTAGTTTACAGGATTTATAAGTGAATTTTACTGGTTTATATGGTTTCTGTGAATTCACCAAATGGCCTAGAGTTTAGAATTTTACATTTCTGTCTTTCTCAAATAAACTTAATTCTACCACTCCTCTGACTTTACATAGTTACTATTACATGAAAATAAAATGGTTTAAACTTATTGTGAGGTGTAGTATTTAATTAACACTACTGTTATAAAAAAAACAATTATGAACATTATTTAGCAATCTGTACAATTGAACATATTGCTGACATGGTTTGAACATGTACATTTAACTCTTTTTGAATTAACACAGCATACCTACTGAAACATTATTACTGGTATGTATGCTGGTATTTAGCAAACATAATTCATTTTAAACACATAATATAAATCTTACTTTCTAATAACTTACAAATACATTGATTTTATGGCTGTTAACAAACAGTCTATTTAAACATTTTAAACCTATGAATACTAAATTAATGCCAGTCCTTTCTGGTCTAAACCATTATTATTTATGATCCCCTTCATCAGCAAACATGACCACCCATACTCTAGTTATTAGCATTTTTTACAAATGTCTTGTAAATAAAGAGTTACATTAAAATAATAAAATACTGGAAATCTTCCATTTTATTATTGGATATTAAAGTTGTTATATAGCATATTGATAAGTCATAGTATCACTAACTTTAAGTTTATTGCATTTCCAAAAAACACTTACACAAATTCACTTTCACTGGTGGTTCTGATATTTTGAGTCTCACTATCTCAGACCAGACCTTTAGTAATCATGGACTGTTAAGACTTGTTTATTTTCTTATCACACAAACGCTTTAGTAGGTTCACTTCTTATAATACTATACAACACTTTAGGTTTCTAAATAATTACATTTTATAGGATTTTGGTATGTTATACTTTCTTTTTAATCGTTTTGGTGGGTTTGGGGTTGATGGTAGTTAATAATAATAATAGGTTTTACAACGGTGTTTCTTTCATAATATTTCTTCCTCTCCTCCTGTCTTCTTTCTTGTCTTTCTTCTTATCTTCTTTCTTGTCCTTCTTCTCATCTTCTTTCTTGTCTTCATTCTTGTCCTTCTTCTAGTCTTCATTCTTCTGGTCTTCTTGTCTTCCTTCTTCATTCTTGGGTAAACCAAGGTACTTTGTGTTATCTCGACTGATGTTTAGTTTGGAGCATCTAATTTATTTACTGACACGGACCTTGTTCTTCTCTAAAGGTTTCAGGGTATTGTTTTCTTCCTGATCACAAATTTTATTCTTCCTTCTTCTTGTCTTTGGGGTATTTTGGTGTTCACCACTCTTAAACTGATTCTCTTTCTTCTTGATATGGTGTTATTTAATTTGTTTACTGCTCCTAGCTTCCTGGGTAAATTACTGATCTTATAATATGAGTTGCTTTCAATACTTTATTTGATATTTAAACAGTGGTTTTTATATAATGTAATGAGGATTTTTATTTTATCGTGGTTCATTCCTTTGATTTCATTAAATCTCATTCAATATTATTTTAACATTTGTGGTGTAATTAAATTTTTATGATTTTATATGACTTAATAAGTAGTGGATTTTCTGTCACGCTACAGAATGCCCTTCTCCAGAAGTAATTTTTTCAGACTATAGTTGCTTTGTCTGAAACAATTGCTTAAGATAATTATTCTAGGTTTGTTATTATTCTGGACTTCCTTCCATTTTAAAAATTTTCTTATTTATATTTGAGTTTATATCCTTCTCATTCTCACTTGATCTTCCTTGATAGTAATAGTCATCTGAGTTTCATATTTATTATTTCATTTTCATATTTCTTCTTAGTATTTTCTCCTTGGGATATTTCCTCCCTATCGTTCCCTACTTTGTGAGCTGGTTCAGTTCAGAGAGGCACTGTACGCTACTTCCTCTGCTGTCCAATACCTCACACATATTTGAGTACAGAGGCAAATCATCTCTGCTCAAAAAACATATTAATACTGCTGGAATTATCTACAGACAGATTAAAAAATTATTCAGAATAGTACACATTTGTTACTATTTTAAAAAATATCTTTGGGATACTTCAATTATTACTTATTATATTTCTCAGAGATTTTAATATTCCTATCTCAGTTGTTCTTCTGATTCGTTAACTGGATGTTTCTTTCATTTGATATTATGGTAGGAAGCTCTTCTATTATTACATTTTTCAACTTTTCTTATCATATAAAGCTTTTGGTGATAAATTCTTTATTACCTTCTGGTTTTTTTATTATAATCTGCATTGTTTATTGTAGCATATCTTTATGACATTTTTAGACTGTTTCTTTGTTCTTATTATTTCCACTTGTTCTATTTTCTAGAACTTTTTATAACTGTCATTATCACAATTGACATTTAATTCATAAATCATTTTCTATTAATTCGTTTAATTACATATATCTTTGATATTATTCTCACATTATTCCTGTCATGGTTATTATACTTTCGAATGAATGTTTTTTATTAATTTTATAATGAGGTCATAATTTCTCCTCATACCACTTCAAAGTTTCATTATCTCATAATTCCACATAAGGTTTTGTATTTTATTATATTCAATCACTCAAATCGTATCAACTCAAATCGTACTAAAAAAAAAATTTTTTTTTTATTTCCTTTGGCATCATTTTATGGAAACGTTTTTACTCTTTATATTGAAATTAGACCTGATCATACTTTCCCGAATTATTTGTTTTAATTCTAAAGTCTGTTTCCTTTATTCATCCCATTATGATCCTTTATAAACATGGTAAATATATTTTATGCTTACCATAAATATGGTATTAAATCTCTTCTGTTTATCTCACCAAAGTGTTTTATTAATAATTGGTTGGTAAGTTATACTTACTCTTGGTTTGGAAACTTGATTTATACACAATTCAAAATTCACTCTTCTTATATTTCCATAAAGTTTTCTCAAATAATCTGTATGTAAGGTGGGCTTGCTTTCTTTTTAAATTTAGTTGTTTTCAATTCAAAATTCTTCTTGTTATATTCTTCTTTCCAAATAGTTTCTTTCAAATAAATTGTATGTAATTGTCTTACATTGTTTTTAGAATTTAATGGTTTTTAAATTCTTCTCTTATATTCTTGCCATAAAGTTTTCTTAAATAATTTTTATGTAAGGTGGGCTTACATGTGTTTTAGAATTTGGCTGATTTTAAATTCTAACTTCTTCTTATATTATTGCCATAAAATTTTCTTCAAATAATTTTTATGTAAGGTGGGCTTACATGTGTTTTAGAATTTTGAGTTATTCATAAAATTTCTTCATGGATGCCTGGTTAAAGACACCCTTAATTTTATTTGAATTCATTTCCTTTATTTCGTATGTGTTGTTGTTATTGTCCTTAGAGACAATATAGGGACCAGTGTACAGAAGCAATAATTTTTTTGTTATTCTCTCTAAGGAACTGGGTAATTCCCTATTCTTCAACAACACCTTCTCTCCAACGGTATAATTAATAACCTTACCCATGCTTTTATCGTACTTATTCCGCCGTTTCTCCTGATCTTCGGCCACCTTATTATGAAATTGAACTCTATTAAATATATATTTATGCTCTCTGGGGAACTCCAATATATCCTCGATCTCCCTAGGGGGTTGTCTTTCGTACATTGCGGAGTATGGGGTTATTCCTATGGCTGGATGGTATGCCAGGTTGAGGAATTCTTCAGTGGCCTCCAAGTATTCTTGCCACCTCCTCTGCTGATCGTGGCAGTACGTTCTTAAAAGGCGCCCCACCTCTCGCAAGACTCTTTCGGCCGGGTTGCTGCTCGGGTGGTATACTGATGTCTTGTATGTATGAACCCCCATAGACAGCAGTGTATCCCGCCATTTCCTCCCCTTGAATTGTGTTCCGTGGTCGGTTATGATCGATACCGGTTTTCCAACGGTTGGGAAGTACTGGTTGATCAGGATTTCAAGAACTTTATTCGTAGTCGCCCAATTCGCTGGGTATAGATTAACGAACTTGGTATAATGGTCCATTATGATGACGAGATATTTGTATCTGTGGCGGCCTCCACTGCGGGAAAATGGCCCGCAGATATCCAGGAATACCTTCTCAAGTTTCGACTGAGAGGTTATCGGAATCATTTGCCCCTCTCTTTTCTCGTTGTTTGTTTTTACGAGTTGGCAAATGCGACAGTTTCTTATGTACCTTCGTACTTTCCGATTTATGTCTTTGATACGGCAGCTCTCTTCCAGGGCCTTTACCACCTTTAAGGCGCCCATATGCCCATATCGAACATGATAATTAAACACTATCTCCTTCTCGATATGGGTCGGAATAGTAACCTTCCATTCCTCCTTATATAAAGATGGTCTTGAAAACAGGATTCCATTATGGATTTTATAATATTGGGAGATTGTCTCATCCCCTGCTTCCAATCTTGTGATAATAGAGATTAACTTCGGGTCAGCTTGTTGGTGTGTGCTCAGGTGTTCCAAAATTGATTGTAGACCGGCGCTGCTGCTTAGAATATGGTATACTTTAAGAATACTCTCCTCCTCCCCCTCGAACGTCTGTTTGTCAATGTCTACTCTAGACAATACGTCCGCGACGACATTCTTCCTTCCGGGGATATACTCCCACTTAAGGTCGTATTCTTGCAGCAATAGTATCCACCGCGTTAACCTTCCATGGCTTAACTTACATCTCTTAAGGAACGAGATAGACTTATGGTCTGTCCGGACGGTAACGGAATAACCAAGGATATAAGTGCGGAACTTTCCGCACGCGAACACGACACTCAATAATTCCTTTTCTGTAACGTGGTAGTTTTTCTCACATTGATTCAAAGCTCTGCTGGCAAAGCAGATCACCAGATGTTCGCCCTTCTCATCCTCTTGATATAAGGTAGTGCCGAGGCTGATGTCACTGGCATCACAATTAAGAAAGAAAGGCTTGTTAAAATCTGGATGGCGAAGTATGATAGGTTCAAGGAATTTTTGTTTTATTAAAGATAGTATATTCTGTTGTTCATTACCCCAGATCCATTTATTTTTGGATGACAGTTGCGGCTGAAATCTGGCAGTCAGTTCTGAGTACTTTTCCTGGAACTTACGGTAATAATTACAGAGTCCCAGGAACGACTGTAACTGCCTTCGATTCTTTGGTGTAGGAAAGTTCTGAATCGCTTCGACTTTTTCAGCCGACGGTGAGATTCCCTGATCATTTAAGATGAAGCATAAGAATTGTATTTCCTTAGCAATGAAATGAGATTTTGCTAACTTTAGCATAATATTATTTGTCGCTAGCTTCTGTAATACGTGTTCCACACGGTAGCAGTGTTCCTCCCAAGTTTCTGAAGACACTAGCAAGTCATCGACATATACGGTGGTGAATTGTAGTGCTTCTTGGCCAAGTATCTGGTCCATGCAGTGCACAAAGACTGCGACTGAGTTTACCAGTCCGAAGGGCAACCTCTTAAACTGGTAGTTCCACCCTTCGAATATAAAGGCCAGATACTGGCGACTCTGTGGATGTAATTCCACCTGCCAGTACCCGCACACCGTATCCCAGGTACTGAAGTATTTGGTACCGTGGAACCGTTTTAAAATCTCCTCAATCTCACCGGGCGAAGTCCTGTCATTAATGATCATTTTATTTATTTCGCGCGCATCTAAACACAAACGGACTTGTCCGTTTTTCTTAGGAATAGCCACGATAGGACTTGTATATGGGGAATGGCTACTCTCTATAATGTCACGGTTAATCATTTGCTCTATTTCAGCTCTTACTGCTTGCTTTCGTGATTGCGCAATGGGGTAAGACTTCCGGTTAAAGTCCACTGTGTCTCGGAACTGTAGAGTACACTGGAAGTTTTTCACTTTACCGGGCTCATCAGAAAAGACTGATTTATATTTGTTATATATGTTTATCAATTTGTTCGCTTGGTTAAATGTTAACTTTTCGCCAGTTATACCGCTCCGGAAATCCCTGATCTCCTGGATTTTTTGTGACCATAAATCTTCATTGGAGGTGTCGTCTATCCTTTGATCAATTACAGATGTTGGATGGATGTAGTTAATTTTGCGGATTTGCTGGTGGATACTATCCGGAACGACTTGGTCACTACCCACCAAGTTCGCCGTCCAAGTATGTCCGTTAGTAAACAGCGACAATGTTTCAGTTCTCAGATCAATGATGGCGGAATTCCTCCTGAGCACATCGCACCCGACCAGTATATTGAATGGCAGACCGCTCGCCACCAAGAATTCCATATCAATTGCTATACCACAGCTCATCACACTGGCGGAAACTTGCCTACGTATTGTTTTATTTTGTCGGCCGGTTGCTCCCAACAAAATAATATTATTCAACGGCAACGTTGGTAAAGTTCTCCCGCACTCTTGCTGTATCCTCTCCAGTTCCGTCGTACTTATGATTGACACGTTCGAACCAGTATCGATCATTAACTTGGCTGGGATGCCTTCTACCTCGGCGTCGACATGTATTATTTCATTATTGAAGTTATTGGTGGGATTCCTGTTATCCTCTTCCAATAACTCATGTCTGATGTCCTTTAGGTAGTTGCACCCTATGACTGTGATACGATTGTTATTATACATATGATTGCACTCATTATTACGATTATACCCAGTATTTAGGAGCAGTAACGGGTTCTGGCGATTTATTACTGCCTGTGCCCGTTTAAAGGCTCGACATCATTGTTCCTTTGAGCCATACTAGTTGATGCCTCAGTTGGGATGCTTAGAGTGGTTCCCTGTCGATCTGTCCTATGGTCTTCCGGTCGTTCGTGGTTAGACCTCCGTTCAGCGTCATCTAAACTATTACTCCTTCTTGCTGGATAGTACCTTGGTTGGTCCCGTTCTAGGCTCCTCCACCTTTCTTCATATCCGCGGTAGCTGTTTCTTCGATTGTGGTTGAATCCTCACTGTCGTCCATCCGTGGCTCGTATGAAGTTCACTCTAGGACGAGGAAACCTATTATTAACCGGATTACCATTATTGGGACCCGCACAATTATTATTACTATGGTAACGATTATTACCATAATTGGGGCTTCTCTGACTATTTGTGTTATTAGGGTAGGGATTGCGGTTACCCTGATAACCATTAGAGGGTCGACTCGGGTTTGGATGGTTTGAACCCGTATTATTATTATTATTATTGTAACTAGAATTGTTCACATTATTATTATTACTAAAACTGTTATTTTGCGGGTATGCCCGGCCTCCTTGGTACCCAGTGTTTATGTTGTTCGTACCCTGGTTATTGTTCTGATACGTCCTTGGTTCGGGCCCATCACTTCTTCTACGACTCTGTCGGTAGTAGTCTTCATTTTCATAGTTTTCGAGGAGTTCGGTCATTGCCTGGATGGTTTTTATTTGGCTGCCCCTCCTCGCACGAATTACTTCTTCATCATAATGATATGATAACTTATTTATTAGGCACTCCTCAGGTATGGCCGGTTCTAAATGCTTGGCCATACATACCTTGCCGAGGAAATAAGCTGTCATTGAACTACCGACTTGTGGTTTGTAGTGGCCGTGACATATATTGTCTCTTATTAAATTTTGAGTTGTCTCCGACCAGTACTTGGCCTTGAAAAGGCTCTTAAATTGCTGATAATTGTCGATGTCGCTCCGGTTGGCCATCCACCAATGGTCATTCACCTCCCGAAACGACTCGTCAAGGATTTCTCTGTTCTGGACCCATCGGTTCCCTCTGTGTTTTTCGAGGTATTCCTCTATGCGTGCCAAGAACTCCATGGGCTTCCGTTTATATTGCCGGAAATTGAGCCATTCTCTGTTTTCTGATATGGGGAAATTATGATATCCAGATGGTCTGTTCCTTATCAATTCTATCTCCTCCTGGCTCTGACGCACCTGTCCGGTTATGTTCGTCATGGCGGCTTCCACGCCGTCGCATCTTTCGGTTACCTGTGTCCGCACTTTATTCATTTCTTCCAAGGCAAATTTCTTGTTTTCTTCCAGTTTCGTTTCCTGTTGTTCTTTGACATGTGTAATCTCTTTATGTATTACTTCCCGGACCTCCAGCACTTCGTTTTCGGTCTGACGACATCTTTCGTCTACTTCTCTGATCTGCTGGTTAACAACCACGACTTCCTGTTCTAACTTCTTTACAATGGATTTCTTCGTCTCTGTTATCTTTTTATTTAACTCTTCTTTCACCAGTTCAATCCTTTCGTCTAACTGATTCATGTTCTCTTGGTTAACTTCCCTTAGTTCTTCTCTCAGCAGCTGATTGTCCTCTCTCAATTCTTCCAATCTTTCCCCCATCGTCTCTTCCATTTTCCTGTTATTTTCCCTTAATTCGTCTTTTAATTGTTGGTTGTCACTTTCTATTTTCTTACTGGTTTCTTCCATCTTCTCTTCCAAATTCTTATTATTTTCTTCCATTTTCCTTTCCATCTTCTTACTCAAGGATTGGTTGTCCCTTTTCAGATCTTCCATTTTCTTATTCAAAGATTGGTTGTTTTCCTCCATCTTCTCTTCTAAATTCTTACTGGTTTCTTCAATCCTCTTGTTAGTGTTTTCTATCTTTCGGCCCAATTCTTCCTTCGTGGATCGGTTGTCTTCCTTCAATTCCTGATTCATTGATTTGTTATCCTCTCTCATTTGCCTGAACATTTCCATTATGTTCTCTTCCATTGTTTTAGATTTCTCCTTCTCTGGGACATTGACTTCCCCTGTTTGCGTTGTTACTTTAGGTTGTTCCTCTGTTGGTGCGGTTTGTTTATCTTCCAGTGGGGGTAATACCACTTCCGGATCCTCAACGGGTGTTGCCTCCTTATCCCCCATGTCAACCTCTTTTTCGGCCTCTGCCGCCCTCTTCTTCGAAGTAGCTCGTCTTTGCATATTTCTCTCTTCTATTAATTAACCGCTGCCAGGCTTATCTTATCAAGCCCTCTAAGTTGGACGCCACTTTGTAAGAAGACGTGTAGTTACAATTGGGTTTCTTGGCTTCTTCCTTTTTAATTAATCCCCATTGTTTGGGCTAGCCAATTTGTAACAGTTCGTTACGAAAATATAAGAGATTAGAGGTTCGTTCAAAATAAACCTCCACTCTAGTAAGGTTTCGCTCCGCTGTGGTAGTGTAGTAACTCTTTTAAGCCCCACTGTTGCGAGCGCCACTTTGTAACCAGACGTTGTATGCCGGTCCTTACAAAAATAA
The DNA here is from genome assembly GCA_034769895.1 of Magicicada septendecula. NCBI lineage: Eukaryota > Metazoa > Arthropoda > Insecta > Hemiptera > Cicadidae > Magicicada > Magicicada septendecula. Next base: position 227,928,481 of record CM068373.1, read on the forward strand.
AATAGTAGAGAAAAATTTTATAAAAAATAAAATTTTCAATAAAAAAAAATAATTTTGTTTATGTTAATCAATGTCTATAATGAAGAAATAAGGCTATTTTAAATGTTTTGTAAAAATTTTAAGAATTAGGCAGGTATTTATTAACTATCGAGCACTTCTGGAAGATCTGAATCAAGTCTGGAGTTAAATAGATTAACTCCAGTCAGCAATCGATCGATGATTTTTCTTGCTGGTCCAATATCTCACTCAAAAAAATATTTTCTTCTTCTTGAAGTCCCTTAGCCTTAATAAATAACCGTAAATTAGCCTGTGAAATAATAACAGATAAAAAACAATTGAAATAAATGGATTTATTAAACAATTTAATAAATAATCGATTGAGAACAATTATCGACTCCGTCTCAGGGAATTATCGATTGTGCATACAGTAGACAAAATTATTATAGGTATTATATAAAGGACAGGTTCTTTGAGCGATTAAATTAATAGTCAGAGAAGGGTAACGAGAAAGTATAACATTAACAATTAAAGTAAATTTAATAATTATTATTTAACAGTATTCAAATAATTCTGATATATAATGTTTAATAAATTGTTTTGTCAGACCATATGTAGCTTCGATGACGTCACTCGAGGTAGGAAGGCAGATTTGTATTTCAAGATGGCCGCTATTAGATCTGGCGTAGTTACTGCGAAGTCGTCGTGTCAGAAAATCACAACAAAATTACCTTCATGAATGTTTGAAATGTTCCCGCACTGGTGTAATTTGTCTATTAGGTTGTTTGGTGTGTTCTGAAGAAGTGTTCCGTGTATATTGGTGTTAATTAAGTTATTTGGTATGTGTTCACTTCTGTGGGTTAAGTTTCTCAAAATGTGGTTAGGATTTGTAGCGTGAATTATGTCAAATATATTGTTTTACTGTTTTATATCACTCGTATCATGAAGTTAGGTGTTATTTTTCACTACTGTCATTAAAGTTTTGGTAAATTTAGCTAAGAAAGTGTTCAATTCATCTAACTCTCGATGCACTGACATTAATGGCAAACTGTCGTACCATTTTCTACTCAGTTTTTAAGGAACGTTTTTTCACACAACTATTCAGCTTGATATTCAACAAAAGACTAATTAACTTGGTCAAAATCTGGCCCAGTTAATCTTTGAAAAAGTATTGTTAACATATTTCGATTACCCATACATATGATACAAAATTACATTATATATGGAATTTACTTATTTTATTCATCACTTTCATGAATTATGAACCTTATCATTGGTTTAATCATCTCATTCCTTTTAAATTGATGTATTATAGTCCATATCTGTAGACATTTTGTGGAAATTAACAAATTTCTTTCCCTTTTGGAAATATAGGCTCAAAATCTGATTTCCGCCTTCATACAAATTTTTCTTCCATTTTAATTGTTACTAATACTATTATAATAAATTTTAATTAGTCATATTTCTCTTCCTTTCCTTAAATACATATAAATTGAACTTTTGAACTGGTTTTTTGTGTTAATCTCTGAATTTGACATTGCTCTTTAAAATTAATTAATTTATATATTTTGAAAATTTACAATATTTTAAGGTATATTTCCTTATTATCATTTTAACTCATAGGATCATTCCCAGTAGTGGTTAACTGATTTACCTTATCTAAATCTTGCTAGTTTACAGGATTTATAAGTGAATTTTACTGGTTTATATGGTTTCTGTGAATTCACCAAATGGCCTAGAGTTTAGAATTTTACATTTCTGTCTTTCTCAAATAAACTTAATTCTACCACTCCTCTGACTTTACATAGTTACTATTACATGAAAATAAAATGGTTTATAACTTATTGTGAGGTGTAGTATTTAATTAACACTACTGTTATAAAAAAAACAATTATGAACATTATTTAGCAATCTGTACAATTGAACATATTGCTGACATGGTTTGAACATGTACATTTAACTCTTTTTGAATTAACACAGCATACCTACTGAAACATTATTACTGGTATGTATGCTGGTATTTAGCACCATAATTCATTTTAAACACATAATATAAATCTTACTTTCTAATAACTTACAAATACATTGATTTTATGGCTGTTAACAAACAGTCTATTTAAACATTTTAAACCTATGAATACTAAATTAATGCCAGTCCTTTCTGGTCTAAACCATTATTATTTATGATCCCCTTCATCAGCAAACATGACCACCCATACTCTAGTTATTAGCATTTTTTACAAATGTCTTGTAAATAAAGAGTTACATTAAAATAATAAAATACTGGAAATCTTCCATTTTATTATTGGATATTAAAGTTGTTATATAGCATATTGATAAGTCATAGTATCACTAACTTTAAGTTTATTGCATTTCCAAAAAACACTTACACAAATTCACTTTCACTGGTGGTTCTGATATTTTGAGTCTCACTATCTCAGACCAGACCTTTAGTAATCATGGACTGTTAAGACTTGTTTATTTTCTTATCACACAAACGCTTTAGTAGGTTCACTTCTTATAATACTATACAACACTTTAGGTTTCTAAATAATTACAGTTTATAGGATTTTGGTATGTTATACTTTCTTTTTAATCGTTTTGGTGGGTTTGGGGTTGATGGTAGTTAATAATAATAATAGGTTTTACAACGGTGTTTCTTTCTTAATATTTCTTCCTCTCCTCCTGTCTTCTTTCTTGTCTTTCTTCTTATCTTCTTTCTTGTCCTTCTTCTCATCGTCTTTCTTGTCTTCATTCTTGTCCTTCTTCTAGTCTTCATTCTTCTGGTCTTCTTGTCTTCCTTCTTCATTCTTGGGTAAACCAAGGTACTTTGTGTTATCTCGACTGATGTTTAGTTTGGAGCATCTAATTTATTTACTGACACGGACCTTGTTCTTCTCTAAAGGTTTCAGGGTATTGTTTTCTTCCTGATCACAAATTTTATTCTTCCTTCTTCTTGTCTTTGGGGTATTTTGGTGTTCACCACTCTTAAACTGATTCTCTTTCTTCTTGATATGGTGTTATTTAATTTGTTTACTGCTCCTAGCTTCCTGGGTAAATTACTGATCTTATAATATGAGTTGCTTTCAATACTTTATTTGATATTTAAACAGTGGTTTTTATATAATGTAATGAGGATTTTTATTTTATCGTGGTTCATTCCTTTGATTTCATTAAATCTCATTCAATATTATTTTAACATTTGTGGTGTAATTAAATTTTTATGATTTTATATGACTTAATAAGTAGTGGATTTTCTGTCACGCTACAGAATGCCCTTCTCCAGAAGTAATTTTTTCAGACTATAGTTGCTTTGTCTGAAACAATTGCTTAAGATAATTATTCTAGGTTTGTTATTATTCTGGACTTCCTTCCATTTTAAAAATTTTCTTATTTATATTTGAGTTTATATCCTTCTCATTCTCACTTGATCTTCCTTGATAGTAATAGTCATCTGAGTTTCATATTTATTATTTCATTTTCATATTTCTTCTTAGTATTTTCTCCTTGGGATATTTCCTCCCTATCGTTCCCTACTTTGTGAGCTGGTTCAGTTCAGAGAGGCACTGTACGCTACTTCCTCTGCTGTCCAATACTTCACACATATTTGAGTACAGAGGCAAATCATCTCTCCTCAAAAAACATATTAATACTGCTGGAATTATCTACAGACAGATTAAAAAATTATTCAGAATAGTACACATTTGTTACTATTTTAAAAAATATCTTTGGGATACTTCAATTATTACTTATTATATTTCTCAGAGATTTTAATATTCCTATCTCAGTTGTTCTTCTGATTCGTTAACTGGACGTTTCTTTCATTTGATATTATGGTAGGAAGCTCTTCTATTATTACATTTTTCAACTTTTCTTATCATATAAAGCTTTTGGTGATAAATTCTTTATTACCTTCTGGTTTTTTTATTATAATCTGCATTGTTTATTGTAGCATATCTTTATGAAATTTTTAGACTGTTTCTTTGTTCTTATTATTTCCACTTGTTCTATTTTCTAGAACTTTTTATAACTGTCATTATCACAATTGACATTTAATTCATAAATCATTTTCTATTAATTCGTTTAATTACATATATCTTTGATATTATTCTCACATTATTCCTGTCATGGTTATTATACTTTCGAATGAATGTTTTTTATTAATTTTATAATGAGGTCATAATTTCTCCTCATACCACTTCAAAGTTTCATTATCTCACAATTCCACATAAGGTTTTGTATTTTATTATATTCAATCACTCAAATCGTATCAACTCAAATCGTACTAAAAAAAAAAAATTTTTTTTATTTCCTTTGGCATCATTTTATGGAAAGGTTTTTACTCTTTATATTGAAATTAGACCTGATCATACTTTCCCGAATTATTTGTTTTAATTCTAAAGTCTGTTTCCTTTATTCATCCCATTATGATCCTTTATAAACATGGTAAATATATTTTATGCTTACCATAAATATGGTATTAAATCTCTTCTGTTTATCTCACCAAAGTGTTTTATTAATAATTGGTTGGTAAGTTATACTTACTCTTGGTTTGGAAACTTGATTTATACATAATTCAAAATTCACTCTTCTTATATTTCCATAAAGTTTTCTCAAATAATCTGTATGTAAGGTGGGCTTGCTTTCTTTTTAAATTTAGTTGTTTTCAATTCAAAATTCTTCTTGTTATATTCTTCTTTCCAAATAGTTTCTTTCAAATAAATTGTATGTAATTGTCTTACATTGTTTTTAGAATTTAATGGTTTTTAAATTCTTCTCTTATATTCTTGCCATAAAGTTTTCTTAAATAATTTTTATGTAAGGTGGGCTTACATGTGTTTTAGAATTTGGCTGATTTTAAATTCTAACTTCTTCTTATATTATTGCCATAAAATTTTCTTCAAATAATTTTTATGTAAGGTGGGCTTACATGTGTTTTAGAATTTTGAGTTATACATAAAATTTCTTCATGGATGCCTGGTTAAAGGACACCCTTAATTTTATTTGAATTCATTTCCTTTATTTCGTATGTGTTGTTGTTATTGTCCTTAGAGACAATATAGGGACCAGTGTACAGAAGCAATAATTTTTTTGTTATTCTCTCTAAGGAACTGGGTAATTCCCTATTCTTCAACAACATCTTCTCTCCAACGGTATAATTAATAACCTTACCCATGCTTTTATCGTACTTATTCCGCCGTTTCTCCTGATCTTCGGCCACCTTATTATGAAATTTAACTCTATTAAATATATATTTATGCTCTCTGGGGAACTCCAATATATCCTCGATCTCCCTAGGGGGTTGTCTTTCGTACATTGCGGAGTATGGGGTTATTCCTATGGCTGGATGGTATGCCAGGTTGAGGAATTCTTCAGTGGCCTCCAAGTATTCTTGCCACCTCCTCTGCTGATCGTGGCAGTACGTTCTTAATAGGCGCCCCACCTCTCGCCAGACTCTTTCGGCCGGGTTGCTGCTCGGGTGGTATACTGATGTCTTGTATGTATGAACCCCCATAGACAGCAGTGTATCCCGCCATTTCCTCCCCTTGAATTGTGTTCCGTGGTCGGTTATGATCGATACCGGTTCTCCGACGGTTGGGAAGTACTGGTTGATCAGGATTTCAAGAACTTTATTCGTAGTCGCCCAATTCGCTGGGTATAGATTAACGAACTTGGTATAATGGTCCATTATGATGACGAGATATTTGTATCGGTGGCGGCCTCCACTGCGGGGAAATGGCCCGCAGATATCCAGGAATACCTTCTCAAGTTTCGACTGAGAGGTTATCGGAATCATTTGCCCCTCTCTTTTCTCGTTGTTTGTTTTTACGAGTTGGCAAATGCGACAGTTTCTTATGTACCTTCGTACTTTCCGATTTATGTCTTTGATATGGCAGCTCTCTTCCAGGGCCTTTACCACTTTTAAGGCGCCCATATGCCCATATCGAACATGATAATTAAACACTATCTCCTTCTCGATATGGGTCGGAATAGTAACCTTCCATTCCTCCTTATATAAAGATGGTCTTGAAAACAGGATTCCATTATGGATTTTATAATATTGGGAGATTGTCTCATCCCCTGCTTCCAATCTTGTGATAATAGAGATTAACTTCGGGTCAGCTTGTTGGTGTGTGCTCAGGTGTTCCAAAATTGATTGTAGACCGGCGCTGCTGCTTAGAATATGGTATACTTTAAGAATACTCTCCTCCTCCCCCTCGAAAGTCTGTTTGTCAATGTCTACTCTAGACAATACGTCCGCGACGACATTCTTCCTTCCGGGGATATACTCCCACTTAAGGTCGTATTCTTGCAGCAATAGTATCCACCGCGTTAACCTTCCATGGCTTAACTTACATCTCTTAAGGAACGAGATAGACTTATGGTCTGTCCGGACGGTAACGGAATAACCAAGGATATAAGTGCGGAACTTTCCGCACGCGAACACGACACTCAATAATTCCTTTTCTGTAACGTGGTAGTTTTTCTCACATTGATTCAAAGCTCTGCTGGCAAAGCAGATCACCAGATGTTCGCCCTTCTCATCCTCTTGATATAAGGTAGTGCCGAGGCTGATGTCACTGGCATCACAATTAAGAAAGAAAGGCTTGTTAAAATCTGGATGGCGAAGTATGATAGGTTCAAGGAATTTTTGTTTTATTAAAGATAGTATATTCTGTTGTTCATTACCCCAGATCCATTTATTTTTGGATGACAGTTGCGGCTGAAATCTGGCAGTCAGTTCTGAGTACTTTTCCTGGAACTTACGGTAATAATTACAGAGTCCCAGGAACGACTGTAACTGCCTTCGATTCTTTGGGGTAGGAAAGTTCTGAATCGCTTCGACTTTTTCAGCCGACGGTGAGATTCCCTGATCATTTAAGATGAAGCCTAAGAATTGTATTTCCTTAGCAATGAAATGAGATTTTGCTAACTTTAGCATAATATTATTTGTCGCTAGCTTCTGTAATACGTGTTCCACACGGTAGCAGTGTTCCTCCCAAGTTTCTGAAGACACTAGCAAGTCATCGACATATACGGTGGTGAATTGTAGTGCTTCTTGGGCAAGTATCTGGTCCATGCAGTGCACAAAGACTGCGACTGAGTTTACCAGTCCGAAGGGCAACCTCTTAAACTGGTAGTTCCGCCCTTCGAATATAAAGGCCAGATACTGGCGACTCTGTGGATGTAATTCCACCTGCCAATACCCGCACACCGTATCCCAGGTACTGAAGTATTTGGTACCGTGGAACCGTTTTAAAATCTCCTCAATCTCACCGGGCGAAGTCCTGTCATTAATGATCATTTTATTTATTTCGCGCGCATCTAAACACAAACGGACTTGTCCGTTTTTCTTAGGAATAGCCACGATAGGACTTGTATATGGGGAATGGCTACTCTCTATAATGTCACGGTTAATCATTTGCTCTATTTCAGCTCTTACTGCTTGCTTTCGTGATTGCGCAATGGGGTAAGACTTCCGGTTAAAGTCCACTGTGTCTCGGAACTGTAGAGTACACTGGAAGTTTTTCACTTTACCGGGCTCATCAGAAAAGACTGATTTATATTTGTTATATATGTTTATCAATTTGTTCGCTTGGTTAACTGTTAACTTTTCGCCAGTTATACCGCTCCGGAAATCCCTGATCTCCTGGATTTTTTGTGACCATAAATCTTCATTGGAGGTGTCGTCTATCCTTTGATCAATTACAGATGATAGATGGATGTAGTTAATTTTGCGGATTTGCTGGTGGATACTATCGGGAACGACTTGGTCACTACCCACCAAGTTCGCCGTCCAAGTATGTCCGTTAGCAAACAGCGACAATGTTTCAGTTCTCAGATCAATGATGGCGGAATTCCTCCTGAGCACATCGCACCCGACCAGTATATTGAATGGCAGACCGCTCGCCACCAAGAATTCCATATCAATTGCTATACCACAGCTCATCACACTGGCGGAAACTTGCCTACGTATTGTTTTATTTTGTCGGCCGGTTGCTCCCAACAAAATAATATTATTCAACGGCAACGTTGGTAAAGTTCTCCCGCACTCTTGCTGTATCCTCTCCAGTTCCGTCGTACTTATGATTGACACGTTCGAACCAGTATCGATCATTAACTTGGCTGGGATGCCTTCTACCTCGGCGTCGACATGTATTATTTCATAATTGAAGTTATTGGTGGGATTCCTGTTATCCTCTTCCAATAACTCATGTCTGATGTCCTTTAGGTAGTTGCACCCTATGACTGTGATACGATTGTTATTATACATATGATTGCACTCATTATTACGATTATACCCAGTATTTAGGAGCAGTAACGGGTTCTGGTGATTTATTACTGCCTGTGCCCGTTTAAAGGCTCGACATCATTGTTCCTTTGAGCCATACTAGTTGATGCCTCAGTTGGGATGCGTAGAGTGGTTCCCTGTCGATCTGTCCTATGGTCTTCCGGTCGTTCGTGGTTAGACCTCCGTTCAGCGTCATCTAAACTATTACTCCTTCTTGCTGGATAGTACCTTGGTTGGTCCCGTTCTAGGCTCCTCCGCCTTTCTTCATATCCGCGGTAGCTGTTTCTTCGATTGTGGTTGAATCCTCACTCTCGTCCATCTGTGGCTCGTATGAAGTTCACTCTAGGACGAGGAAACCTATTATTAACGGGATTACCATTATTGGGACCCGCACGATTATTATTACTATGGTAACGATTATTACCATAATTGGGGCTTCTCTGACTATTTGTGTTATTAGGGTAGGGATTGCGGTTACCCTGATAACCATTAGAGGGTCGACTCGGGTTTGGATGGTTTGAACCCGTATTATTATTATTATTATTATTGTAAATAGAATTGTTCACATTATTATTATTACTAAAACTGTTATTTTGCGGGTATGCCCGGCCTCCTTGGTACCCAGTGTTTATGTTGTTCGTACCCTGGTTATTGTTCTGATACGTCCTTGGTTCGGGCCATCACTTCTTCTACGACTCTGTCGGTAGTAGTCTTCATTTTCATAGTTTTCGAGGAGTTCGGTCATTGCCTGGATGGTTTTTATTTGGCTGCCCCTCCTCGCACGAATTACTTCTTCATCATAATGATATGATAACTTATTTATTAGGCACTCCTCAGGTATGGCCGGTTCTAAATGCTTGGCCATACATACCTTGCCGAGGAAATAAGCTGTCATTGAACTACCGACTTGTGGTTTGTAGTGGCCGTGACATATATTGTCTCTTATTAAATTTTGAGTTGTCTCCGACCAGTACTTAGCCTTGAAAAGGCTCTTAAATTGCTGATAATTGTCGATGTCGCTCCGGTTGGCCATCCACCAATGGTCATTCACCTCCCGAAACGACTCGTCAAGGATTTCTCTGTTCTGGACCCATCGGTTCCCTCTGTGTTTTTCGAGGTATTCCTCTATGCGTGCCAAGAACTCCATGGGCTTCCGTTTATATTGCCGGAAATTGAGCCATTCTCTGTTTTCTGACATGAGGAAATTATGATATCCAGATGGTCTGTTCCTTATCAATTCTATCTCCTCCTGGCTCTGACGCACCTGTCCGGTTATGTTCATCATGGCGGCTTCCACGCCGTCGCATCTTTCGGTTACCTGTGTCCGCACTTTATTCACTTCTTCCAAGGTAAATTTCTTGTTTTCTTCCAGTTTTGTTTCCTGTTGTTCTTTGACATGTGTAATCTCTTTATGTATTACTTCCCGGACCTCCAGCACTTCGTTTTCGGTCTGACGACATCTTTCGTCTACTTCTCTGATCTGCTGGTTAACAACCACGACTTCCTGTTCTAACTTCTTTACGATGGATTTCTTCGTCTCTGTTATCTTTTTATTTAACTCTTCTTTCACCAGTCCAATCCTTTCGTCTAACTGATTCATGTTCTCTTGGTTAACTTCCCTTAGTTCTTCTCTCAGCAGCTGATTGTCCTCTCTCAATTCTTCCAATCTTTCCCCCATCGTCTCTTCCATTTTCCTGTTATTTTCCCTTAATTCGTCTTTTAATTGTTGGTTGTCACTTTCTATTTTCTTACTGGTTTCTTCCATCTTCTCTTCCAAATTCTTATTATTTTCTTCCATTTTCCTTTCCATCTTCTTACTCAAGGATTGGTTGTCCCTTTTCAGATCTTCCATTTTCTTATTCAAAGATTGGTTGTTTTCCTCCATCTTCTCTTCTAAATTCTTACTGGTTTCTTCAATCCTCTTGTTAGTGTTTTCTATCTTTCGGCCCAATTCTTCCTTCGTGGATCGGTTGTCTTCCTTAATTCCTGATTCATTGATTTGTTATCCTCTCTCATTTGCCTGAACATTTCCATTATGTTCTCTTCCATTGTTTTAGATTTCTCCTTCTCTGGGACATTGACTTCCCCTGTTTGCGTTGTTACTTTAGGTTGTTCCTCTGTTGGTGTGGTTTGTTTATCTTCCAGTGGGGGTAATACCTCTTCCGGATCCTCAACGGGTGTTGCCTCCTTATCCCCCATGTCAACCTCTTTTTCGGCCTCTGCCGCCCCCTTCTTCGAAGTAGCTCGTCTTTGCATATTTCTCTCTTCTATTAATTAACCGCTGCCAGGCTTATCTTATCAAGCCCTCTAAGTTGGACGCCACTTTGTAAGAAGACGTGTAGTTACAATTGGGTTTCTTGGCTTCTTCCTTTTTAATTAATCCCCATTGTTTGGGCTAGCCAATTTGTAACAGTTCGTTACGAAAATATAAGAGATTAGAGGTTCGTTCAAAATAAACCTCCACTCTAGTAAGGTTTCGCTCCGCTGTGGTAGTGTAGTAACTCTTTTAAGCCCCACTGTTGCGAGCACCACTTTGTAACCAGACGTTGTATGCCGGTCCTTACAAAAATAAAATAGTAGAGAAAAATTTTATAAAAAATAAAATTTTCAATAAAAAAAAATAATTTTGTTTATGTTAATCAATGTCTATAATGAAGAAATAAGGCTATTTTAAATGTTTTGTAAAAATTTTAAGAATTAGGCAGGTATTTATTAACTATCGAGCACTTCTGGAAGATCTGAATCAAGTCTGGAGTTAAATAGATTAACTCCAGTCAGCAATCGATCGATGATTTTTCTTGCTGGTCCAATATCTCACTCAAAAAAATATTTTCTTCTTCTTGAAGTCCCTTAGCCTTAATAAATAACCGTAAATTAGCCTGTGAAATAATAACAGATAAAAAACAATTGAAATAAATGGATTTATTAAACAATTTAATAAATAATCGATTTTTTATCGATTGAGAACAATTATCGACTCCGTCTCAGGGAATTATCGATTGTGCATACAGTAGACAAAATTATTATAGGTATTATATAAAGGACAGGTTCTTTGAGCGATTAAATTAATAGTCAGAGAAGGGTAACGAGAAAGTATAACATTAACAATTAAAGTAAATTTAATAATTATTATTTAACAGTATTCAAATAATTCTGATATATAATGTTTAATAAATTGTTTTGTCAGACCATATGTAGCTTCGATGACGTCACTCGAGGTAGGAAGGCAGATTTGTATTTCAAGATGGCCGCTATTAGATCTGGCGTAGTTACTGCGAAGTCGTCGTGTCAGAAAATCACAACAAAATTACCTTCATGAATGTTTGAAATGTTCCCGCACTGGTGTAATTTGTCTATTAGGTTGTTTGGTGTGTTCTGAAGAAGTGTTCCGTGTATATTGGTGTTAATTAAGTTATTTGGTATGTGTTCACTTCTGTGGGTTAAGTTTCTCAAAATGTGGTTAGGATTTGTAGCGTGAATTATGTCAAATATATTGTTTTACTGTTTTATATCACTCGTATCATGAAGTTAGGTGTTATTTTTCACTACTGTCATTAAAGTTTTGGTAAATTTAGCTAAGAAAGTGTTCAATTCATCTAACTCTCGATGCACTGACATTAATGGCAAACTGTCGTACCATTTTCTACTCAGTTTTTAAGGAACGTTTTTTCACACAACTATTCAGCTTGATATTCAACAAAAGACTAATTAACTTGGTCAAAATCTGGCCCAGTTAATCTTTGAAAAAGTATTGTTAACATATTTCGATTACCCATACATATGATACAAAATTACATTATATATGGAATTTACTTATTTTATTCATCACTTTCATGAATTATGAACCTTATCATTGGTTTAATCATCTCATTCCTTTTAAATTGATGTATTATAGTCCATATCTGTAGACATTTTGTGGAAATTAACAAATTTCTTTCCCTTTTGGAAATATAGGCTCAAAATCTGATTTCCGCCTTCATACAAATTTTTCTTCCATTTTAATTGTTACTAATACTATTATAATAAATTTTAATTAGTCATATTTCTCTTCCTTTCCTTAAATACATATAAATTGAACTTTTGAACTGGTTTTTTGTGTTAATCTCTGAATTTGACATTGCTCTTTAAAATTAATTAATTTATATATTTTGAAAATTTACAATATTTTAAGGTATATTTCCTTATTATCATTTTAACTCATAGGATCATTCCCAGTAGTGGTTAACTGATTTACCTTATCTAAATCTTGCTAGTCTACAGGATTTATAAGTGAATTTTACTGGTTTATATGGTTTCTGTGAATTCACCAAATGGCCTAGAGTTTAGAATTTTACATTTCTGTCTTTCTCAAATAAACTTAATTCTACCACTCCTCTGACTTTACATAGTTACTATTACATGAAAATAAAATGGTTTATAACTTATTGTGAGGTGTAGTATTTAATTAACACTACTGTTATAAAAAAAACAATTATGAACATTATTTAGCAATCTGTACAATTGAACATATTGCTGACATGGTTTGAACATGTACATTTAACTCTTTTTGAATTAACACAGCATACCTACTGAAACATTATTACTGGTATGTATGCTGGTATTTAGCACCATAATTCATTTTAAACACATAATATAAATCTTACTTTCTAATAACTTACAAATACATTGATTTTATGGCTGTTAACAAACAGTCTATTTAAACATTTTAAACCTATGAATACTAAATTAATGCCAGTCCTTTCTGGTCTAAACCATTATTATTTATGATCCCCTTCATCAGCAAACATGACCACCCATACTCTAGTTATTAGCATTTTTTACAAATGTCTTGTAAATAAAGAGTTACATTAAAATAATAAAATACTGGAAATCTTCCATTTTATTATTGGATATTAAAGTTGTTATATAGCATATTGATAAGTCATAGTATCACTAACTTTAAGTTTATTGCATTTCCAAAAAACACTTACACAAATTCACTTTCACTGGTGGTTCTGATATTTTGAGTTTCACTATCTCAGACCAGACCTTTAGTAATCATGGACTGTTAAGACTTGTTTATTTTCTTATCACACAAACGCTTTAGTAGGTTCACTTCTTATAATACTATACAACACTTTAGGTTTCTAAATAATTACATTTTATAGGATTTTGGTATGTTATACTTTCTTTTTAATCGTTTTGGTGGGTTTGGGGTTGATGGTAGTTAATAATAATAATAGGTTTTACAACGGTGTTTCTTTCATAATATTTCTTCCTCTCCTCCTGTCTTCTTTCTTGTCTTTCTTCTTATCTTCTTTCTTGTCCTTCTTCTCCATCTTCTTTCTTGTCTTCATTCTTGTCCTTCTTCTACTCTTCATTCTTCTGGTCTTCTTGTCTTCCTTCTTCATTCTTGGGTAAACCAAGGTACTTTGTGTTATCTCGACTGATGTTTAGTTTGGAGCATCTAATTTATTTACTGACACGGACCTTGTTCTTCTCTAAAGGTTTCAGGGTATTGTTTTCTTCCTGATCACAAATTTTATTCTTCCTTCTTCTTGTCTTTGGGGTATTTTGATGTTCACCACTCTTAAACTGATTCTCTTTCTTCTTGATATGGTGTTATTTAATTTGTTTACTGCTCCTAGCTTCCTGGGTAAATTACTGATCTTATAATATGAGTTGCTTTCAATACTTTATTTGATATTTAAACAGTGGTTTTTATATAATGTAATGAGGATTTTTATTTTATCGTGGTTCATTCCTTTGATTTCATTAAATCTCATTCAATATTATTTTAACATTTGTGGTGTAATTAAATTTTTATGATTTTATATGACTTAATAAGTAGTGGATTTTCTGTCACGCTACACTATACAAATCATTTTTTATTGAATACATCATATTATGATTATCAATGTAAAGATTATTCAATTTTTTATAATTTTCCACAATACTATTATAATCAATATGATCACTCCATATCATTATCTCATATAATCTGTCACGATTGAGTATGGTCCTGTCGCCTTTAGTATTATCTGTCCCAACCAGGTAAGTTATAAAGTCATTATTGTCATCATCATAGTTATGTACTACTACTGTACTTATTACTTCGCAAGGTAAGCCTTTTATATAATCAACTCTCTCGTTATTTATTTTCTCTATTAACTCTTTATAATTCCTCCTAACCTCAAACAACTCTATTTTCCTATCACCATACCTCTCTCTCTCAAAATATCCCTCATCATAACACCAAATCACACTCTCTCTCTCAATACATACAGGGGGCACTACAACTTTATTATTGCAACAACTATCAGATGCACAAAAAATCCAGGGACAACTATTTGCAGACCATATGTCTCCCAAATATACTCGTGAAGCCTTTTCTTCACCCCCAACTACAACATCACGGGAAAAATTTACCCCCTGCAACCCCTCTACCTGTATACACACTCTCCACTTTCTCTCTGACTCATCAACACACACTAACATTCCATTATCATATTCTACTCCCTCTGAAATTTTTCAATACTCTCAATATTCCTACTATTATTCTCTAACACCATATTTTTACTTATATTGTCATTATTCTCACCCCTACTTACCTTATCGTCTTTATATATGTTTAATTTATCTGTTTCTCCACTATTCTCTACCCCAATTTTAATCTCATAATTGTTATCTACTTCCTTCTTTGTAAAGTTATCAATTGTGTTATTTACTCTGTTTATTTGTCTATCAAACACCTCGCTAACTGATGCTACTATTTTTTCTTTCATATTTTCATAATGTGTGTTTATTTTGTTAATCTGTTTATCAAAATTAAAATTTTGTCTCTTAATTTCGTTTTTCACTTCATTAAACTTTTCATCAAACTTTACACTCTGTGCATTAAATTTCTCATCAAAATTTTTAAACTTTACACTCTGTTCATCAAACTTCTCATCAAATTTGTCAAACTTTTCATCAAACTTTACACTCTGTGCACTGAAAAGCAATTGCATCATTTTCATTATTTCATTCTCTTCAGCTTTTTTAATCGGGACTGGTGTTGAGTGAATTCCTTCACTCATAATTTGCGACTGTCATACTTAATTCGACACTGATCTGGCTTGCATTTACAATGTCAGTTAGGCTGACACTCTCGTTATTGTTTGCCATTTTAAAATATTTTTCTTATCAACATTTTGCTGTATATCTAACATACAATCGAACACAACATAACCTAATTATTTACGTATTACGTTACACATTAATCCAATACCCATTCTGTCTCTGTCTGCAGGCTTGTTTATATAAATATTTATTTATACAAAGTCACTTGTTCGGGCAGCCATTTGTTAACAAACAATTTATGAGATGTTATTTTTTATTGTGACTTACCTTTAAAATCTCGTTACACTCATATTTTGTTCACCACGTGGCACTGTTGCCAACATAACATTTTCTATTAGGGTCCAGGTTCTTGTTTAAACGAGCACAGAAAACAGCATGGGTATTTGAAAATAATAACTCGGTTAACATTTGGTTAAAAAGACTTGTTTTTAATAATCTGAATATTTTGAATGTTGAAAAACATAAAAACAAAATGGAGTCTTCCTCCTTCAGTTAATTACAAAAACAAAATGGTGGCGAAGTATTTTCGCTGCATCATCTCTACGTACATCACAATTACTCACATATATTTATCTTCAATTTCCCTGATTATTATAAATGACGTTAGAAAAAAAATACTGCAGTTTAATATTTATATCGTTACATAAAATGGATCACGTAACGTGAACCAATGCCTTGTGACTCTCTCTATATGTGCCGGCACATGCACACACACTCACATGCTTCCCACAAATTATTTTCAGTACATTCTTTTAATACATTTTATATGAGCTCAAAATTAATGTGTTGTAGTTAGAATTTCAAAAAGGTTTACTTTCCTGAGTTCGTGTGTTTGAAGGTCGACTCAGACGTGCCTCATGTTCCAGCAGGTGTTCGGCCGGATTCTTTATTGGTTCCTTTTATACTGTCACTGACTCTAATTTACATTTTATTATGCTGTTAGTTCTTTAACTGTTCACATTGTGTTACATTTTTATCACTTTAAATACTTTCGCTGGCAATTGCTGACCAGCAGATTTTACAGCGTGCTGTTGCACGGACGGTGTTGTTTCGACTGGGCAGACAACATGGCGTATATTCCACTGGTGGAAAGGGTAATACGTCACCGAATCTATTGTTCTCTGGAGATGACGGCTTGGTGTTACATCGCAACAATTATGTTTTTATAATTTTTGATGACGTTTTTAGGAGTGTCCGGTTGTTGCTGCGTCTAACTTGCTGACGATCGGCACGTACGCCAGTGACCTTGACGCCAACTCGTCGTTATATATTGCGTTGTAGTATATTGGGAAACTTTTATCCTTACATTTCTGATTACATTTGAATTACAATAAAATTATATTTTCATGTACCTAAATTCCTTTACGGACCTACTGTACCGTTACAACATGAAGCACTGAGAGACCAACGAGGTATTGTATCTAATGTTAAGAATATAGAAAAAAAGGGAAATTTTAAAAATTAGGAACAGGTAATTGCAATATGTAATCTGCACACACACACACACACACACACACACACACACACACACACACACACACACGCTTGATCAAATTTTCCAACAGTGTTCATTTCATAGATGTTTACTTCAAAATACACAATGAGATCAAAATCTATCACAGCTATCAGAAAAGTAGTAGATGCATACACAAACTCTCATGTAACGGGACAGTTTGGGTATACCAGGTTTAATTTGGGAAAGGGGAAACAAAAGTATAAACAATAATTTTGGGGTAGCAACATAAATAATAATTGTAAAATTTTATAAGACGTAGTAAGCAAGCGATTGAAAGGGAGCCAAGGTCAACATTCTGACGCCAGAAAAAAGTTAAACATTACCAAACGAACTTTGACCGATGAAGTGACCAGTCTTGCCATATTACATAACGGCCAAAAGCCTTTAAATACGTCACGTGGAATGCAATGCGTAGTCAACTTCGCATCAGAATTGGCTTCGTCATATTCAGAAAACAATGAAAGTGGTCACGTGACCCCCCTTCCATCTCAGATTTTAAAGCCGTTCGTCTCGCCCCAGTCTGCAATAACAACTCGTGTGAATAACACGTAAAAGTTTTGAAAGCAAATATACGGGCACCCGTAATAATCAAAAATGTAAAAAAAATACATGAATCAACAACCGGAGTGTTAAATAAATAAAATGAAGGAACAGTTGTGTTCCATTAACAGTTTCGAGTGATCGGGCGAGAGCTAAAATCAAAGAACAAAATGTGCGGAGTGATGAAAGGAGACGTATGGAGGATGGACTGATTTTGGAACTCAATTGCAGATAAGTTAATATTGAAATCTTGAAAAGAAATATAAGAAGAAATCTAAATTTTACAATCATTCAAAATTAAAAAAAAAAGAAACGAAAAGAAAAATGGCACCCTAGAATATACGTTTAACTTAAAAATAGTGAGTTCACAAAGGGGGTTTTAAACAAAAATTATGTAAGTTATGAAAAGCATGTGTGTGTGTGTGTGTGTGTGTGTGTGTGTGTGTGTGTGTGTGTGTGTGTGTGTGTGTGTGTGTGTGTGTGTGTGTGTGTGTGTGTGAAGCGCTGGTTTGTGATCAATAATAAATTTTGATTAGAATTTTAAGAACTTATTATTTTGTTTAGAGGGTAGATGACCCGCATAAGAAAATTAAATGTGTTAATAATCCTTGTCCATTAACAAGTTTTTTTGTCTGAAATGATTTTCTTTTGAATGTGTTAACTGGGGAAATATAAGAAAATTAATTCTATGTAAAAAATTAAGAAGTATTTGAATTAAAAGGGGCTGAGTAAGAAAAACCAAAACACAAAGAAAGATCAATAAAATTTAATGTTAAGTAAACTTATAAACGACTTAGTTATTCCAATCAACCATCTTGTTTTCAGCACGTCTAATTTGAATCCTGGACCCGGTAAGTAAAATTAAGTTGGTAGTAGACAACATGGCGGCTATCAGAGTCGAAAGTTGTAAACACAAAGTACATTAATAAAATTATATTAATAAAATAAAATTAAAACTTAACAATGTCGCCCGAACGGAGGGACCATTTGCACAAATAAAATTTATTCAAATGTAGACCTGTCTTGAGGAACAGGATGGTCGTTTGAGATGAAAATAAATTTTTTTTTTATGTAAGTGAAAATAGACGTACAAATATAAGGTTATGATATGATTCTATTATAAATAAGTAAAAAACTATATAAGCAAAATGAATACTAATAAAGATAATGATGAGAATGTCAGCTTCACTGATAGTGTAACGGTACAGAATTGTGTGCTACAAAGATTTCAATTTAAATCATTTTTAATTTTAAAGTAGTCAGTATTCACCTGTGGGGTACCCCATTGTAACCAGCCACACATACATTGTTATTGCAGACTGTTTATGTCTGATGTTTGGAGTCTGCCCAGCTAGACGTATTACGTAACCGCTGGCAAGCAGTGTAGCAGAGAGCAGTCATCATTAGATTAAAAAAGTGGACAGCAGAGCCGCGCGGACAGTACGGGAGCACGCGGTTCCTAAAACTATTGAACTGTATAATTATTGTTTAATCTGTGTGAGATATATACCGCAGTCAATCTATAAGTGCTCGAGTAAATTAAAGCAGGCCGACTAAATTGTTACATAATTAATGTGAACAGTAGTGAAACATGTATTGGGAACTATATAAAGCAGTATCGCAGTCGAAACCGTTTTAAAACTGAATTTCGGAACGTTAAATAAATAGTGAATCAAGTGATGGTGCAACAGCGGGGAGACATCTACAAAATGGCTAAGTACCATTTATAATTCAATGACTAAACTTCAAAAATAGGTCAATTGGACGTATCATAATAAATTCAAACATAACAATAATAAAGAGATCTCTAAGGGAAAGGGGTTTAAATAGAATGTTCATGTAAAAGAACGAATGTGTGTGAGTGGGGATAAATTACGTACTGGTTCAGTAAACACAAATTGTTTGTTATAGCTGTCATAGTTAAGTAAGATTTGTTCGCTAATTAATTTTATGGTTTTTGTGTTGATAATTTTAAGAATGTCCTAATTTACCAATAAGCGTTTTCGTATTAAATAAAATCCAAATAAGTTGTTCTAGCCAGTATAAACGGTGTTATATTTTCACCCCTCAACTCAAATAATCTTTCTGCAACTGGTTTCGTCTGTAGAACCCTGGAGTAAAACCTGAAGGTAAGAAAAGAAGTAAAGTTATTATAAACTGAGTAAGATATTATCATATGAAATAAAAAGTAGAGTTTCAATGGCGCCCGAACTGGGACGGTGAGTGTAATTTTCTATTACACAAACCAGACCTAATTGTGTTGCAGACAAGAGTTATTTGGGAGTGAGGGCATTTTTGTAAATTAAAAATAAATGCGGAATTAAAGGTTACAAATTTTAAGATGCTTATAACTGCGTAGGCAGTCCACATAATTGTGCACTTGAACCATTCATATTAATAAAGATGGATAATAAAGAGACTGAGGTTGTAATGAGCGAGTCGGTGGGCGTGGAAGAACCGGGGGTTCATTCGACTCCGGTGAACCGGTTCGAAGACCTCAGTCTAACTGAATCAGCTATTGTAAATGATTCAATTCAATGCGTGCAGTCAACCCCAACCTCAACAAAATGTAGTAGTAAACTTTATAATGACGTAATGAGTTTTTTACTAAAACAATTTAATGAGTTGAAAGAACAAAATAAAGAACAGAATAATAAAGTTGATGCATTAAGCAGTGACATAAATGCAAAATTGCATGAACTGAGTAGTAACGTAAATGACCAGAAAATAAAATATGAAAGTAGTTTTAACGAATTAATTAAACGTTTTGACGAAAGTGACAAAAAATGGGATAAGTTGATAGATCCAACAAAACAAGTGAATAATGGTTATAATACTGAGAGTGTAGTGGTGATGGAAAACAGTAATTATGATGATGGTAAGTTATGCGATAATGAGAATATAAACAAGGAAGTAACAGTTAACAAGGTAAATGAAAACAATGAAAAAATAAATGATAATGAGGTTAGTTTAAGTGTAAATCAGGTGAAAGTGTACAAGGTAAGTAACAGTGAAAATAACAGTGATAACTGTAATAATGATAGTGAAATAATGTTGAATAATAATAATAAAGAGATATTTGAAAATGGAGTATCAAAAGGTGACATATTAAATAATAGTAGTGATAATGAGAATAAAATGAGAGTTGAGGTTAATCAAGGATTGCTAGTTAGTGTTTATGAGTTAGAAAGGGAGTATAGAGATAGTTTAAATGTAGTGTGGGTACAGGGGGCAAATTTTTCTGGGGTTAAATGTGAAGCAGAGATTTCACAAGTTGTTTATGGGGATAAACGATCCTCACTAGGACATTTGGGCGACAATGGGTCGGCAAATGGTCAAATAAGTTTTTTGTGTATATCTGGTACGGCCAGATGGTGTTATAATAAAGTGATTTTGCCCTCTGTGTGGAGTGAGAATGTGAAATTGGGCTGGGAGAATGATAATAAAGAAGGAAATAGAGTGATAGAGTTGTTCAGGTTAAGTAGAGATTATGAAGGGTTAGTAGTGGGAATAAATATTGAAAGCAATGATTATATTATTAGCAATGTAGACTTACCTTGTGCAGTAGTAAACAATGAGTATATTGATAAACATTCACCTGTTGGGAGAGTTAGTGCACTTGTAGTAGCCGATAATTGTGATAATAATGTAACTCACCTGGGTTTAACAATGAATACTAATGGAGACTGGACCAAAAATAATAATGTAGACTTGGTTTATGATAAAATAATAATGGGGGACGACCGCAAGAATTATTATTATGGTATAATAGAAAAAACAAATTTTAATGGTTATTACACAAATGACAGCCTTACACAAAATTTTTTCAAAAAAAATATCTTTTTTTTTAACTGTCTAAGTTAAAGAGGGGTTACATTTGGTAGCAGAGCGTGGTTGAGATTAGGGTCAACCCGTGGGTCCTGTGGGTGTGACGGGGCTTGCAAACTCAGGAAACATTTTGGGAGTTCTAATGGAACTTAGAAAAATTTTTGAAAGGCCCTATATCTAAAGGTGAATATTTTTGTTAGGTTTAAGGTTTTGTGTTATATATGTATGTGTACTTGCCCGCCTTGAATAGTTGATAGTGCCACGTGGTGAGAAATTTTAGAAGGGGACATTCCTTGGGAAACGCGACTTATCGCAGATCTGTGCCTGGGTGGAGATGGTTTGCGTATTACCTTGCCCATATTAGGGGAGGTGTTTGAATTATGCAGTATGGCCCGATCGGCAGTCGGTCTCCTCCGATATACGCTAGCCGAAGAAATATTTTTGAAAATTGTCGTTGGTCGGTGTTTTTGTCGTGTTGTGTGTTAGTGTGTGTGTGTCACGTTCCATTTGTGTAGAGTTGTTGAGAGAGAGCAGTTCAGGTAAGTGGGCTGGGTCCTCGCAACGGTAGGGGGACCCGCAGTTCGCTCGAAGGAAGAGTTTAGTACTCGAGTTTTTTCTGTTTCCTGTGTTATTATTGTCATTATTTTGTAGGGTGTTATGTTTTGTTGATAGTGTATTGTGAATTGTTCAATTCTGGCGGCGCTATGCTTTCAGAATTGCCCCACCCCCTTTCAGGAGTTCTCCAGAAACTTTCGGTGGTAGATGGATTTGAGGAGGACCAGCTGCTGGTTTTCTTGGATCGTGTCCTGCAGTTGGCAGATTACCCGGGTGTATCCGATGGGGAAGTCTTGTCCCTTATATACCCGTATTGCCAGGGTTCGTTGGCAGGGTTGGTCACCAACACTCTGCGTCGGGGCGGCACGGTCGACGCTTTTCATGGGGAAGTGTTGGATTACTTCATACCACATCGACGACGTTCCCAGCTTAAGTTAAATTCATTCTATCGCTTACAGGCCAACGGAGAGGCGTTGGGGGACTTCATGCAGGATGTACGGAAAGCTGCCCGGGTATTAAGATTAGGGTTGTCCGAGACAGAAGTAATACAAGCGATTCTGAAAGGACTGAATCCCCAAGAGAGATCGCGTTTGATATTCGCAGACCGTCCACGTTGTTTTGCGGATCTGTACCGGTTATGTGTGGTTTCGAATACTGTCCAAGCAGGGGACGAGTACCGGGGAAGAGCTGCTATGGATGTCCAATACTCTAGTGGTTCGTTAGGAAGAGCCAAAAAGGAAAAACAGGGTTGGAGAAAAACACAAGAGACAGTCAGAAGAACTGAATATTCCGGAGGTAATGGAGGCTACAAGGGGGTGGCAAGTGAGAAGACGGTAGCTACGGTTACGGCAGATAAAATAAATAAGTACGAAACGAACAGGGAAAGAAGAAGTTACTTTAGTAAACCAACATCGGCAAGTCGGGAGCCGGTAGCAAGTTATTCCTATTGGGAGAAAAAAGAAACTTTGAAGGTTCCAGAGGAATTACCAGTGCCTAATAGAGTTGTGGATGAAGAAGGTGAGGAGAAAGAAGAAAAGCGATGTAACTTCTGTGGATCAATACAAGACAACAAGAACACGTCTGTTGATATTGAATTACAGGACTCAGAGAGGACGTCATGGTTGAATCCAGATGCCGCAGAATTTGTTCCGGTATTGTTCGTGACGGATCCAGATCCGGTAACATCATCATCGCCTACGCCGGGAGATGAGAAGTCACTTGATGGTGAAGCTTTACCATCGTTAGTAGAATTTAATTTAGACATTGCACATGGACCTGGACAGCTGGATTCCAGGTTGGGAAAGGTTGAGGAAGTTGTAGTTGCATGAGAGTGGTGAAGAAGAGGAATCGAAGGAAGAGGTAGAAGAGTGGTCTGCACATGCTACGCAGGGGAGTATAAGTGTAAGTGTTAGGGAGGCTGCAGGTGTTTCTGAGGTTGCGGATGGACAAGGGGATGTCCAGGCTGCAAGTGTGGTAGAAGTAGATGAGGTAGAAGTTGGGGAGAAACTGGGTGGCAGCGTTGTGGAGTTTGTGGGTGAGAAGGATGTAGTGTGCGAAGATGTGCAGACGCTTTCTGTAAGTAGTGTTGAGGATTCCGAGGAATGGAAAGAAGTTTCGGGCGGACCAGGTGAGCAACTAGAGGATGAAGATGTGCAGTGTCGTGATGGTGATTTGGATTATGTAGAGGAGGAAAAGGAAGAGGTGGAAGAAAGAGAACCAGGGGAAATTGTAGAATAGAAGAAGGTAGAAGCAGAGGAGTTAGAGGTTGAAGATAATCCAAATCGGGGTAAGAGTAGTCAGGTAAGTTACCTGGATTCTAATTCAGAAGAAATAAATCAGTACAGCTCAACACGAGATAGTTTCTCAGAGAGAGGTGTCCAAAAGGAACGAGTTCCTAAAGTTCGCCATAAAAAGGTGAGAAGTAGCGGTTAACGGGTAGCGGATAGATGTTCCCCACAGTCCCAGTGGTGTTCGTCTACTTCAGGGTTGCGCCCCTGCCTCCGCGAGGCTTGGTTTTCTCCACCCATCCTTATTTTCGGAGGGAACCATGTCCTTATCGTTAGTCCTAGCTATTGACCTTTCAATGATCCTTGCCCTTTTCATCTTCTCAACTTTCCTACCCCTCCCCTTAGAAAACAAAATAAAATAAAAAACAAAACAAAAAATTAGAAAAGGAAAAAGAAACAAAAAAAAAATTAGAAAAGGAAAAAGGAAAAAATATCAGAGGAGTTAGAAAAGAAGTTAGTTGGAAGAGTGGTGACCAGGTTGGTTGTCGATTTATGATGGAGTGTGATAGGGTGGTGTTGTTTTCATTGTTCTTTGTGGTAGTTTATTGCTGATTTTGTAGGGTCCTGGCCATGCTGCATTCCCTGGTTGTTTCTCTGGTAGGTTATTTTGAATTAAGTGTGGGTCGTTAGACGAAGTTGTGCTGAAGTAAACCCCCCTTGCTAGTTATGCAGTAGTGAAGAGTAAATGAAGGGAAGATGTTCGCGTGCCCGCTATGCGGTTTTCTCTGTCCGGCTAATAGGGGCCGTCCGCCCTAGTGTAGGGATGTTTTTTTTTAAACCAGTCATATGTCAAGGATTTGTGATGCCTTGTTTTGCAGCATATGGCTGGTTAGTCCAGATGTGGACAATAGTGTTATGGGCACTCACATATCAAGGTAATGGATACCTTGTTTTGGTCTTCGGACGCGTGTGTGAGTGGCAGCAGTAGGAGTAGGTGGTGGTCACCAGAGAGTGTGACGTGTTGGGGCGGTCCTGTGGGGTTGGCCTGGCGAAGAGGGTCGCGTGGGGATGGTTGCAGTGGCGTTGAGATTTTCCAGTCCTGTGAGAAAGGGGGGGGTAGAAGTTGTCCTGCGTAGGTATCAAGTTTGGGTCTCAGCTTGGGAGGCCTTGGGAGGTCAGAACTCAGATGGTGCTCTTGATTGCGATGTCTTTCGTCTTTTCTCCTTCTTTCTCTTGTCGCTGTATGCTGCCCCTGATCAAGTCAGCATGCAGGACCCTCACACACTCTTCTTCTTCTTTCCGCTTACCTCGTTTTCACCCTGAGCCTCTGTTCTCCCGAGAGCGGTTAAATTTCTGAGATTTCCTAGGACTAGCCAAGTGGCTGTGAGTTAGCCTTGGGGCAACTATGTTGCCCTTTTGGGGTGAGGGTGTGCCGAATCTAGTATTAGATCGGCGATTAAGCAGTATATAACGTCCGGTAAACGTTAAACGCAGTACAGAATTTGAAGTGCTTTAATTGGTGCTGCACTCTTGCAGCGAAGATAAGCACTAATTCGGCGATTATCAAGTGCCTGAGAGGTGCTGGCATCTAGCGACAGCCCCGGTTCGCGAGGTTGAAGCGGAAATAAGTTTTATGCAAAGTTCGTCTCTCTTCAACCTTCGTCGATAATGGCAGCTTATTAAGTTACTCCGGACAGATGAAGAAAATTTCGTCCACCATCCTTCCCACTATGACAGGCTAAGATCTAAATCGACTGTGGTAAGTCTCGCCAATACTTTCATAGCTATGTATTTAATGTTTCACTAAAGAAAGACTTGTTTAATAGGCCCCAGTAAGTGGATTTCTGATAACCTTTGAAAACCTCATGGCATTGTGCAATACGCAATTTAAAGGTAGTATTTTTAAAACACAGTAAAACTATATTAAATTCACGTGTCCGAACTATGGCACTAAAAGTCAGGGAAATATAAATACAAAAGTATTAGTTTAAATAGTGCAAACATGGATGTAAGCAGATTCCTATTACGTTACCTCATGGTTATTTTACAATGCGTAATTCAGTGTAAGTTGCATACAACTTTTACTAGTAATGATAGTAAAACTTTATTCATATCAGGAAGCTTACTGAGGCACCAATTGAGAGTCATATAATCGCCAAATGGTATTAATTAATATAGTAAAGATGATGTAATCAATTTAACCTCTCGACCACGTGGTACAAAATATTCAGACTATGTATAAAGCTTACTAAAAATGTAACAAGCCATAATTAGCTATCAAAATTCAGTCATGGTAACCCGCATGGGTGGAGTTATTATTATAAAATTTAACGGTTCTAAGTATTTTCAAATAGGGCCTGTTAGCCATATAACCTTGTCAAGTTTTATATTTAGGTAGCTCTAAAGCTATGTTAAGATTATATATGGGTTTTGGGGGTGTGCGAACTTTCTGTGGGCATTTTGTTGTGTACTCTGGCTGATATAATGTTGTGTAATTAGGGTTCCCCGAGCAAGTCGAGGAAACAGCTCAAAAACCTGAACATGAACACCTAGAACTTCTCTCACTTCATCTGCCGGAGGAATTGCCAGGACGAAGCACTAACACCTGTAACGTAGGCCACGAGATTGCCACCTCACCCCCAGGGACAAAAATAAGGTGATCTCAACCCATTATATTCTTTTATACGTAGTGATGCACTCAATAAAACCCAGTGAACCAGTTCAATCAATCAACCACAACACTTTCAAGTTTTTAAACATTTTAATTGGATCCCCAATTAACGGGACAGTATAGTGTGTGAACTGGGAGGGAAATATTTTATAAATTTTATTAATTTGTTGTAAAATTGTCAGCTCAGAGACTGACATGTATCTTAGGCAGTTCAACATTCAAACGTATAATTCCCTCTTATTTCAGTATATGTGTTTCATTACAGTCTTTAAGTCATTCATTCAATTTCTAATTTCTGGGTTTCAATTCAGTGTTCATTTTATATATATATTTTCTAAATTTTAAATTCAGTTTGGTTCATATGGTATAGAAATTTCTCGGGTAGTTAGGTGGATTCACAAGTTTAATCCTGAATGGGTGCATGTCCATGCAGTGTTGAACAAGTGTTGAGACAGGTTGAATTATGCACCGACTGGCAAACGAACATGTCGGTCTCTGGGCCAAAAGTACTTTTTAAAAGGGTTATAAAATTCATGACATGTTTCTATTTTCACAACTTAACCATATTTCTATATATATATATATAAATTCTTTTAATTAATTATAATAACTGGGGTGTTAATGGTTTTCTAACTTTTTTTATTTCTCCCAGTATAAGTGCCCTGTGTGGCGTATTTTATAATAGTATTAGGCACTTGGCCAAATTTTAGAATTTATTATGTCCTGGGGACTACTGGAGTTGCAAAAGCATAATCTAAAACACATGTCATGTGTTATGCACAAATTAAGTATTGTAATCCTAACATGGATGTCCATAAAAGAATTAATAATATAACTCATGGGGGTAAGAAAAGGGCGTGGCAAGAGATCTTTGTATAATTGTACTGTATTGTGGAACATGTGATGTATTGTATATTTGTGTGTGTATTTTGGGGGGTTATATGTATTATACATTTAGGTGTATTTTTGGGGGGAGTTTAGATATAGGGTTTTTAGAAAACAAAGATGAAACATAGGATTATATATCCTTTTAATTTTGATGACATTAATTTATTCTATCTCAATTAAATTTTGCTGAATATTTCTTCTAAGAAAGTAATTTATTTTAATTAACTTTAATAACAAGTATGTGGATTTGTCACTATTTAATTTTATTTAATTTGTTTGAGAATTTGTTATTCTAATTTGTATTATCAAGAAGTCTATAAAAATTATCTCCATTAAGTTCAATGGATCATTTTAAAGAGAACATAGAAAAAAAATTTTATATTATTAATATTTTACAGGAAACTTTATTTAAAGAATAGTAATGATTTTAAATTTTAATTCATTTTAAAGAGAGATAGCAAATAAATTTTATGTGTGTTAATAATTTTCAGGTGACATTGTTGAAGGTGTTTAAATTATTTTAATTAACAATTTAAGGGGATAATAGATTCTGACTGTTGTGTTTATTGAGTTTGTTATTAATATTGTTTTCAAAATGGAGATAGAATAATAAAAGGGATTTTATTAATTGTTTAATTTATGAGTTTTCATTGCAAGTCCCGTCTCACTGGATCCAGCGCAATTTTGGCTTCTCTAGGCT
The DNA here is from genome assembly GCA_034769895.1 of Magicicada septendecula. NCBI lineage: Eukaryota > Metazoa > Arthropoda > Insecta > Hemiptera > Cicadidae > Magicicada > Magicicada septendecula. The sequence goes on from CM068373.1 coordinate 227,956,297, forward strand.
TTGGTCTAGTTCTAATTAACTTGTGGCCCCTCTTAAAAAAAAAAAAAATTTCAAAAAAAATTTTTCAAAAAAAATTAATCTTTTTTTTTAACTGTCTAAGTTAAAGAGGGGTTACAGTATTGATACAATGGAAAAAAGCAATGATGACGATTGTTATAATTATAATAATAAAAATGTGTCTGTAATTGTAAACGAATGGTGTAGTCATAAGATCAGGTTATTATTCGATGATGGAGGGTAGATATTGTGTTGTTCATGAACATTTAATTATTTTAGTTTAAGGTGATGACCTTGCTAACTTATGAAATGAGGTGTGGTAAACAGAAAAATAATGACAAAAAATTGTAAATAAATTTATAGTGAAATTAATTGTGTTTGTGTTGTGAAATGTATTTTATGTAAACAATGTGTGCATGTGGTAGAAATTGATTTAATAATGATAATAATATTTTAGCAGACTAAATAAATAATGAGAGTCTGTAATAAATGAATTGTAATTGTTTTGGAAGAAGGTAATTAAAGTAATGTTGTGTTTAAATAACTGATTGAATTAAAATAAATTGTAGACGAATTAATTGATTTAAATGTGGTAAGAGAATTTACTTGGGTGATGATTATTTTAATAAGGCATTTGCGTCAATCAAAGTTACCTTTAAATGGGTGTTAGATAAAATAAGAATTTTGGAATAAAAGACAGTAATACAGAAACAGGTAGTAGTAGGGACACAGTAGTGGGAGCGCATATATGTAGAGAAAATGAGTAATGTAATAGGTGAGTAAATAGTTGATGGTGATATTTTGTAGTGAGGGTGAGGTGGTAAGGAGTGATCAACGTGCGTCGTTGGGCAGGTAATTGTGAAGGGTTGAAGAGTGTTTGACGAGATTATGGGAAGGGCAAAAGGATATGAATGGAAGTGCCAGTTTGGGAACACACATCCTAGTTACAAAGAGGGTATTAGGTATTTTATTCTAAGAGGAGAATGGTATAAGTGGAATTAGTGTTGAAGGGGGTTATTATTGAGAGATTGGTGTCACCCTATGTAAATCTGTTAGTGGTTATTAGTAGGAAGAAAGAAGGTGAGTAAGGTTATATAGTATAATGCCCATTCAATCAAATCATTGTGAATGATGGAGAGTCACCCAAACTAATTGATGATCAAAATGTTAAAAGAAAATTCATAGTAGAAATGTAATGATAAATGAAATGTGATGTAACATGAAGGTTAATAATAGATTTGAATTTTTTTTGAAGAATTTAATGGTAGTAAATGTTAAATAATTAAAGTTTGATATAAAAGAGTTAATAGAAAGTTCAAGTTGTAATATTTATAATTTTCTATACAGATTATTTAAAGGTGAATTGTTTATTGAAAGGTAGCAATGTTAATGTCCAAGGTTAATGTTTTATTATGTTATATTATGTTGTATGGTCATAGTGTGTGTGGAAGGAGGTTACTAGATTGGGTAGTAATGTATAGTGGATATTAAATATAATGTTGATGATGGTGATCATAAAAGATAATTATGATTTTGTTTTAAAGGATTAGGATCATGAAAGATGATTAATGAATTTTAAATAGATAGATTGTTCTGAAGTAGTAAGCTTGTGTTTTGTTCTATATAAGAAGTATATAGATAAATTGTTTTGTTGATTCTCTTAAACTTAATTAATTGTTTTACATATTATTGCATTAGTGTAAAGATTTAAATTTTCTCTTGTGCAATGGAAAAGAGTTAAATATTATCGATCGGAATCGAAATTTTAATAAAGATTTTGGAGTGAAATAAGAGAAGGATACATCTATAATAAATCTTGTTTTCATCTATATATTAGAGATATTAGGAGTTAAGGAAAAAACCAGCGCTTATTAACGTAAACCAATACGCAGCTAAGGGGAAACAGATCAGTTAGGGATATGGTATGATGCAAGGCCAATATCTGATTTTTTTATTCGATGTTTCAGAGTTTGGGTGATGCTGTGACGATGGTCCTGAGCTGGCCAGCGCGTCAGAGCAGGATAGTCAAGTGCCTGACTGGCCTTGCGGTGTTGGGATCTCGAAAGAGAAGTCCAGTAAGGTCATGCAGGTACTGTCACGATCACTGGACCAAGGGGTAAGTGATTGATATTCTTTTTATATAAACAATACACGGGGTTGTGGCGACATATCCTAGCTGATCCCTTTAGGAAGTATGAATGTGTCAATGAGAGTTTTTATGCTTCGTCATAAAACCTCTCATTGAGGGGGTATTGTAACGGTACAAATAGGTCCGTATAGGGATTTTGGGTAAATAACTGGTATAATTTTATTGTAAATTAAATATTAAAATGTGTGAGGGTAAAGTTTTCCAAACATGTGAAACAACGCAATAAGCAATGAAGGGTTCACGTCAAGGTCAGTGGCGTACGTCGGCAGCGATTTGGACAAAACAAACGACCGATCCTATGTAAACGTCATCTAAAGAATGTCAGACGTAATTCCTGCACCTTAAAAAACCAAGATGTCATCACAAAGAACAATAGAATTGATGACACGACAACCCTTTCCACTTCGGAAATAAGCGCCATATTGTCGTTCTCAGTCAACTCGTCTCCTTCGTGCGAATTGCACGCTACAAAATTTGCTGGCCAGTAAGCCTTTAAAGTGACCTCAACGATGTAACAAAATGTGAAATTACACCTATCTAAAACCAACAAGTATAAAATGTAGAGACAGTGAGTGCAGTTACAAAAAGAACAGTGTAATAGTTCGACAGAATACCAACGGGAACATGAGTGACGCCTGACTCGATCTTCATCCACCATAGCAGGAAAGTAAACCTTTCACACAATTTAAAAAACTACAGAACCATATTAATTGAGCTCGAGCAAAAGATTTAAAATGCACCGTTAAATTAGTATGTGTGGCAGCATGTGTGCGTGTGTACCGGTACCTATAGATCACCAAGCATTGGTTCACGTTAGGTGATTCATATAATTTAATAGCTTAAATTATTCAAACTGCAGTAATGGTCTAGATTCACTTAAATATGTAATCAGAGTATTTGAAGTCAAAATATATATGTATATTGTATAAGTGTATCATGCATAAAGGTTGAGGAGAGGAAACGTAGCATAGCCATTTTGTATTTGGATTTTGTAAAAGGAGAAAGACTCCATTTTTTTTTTTTTTATTGAAATATAAAATTTCCGATGATCAATAAACACAAGTTTTAACTAATGCAATCCGAGTATATTATTTCTCAACAAACATCGTGTTTTCTGCGCTCGCCTATAGAACCCTGGAGCCTATAAATAAAATATATTATGTTGGCAACAACACAACATGGCGGCTGAACAGGCCATAGTAAACAATTGATATGTTAACGAAAATTATAAAAGGTAAGTCAAGAAAGTTTGTTAATTTTAACAAATTAAAAGAGCAAAACGAGAATTTTAATAATTTCAAAAATGAAATTAACGGCAAATTTGAAAAAATTGATGAAAAATTTGAAACAATAACTGAGAAAATATTAGAATCAGTCAATAAGAAGTTTAGTATGCAAATTGACAGTTTAGAAAGTAGAATGATTAAAGTAGATGAAACAATAGTAGAAAAAGTTCAAAGCCAAATTGTAATGCAGAGTAAAGAAATAGAAAGTAAATGTTTAAATGCAGCTGACAGACAAACAGAAATTAAAACAAAAATTGAGACTGATAAGCAGATAGACATTAAAACAGAGATTTTAAAAAAATCAAATAGATAAACGTGAATCTAGTATGACTAACATGACAAAGAATATCGAAACAATTGATAAAGCCATCTCAGAGCATGAAATTAATACTAGTAATGAAATCATTACTATACAAAATAGAATTAAAGAAATAAGCGATTGTAATATTCAAAATAATAGTGACATATATAATAAATGTACTTTAATTGAAGGCAGTTTAAACAGTGTAAAAGATGAATTGCAGGAGGGAATTAATAAAAAATTGACAGGGGTAACAGAAAGGATATTAATAACTCGCGATTTACACAATGAAGTTGAGTTAGAAACGTTTAGTTGTGAGAACCGGGCGGTACATCCAATGCAATTTCTTAACCAAGCTAGAGAATATAACCGTTTTAGTTGTAGTAAATGGGAGGTGCAATTGCTGAAAATTTTAAAATGTTTCAAAGGGAGTTCCACAATATGGGCCGAAGCACACCGCGTAGAATGGGGATGTTATGAAGATTTTGAGAGGGCATTTAAAGGGAAGTATTGGGCAGAAGAAGACCAAGAAATTTTGCGTAGCCACATAATGGGATCAGGGAACTTTGGAGGCAGTCAAAATAATAACGTAACAATATATGTAACCCAATTATACAATGAAGCAAAATATTTAGAGCCGCTGCTACCTTTCAAGTCGTTAGCCACGTGAGTAAACATCTGCCGCGGGAGGCCCAAATAAAGAGATAAATGACGAAAGAGATAAATGACATGAACGAATTAGAAAGAATATTAGACGTTTTGCAGAGTATTAGAGATAGGGAAGTGGGTAGACGCCACCAACCACCAACAACGAATTATTATGAACATAATAACACCAACAGGGTTAACACAAGCGGATATGGAGGAACGCGAGCAAGTAGTTCAAATAACAACGAGGGTTGGGTATGTTCTAGATGTAGATTTGAAAATTATGCGAATAGGCGAAACTGTTACAGGTGCAGCCAAGCGAGAGATAATCAACCAGGTAGAGGGGGACCAACTCAGCAGGGTCAGCAGCCAAGAGGAACACCAAGTAATAGGGGGACATCTGGAAATAACCATGGGCCGCCAAGGAATCCTAATGGACCTACTACCAGTACTCATGCCAACCGAACGGAAAACTAGCACCGACAGTGGTAGAGAGGACCAGACCATTGTCAAGGGAAGCGAATGAGGTCCAACCAAACAAGGATTTTCAGAACAACGTCATAAAAACAGACATCGTTAAAGATTTATTGGAGGAGGAGAATCATGAAACAATAGGACTGAGAACCGGATTAATGGAGGTAAAGGTAACAATAGCAGATAAGGATTATAAAACACTTATAGATACAGGCAGCGAAATTTCTGTAACTGCTGAAAATGTTTTGGGCGACTTAAGGGAGACAAACAAAAATATTCCAATATTACCAGTAGCAGGGGTTAAAGTAGTGGGAGTCACCGGAGTACGTAGCAAAAGAGTAACCAAACAGATACATTTAAATTTCTTTATTAATAATACGGAATTTGAGAATACGTTTTTAGTTGTAAAGGGACTAAGTCTAGATATAATTTTGGGAAATGACTTTCTACAAAGAAATAAAGCTGTAATCGATTTTAAAGAGAAAATAGTAGAGTTCAATGGGGATGATCGACCAATCAGGGTTAGTTCTGAGCACGTGTTAGATAAGGTTAGAGTATCAGGGGTAAAAATATTACAGAAACGGGTAGGCGAGAGTGACACTGAAGCAAAAGTAAATTCATGTAGAGAGAGAGAGTATGCAGAGTTTTGAAAGAGAGATGGATGAAAGTAGTGAGGGAATATGGGAAGATAGGGCTGATAAATTTCTAAGTGAGGGTGATGTTGAAGGGAGTGATCAACGTGAGTCGTGGCAGGTGATTGAGAAATTTCGAAGAGTGTTTGCCGAGATTCCAGGGAGGGCAAGAGGGTATGAATGCGAGTTGAAGGTTCGGGAACACACACCTTTCATGCAGCGGAGTTATCCAATACCTTATTCCAAGAGAAGAGCGGTGCAAGAAGAGTTAGATCGAATGATGGAGGGAGGTATTATAGAAAGGTCAGTGTCACATTACTCGAATCCATTGTAGGGTCAGATTGTGTTTAGATGCCAGAAGAATTAATCAAATAATAATACCCGACCGTGAATCACCAGAATCCATAAATGAAATTTTTCAAAAGTTTAGTGGGATAAGATACATGACATCTTTAGATTTGACAGCAGGGTATTGGCAAGTGCCATTAGCCAAAGAAAGTAGAAAGTATACAGCGTTTTTCTTCAACGGAAAAAATTATCGGTTTAAGCGTTTACCATTTGGGTTAAATACAAGTGTAGCGAGTTTTATTAAATGTTTGGACCAAATTTTGAAACCTAAGGACTTGACTTTTTAACAGTATATGTGGATGTTATTTTAATTGCTTCTAGAACTTTTCAGGAACACTTGGAACATTTGGAGTATGTATTGACCAACTTAGAAGAAGGAGGACTCACAGTAAATTGGGAAAAATCTAAATTTTTACAAACTGAGATAAATTTTTTAGGCTTCATTATCACACAAGAGGGAATCTCCGCAAATCCAGATAAGGTTGACTCCATTATGCGCTTCCCTGAACCAAGAAATATCAAACAACTACAGAGCTTTTCAGGACTTTGTAATTTCTACCGTAAGTTCCAGAAGAATAATGCACACACGACATCGAAACTAAGTGCAGTACTCCAGAAAAACAAGCAGTGGAAATAGGGAGAAACGGAACGTGACGCATTTAACGAAATTAAGAGAAAATTTAGCCATATGATTATGATGAATCATCCTGATTTTAATAAAACCTTCTATTTACAGACAGATGCAAGCAACGTAGCTTTAGGGGCAGAGCTCTACCAGGAGGACTGCAATAAGGAACATCTTACCATCGCCTTCGCCAGTAGGGCGCTTCTGTCTGCTGAAAAGAACTACACCACGACAGAGAAGGAACTTTTGAGCATTGTGTTTGCCATGGGAAAGTTCCGTACGTACATCCTGGGGAACAAAACTGTCATACGCACGGACCATAAAGCATTATCCTTTTTTAACACATGTAGGCTTGCTCACAGCCGTCTAACCAGGTGGGTACTTGATTACAAGAATAAAATTTTCCATGGGAGTACATAAAGGGAACAGAGAACAAAATACCTGACACTCTTTCCAGGGTGGACATGTTAGATAACAACACGGGAAGAGATTTGAAAGAAATTGAAATTTTTAAAATAACAAGGGAAGATAGGATTTTTGGGGAAGAGTTAAAAAACATCAAAACCATGCAAAGAGCAGATGGTAAGTCAGGTAGTTTATGATGGGTCATAAATAGTTTAGAGACGGAATTAGCTGGGTCAGAGTATAATCCACATTTTCAAATATATCAAGGGTTGCTATTTAAGAAAGTAGAAGGGGGTGAGCGTGATTGGAGGTTAGTTGTGCCAGATGGGTTAGTAGATAAAGTCATATGGGATTGTCATTTTGGAGCAAAAAAGTGTGTTAACGTTTTGAAAGAGTCTTGTGTCTTTAAGAATATGGAGAGGCGGGTTAGGAAGTTGTTAAGGGGTTGTGATTTGTGTCAGAAGTCAAAGGTAGTGAACTATAGGGTTGAAGGGGAGTTGAATTTTATAAAAGTAGAAAAGCCATTTGATTTAGTTGCGGTAGATTTGTACGGGCCGTTGCCGAAGGGTAGAGGAGGGATTATATATATTTTTGTAATGTTGGACACTTTTTCAAAATATATAAAATTGTATAGTGTGAAGAGAGCTACCAGTCATGTGCTGAGTGAGAAGGTGACAAAAGATATGATAAATGTGGGGAAGCCAAAGGTGATTTTATCGGACCATGGGCCACAGTTCATCAGTGGAAGATGGCGCCAGACCCTCGGATGGGAGGGAATCATTTCGAAGCATACGGCAGTCTACCATCCTCAGTCCAACCAGGCAGAGCGTGTCATGAGAGAGATAGGCAGGATTTTTAGAGCCTATTGTCACGCCAAACACAGCGAGTGGCCGTTATATGTAAAAAGAGTTGAAAATTGGCTGAACAGTACCACCCACGAGTTGACAGTATATATACCTCATGAGTTGATGTCGTGTTTCATACGATTTAATTAATTACAAAATGATCTTAAACTCCCACTTACCTTCTATTTGTCACTCTCTGGCCAGATCGTCTAGTGGTGTAACCCTATTTCGTATAGCGAATTTACCAGCACAGAAAATGAAATTAGGTACTTGAAATGATTATTCTAACACATATATATTAAGTGAAATAATGTAATGGATTTATTCTTTTTAATACATTTCTTTATATTCTCTCTTTTCAAATTTCTTACTCTTTATCTTTTCTTTGAACAAATACTGATACTAATGTTACATCGGAAATTTAATATAGCTTTCCTGCTCTAGTTATCTTAAATATTTCTTCCTTATATCTATAGATAAGAGAGCCCAGTATCTGCACATACATACATCTCTCATTCACCCACATACCATATTTAATTAAGCGCTTTTTTCCTTTTATTTAAGTTTTCATAAGTAATTTGTTTGATATACGGTTACGTGTTATCGGCGTCCCTGCAGGTCACTTGTTGATCTCCACAAATTTTGTTCACTTTTGTCCAAATATTTCTCACTGTTAATTTTGAATACTAACGATTTATTACAGTTTCACTATTGTATCACATTATTTCTCCAACCTTTTATTTTTTGCGTCACCAAATTGTAATTGTTCGTACCTCTAATTCATTTTAGGTTATAGTTAAACGGAACTCACATGTTTTGTATAACTCCGTTTTTGTTCTTCAATCACAAACAATATAAAATTTTGAAAGTATAAAATATAGTTTTATACTGACGAGTCTATGTGTTTACGCCCGGCAGGGGTTAGGTCTTTCAACAGACTGCGGAGTTTTTTGTGCGCACACAGCGAAAGAATTTCTTAATATGTGACCAAACTCTGGGAAAGTTGGCCGTCCAAGTGCGCGGTTGAAAGCGTGGGCGCGCCCTCCACATACCAATGCCAATACACACCCGTCTCGACGCTACAGTCTCTTCACCGTAATTTCTTAGTTGCAAATAATATTGAAAAGATTTCATTTCCGAAGCCCTATAGGTCTGTACCGTTACATTGATAAAGGGAACACGCCCCCCGAGGATTTTGGAACAGCTGTTTGACTACCCACCTGAGAGTTAGAAAACAGATGTGAGCATTAAAATCAGGTTGGCTAATGAAAATCTATTAAGTAAAGGTGAACGACGTAAACGTAGACATGACGCAAAAGGTAAGTGGATGAAATATGAAATAGGACAGCTGGTATTGGTGAGGAGACACGACTTATCGAGTGCTCAGGACAAGGAAATTAAGAAATTTTTCTTACTGTACGAAGGACCTTATGAGGTAATAGGAGTGAAGATGAATAATGTGTATGTGTTACAGAACAGAGAGACAAGGGAGATAATAGGGACACACAATGCAACAAGTTTAAAATTGTATTGATCATCTTAGGAACTTTAGAAATGATCGTCATTAATAGTGATGTGTGAATGAATTTTAATTTGGTTTTTATGTGTTTACAGAAGGGACTCTCCCCCATTTTCGGCCGATCACAGACTCACCACCTCTGATCGTGGATTTTGGCAGTCTGGAGATGGACCATGGTTGGCGGTAGCCTCAACAAGGGGGTGAAAGCAACGATGGTCTTACTCCACAAATTGGTGAGAGTAGAAATTCTTTTGTTTACAAGAACGGGGAGGGGGACCGCAGTTTCGTGGAAAAAAAAGTTAGTAGGCTAATTGGCAGTATTTTCCACAAACAATAGTTTTATTTTATGAATTATGGAATAAAACACCCAAAATTTGTGTAACTTAACTCATTGACTCATTAAGGAGTTATATTTTTATTTTTAGTAGAAGTGTCATTAATGTAATTTAGAAATTTAAGATGATCCATTGTTGTATCTGTTATCTTGTTGTGAGAAGGTATTGTTGAGAAGTGAAAGCTGGAACTTGCAAAAAATGTCTATATTAAAATTTTATTATGTGAAATTAATAAAAAAATCAACCGTTTTTTGGAAAAAAATTTAAAAGACAAAATTTAGAAAATTTTGAAAATTGTATTAAAGTGACAACCTTCACTGGTTGTGAATTGAAGAAGAAAATAGTGAAACTACAGTGACGCATTAAGACTGCTTTATGAACAGTGATAATATGATTATTAATGTTTGTAATTTATATTAATTTTAAATAAGGATGATTTTATATGTATTCGTAAATATGTATAAGTTAATAATTTTGGGGGCAGTTATGACACTAGGTGTCAAACCATTGCGATTCCCTACATTTCGGGCGAGCTCGGCCTTACCAACCCAGATCGTGGTTTTGGATGACAATCAGCTGTGGGCAGAATTATTGTAAAACTGACCATAGTTGGTTACCTTTGAAATTGGTGTAAGTTGGAAATTTAATGGGGTTTAATCAGGGAATCTAAGATTATTTTGAACACAGGCTATTTTCACCCAAATAGGGGTGGTAGACCTTAGGGGCATATGTTAAGATAATGAGTAGGGGTACTTACCCTGAAGTTTCTTGTAACGCTGAAGCAAAGATGGGAGTGAGAGAAAAGAAAAAAGTGCTCACTCCTTCCGCCTCAGTCCTTGTGGAGGCAACTGGACGCAACAGTCCAGGGGGGGCAATAGTGTGTGTGGAGGAGAAAAGGGGATGATTATTATTAACAACACCAGATAAATAGAATTTTTGTTAATAATAATATTTTATAATGTATTATATGATTTTGAATTGTTTTGGAAATAGATGGAAAGTGGTTAAGAATTGTAGAAGAAAGGAGATATAGATGAATTGTATTTGATTAATTGATTTTTAAAGCTTTTGATTAAATAATGTGTTTAAAGATTTTGAAATAGTATTGTGTTAATGTAAGGATTTATACTTCTTGTAAAATGGGAAATGCTTATGTATTGTCGATTGGAATCGAAAAAGTTTATGAAATGGAGAATGAATTAAGGGGATAAAGATCTATGCAGTAGATATAAGATTATATAAAATATTACTAGGTCAATAAAACCAGTGCTTCTTAACGCAAACCAGCGCACAGCTAAGGGGAAACAGATCAGTTAGGGATATGTTATTATACTAGGCCATAATTTGATTTTTTTGATTTGATGTTTCAGTGTCTGGTGATGCTGTGGCGGCGGTCCTGTGCTGGCCAGCGCATCAGAACAGGAGCGTCAAGTGCCTGTCTGGCCTTGCGGTGTTGGGATCTCGAGATAGAAGTCCAGTAAGGTCATTCAGGTGCGGTCACAGTCACTGGACCAAGGGGTAAGTTAACCATGATTTTTATTTTAAAACGTAAAGGGGGTTGTGGCGACATATCCTGGCTGATCCCTTTAGGAAGTATGAGAGTGTCAATGAGAGTTTTTATGCTTCAGCATAAAACCTCTCATTGAGGGGGTATTGTAACAGGACAGTTTGGGTATACCAGGTTTAATTTGGGAAAGGGGAAACAAAAGTATAAATAATAATTTTGGGGTAACAACATAAATAATAATTGTAAAATTTTATAAGATGTAGTAAGCAAGCGATTGAAAGGGAGCCAAGGTCAACATTCCAATGCCAGAAAAAACAGTTAAACATTACCAAACGAACTTTGACCGATGAAGTCACCAGTCTTGCCACATTACATAACGGCCAAAAGCCTTTAAATACATCACGTGGAATGCAATGCGTAGTCAACTTCGCATCAGAATTGGCTTCGTCATATTCAGAAAACAATGAAAGTGGTCACGTGACCCCCTTCCATCTCATTTTTTAAAGCCGTTTGTCTCGCCCCAGTCTGCAATAACAACTCGTGCGAATAATACGTAAAAGTCTCGAAAACAAACATACGGGCGCCCGTAATAATCAAAAATGTAAAAAAAAAAAAATACGTGAATCAACAACCGGAGTGTTAAATAAATAAAATGAGGGAACAGTTGTGTTCCATTAACAGTTTCGAGTGATCGGGCGAGAGCTAAAATCAAAGAACGAAATGTGCGGAGTGATGAAAGGAGACATACGGAGGATGGACTGATTTTGGAACTCAATTGCAGATAATATTGAAATCTTGAAAAGAAATATAAGAAGAAATCTAATTTTACAATAATTCAAAAAAAAAAAAAAAAAAAAAAAAAAAAAAAAAAAAAAAAAAAAAAAAAAAAAAAATGGCACCCTAGAATATACGTTTAACTTAAAAATAGTGAGTTCACAAAGGGGGTTTTAAACAAAAATTATGTAAGTTATGAAATGTGTGTGTGTGTGTGTGTGTGTGTGTGTGTGTGTGTGTGTGTGTGTGTGTGTGTGTGTGTGTGTGAAGTGCTGGTTTGTGATCAATAATAAATTTTGATTAAATTTTAAGAACTTATTATTTTGTTTAGAGGGTAGCCCGCATAAGAAAATTAAATGTGTAAATAATCCTTGTTCATTAACAAGTTTTTTCGTCTGAAATGATTTTCTTTTGAATGTGTTAACTGGGGAAATAGAAGAAAATTAATTCTATGTAAAAATTAAGAAGTATTTGAATTAAAAGGGGCTGAGTAAGAAAAACCAAAAAACAAAGAAAGCTCAATAAAATTTAATGTTTAGTAAACTTATAAACGACTTTAGTTATTCCAAGCAACCATCTTGTTTTCAGCACGTCTAATTCGAATCCTGAACCCAGTAAGTAAAATTAAGTTGGTAGTAGACAACATGGCGGCTATCAGAGTCGAAAGTTGTAAACACAAAGTACATTAATAAAATTAAATTAATAAAATTAAATTAAAACTTAACACTCAATTATGCAAAATTTAGTGTCACTTATACCGAAATTTGCTCACTATAACACTAAGTGATTACGGTTTACAAAACAAAACTCAACATTCATTAATTTTCATTGTTTAAGTTATACAGAATAATATGTAGTCTGTGCCATAAGTTGCTTGATATAAGAAATACCATAGTGTTAGTTTAGTAGTGAACATGAAATTGATAAATGGTGAAAAGGTTTTGTATGGTTTGGTCACTAGTCTTTGTTAACTAAACGCTACTTTAAAACATCTGTGTCAACATTTCAACAAAATTTATTGTCTCCATCAAGACCTGTATACAAATATAATTAACAGGTGTATATACACATAATAATCGTTTTTTGTGTGAATGGGTATGGTATATGTTACATGAGGTATCTGGATTTCTACACAGATCTGATGGCAATGAATATGATCAAAGCACAGCTCAAATGATTTATTACAGTGTCTATGAGGAATAACCGAACTCAAAAAACTTCTCATTGTTATACATTATCAAAAGATATAATTTTGTCAAGCAACGTATGAATCACTCTGTACATTCTTCAGAAGTTAAGAATTTTGAGACAAAAAAACAGTTGCACATATTTTCCAAATAACAATTATACATTATTATTTGAATCAGATTCATTTTGTATGATGTATCTTGGAAATTGGAAACTACTCGTAAAATGTTGCTTGTAAATTCAAGCCACTACTTGTTACAATTTATGCAGCTATTTCGGCAAAAAACATACATCTGCCTAAGTTCTGTTTCCGCAGTCGTAAAATGATTAAGTTCTTTTAGTCTTTAATCTTCTGGATCAGTTCATCACTCACAACAGTTAGCCAACAAATTCTCTATTCATCATGGACGATCAACACACTCCACATACTCTACCACTACAATTAAGTTCTAGCCATATGTTTTGCAAACCTGATTTTCTGTTTTTCTGTTTCCATTTTTTTTTTTTTAATTTTCACAATTCATTCCGAATGTCAGCTGCAGAACAAATAACAATAACAAAAACTTCTCTCTACCACTGCTGGAAGTGTTCTGAATCATCCTATAGTACTGTATAAGTGCCACTAACTGTACTAATTTGTTTCACATAAGAACAGCAGTGTCATATGTGCACTTAGACTTACCTATGCAGTGATGTGTGATTGATGCCAATGCAAGAAGGGTCGCTGACGCAATGTGCTGTGATCCAGCTAAGCCTGCCATTACTATTTCAACATACTTGAAAAAGTTACCAGACATTTTATCAGCCATTTTGTTTAGTAGTTCATAGGCAGTTGATCGACACTTTGTGTTGATGTCCTTACAACACAGAACAGCTTCAGGTACAATTTCTTCAATCATTTCTGTTGAATCACCATGATTCTGTTCCAGCAAATGAAGTAAACACCGTAATCTTGGCTGAAAATTAAAACAGAGGCTTGTCATTAACTGATATAGAAACACGTCTCATTTTTATCATCTTATTTCACATGTTTACAAGAGGCAAGTAAAAATAAAACCTAATATCTCATACTTAAAATTTAGATTTGAAGCTAAGATAATAATTCACATTAATCTACAATTATATACATATATAAGATTCTTCCTGACTCACTAAGTCTATTTAGATATTATGCGTTGTCACACTAAATCTTTTTTTTTATAGCAGCATATGGATTCAAAGATAATACCCTAGATGGTTTAAAGATTTCAGTCTAAGGTGGGTAAGAATTTCTGTGAAAATATCATTCTTGTGGAGAGCTGTATATACTGTTTGTTAAACAAGACATATCTTTGAGTAATCTATTTTATAATTGAGTCTGATGCATATGTGCTCAGCTGGTATCCTTATAAATATTGTTACGACGGTCTACTCGATCGTCGTAGGTACAGTGGAAACAAAATAAGTACAAGACACCAATTAAGTCACTAATCACACCTTTAATTGTTATAGTAAAACAGTTCGTAATTAACAACACAGTGTCTACAACAAATCAAATGAAATTGTTCATACGCAATAAAATGTCCACTAATATTAAAACTCAACTGTATTACAATTATAGCGTCCGAATATAAACGCAACACTTCACTAATAACTACTTGAACGTACACCGTAATAACCCGAACCGCTCTGTAAAATATATCGCACTAATACTCTCGAACCGCACAGTCAAAAATCTCGCATTGAACTGAAAACTAAGGCCGCGACGCGATGTATTTATAGTTACGCTCACACACCAGAAGCTTCCAAACTGCGTCTTATCTCTCGCGAACTACGTAATTGCTGCGGCCTTGACACAGTCCGAGCGCCCGAGAGAAGGCTGGCAAAGTCGAGAAAATTCTCCTAACATGCGTTTAGTAGCACGTACACCACACGCTTACGTCGAGATCTTTCTGGCACATTCGATAAACGCCTAGATTGTTCTATGCTGTCGTAGCACTGCCCCCTCCTTAAGCCTGTTCGTCCCGAACTGGCAAAGCGTCTTCCAAGTAATACTCGACCAGGCGATCTAGGTGCCCATCCTTGCGAAGGATAATTTTCCCGTTCTTCAAATTCAGTCTCGTGTGATCCGAACATCACGTTCCCAGGAATGCGAATCTTTCGCGCAACCACTAGCTTCGCTGGAATCACTCTCGTTGCGTCATGTACTAATGACCTAAATACCACTGGCTGATCCAAGTTTGTTTGGTTCTCGTCAACAACCTCTTGCGTAACCTCATCTTCAGCCACTTTACCCTCGGCCGCTTCTATCAGCTCAGGAACAAGCAAGAGTTTTGTCTCGACACCCATAGTTGGCTCTCCAATCACTTCTTTTGTCGTTATACTTATTTGTACTTCCTCTGCTAGTTCTTCCTCCATTTCCGCTTGCAACAGGGACGTTTCCTCTTGACCAGACTTGTTGAATTTTTCTTCGACTAATGCCACTCGCTTAATCGAATGGTTGGTAGACCCTGTTATTTTAGCCATGCAAAGCTTTATCTTCTCTTGGCCAACTTTCAGGACATTCTCTCTTAAGTCCACAACGAATCCGTAGGCATTCATAATGTCCGTGCCAAGAATCACTTCATCGACAATGTCTGCAACGAGCATTTGGTGGCTAAACTCAAGAAGACCCAATCGTACACGCACGTCTACCTTTCCTAGCACCTTGACGGGGCTTCCAGTCACAGTCTGTATTGTACAAGAGCTAATTAGAGGATGGCGGTTACAGACTAAGTCAGGGCGCACAATGGACACTGTTGCGCCCGTGTCAACTGTAAATGATGTTGGTTTACCATCCGCAAATCCATTAACAATCAAGTTTCCACTGATCTTATGTAGCGTGGAAACTGTGTGCTGTTCTGGGCCTTTACTTCTCCAATTGGTGCGATCAGTCTCTTTTCTCTGTATCTTCTTCTCCCAACAGTCTACCTGTAGATGACCACGTTTTCCACAGTTGTAACATTTCGGTCTTCTGTCTTTGTCCTTTGGTTCGAAAGATCGTTGTGGTGCTGCTGACTTCTTAAACTGTTGTTTATGAATCGTCTCTTTATGCCGTCCGCTATGACGATACTGTGGTATTGGATCTGTTTGGCTACAACGTGATGGCATACTTTGATTAATGTAGGTCGCCGACTTGGCAGCTTCAAAACGGAGAGCATGAAAAAGAGCGTCTGATTTATTATCATGCTGAGCCATTCTTAACACTTGTTGTAACTGACGATCTCTGATACCGTCAATAAACATAATGAGAGAAATCCACTTCCGGAAGTCCTCTGATTCTTCGGGATAAGCCAATCTCGTCAGTCGGTCGATATTCGCTTCAAACTCTTGAAGGCTCTCCCCTGAACGCTGTCGCCTCGCTTTAAGTTGTTCACGGTACACTTCGCACAAATGCTGGTCACCGTACCGTAATTCCAGAGCTTTAGTTAATTCGGCATAGACGTTCTGACTGTCAGATGGCACTTTGTGTATTACCTCTGCAGCAGGTCCTTTTAACGCAAGAATGAGTGAGAGGCCTTTCTCTTCTTCCGTCCAGTTATTTAAGTGAGCGGCAGCTTCAAATTGGCGATGATAAGTTGCCCAGTGGGTGCTTCCATTAAACGATGGGGCCTTTGCAAAAACTGACCCTACTTCAGTTAATAGCGTTCTTTGATTTCTCTGATATTTTGAATCTTCTAAGCTTGACATACTTGCTTTCATAGTTGACACAGATTTTTCTATTTCAGATATTCTGTCAACGTGTTTGTTCAGCTCACCTTGTAACAGGACAAATTTTGCAGTGGTATCCTCTTGTACGAACGTCTTAACATCGTCTGCTTGACGGCTAAATTTTTCTTTTTTTCGTCCCTCTGGTATTTCATTTTCACGATTACGTTTTTCGTCTTGTCGTTTTTCTGCTTCTTCTCTTTCCTGTCTTCGTTCTTCTTTTTCTTGTTTCTGACTTTGCTGTAGCATTGCTCGGAATGCTTCTATCATCTGACTGGTATCCATTTTATTAATTAATTACGAATCACACTCGTCTTGTACAAAGTATCCACTGTTTCCACTGTTAACCGTTCTATCCCACTTCTGATACCACTGTTACGACGGTCTATACGATCGTCGTAGGTACAGTGGAAACAAAATAAGTACAAGACACCAATTAAGTCACTAATCACACCTTTAATTGTTATAGTAAAACAGTTCGTAATTAACAACACAGTGTCTACAACAAATCAAATGAAATTGTTCATACGCAATAAAATGTCCACTAATATTAAAACTCAACTGTATTACAATTATAGCATCCGAATATTAACGCAACACTTCACTAATAACTACTTGAACGTACACCGTAATAACCCGAACCGCTCTGTAAAATATATCGCACTAATACTCTCGAACCGCACAGTCAAAAATCTCGCATTGAACTGAAAACTAAGGCCGCGACGCGATGTATTTATAGTTACGCTCACACACCAGAAGCTTCCAAACTGCGTCTTATCTCTCGCGAACTACGTAATTGCTGCGGCCTTGACACAGTCCGAGCGCCCGAGCGAAGGCTGGCAAAGTCGAGAAAATTCTCGCAACATGCGTTTAGTAGCACGTACACCACACGCTTACGTCGAGATCTTTCTGGCACATTCGATAAACGCCTAGATTGTTCTATGCTGTCGTAGCAATATAATGGCATCTGACTATAAACCGTTTACTTTATGAGACAGTTGGTGGCACATACTATGGACACAGAAGCAAAAAAATTACACACATTACAAACTGCACTCTCCAAAATCAAGATACAAGACAGGCTCAGAAAGAAGAATGTGAAAAGACATGCAAAGTCCTTCTCTTAACAATATGAGAGGCATATGACAGTGAGAAAGAATCAAAATGGTTATACAACATGAATGAAGAAAAATAACTACATAATCATAAAGAAGTGTGTGTTCACATGCAAATGTGAATACGTGTTATGTTTTACAGAATTCTGGTTAAGATACACGTATACTGTTCTCAAATCTGTAAAGATCAAGAAGAAAACAGTCCAATAGTTACTCTTCATGCTAAAAGATTTGAGACTTCTGAAATTAAGGGATATATTTTAACCTTTCTGTTGAGCAATTTGAGTGAACAAGCATCCAGTACCTATGCACTATACTTTCAGAGTTGTAACGGTACATAAGTCCGTGTAGGAATTTGTCGGTACAGGCAAAATTAATTTATTGTGATTTAATGTATTAAAAGTGTGACGTTAAAATTTCCCAATATATACCATACAACACAGTTTGCCAGAGCGACTCGACTTCAAGGTCACTGGCCTACGTGACATACGACACATATTCAGACAAAGCAAGAATCGAACCATACGAAAACGTCATAATAAATACGACAAACGTAAGAACTGAGATGTAAGACAATGCCGTCATCAGCCGTGAACAAAAGGTTGATGACGAATAATCCCTTCCACTTGGGTAATTTGCACTAAGATGTCTGCCCCAGTCTTCAACCTACATTCAGTGCAGTAGCACGCTACAAAATTCGCTGGCCGATTATTGCCAGCCAAAGTGTTTCAAACAGTACAAAAATGTAATTGAAAGGTAGCAAGTACCATTAACTAACCAGAAAAGTAAAAATGTAAATTAATTCAGTGCAGTGAAGGAACAGACTCAAACAGTAAAGTTCGCCGACCACCTGCTGGAAATGGAGAGCGTCTGAGGAGAAACTGCGACGTCCAATTCAGGAAAGTTCAAAATTTATAATAATATCAATTTTATAATCTGAGCTCAAAAAATTCTAAATCAAAATATGTACCACTAATTAATGTATGGGGAGAGAGAGAGAGAGTGTGTGCGCGTGTGAGAGAATGCCGGCATCTACAAGTTATACAATGAGACATTGGTTTGTGTTGTAATATAATCTGATACGTAGTAAATAAAATCAATGATAACTGCAGTTTGATAAAAAATATTCTTGTTATAAATTAAATATAGGAGATACAAGAAATGAATAATTAAAATTGATGTGTAGCTAGTGGGGCGGAAGTACATAGCCGCCATTTTGTTTTGTGTGTATACGACTCCATTTTGGTCTTTGTAAATTCTAACGATTGAAATTCAGAAATATTAAACCACAAGTTTTGTTGAACCTAAATGTTGTTAGACTTATTATTTCGAATGCCCAAACTGTTTCTGTGCTCGCTTAATAACGTATCGTGGCCCTTAGTGAGAAAAGTAATGGTGGCCACAAAGCCACGTGTGCATACCAGATGTGTATCTTGAGTTACAAGGTAAGTCACAAAAATATAATTATATTTGTTTGTGTAGTTACAATGCCGCCCAGAACAGGGACTTTCTTGTTTATAAAAGTGACGTGAAGTTACAATGGCGACCGAACTAGGACTTTATATAAAGTTCTATTTATATAAAATAAGACAGCAAACAGAAGCAGAGTGGGTGTCGAATTAATATATAACATAACACGTGAGTAAGAGGTTATAGTGCTTGTTAGGTTATGTTGTTGGTAGGTTAGAGATATATAAAGCAACAATTTGAAACAAAAGATATTTCAACAAAATTTTTTCCTTAAAATGGCAGACAATAATGAAAGTGTCAGTTTGAATGACACAGAAACAGAATCTATGATAATGAGTGGAGTGAATGCAAAATCAACACCGACAATTAGTAAGGTGTCATTAGACGATTTATTCCAATTGATGAAAGTTCAAGGTAACAAGTTAAATGCCAAAGTTTGATAATTTTGACGAGAAATTTATTAAACTCGATGAAAAATTTAATGAACAAAATATAAAATTTGATGAAGTGAAAAACGAAATTAAGAGACAAACATGTTATTATAATAAACAATTTGACGAAATGAATAAAAGGTTAGATGAGAAATTAAGTCAAATAAGGAATAAGAAGGTAAGTAGTAGTGACAATATGACGAAAAATAAGGAAGAAAGAATTAATAACAAGGTGAGTAATAATGATGATTTGAATAATGAGTTCACACGTGATAACAATGATATAATTAAGAATATGGTGTTAGAAAATAAGGTTGTGAATATGGGGAGTACTAATGAAATTTTAGAGGGAGTAGAATATGATAAGGGAAGGTTAGTGTGTGTTGATGAGTCAGAGAGAAAGTGGAGAAAGAGTATACACGTAGAGGGGTTGCAGGGGGTAAATTTTTCCCGTGATGTTGTAGTCGGGGGTGAAGAAAAGGCTTCACGCGCGTATATGGAAGACACATGGTCTACAAATAGCCATCCCTGGATTTTTTGTGCACCTGATAGGTGGTGCAGCAATAAAGTTGTAGTGTCCCCTTTCGTGTATCATGAGTTCACTGGAAAAGCCCAGGTGAGTCATGATAACGTTGTGTTACCCTTTGCGTGGTATGAAATAGGCCCGTGGGGTTGTGAGAGGTATTGTGATGAGAGAGAGAGAAAGAGGGAGATGGAGTTATTTAGAGTAAATAGAAATTATGAAGAATTTGTACGAAGGTTAGGTGAAGAGAGAAGTGATAATAATAGCAAGTACTTACTTTGTATTGAAACTGAGGTAGTAGGAGATGATGCTGATAACAATGAATTATTAATTTATCTGATTATGACAAATTATACTAAGGGCGACAGGACCATACTCTATGAGGACATGTTATATGACAAAATAATAAGGAATAATTCTAATGATATTGTGGAAGGGTATACAAAATTAAATAAGTATTATATTGACTGTAATAATATCATATATTCAATAATAAATAATATGTGTAGACCTAAGATTAGACTGTTGTTCGATGATGGAGGATAAATGGTTTTATTGTTTATGAACATTTAATTATGTGAACAGTGTGGTTTTGAAATGGATTGTCTTGTGAACTGATTAATGGTCAATGATAACGAATAATAAGCTGAACTGTATATTTTTGTGTGTCAATGTTAAATGTATTTGTGTATTACATTATGTTGTATATTATATGTTGTGTAAACCATGTATGTAATAGGAATTTATAGTTTAATTGATTTAATAATAATCATAAAATGTTTCAAACTAAATAAGTGATGAAAGTAAGGGTGAAATTTTAAATGAGTGAATTAAATAATCAGGAGATTAATTAATTAAAATGTTGTATAAAAAGATTTGAAAATGAATGTAAATAATTTCTGAGATTTAGATTATCTAAAGAATAGCAAATGATTAAACATAAATATGGTAGTTGTCTTGATTGTTCATCTCTTCTTTCACAGCACTATCACTTTACTAAAAATGAACTTTATCTTGTGAAAAACTTACTTTTTTCGTCGGACGCGTTTCGGCTTAGTATCCGCCTTCTTCAGCTTTTAGTCAGACTGCCATCATTTCGTAACGGTTTTTGTGTGGAAGGTGTAGTGGGGGTGGTGTGTGGAGGAAGGTGATTGGCGCAGGGATTCAACTTGATGTTTGTTTTTTGTAAAATTGTGTCAAAAAGTGTATGTGATTTATATTGCAATTGATCGTTGAGTATGTTGTTTGGTTGTGTTGTGTGGTGTTTATATATTTCGTATTGTTCAGTTGTGTTGAGTTTTCGGCCTTTAGGTAAGTAATGTAAAATTTCGAGATTGGTGTCTATGTTGGTGTAACTATGGTTTTCTGTGTGTATGTGTGTGGCAAATGCGGAGTGTATATTGTTGTTGGTTAGAGCTTTTAAATGTTCAGAATAACGGGATGAAAAAGATCTTCCTGTCTGGCCGATGTAGAAACTATTGCAGTCATTACATTTTAATTTGTAAACACCTGTTTTGTTATATTTGTCTATGTCTGTGTTTGTATTATTGATGTGTTTTGTAATGGTATTGGTTGTTCTGTATGCTATTTTGTATTTGTGTTTTCTGAATGTGTTGGCGATTTTGTGTGTGTAGGAGTTGTGGTATGTGAGTGTGATGTATTTATTGTGTTGTGTGCTGATGGTATTTTGTGTTTTGTTGTTTTTGTTTTTGATGCTTTTGTGTAGCGTGTTTATTAAATTAGGGTTGTAACCGTTTTTGATTGCTATGTATTTTATTGTGTTGAGTTCGTCGGTGTAATCTTGTTTATTTAAGGGTATTTTAGTTAGTCTATGGAGCATATGGATGAAGGCCGCATGTTTATGTTGTGTTGGGTGGTTTGATGTGTTGTGTATAACCATGTCAGTTGTGGTTGGTTTCCTGTATATTTTGTATGTGTGTGTGTTGTTAGTTTTGTTAATTGTTAGGTCTAGAAAATTTATACTATTGTTTTGTTCAATTTCCAGTGTAAATTTTAATTTGTGGTGTATAGTGTTTATGTATTTGTGGAAGTTTTCAACTTGTCTTGTGTTGCCTTTGAATAAAAGTAATATGTCATCTACATACCTGTGCCAATATATAATTTTGTTAGTGTATTTGTTGTTGCTTATTATGTGGTTCTGTTCTATGTTGTGTATATATATTTCTGCTAGTATTCCTGATATGGGGGAGCCCATTGGGAGACCTTCTGTTTGTGTGTATATCTTGTTATTGTATGTAAAGTAATTTTGTTCAGTTATTAGTTTGGTCAGTGTGATGATTTCTTGTATGTGTGTTTCAGGTGTGTTGTTTTGTCTGAGTAGTTGTTCTAGTGTTTGGATGGTTTCTTTGATGGGGACATTAGTGTATAAATTGGTTATATCAAAAGATGCCAGAGTTGAGTTATGTGGGATATGGATGTGTTCAGTTTTCTTGACTAGGTCTATGTTGTTTTTGATGGATGTGTTGTTACTGAGATTAATATTTTCTCTGATTATCTTGTCTAGTTGTTTTGCGATTTTGTGGGAGGGTGCCTGTGTGTTGTTTATTAATGGTCTGATGGGAATGTTCGGTTTATGTATTTTTGGTAATGCATTTAGTATAGGGGGGTTAGGTTTTATTTGTTTAAGGTATTTGGCGCTTTCTGGTTTGATTATATGTTTTGTGTTGTTTAGGAACTTATTAATCTGTTTATGAAATTTTAGTGTGGGGTCTTTATTTATTTCTATTATATTATTTTCGTTGAAGAAATTTTCGATTTTAGTGTTTAATTGGTGTTTGTCCATTATGACGCTAATGTTACCTTTGTCAGCTTTTAGGATTGTTGTGTTGTGTTCAAGTAACTTGTGTTTTACTTTGTTAAGTGTTTTTATTTCATTGTTGTGTATTTTTGGTTTTGTATGTGTGTTTAGAAGTTTTCGTTTTATTTCGTGGCGAATCGGGTCCTGGTCATTAAAGTGCGTGTTTTGTACAGCTGTTTCTGCGTCTATGATTATGTCACGTGTGTGTTTATTGTGATTTTTGTTAGTTGCATTGTTATTTAAATTATGTTTCAGTCCTTTGTTTAATAAATCCATTTCATCCTTTGTGAAATTAATGGTTGTTGTATTAACTACGCGTGCGTGGAATTTGTATGTCGGTTCAGGGATAGATTCAATTGTGCGTGTTGTGAGGTTAGTTATTTTTTTGTTGTGTCTAGCTTGTATTGTCAATTTGAGTTTTTCTATGTTGTCTTGTGTGTGTTGTAGTACATTTTCAAGTTCCGTGTGGTGTAATATTTGTGTGAGTTTCATGTGTAATTTATATGCCTGTTTGTTGAGTGTGTCTTTTTTATGGTA
Organism: Magicicada septendecula; assembly: GCA_034769895.1. NCBI lineage: Eukaryota > Metazoa > Arthropoda > Insecta > Hemiptera > Cicadidae > Magicicada > Magicicada septendecula. The sequence goes on from CM068373.1 coordinate 227,979,950, forward strand.
TAAATAATTGATTATGTTATTTAGGTTTATTTGTTCTAATTTCCGTTTGGTTTGAAGTGCTGTATGTGTGTTTTGTTTTATTGTAACTTGTGCGTGTGTTGGTATGATGTTGTGTTTTCGACAAGTTTTGTTGAATGCTATGTGTAAGGAAGTTTTTGTTACTTGTTGTTTGGCGTTTCTGTACTTATTGATGAAATACGCTTTATCTGCGGTATTATAGTTGTCTTGATTGTTCATCTCTTCTTTCACAGCACTATCACTTTACTAAAAATGAACTTTATCTTGTGAAAAACTTACTTTTTCGTCGGACGCGTTTCGGCTTAGTATCCGCCTTCTTCAGCTTTTAGTCAGACTGCCATCATTTCGTAACGGTTTTTGTGTGGAAGGTGTAGTGGGGGTGGTGTGTGGAGGAAGGGGATTGGCGCAGGGATTCAACTTGATGTTTGTTTTTTGTAAAATTGTGTCAAAAAGTGTATGTGATTTATATTGCAATTGATCGTTGAGTATGTTGTTTGGTTGTGTTGTGTGGTGTTTATATATTTCGTATTGTTCAGTTGTGTTGAGTTTTCGGCCTTTAGGTAAGTAATGTAAAATTTCGAGATTGGTGTCTATGTTGGTGTAACTATGGTTTTCTGTGTATATGTGTGTGGCAAATGCGGAGTGTATATTGTTGTAGGTTAGAGCTTTTAAATGTTCAGAATAACGGGATGAAAAAGATCTTCCTGTCTGGCCGATGTAGAAACTATTGCAGTCATTACATTTTAATTTGTAAACACCTGTTTTGTTATATTTGTCTATGTCTGTGTTTGTATTATTGATGTGTTTTGTAATGGTATTGGTTGTTCTGTATGCTATTTTGTATTTGTGTTTTCTGAATGTGTTGGCGATTTTGTGTGTGTAGGAGTTGTGGTATGTGAGTGTGATGTATTTATTGTGTTGTGTGCTGATGGTATTTTGTGTTTTGTTGTTTTTGTTTTTGATGCTTTTGTGTAGCGTGTTTATTAAATTAGGGTTGTAACCGTTTTTGATTGCTATGTATTTTATTGTGTTGAGTTCGTCGGTGTAATCTTGTTTATTTAAGGGTATTTTAGTTAGTCTATGGAGCATATGGTTGAAGGCCGCATGTTTATGTTGTGTTGGGTGGTTTGATGTGTTGTGTATAACCATGTCAGTTGTGGTTGGTTTCCTGTATATTTTGTATGTGTGTGTGTTGTTAGTTTTGTTAATTGTTAGGTCTAGAAAATTTATACTATTGTTTTGTTCAATTTCCAGTGTAAATTTTAATTTGTGGTGTATAGTGTTTATGTATTTGTGGAAGTTTTCAACTTGTCTTGTGTTGCCTTTGAATAAAAGTAATATGTCATCTACATACCTGTGCCAATATATAATTTTGTTAGTGTATTTGTTGTTGTTTATTATGTGGTTCTGTTCTATGTTGTGTATATATATTTCTGCTAGTATTCCTGATATGGGGGAGCCCATTGGGAGACCTTCTGTTTGTGTGTATATCTTGTTATTGTATGTAAAGTAATTTTGTTCAGTTATTAGTTTGGTCAGTGTGATGATTTCTTGTATGTGTGTTTCAGGTGTGTTGTTTTGTCTGAGTAGTTGTTCTAGTGTTTGGATGGTTTCTTTGATGGGGACATTAGTGTATAAATTGGTTATATCAAAAGATGCCAGAGTTGAGTTATGTGGGATATGGATGTGTTCAGTTTTCTTGACTAGGTCTATGTTGTTTTTGATGGATGTGTTGTTACTGAGATTAATATTTTCTCTGATTATCTTGTCTAGTTGTTTTGCGATTTTGTGGGAGGGTGCCTGTGTGTTATTTATTAATGGTCTGATGGGAATGTTCGGTTTATGTATTTTTGGTAATGCATTTAGTATAGGGGGGTTAGGTTTTATTTGTTTAAGGTATTTGGCGCTTTCTGGTTTGATTATATGTTTTGTGTTGTTTAGGAACTTATTAATCTGTTTATGAAATTTTAGTGTGGGGTCTTTATTTATTTCTATTATATTATTTTCGTTGAAGAAATTTTCGATTTTAGTGTTTAATTGGTGTTTGTCCATTATGACGCTAATGTTACCTTTGTCAGCTTTTAGGATTGTTGTGTTGTGTTCAAGTGACTTGTGTTTTACTTTGTTAAGTGTTTTTATTTCATTGTTGTGTATTTTTGGTTTTGTATGTGTGTTTAGAAGTTTTCGTTTTATTTCGTGGCGAATCGGGTCCTGGTCATTAAAGTGCGTGTTATGTACAGCTGTTTCTGCGTCTATGATTATGTCACGTGTGTGTTTATTGTGATTTTTGTTAGTTGCATTGTTATTTAAATTATGTTTCAGTCCTTTGTTTAATAAATCCATTTCATCCTTTGTGAAATTAATGGTTGTTGTATTAACTACGCGTGCGTGGAATTTGTATGTCGGTTCAGGGATAGATTCAATTGTGCGTGTTGTGAGTTTAGTTATTTTTTTGTTGTGTCTAGCTTGTATTGTCAATTTGAGTTTTTCTATGTTGTCTTGTGTGTGTTGTAGTACATTTTCAAGTTCCGTGTGGTGTAATATTTGTGTGAGTTTCATGTGTAATTTATATGCCTGTTTGTTGAGTGTGTCTTTTTTATGGTATAAATAATTGATTATGTTATTTAGGTTTATTTGTTCTAATTTCCGTTTGGTTTGAAGTGCTGTATGTGTGTTTTGTTTTATTGTAACTTGTGCGTGTGTTGGTATGATGTTGTGTTTTCGACAAGTTTTGTTGAATGCTATGTGTAAGGAAGTTTTTGTTACTTGTTGTTTGGCGTTTCTGTACTTATTGATGAAATACGCTTTATCTGCGGTATTATAGTTGTCTTGATTGTTCATCTCTTCTTTCACAGCACTATCACTTTACTAAAAATGAACTTTATCTTGTGAAAAACTTACTTTTTTCGTCGGACGCGTTTCGGCTTAGTATCCGCCTTCTTCAGCTTTTAGTCAGACTGCCATCATTTCGTAACGGTTTTTGTGTGGAAGGTGTAGTGGGGGTGGTGTGTGGAGGAAGGGGATTGGCGCAGGGATTCAACTTGATGTTTGTTTTTTGTAAAATTGTGTCAAAAAGTGTATGTGATTTATATTGCAATTGATCGTTGAGTATGTTGTTTGGTTGTGTTGTGTGGTGTTTATATATTTCGTATTGTTCAGTTGTGTTGAGTTTTCGGCCTTTAGGTAAGTAATGTAAAATTTCGAGATTGGTGTCTATGTTGGTGTAACTATGGTTTTCTGTGTGTATGTGTGTGGCAAATGCGGAGTGTATATTGTTGTTGGTTAGAGCTTTTAAATGTTCAGAATAACGGGATGAAAAGATCTTCCTGTCTGGCCGATGTAATATGGTCATAGAGTGTGTGGCTAGGAGGTTGCTACAGGGGTAGCAACGGTAACCAATATTAAGTATTAAGTATATGATATTGATAATGGTGTTGAATAAAAATATAATTATGATTCGGGTTTAAAGAAGTATTAAAATCAGGAAAACTGACCAATGAAGTTTAAATAGTTAGATTGTTTGCCATAATAAAGTTGTGCTTTGAATTCTATATGATAGAGATATAGATAAGTTGTTGTTGCTTTTTGAAAACTTAAGGAGTTATTTTACGTGTCATTATCTTAGTATAAGAGTATATTTTTCTTGTGGTGAAAAGAATAAAGTAGTATTGACTGGAGTCAGAAAGTTGGTAAATGTAGGAATGCAAAAAGGAGAGAGAGACATTCTGTCATGAATCTTGTTTGTTGCTTTTGAAAACTTAGGAATTAAGAAAACCAATGCCTACTAACATAAACCAATGCAGCTAAGGGGAGACATATCAGTTGTGGATATGGGATTATACAAGGCCACTATTTAAATTTTTGTATTCGATGTTTCAGAGTTTAGTGATGCTGTGACGGCGGTCCTGAGCTGGCCAGCGCGTCAGAGCAGGAACGTCAAGTGCCTGGGTGGCCTCGCGGTGTTGGGATCTCACAAGAGAAGTCCAGTAAGGTCAGGCAGGTACTGTCAAAATCACTGGACCAAGGGTAAGTTAACGATATTTCTTTTATATAAACAGTACAGGGGGTTGTGGCGACATATCCGGGCTGATCCCTTTAGAAAGTGTGAATGAGTCAATGAGAGTTTTTATGTTTCAACATAAAACCTCTCATTGAGGGGGTTTTGTAATGGTACATACGTCCGTGTAGGAATTTGTCGGTACAGGCAAAATTAATTTATTGTGATTTAATGTATTACAAGTGGTGAGGTTAAAATTTCCCAATATATACCATACAACGCAATTTGCCAGAGCGACTCGACTTCAAGGTCACTGGCCTACGTGACATACGACACATATTCAGACAAAGCCAGAATCGAACCATACGAAAACGTCATAATAAATACGACAAACGTAAGAACTGAGATGTAAGACAATGCCGTCATCAGCCGTGAACAAAAGGTTGATGACGAATAATCCCTTCCACTTGGGTAATTTGCACTAAGATGTCTGCCCCAGTCTTCAACCTACATTCAGTGCAGTAGCACACTACAAAATTCGCTGGCCGATTATTGCCAGCCAAAGTGTTTCAAACAGTACAAAAATGTAATTGAAAGGTAGCAAGTACCATTAACTAACCAGAAAAGTAAAAATGTAAAGTAAATTCAGTGCAGTGAAGGAACAGACTCAAACAGTAAAGTTCGCCGACCACCTGCTGGAAATGGAGAGCGTCTGAGGAGAAACTGCGATGTCCAATTCAGGAAAGTTCAAAATTTATAATCATATCAATTTTGTAATCTGAGCTCAAAAAATTCTAAATCAAAATATGTACCACTAATTAATGTATGGGGAGACAAAGAGAGTGTGTGTGCGTGCGAGAGAATGCCGGCATCTACAAGTTATACAATGAGACATTGGTTTGTGTTGTAATATAATCTGATACGTAGTAAATAAAATCAATGATAACTGCAGTTTGATAAAAAATACTCTTGTTATAAATTAAATACAGGAGATACAAGAAATGAATAATTACAATTGATGTGTAGTTAGTGGGGCGGAAGTACATAGCCGTCATTTTGTTTTGTGTGTATACGACTCCATTTTGGTCTTTGTAAATTCTAACGATTGAAATTCAGAAATATTAAACCACAAGTTTTGTTGAACCTAAATGTTGTTAGACTTATTATTTCGAATGCCCAAACTGTTTCTGTGCTCGCTTAATACCGTATCCCGGCCCTCAGTGAGAAAAGTAATGGTGGCCACAAAGCCACGTGTGCATACCAGATGTGTATCTTGAGTTACAAGGTAAGTCACAAAAATATAATTATATTTGTTTGTGTAGTTACAATGCCGCCCAGAACAGGGACATTATTGTTTATAAAAGTAAATTGAAGTTACAGAGTATACTCATGCAGAACATTCACCCAAAAAATGAGAATGATTCACACAACTCTATGAAAGTATAAATTCAAAATTTAAATATAAAAATAAAAATGTTCAAAACCGTGAACTTACAGACTAACATTTTCACCTTGCACACTTGAAGTGATAATATTTTTCAGTCCTGATAATATATTTTTACTTCCATGTTTCATAAGGAAATGGAAGTATGGTGATGGAAAAATTGTGTTCGAGATACGGGCTGATTCTGATTGTACTACCCTCAAACATGTAGAAAAGTCATTTTTTGAAAAGTGTCTGTGCGTGTGTCTGTCCGTCTATGTGTAGAATTTTTTCTATGGCAAACGATAACAGCCGCAAATTCAATCAGAATCAAATAATTTTTTGCATACATCCGTGAATTGTAGAGGACTCAAGGCCTACTGATTTTGGTGAAGATCGTTAAGGGGAAGGGGTAGTTTACCTGCAAAGTTTTATGTTTTAACAAGAGTAATTTTTTCTGTGACGAATGATAACTGCCGTAAATTCAAACAGAATCAAACAATTTTTTGTATATGTGCAGCATTGTAGAGGACTCAAGGCCTGTTGATTTTGCTGAAGATCGGTTACGGAGAAAGAGTAGTTTACCTGCAACATTTTATGTTTTAACAAGAGTAAGGTACTTAATTTCGATAAATAAAGTATCCTGAAAAGAATATAATAATAATCCACTGTAGAAACGTAGATGAAATATCTATAAATGAAGAGGCTAGTTGAAGGGGGGGGATAATTTTGTATGTGTACTTGTAATGGGGCAATCCTGATTGGGTGTAATTTTATTCCACAATATTGTGAAATGAATATATAAAGTGTTGTATAAGTGAATGTAACCAGCGGAAGAGCGATCTGCAGCAACGGTGATTCATCTTTATTCTGGCCTAAGACATTAGCTGTGTGACGATGTCAACAACCAATCACAAATCTAACATCATTTTGTGACCATATACGGCATAACACGTCATATTATATTTATGCACGTCACTCAACAATGACGTGAACCACACACAAAACAGGATGATGCATCATAAAGAACAGTAAATAATGCATACGTTTGGGACAGTTATGTTACGATAACAAAAATTTATATAGCCGAGAGCGGCGAATAATTGGTCAGTTGTGTCACTTGCATCCGGCATCTTGCTGCTCTACGATCACGGACATTGCCACAACCAGACGTAACAAAAGTCTGGTTGTGTGTTTTCAAAACTTTAGTACATCGAAGGTCGAAATTCACCTATGAATCACTAGCAGGATGGCAGAGGATCACCACCAGAGCCAGTAAGAACCACAGATACGCCGCGAGAATACTTTTCGGACTAGCAATTGGAAAACAACGAGACTCCATGGACACGCGGCGTGGGTGAAAGCAGCCATCATGTGCACATTCTGTTAAGTGTTTGAAAAAGTATACAGGTATCTGTTTTAAATACCACTAATAAAAATTGCCCCTGAATGATAAAGCGCTAAAAGAAATGTAATTACAATTATTTAATTTGTGAGTGAGTGAAAGGCAAGGAATGCACGTGGTACTGGAGAATCTAAAGTGTGAATGAGAGAGTGAAGTAATATTTTAAGTCACAATTGACTTAACAATAATGTATTCGAGAGATGATAAATAATGTCTCAGACAAAAGTAGTTCATTAAAACCAATTTTTCATAACCAAAAGGTGTGCAATTTATTTGCTCGCGCGCACCTATTACTTTCTTGATCGCTGCAACCAAAGTTTCGCATAAACGAACCAGGGAACTTCTGAGGGGAGATTTTGAAAAGTCAATGCCGAGAGCGGCGAATAATTGGTCAGTTGTGTCACTTGCATCCGGCATCTTGCTGCTCTACGATCACGGACATTGCCACAACCAGACGTAACAAAAGTCTGGTTGTGTGTTTTCAAAACTTTAGTACATCGAAGGTCGAAATTCACCTATGAATCACTAGCAGGATGGCAGAGGATCACCACCAGAGCCAGTAAGAACCACAGATACGCCGCGAGAATACTTTTCGGACTAGCAATTGGAAAACAACGAGACTCCATGGACACGCGGCGTGGGTGAAAGCAGCCATCATGTGCACATTCTGTTAAGTGTTTGAAAAAGTATACAGGTATCTGTTTTAAATACCACTAATAAAAATTGCCCCTGAATGATAAAGCGCTAAAAGAAATGTAATTACAATTATTTAATTTGTGAGTGAGTGAAAGGCAAGGAATGCACGTGGTACTGGAGAATCTAAAGTGTGAATGAGAGAGTGAAGTAATATTTTAAGTCACAATTGACTTAACAATAATGTATTCGAGAGATGATAAATAATGTCTCAGACAAAAGTAGTTCATTAAAACCAATTTTTCATAACCAAAAGGTGTGCAATTTATTTGCTCGCGCGCACCTATTACTTTCTTGATCGCTGCAACCAAAGTTTCGCATAAACGAACCAGGGAACTTCTGAGGGGAGATTTTGAAAAGTCAATGCGTAATTTGGGGTGAGTGTCATCCACAAACACTCTGGCGACTCTGGGCACTTCTGAAGGTAAGCAGGTGAGTACATTACAGGTGATACATCTACAGAACTGACGGAAGAAAGGTAGTTTACAAACTATGTTATCAGCAACAAAGAAGTAGTTTGTTGTTAAAATTCCTTCCCGGGCTGTTTGGCATGGTCCAATGTTTTGTACAAAACCAGAAGTTTCGGCAGTGCCATCGACTGCCATCATCAGTGAAAATCGAGTGCGCTAGAGTGAGGTGGTATACGTTAGTGACTACAGTACTGTGAATTTTCTATTGTATTGTAACGTGAATTATTCATTAATTCTATTGATTAATGAACGTGATCAATGTCAATGAATTCGTTTTTGTAAATAGTGGCTGTTTTACGATATTGTGACCGCAAGTGTGCTGTATATGACCTGACGATGGTCTGCAACCAAAATCAATCATTTTTAAGAATGTGAGTAATAAAAATTGTATTGCACATCGTATGTATGATACCTTTAGGCTATGAACAATAAATACAATACAATAGAAAATTGAAATTATAGGTACCATTAGTAAACAATAAGTGTGTGTACATTATAAATACATCACATTATCATTAGTTACAGTACTGTGGTTAAGGCTGAAGAAAGAAGTAGTTTCTATGGAAATATTTCATTTCAAAAATGATTTTAAATATAAATCTTACAACATGGAAGTCATGTATGGTTCTCCATACCAATTTGTTATTCAGTTATGTAGTAAATATTAGTAAAATAATGTTTCACATTATAATATAGAATGTTACTAACCACAGTACTTATAGTATGATTATGTTGTATACTTTTATGAATGAACAAGTGTGAAACACTTACTCCCTTACTGCTAGGTGCAGCCTTAGAAAGACAGTCTAATAGTAATGTCTGGATCTCTGCAAGTCTTAGTTCTTTAAATTTTGTGCAGCCATCTGTATTAACAGCACAAATTTCTTCCAGCATCCTAAAAAAACAAATATACGTAAAAAATACAATTTCTACGGACTAAAAAATCTGAAATAAAGGAAACCTGCTAAGAGTAAAAACAATTAGTGATATCACATCAGACTATTAAACAACACCGATTGATGTCATTTCAGTATTACTGTTTTATCTGCACCTGTTCCTGTTAAAAAGCTGCAGTGGTTTTGCTAATAACATCACTGATTTTCCAACATTTCAATACATATTCAGTGGCAAGTTCCCGGGTATTGAAAATATGAGATAGTGAAGAAGTGCTTGCAATTCATACAGAAGAACTTACTAATGTGAATCTACTTAAGAAACTCATGATGAAGAAGAAATCACTAAGAAAGAAAATGAACTGAAGTGACACTTAACAGTAAAGGGACTGGCAAATGCATTTCAGCTTACTACAGAAGGGCTTCAGATTTTGAAAAGCGAAGATGTGGATCATGATTGCTTCTTGAAAAGTCAATGAAACACAATCTAAAGCCTGGGGTGGCAAAAGGAAATTTTTAGAGATAAGACAATGACAACAACAAGGCAGTTAACTCTACATTATTTCTTTCAGACAATGGTTGAAGCACATAAACAGCCAAGTGTGATAGTGGAAAGTGATCCTGCTTCTGTTTCCAAGAATGAACTGTATAATTCCACATAAATGGCAGTAAAAACTGTGTAGCTTGGATTAATAGATAAAAATGTGTATAAATTCTGTAGGCTTATATCAAAATTCACTTACAATTTTACTGTACTGTAGTAGTATGCTACTTTAATATAATACACTAAAACCCTGATTATCCACGTGTGGCTTAAGCAGGCATCAGTTTAACCATATATCCAAAATCCAGTATTTACTACTATAAAAAAGCTTCGTACTTGTGTCTGGCTGCCTCCATGGCTAGAGATTTGGGATAGCAGGCGCAGATCCACGGAGGGGGGAACTGGGGGAAATTTCCCTCCCCAAATGGCCACTTCACAGGAAAGTTTTTGTCATTTTATTATTGTGACTATGACTTAAAAATCATATCACATTATGTACGTTCATGGTTTTACCGCTTTAAATTGTAACTGCACCTTACCAGCTTGCTTAATTTTTGTTTAATACATAACTTAAATGAGTAGTGTTTATTTTAAACTGTACGTGAATATTATTAAGAGAACACTGTACTAACAAATACAAATATGAATTAATACTTATACAGCAATAAATCTATTACGTTGATAATAAAAAACTATATTTTATCTTCACTCATTACTATCATTTATACGTTAGATCTTTAAAGAATGGTCTAATTTTTCAAAATACTTCCCAAAGTCAACACTTTCCTCCCCCAAAAGATTGCTAGATACGCCTCTGAGGATAGACTGCATTTTCTGTAAGTTAAGCCGGTTCTACACGATGCTACGAACACCTTCCAACATTGGACGTTTGATGGTTCGTCACATCGTGTGGCCGTCGTTCAAACCTACGAGCGTCCAATGGCGAGCGTCGAACGTTCGCATTTGGCCATGTTCCGGCCGATGTCGGTATTCTTGCACCGAGTCAAAGGGATGCCTCCAACGTTTGAAGGAAAATGTTCGTTGGTTCGACTCAACGGCTACACGAGTCGTTCATATGAAGGGAGGGACTTGGGTAGGGAGGGGGATTCTTGTCTCACTATTTACTCTCCATTCCTGCCCAAGACCCGTCTTGTTTTGGTTCGTCTTTGTGTTTAGTTTTTAATCAGTGATATTATTCATTTACATTTTTACAGGTAAGTACAATTTATATTTTATATTATCATTTTATATTTTAGAAACATAAACTTTGTTTTCACCTAAGTTTATGAAAAATAACTTAAACATCAACAATATGCTGATAGGCAGACTGCCATGATTTTGATTTTAATTTTAATACCCATTCATTAACATTTTTAAAAATTTTAATATTCTGATGATTCGGTTGTTTTTCCTTAATTATGGTTTTTCAGGCAAGAGAAACAAAATAAATAAACTAAATTTTTAAAATAACATTTTTGATTAATTTTATTATGTCTACATTCTTTCTGACTACCGGTTTAGAACCTACGTGCTGGTTCCTCTTCAGGTCTCTACGGACAAATTACAAAAACACCATCTTATAAAAAAACAACAATAATAAGGTAACTATGTTAAAATTTTTGTCACATTAATCTTTTAAAAAACAACGATAATAAGGTAACTATGTTAAAATTTTTGTCACATTAATCTTTTTTTTTTAAAATTTCTTACTAACTACAAAAAATCTAATAAAGTTATAAAAAAATTCTAAAAATCTTTTTTCAAATTCAAATAATATTTATAAGAACATAGCACACATTTATACTCTATTTGAATTTGAAAAACGATTTTTTAGAATATTTTAGAACTTTATTTGATTTTTTGTAGTTAGTAAGAAATTTTTTTAATAAAAGATTAATGTGACAAAAGTTTTAACAGTTACCTTATTGTTTTTTTTTTTTTAAAGATGGTGTTTTTGTAATTTGTCCATAGAGACCTGAAGAGGAACCAGCACCTAAGTTCGAAACCGGTAGTCAGAAAGAATGTAGACATAATAAAATTAATCAAAAATGTTATTTTAAAAATTTAATTTATTTCTTTTTTTCCTCTTGCCTGAAAAACCATAATTAAGGAAAAATAACCGATGTAATAATTTACAGGCAAAATAAAAAAACAATGGGGTCTTTACAAGAATCCATTGACAATCATATTCTGATACTTTAATTAGTTTGTGATTTTGCAAGTTACTCAAAATGGAATGGACTAATGATCTAATAATGGAATTTATCCAACTGTATGAAAAACATCCTGTGCTTTGGAATCCAAAAGACCCAAACCACAAAAACCGAAGCAGGTTAAACGATGCTTGGGTTAATGTTTCGAGGGAATTCAGTATGGATGTGTCAGTAAACAAATTGAGAAAGAAAAAGGAATCACTTATGGCTACATATAGATCCTTATCAAAAAAAGTCCGAGAATCCGAAAATACTGGTTCTGGATCCAAGGGTGTTTATGTTCCTTCCTGGTTCGCATATGACGCTACAGACCGTTTCATCAGGGTCACATCAAATAAAAAACCATCATTGAATTCAGAGGTATGATTTATTTCAGTACACACAGTAAATAAAAAAATGTTGCTATCAACTAATTAACATAATCTTGCCATTCAACTGCCCCATTGGTTGAAAAATATTCTGCAAACTCCTTTTGAATATACTTTGCGTCCTGGGACAGTTTTCTGGGTATTTTTGAAAGTGGCGTGAGCGATGAATTGTTGGTGTCTTGGCGCCACGTTCCTTGTTTGAAATGTCCGTCTGCTTCATAACCAAAAACTCCATTTGGAGAATATAACTGCATAGATGTGTTACTTCGTCATAGAAAATTATGAAGTAGTGCACATGGGATGCAGATGAGAGAAGCTTTTACTGGTTGTACCAACATCGGTTTTCTAAAAATACGGAATACAGATGCTAAAATACCAAAAACATTTTCTACAACTCTTCGTGCACGACAAAGGTGGTAGTTGAAAATTCGTTCAATGCTACCCTTAGCATGATTTCCCGAATATGGTTTCAAAATTGTGTTACTAAGAGGAAACGCATCATCACCTAAAAAAACATATGGCATGCTCTGTTGGCGTCCTGGCAGCGGTTCGTTTGGTGGAAGCGAAAGTTCCTTTCGTATCATCTTACGATAAAGTGTTGTGCACGCAAACACACCAGCGTCGTTCATTCTTCCTTGTGCGCCAATGTCAATAAATGTGAAGCAATAGTCTGCATCAACCAATGCCAAAAGTATGATACTGAAAGATTTTTTATAATTATAAAATTCCGATTCACTATTGAATGGAGCTTGGAGTAAAACATGTTTTCCGTCCATTGCCCCCACACAATTAGGAAAGTTCCATCGTTGATTAAATCCATTTGCTATTCTTTTCCATTCTTCCTATGATTGTGGCAGCTGAAAAAAAAATACATTATTAGTACAGTACTGTTGTTTTTAGTTTAATCATAGCACAGTACAAATATAAAAATTACAAATACCCGAAATTCATTTGAATCGCTTATTTTTATGACTTTGAGAAATTGACGATTTTTGAAGTTATGTAGGTTTTGTTGTACCTTTGGAGATTATATCCCTTATAAAATTTAAGGTACAAATCATTATCTATCAGTTATAAAAATTAAGGTACAAATTATTTCCTATATGGTTGCTAGATGGTTGAGGTCGTTGGAGGACCGATTTTTCGGCAATACCGGTATATTGTCGTGTGTTCGATTCCCACCTAGTCCTTGGAATTTTGGTGAATAATTAAAATAATGTAAAGTACATTGTAACGGTACAGAATTGTGGGCTACAATAGTTTCAATTTCAATTCAGTTTTAATTTTTAATTGTCAGTATTCACCTGTGAGGTGCCCCTTGTAACCAGCAACAAACAGTGTTATCATAAACTGTTGATGTCTGGACAGCCAAGCCAGACGTATTACGTAATAGCTGACCAGCCCAGTCCTCTTTGTGTGTAAATCACAGTAAGAAACTTGTCACCATAGTGTTAGCAGCGGGCAGCAGCAAATTACCGTCATCTGCAGTTTACTTAAAAACAGTGGCCTCGGACGCGTAGGATAGGCCGTAAATAATAGTCGGCCTTTTTTTTTTAACTCCTAAAGGCAATGCCTTGTCGCTGTAGCCACGTCACTCTATCCCTTGCGATATTCTTCATTTCTCCATAGGACCCACTATTCACGACACTCATTGTGCTGCGGAAGTATGCAGTTCTTGGTCTTCCTTTGGGCTTCTTCCCCACTACTTTGCCCTCAAAGATGTTAGTTATAAAAGCACTATGTCTGATCACATGCCCTATCAACTTAATCTTCCTCACCTCTATGCTCCTAAGCAGTGTTCTATTCTCATTTATTTCCTCTAAGATCTGTTCATTCGTCTTCCTATCTGTCCAACTAGTTTTTGTCATTCTCCGCCAAATCCACATCTCCATTGCCTGAAGTATAGTCGGCCTATCCAGTAAAAACAACTAACAGTGCATAAATAATAGCGCGGCCAGAAAAGTAACTATCCAAGTGCTCGAGCAAAGTTATGTCGGCCGACTATAAATTATAATGTGTATATACGTTAAACCAACTTAACAAAAAAGGTGATAAAAAACAAACAACAATTAAACTCAATATAAACTAGTGTCGGAGTGCGTCAAAAGGAAGAAAGTGGTTAACACGAGGTGGTGCAACAACCCATAGGAACACGTGGTGGATGGGTAACTAAACGCACAGAATATTTATACTTAAACCAATTTTAAACAAGTGGTGATTGTCCATTACAAAATGAAATTTTAAAACATAAACCAATAAATAGAGTTCTCTAAGGGAAAGGGGGCTTATAAAAGAAAGAGTGAGGGGAGAAGATATAAAGAATACTGGTTCATTAAAAAATATAAATAATTTGCTGTAGTCTAAGAAATGTTATATTAAGAAATGTTCATTTTACTAATTCGTTTGATTTCATATGTTACTAATATGAAGATTATATTCATATACCCGAAAATAAATTAAAACTTTAATTGTTATCAAAGTAAGACAAAATAATTAATTTGTCTAATAAATCAGAAGCAATTTGTTTAAATATAAACTGTGTTATTATATTTTTACCGTCCTTCCTAAATAACCCATCTGCAGCTGTTTTCGTCTGTAGGACTCTGGAGGAGGCACCCAAAGGTAAGAGTTTGTTTAATATATTGAAGTCCTAAATTTGAAGTAATTTATATTGTTTCACTGGCGCCCGAACAGTTGGACGATTTGTGTGATTTATTTTAAATCGCACAGATCAGGCCTAATTAAGCTGCAGAACGGGTTATTTGGGAGTGAGGGCGTGTTTGTAAAAAATATAAATGTTTAATGAAGTTTTATATAGTTAATTTAAGAGATCTATAATTGTGTAGACCGTTTATTGTGTATTCAAATTAATTGACAAAGATGGAAAATATAGAGAATAAAGAAAGAGAATTGTCAATAGATGATCTATTTAACTTTATAAAAAGCAGTTTTAAGGAACAGCAAAGTAATTTTGATAAAAAGTTTGATACAAAATTTGATAAATTAAGCAGTGATTTAAATGAACGAAATACAAAATGTGAAAACAACTTTGATGTATTATATAAACGCTTTGGTATTAATGACAGCAAATTAAATGAACAGAATAATAAGTTTGATGTCAAATTCAATGAAATAAATATAAAAGTGACTGAGTCACAAAAGAATATTGATGATAAACTGAATAAAATAAATATTACGGTAACACAACAGTTAGATAAGCTTGGGAGAAATATTGAAAAAAAAGTGAGTAATAATGTTAGTTATGATGACGTAAACAAGAGTGAACTATTATTGAATAAAATTAATGGTGATATTGAGTAATAGTTGTGGGGATAATGAGAGTAGAAAGTCAGTTGACGATAGTAATGAAGTAGTAATAAGTACTGATGAGTTGGAGAAAAAATGGAGAGATAGTTTAAATGTAGAGTATGAACAGAGGGCAAATTTTTCTTGTGGTATAGGTGAAGAAAAAGCTTCACCACTGTTGTTGGAGGACAAGAGTTCCTCGATAGTTCTTGTAGAAGACAAAAGGTCTTCAAAATGTCAAATAAGTTGTTTGTGCTTATCTGGTAGGGCCAGATGGTGTTTAAATAATTTAGTGGTGTTGCCCTCTGTGTGGAGTGAGAATATGAAATGGTGTGGTATTGAAAGTGATTATGAGCGAGATAGAGTGATAGAGTTATTCAGATTAAGTAGAGATTATGAAGGGTTTGTAAGGGGAATAAATATTGAAAGGAATGATTATATAATAAACAATGTAGACTTACCTTGTGCAGTAGTAAACAATGATTATGATATCAACATTGATGATAAATATTGTAACGTTACATAACCCCTGCCCAAATATGATAACATAATCACCAGAGTTAAAACCAGTAATCACCCATTTTTAAAAGTCAAAAATGGGGATTAGGTACCAAGCTATGAGAAACTTTGTACTCTAAAAACACTGTAAACAATAATAATAAAAGTGCAGTGTACAAAGTGGAACATAGTGTACTCGGTGAAAGTGTAAACCTTTAAAAAGAGCATCTCACAGATTTGTACTGGAGATGAAAAACAATCAATATTGTAGCAGTGGACTATATTGCTGCTGACAAGTTTTGTATTTTTTGTAATTTTGTATTGTGTAGGCCACAAAGGTCTTGTAACTAGGATTAATATTTTTGTTTAAAATAATTATTTTGTTTAGATGTAAGATAATCCAGGGTTATATATAAAATAATAATAATATATCAAATAATACTATGTTAGCAAGATGGCATGTAAAAAAAAAAATAGTGTAATGATACATTATGTGAATTATAAATCATAAATAAATCAAAATAAAAGGGATTAAAATATAAAATACCAGTGGACAAGTTTAAGAAAAAATATAAAGAAAACCCTTAAATCAATTCATTTTAATTATAGATAAAATCTATAAAGGATTATTTTTCTAAAAAGAAGAAATGAAATTATAATAATTATTAATAGCCTATATACTACAAGGTATATAGATTAGCCAATAAAAAACCATAAAAATTCTTGGTTACTAAGAGTAACTAACTAACAAGATTATGATTTTTTTTGTTCAAATATATTGGAAGTGAGCAGTTTAAAAAAAGTGTAATGTCTAGAAAAACTTAAGAAATTTATAAATACCATTCGGAAATAACCAGTGACAAATTAATAAAATTAATGAGTGATATCCACTACATCTTAGACATCCTTCGAACAGAATAATTCACGCTCGCAAATTAATGAAAACTTGAAAAAATCAACCTTCAATTTCCAAGCCTAGCCTACCGAAATTCGACATTGTTGGTGAGATCGTTACCTATTAAAATTTAACTAAATTACACCTCAAATATAAACTTATAACACTAGAAACAGCACAATCTCTCTAAATACTTCTGGAAAAGAGGTGAACATAAACTTTATTATTTTTGTTAACCCAAAAAACAGCAAAACGTAGTTTTGTTAATAACATTCCTGCCGCCATGATGCTTAGTGTTTGTTGTCATCAGCGAAGAAAAGCGACCTGCGCTCTAGCGGTCAACAAATCAACTGCATAATATAAATTATACTAAATTTTAAAATAACTTATGTAAAGCTTGGTACTGGCCCATATACATTTCTGACTTTCTCAAAGTACAAAGAACTCTAAAATAACCCTGGGAAATTAAATAATTATCTCTTGTTTGTTATTAAAACTGAAATAAAAATATTTGTTATATGCTGTATGTTTGTAAAAGCAAGATCGAATTAACTCTGTGTTTTATGTAAGAATCGATTATATATATATCTGTTTTGGGAGACCATAAAAATTGTTAAATAAATTCAAGGAATGCCTTGTGGTTTAAATAATAAAATGTGTATTATTTCCAGTAGATGGTAGTTAGTTACAGATTGTAAGAAGATCGAGAGGAGCCCGGACATCCAGAATTAATTACGTACCATTTGGAGTCACTTTAACCACAAATGGGTTCGTAAAAGTAGCAGTCAGCTGATACCACGAGCGGACAAATTTGAAGTACTCAATTTTATACTAAGAGAGTATTTCTCTTTGCACTCTCTCTCCTAACTACTGTCAAACAATGGTATTGATTTCACATAAACAAAATTTAAGAAAATCTTTCAAAAACTTTGCATAATCACACACACTCGATTTTGAAAGCATATAACATAAAGATAACAAATTCTGTGACTCTTAATTAAGCGAGCGTTCTGAAAAATAACAAATAGACGTAAATTACTCGAGAATTAAGTTCAGCGAGAGACGTTACAAGATGACGTACAAACGTTGGGCTTAACGACTAAGAGAGTTTAGTGGGGGAGTTCAGCGAGAGACGTTACAAGATGACGTACAAACGTTGGGCTTAACGACTAAGAGAGTTTATTTGGGGGAGCTCAGCTAGAGATGTTACAAGATGGCGCTCAACTTAAAGGGCTTTAATTAGGAAAGAAATTTCGGGATATACGCAAGTTAGTATAACGAAAAAACTAATTTTTGTCGGCAACTATGAGAAGACAAGAAATGCATAATACCAGAGGCAGATCGAAGAAGAGGGCAGAAGACACGGAGAAGGAAGAAGGTGGACAGGAACGAGAAATAGAAGTAGTCACGGACAGTGAAATGGAACAACAGACAGGCGATAAAGAAGAAACTGAAGCAATTATGGACACGGAAAGGGAAATAGTTGAAGAGGATGCCCAAGGGGACCAATCAGATAAAGCGGTAGCCAGAGAAGAACCAAATTGGCAGGAAATAATGAAATTTATGGCAGAACAATTTAGGAAACAGGAGGAAAACTCAAACAAATGAAAAAAATGATGAAAATATAAGGAAAATAAATGAGGAAAATAAGGAAAACTTGAGGAAACAAAATGAAACCTTGAGCGAAAAATTTGACAAAATAGATGAAAGTTTTAGGAAACAGGAGGAGAACTCAAGGAAGCAAAATGAAACCTTGAGGGACAGTTTAAAACAAATTGAGAAAATAAACGAAGAAAGTTTAAAGCGGATTGAGGGTAAGATGGAGAAGTTCAATAAGGAGTTAAGGGAAACTTTCGGGGGGAAGACTGAAAATGTTAACACACTTAGACAAAGAGGAGATGGATACAAGGAGGAGACAAATAAGCCAATGGACAGTGGTTTCAAGAATTTGGATGAAACACTAGACAGCACCTCAGAAGGTATTAAAGTAAGTCCGAACACGGAAGATAGCAGGAAGGAAATAGAAGTTAGGGAAGACCAAAATGCATTGCTATCGGAAAAGAAAAATAACGACAACAAAGAGGATAATCAACACATGGAAAATAAGACCAAGAAAATAAGGAAAATATGTAGAGAAAGAAAATATTAAATACAAAAGAAGTATTGGAGATGAGGAAGGGTGGATTAATTAATGCATTTAACCTCCCAATTAATGAACGAAGGGAGTTAAGTAAAGTTACGAATTATAGAAAAAACTCAATAAAAATGTCAAAAATAAACCACCATAAAATAATAAAGAAAAACTTAAATAAGTTTGGATATCATTTAAATATGTCGACGATCGAAGAGTATCAGACAATATCAGTTATATCTTCAATGCGGAATATACCAGTAAAATATTTGGTAAATAATCCAGAGGTCAAAGGGAATGGAATGGTATCAAATATGAGTGATTATGTTAGATTAGAGGAGGTACAATACCTGATAGTTAAAAAGGAACTAACTATGACGGAAAACCGTGACTTAAATGAAGGTTTCGTATCAGCAGAGTTACAATACCAGATGATAGAGAGGTATTTAACAAGGACAAAAATCATTAAGAACACTGCAGTAATCCGAGGAAAGGGAGTAACTGAGTTAATGGACCATGGTTAAATAGAAATAGTCAACCAGAAAAAGGGGACTGATTTTCTGAAAACCGACCAAGCAACCCATTGGAGAGAAGGAACCAAATAAAATTGATTTAAGATAAACCCCAAAATTCAAAAACTATGTAAGGACAACTTACTTAATTTATTTAGAAACAATATGATTTAAGATAAACCCCAAAATTCAAAAACTACGTAAGTACAACTTACTTAAGATATTTCGCAACAATTTGATTTAATAAATAGCAAAAAAAAACCAAGAGTATGTAAGAACAGATTATTAAATAATATTTATAAATAGCAGATTTAAAATGAAATAACACAAAAACAATATTTTGAAGGTAACAAAAAGAAGAATAAATAAATAAATAAAAACAATTAATGGTAATGTGCTCAGATAAGAAGGTAAAATAAGAAGAATAACGAATAATTTAATAACTACAATGAAGCTAAAGAATGAAAATAATTAATACAACTACAATTTAGAATTTCTCTGAGTTGAAAATGATATAGGAAGAAATGATACGAAGAACATTTGTCACAAAAAGGAAAGTCAAAAGGATTTTAAAATAATGCTTATCAATAATGTTATCTGCAATTAGTTACTGGAAAATAAGAAGGAATCAAGAAGAAGAAGAAATATATAATTAAATGCAAACAGCAACAGCATGAAGAATCCCAAAAGTGTTTAGTATTATTCGCCAATCGACTACTTGTAAGTTTTTTATTATAATGAATTGACTGTAGAAATGTTCCAGCAATCATTTAACTGAGCAGGGATGATGTTCCCCTGATCTCAGAAAAAGTGTAGTTTTGAACGACGGAGTTAGGTAAGCCAATAGTGCCCATCCGGATCGATTTCAGCTACTAAGTTGGGAAAAAATGTTAGGGAAATTGAATATTTAAGGGATAATAAAATAGCTGAAAAGGTTGATATCAGATTCCAGAAGTATGAAGGAAGAAAACAGAAGGAAGATAGCAGACAGAAGCTTAATTGAGAAAGCAAATTTATAAAAGTAAACAGAAATATGAGTGTTAAAATAAGTTTTTATTGATTAGTGTGACCAGTCCTTATCAAGGGATGTTTGAAAAAAAACCATCACCCAGAGAAATTAAATCATTAATGAATTTGCCTCCAAGAGAGAGTTGAGTATAAAATCAAGCCTATTACCATTAACCGAATAACAGGTGTATAACCAATCAGAAATAAAGAGATATTATGAAGAATGATGAAAGAATCCGAAGATTGAAGAGTTCAACGATTATTTTTAAAACAAGTAAATAAAAATAAATCTGTTCTAGTGGGGGAGCTTTATGTAACGTTACATAACCCCTGCCCAAATATGATAACATAATCACCAGAGTTAAAACCAGTAATCACCCATTTTTAAAAGTCAGAATAAGGATTAGGTACCAAGCTATGAGAAACTTTGTACTCTAAAAACACTGTAAACAATAATAATAAAAGTGCAGTGTACAAAGTGGAACATAGTGTACTCGGTGAAAGTGTAAACCTTTAAAAAGAGCATCTCACAGATTTGTACTGGAGATGAAAAACAATCAATATTGTAGCAGTGGACTATATTGCTTGTAATGGTACAATTATGGTACAAAATTTGTAATTAACCTAAATATGGTATAAAAAACCAGAAATATTGTATTCCTTCATTTGGTCAAAATTAAATAAACATTTAATAACCTTTATGAATACACCGTGAGTGGACTATATAATATTTGCCAGGATTCTGACTGATTCATAGCAAAAAACGTGAAGCATCACAAAAAACAGTATGTTGAAGAATGCGATAAAAGCGACGATCCTTGATGATGTCAGCGGTCAGGAATTTGTTTTTGTAAACAACACGATGCTGTCAACAAACAGTCAATAGCCGAGTGACGTAGATTCACCCCACCTCGGAAATATGGAACAAAGACTCTGTGTCATTTCAACAAGGAACGTGATCGCAGCCGGCCGGCAAATCGTTCACGAACAGTGAATTTTAACTTTTAAACCACTAAAAGTGGTTAAATAACTATTTAAATACAGTGCTGAATCTACAACTATAAAATGTGACCGGGAAGTGAAATCGGTAAACTCGCGGTACGCGAAGTTTACCGTACGGGAAACCGCAACTGAAATCCAACAATTTGGTGAGAACGTTCCACATTCAATTCAATAATTCATTCAAAACTTATCATTCAATTAAATGACCAATTTATATTTCAATACTTTCATTACAATGAGCTCAATAAAATAAAAAGAATTGTACCAGAATAAGAGAGAGAGAGTGAGAGGGCGAGTGTATAATTTCTAAGTGCCTGGGTTGTGCATACATATATATATATATATATATATATATATATATATCTTAAATTTGTTTACTATATGTTTATTATATGTTTAGATTAATTACAAGGTTCAATATTAAATATGTTTGTGTATTTCATGATACGTAGGACTACGCCCCGAGGCGTGTTTGGCGCATGGTCGAGTCCAAGATATATGTAAAACTTCTGTTAATAATAAGTTTTGTTTTTATAACCATTTCAGAGTATTTATTTCAGATAACACTTCCTGTTCAACAACCTCGTTCGCTTAACACGAAAACTGGCCCGTAAAGTAATGAAATATCAGCTGTTGGTAATTTACAACATGGCGCCCGTTATTAAACACAATAATTACTGTTATCCTGTATTTGTAAAATACAGTTACATAAATATGATATAATTTGAAAGATAACATGCTGCTGACAAGTTTTGTATTTTTTGTAATTTTGTATTGTGTAGGCCACAAAGGTCTTGTAACTAGGATTAATATTTTTGTTTAAAATAATTATTTTGTTTAGATGTAAGATAATCCAGGGTTATATATAAAATAATAATAATATATCAAATAATACTTTGTTAGCAAGATGGCATGTAAAAAAAAAATAGTGTAGAGTAATGATACATTAAGTGAACTATAAATCATAAATAAATCAAAATAAAAGGGATTAAAATATAAAATACCAGTGGACAAGTTTAAGAAAAAATATAAAGAAAAACCTTAAATAAATTCAATTTAATTATAGATAAAATCTATAAAGGATTATTTTTCTAAAAAGAAGAAATGAAATTATAATAATTATTAATAGCCTATATACTAAAAGGTATATAGATTAGCCAATAAAAAACCATAAAAATTCTTGGTTACTAAGAGTAACTAACTAACAAGATTATGAATTTTTTTGTTCAAATATATTGGAAGTGAGCAGTTTAAAAAAAGTTTATGTCTAGAAAAATTTAAGAAATTTATAAATACCATTCGGAAATAACCAGTGACAATTTAATAAAATTAATGAGTGATATCCACTACATCTTAGACATCCTTCGAACAGAATAATTCACGCTCGCAAATTAATGAAAACTTGAAAAAATCAACCTTCAATTTCCAAGCCTAGCCTACCGAAATTCGACATTGTTGGTGAGATCGTTACCTATTAAAATTTAACTAAGTTACACCTCAACTATAAACTTATAACACTAGAAACAGCACAATCTCTCTAAATACTTCTGGAAAAGAGGTGAACATAAACTTTATTATTTTTGTTAACCCAAAAAACAGCAAAACGTAGTTTTGTTAATAACATTCCTGCCGCCATGATGCTTAGTGTTTGTTGTCATCAGTGAAGAAAAGCGACCTGCGCTCTAGTGGTCAACAAATCAACTGCATAATATAAATTATACTAAATTTTAAAATAACTTATTGTTAACAAACATATTTTTTTACTGTTCGGGTCGTTATTTGTTAACAAACACATTTATTACTTATGTTTGTGTATTTATTTATTTATTATGGTATTCATACGGTAATTCTGGTACTTACCATAATTGTCCATGTACATGTCAGCGTAACTATATTTGTTTCTTGTTGGGTCCAGAGTTCGCATTAAGCGCAAATAGAGACCGAGTTGGGTCTTGAAATGAAAGTACTAACATTCAATATGATTGCAAATCAACTTATTTTTATTATTTCTCATTTTTTTAAAATTATTTCTTTATGAAACAAAATGGAATCATCTCCCAACTGGAATAACAATTAACAAAATGGCGCCACTACTGCTTCCGCCTTCACAGTACACTCATATCTCATTTTAATACCAATTATCTCTTAAACTACCTTTATGCGAGATTATTTTATTATACTGCAGTATCTATTTTATAGGTATTTATTACCTTTGCTAGTTTTGTGGAAACAAACACAAACCAACACCTGTAAGTAAGGTTCAGATACTGGCATCCTTTTACATTCGCACACTCACTTTTGCATGTCATACATTGGTTATCGGTACATGTTTGATTATTTAGAGTAAATTGAGCTCAATATTAATTGTTATAAATTCTGAATTTTGGACTTCCCTGTACTGATGTGGTAATGGTTGCTCCTCAGTCGATGCCCATGCTTGTTGGCAGATGTTCGGCTTAACTTACAGCCTGTCTGTTTTTTAGTGCACTGAGTTTAATTTATTCCATTTTATAACTGTTCACTTGTTAATTACATTGTTGAATTACATTTTTATAAGTTTAACACTCTTTTGCTGACGTTAACTTGCCAGCACACTAATGAACGTGTTAACGCTCTTACTGATGGATGAAGACTGGGGTGGATGCAATGCACATTTTGCGTAAGTGTGTGTGCATCGACGTCATTGTCTTTTTGTCTCAAAGTAGGAAACGCCCTGGTTTTGCGTTATTGTTGTTACGTCATTCATATTTTTAATGACGCCTCGCATTGTTGACCAATGAAAAATATATTAAGAGCTTGTGTCGACTCATGCAACCATCGAATGCGTGTTCTTTCGCACGTATGCCCTTGGCCTTGGAATCGCCCCGCACCGATGTAACTGCGTCATTTTTGTTAAACAAAGGGAAAATTGTCCTACCCATGCACATGTGTGCAAAATACAATAAAATAATACCTCTTGTACCATAAATATGAACACAGGCTTTTGTCCTGTTACAAAACCCCCTCAATGAAAGGTTTCATGCAGAAGCATAAAAACTTTCATTGACCCATTCACACGTTCTAAAGGGATCAGCCCAGATATGTCGCCACAACCACCTGTAGTGTTAATATAAAAAAAAATTTTAATCACTTGCCCTTGGTCCAATGATGATGATCGTACCATCTGACCTTACTGGACTTCTCTCTCGAGATCCCAACACCATAAGGCCATGAGGCACTTAACGCTCCTGCTCTGACACACCGGCCAGCTCAGGACCGCCGTCACAACACCACCAAACTCTGAAACATGAATACAAAAATTTAAAATAGTGGCCTTATCTATTCCCATATCCACAACTGATATGTCTCCCCTTAGATGCATTGGTTTGTGTTTTGAGGCATTGGTTTGCTTAGCTCTAAAATTTTCAAACAACAAGTAACAAGATTTAAAACAGAATGGCTTTCTCCTTTTATCTTACCATTTTTACCAAAACTGGCCTTCAGTCATTACTAATTCACTCTTTCTATCACAAGAGAAAATATATACTCTTATAGTAAAACGCTAACACGTAAAACAAACCTTTTAGATTTCAAAACAACAACTATTTATTTCTCCTATATAAAATTCAAAACATAATTATTATGGCGAACAACCTAATTACTTATAATTAAACTATAAAGTTTTACCTTAATCCGTCTATGTGATCGCTTAACTTTTCTTCTTTTCTTCTAACGCGTTTCGGATTGTTAATCCATCATCAGAGGTTAAAATAATTCGTCGGTTAAGACTTCGTTAAACATTAAAAGTTGCGTAAAAAACATTTAAAAATTACACTAAAAGAACATTTAAAAATATAGTCCACAAACACAGCGACGTAGCGGATGCGAGTGCACACTCAATACCGGTCAGCGACGTACTGCACAGTTTATTGGAGTTTTCATGTTATCTATTGATGTGTTGGGGTATGTATTCTATGGCTATGTTATCTATAATCTTATCGTATAGTGTATGCGATTTAAATGCCAATTGTTCGTTTAATATATTATTGGGATTATTTCTGAAGGCTCGGTAAATTTCGAACTCTTCTACCGCATCCATATATCGTCCCTTTCTGCAAATGTGAAGGTTTTGCAATTTGTCTCAAAATTTGTATAATTATGATTTAATGTGACGAGATGTTTAGCGTAGTTTGATTTATTTATATTTGAAATGCTCGTGGGTAAGTGTTCTTTATATCTTTCGAAAAAGGTCCTGCCAGTCTGACCAATGTAATGCATGTTGCAGTCATCACATATCATTTTGTATACACCCGTTCTTTTTTCAATTGATGTACGTGTGGCATTATTTAGCATTTTACGGATATTGTTGGTTGTTCTAAATGCGATGTGGATGTTATGTTTTCTAAAGGTGTTTCTAATGAGCATTGAAAAGTTGTTAGTATAATCAATCGCCATATATATTGCGTTCGTCGTGACACGGTGAGGGTTGTTAGTTCTGCGTTTGTGTCTAAGCATCAAGCGTTCCACTAATGAACTGCGGTAACCGTTCGTAATTGCAATATGTTTAATTATATCTACTTCTTCTTTGTGGTTGGCGGGATCTAAAGGTACGCTGTATAGTCTGTGTATCATACTATTGAATGCGGCAATTTTTTGTGAGTGCGGGTGGAAAGAATCAGCATGTATAACACCATCAATTGTGGTGGGTTTTCTGTATATTCTGTATTGAAATTTATTATTATGTTTCATAAAAGTTAAGTCCAGAAAATTTATGGCATTGTCTGATT
This sequence comes from Magicicada septendecula, assembly GCA_034769895.1. Classification (NCBI taxonomy): domain Eukaryota; kingdom Metazoa; phylum Arthropoda; class Insecta; order Hemiptera; family Cicadidae; genus Magicicada; species Magicicada septendecula. The sequence goes on from CM068373.1 coordinate 228,006,092, forward strand.
CTATTTCAAGTGTGAATTGTATGTTTTTGGTAATGTTATTCATGTAATGTAACAACATGTTTGCCTGTCTCGTTGTCCCGTCAAATATTACAAACGTGTCATCCACGTATCTTTTATAAAATGAGATGTTACGTTGCCATTTATTGTGTGGGGATAGCAAATATGTATTTTCAAAGTTATTCAGGAAAATGTCAGCCAGCAAACCAGACAAGGGTGAACCCATTGCAAGACCCTCCTCTTGAATAAAAATTGTATCATTGAATGTGAAATAATTCTGTTGTAATATTACGTCCAATAACAGCAACAATTCTGTTATTTTTTGTAGATTTAACTTTCCTGTTCGTATTAAATTATTTCTTAGAATGTCTAAGGTTGTCTTTACTGGGACACTTGTATATAGGTTGACTATGTCAAAGGAGATTAACTTATGCTGACTATTAATGCTGAAGTCTTTAGTTACCAAAAACATACAATTCACACTTGAAATAGAATCAGACAATGCCATAAATTTTCTGGACTTAACTTTTATGAAACATAATAATAAATTTCAATACAGAATATACAGAAAACCCACCACAATTGATGGTGTTATACATGCTGATTCTTTCCACCCGCACTCACAAAAAATTGCCGCATTCAATAGTATGATACACAGACTATACAGCGTACCTTTAGATCCCGCCAACCACAAAGAAGAAGTAGATATAATTAAACATATTGCAATTACGAACGGTTACCGCAGTTCATTAGTGGAACGCTTGATGCTTAGACACAAACGCAGAACTAACAACCCTCACCATGTCACGACGAACGCAATATATATGGCGATTGATTATACTAACAACTTTTCAATGCTCATTAGAAACACCTTTAGAAAACATAACATCCACATCGCATTTAGAACAACCAACAATATCCGTAAAATGCTAAATAATGCCACACGTACATCAATTGAAAAAAGAACGGGTGTATACAAAATGATATGTGATGACTGCAACATGCATTACATTGGTCAGACTGGCAGGACCTTTTTCGAAAGATATAAAGAACACTTACCCACGAGCATTTCAAATATAAATAAATCAAACTACGCTAAACATCTCGTCACATTAAATCATAATTATACAAATTTTGAGACAAATTGCAAAACCTTCACATTTGCAGAAAGGGACGATATATGGATGCGGTAGAAGAGTTCGAAATTTACCGAGCCTTCAGAAATAATCCCAATAATATATTAAACGAACAATTGGCATTTAAATCGCATACACTATACGATAAGATTATAGATAACATAGCCATAGAATACATACCCCAACACATCAATAGATAACATGAAAACTCCAATAAACTGTGCAGTACGTCGCTGACCGGTATTGAGTGCGCACTCGCATCCGCTACGTCGCTGTGTTTGTGGACTATATTTTTAAATGTTCTTTTAGTGTAATTTTTAAATGTTTTTTACGCAACTTTTAATGTTTAACGAAGTCTTAACCGACGAATTATTTTAACCTCTGATGATGGATTAACAATCCGAAACGCGTTAGAAGAAAAGAAGAAAAGTTAAGCGATCACATAGACGGATTAAGGTAAAACTTTATAGTTTAATTATAATAATTGTGACGCGGATACCAATACAATGACTTCTAATTACTTAACTTTTATTACTTAACTTTCTGATCATATTATTTCTTTGCAACAGAATCAAACTATACTTTTATATCCAACACCAATATCAATATTATTTCTTTAACATTTAATATTTGTTACCGTTGCTACCAATAACAATAAAATATAATAAAACATGGAACATCAAACATTAACATTGTCACATTTACATTACATAGTTCACATTTAAATAACTTGTATCAAAACTTTATAACCTTACTATTATCAACTCTCTATTCAGCTTTTAATTAGTTAACATTTATTGTATCATTAAATTCTATAAAAATTTTCAAGTCTATCATTAATCTTTCCGTTACATCACCTTTCTACTATGAATTTTCCTTTTCTAACCTTTTCACCAATACTTATCTAGTTTGGGTGACTCTTGTATTCACTATGCTTTGACTTATCATATGGCATTTATCTATCTAACCTTACTCACCTCTTTTGTTCTACTAACAACCGCTACTAACAACCAGATCTATATATTATGACACCAATCTCTCAATTATAACTCCCTTCACATTTTATCCAATTCCTCTGGCACCGCTCGTCTTTGTACTAGGATGTGTTCCCTACCTGGCCATATACATACCTAACCATTTGCCCTCCAAAATCTCGGCAAACACTCCCTTAAACTACTCTATCCCTTGCCACAACGCCGCACGCTGGTCTCTTGCCACGCCGCACGCTGATCACTCCTTACACCACTACCCTTACTACAAAATATCATCATCAATAAATATATTTACCACTAACATTACTCACCTCTCTACATATAATCACTAACTACTGTGTCCCTAAAATATCTAATACTCTCTTTGCGTATTATTTTCTTCAAAATTCTTATTTATCTAACTCCCAATAACTCTGCTTAACTAACTCAAATACCCTTATTTTAATAATTATCACCCAGGCTCTATCCCCTTTTAACACTTTACATTACTGTGATCATTGACAACTGCATTAGAAAATTCATCCCTCACCTACTAATAACAATACGTCTCAATATCCAAATATATTACATTTACTATTCATTAGAATCTAAATCTCATAATTATTTAAAATCATTATCAAACTTTCTTCAATTATTTAAAATTCTACAGTACATGGTTTACATAAAAAATATACATAAAATACACAACATCAATAATACACAAATACATTGACATCAACACACAAAAATATACAATCCAAATTATCATTTAATCATTTACCATAAATCAGTTCATAAACAGTCCATCTTGAAACCACACTATCACATAATTAAATGTTCATTAACACAATAAAATAATTATCCTCCATCGTCAAACAATAATCTTATCTTCGGTCTGTACAGTTTATTTATTATTGTAAACATTATATTATCATTATATATGTACCAACTATTCAAATTTTTATCATTTTCCGCAAACTCATATAATTCATGATCAGGTATGCTTCTGTCACCTCCAGTATAATTAGTCACAATCATATAAGTTACTAAGTCATTATTTTCATTATCATCTTCTCCTACTGCTATATCAGCTTCCACCCAAGGTAAGTATTTGCTATAATTATACATCATCTCTACTCCTAATTTTTCCATAAAGTCTTCATACTTTCTACTTATCTTAAAAATCTCGATTTCTCTCTTTCTCTCACCATATCTCTCACAATACCTCTCTACACACTCTCTCTCAATATTTGCAGGGGACACTAATTCACAACTACTGCACCACCTGTGAAGTGCACTAAAAAAACCAGGGACAACTTTATTTGTAGACCTATCGTCTTCCAAATATACATTGAAGCCACTCTCGTCCTTCCTCAACACATGTACTCCACCCCCAACTACATCACTAAGGGAAAAATCTACCCCCTGCAACTCTTTTACAATTATACTCTCCCTCCAGTTTCTCTTTAACTCATCACACATTAACATTTCATCATTATCATATTCTATTCCCATTAAAATCTCATTATCCCTACCAATATTCATATAGTCATTTTCTAATATCATATTTTTATTTATTTTATCATAATTCTTACCACTGCTTACCTTGTCATCTTTGTTTATATCTAATTTGTCTATTCCTCTACTCTTAGAATTGTCATCTACTTTATTCATTTTCATGTTTAACTCCTCAAAATGTTTATCAAAATTATCGTTTCGTTCTTTGATTTCATTTTTCATATCATCTAATTTTACATCAAACTTAATACTCTGTTCTCTTAATTCATTATTTTGTATTTTCATTAATTGAAAAAGGTCCTCTAATGATACTTTATTATTTACAATATGTGATGGTACAATCATGGTACATTTCATAATTACCTAAAATATGGTAACGAGATCATAAATATTGTATTTTCCTATTTTTTGACATACCCAACCCAACCTCAAACACCCGATATCGAATTTACAGTGAGTGGACTATATTACAGTATTTGCCAGGATTTGAACTAATTCATGACAAAAAACGGTGTCACATCACAAAAACAGTGTGCAGTTATTGAGATAAGCAGAGCCAAGCCTTCGTTACGTCAGAGGCTGAGAATGTGTTGACAACTACAAACGGCGATGTCAACAACTTAGACAAAGAAAATGTGACGTCAGTACACCCCACTTCCGCAGATTTCAACCAGGAATTGCCGTCATTCTGTTGCAACAACTGATCAGCACCGGCCGGTTGCACATTCACTTACGAGTGAATTTTAACTTTTTAGACCACTGCAGGTGGTTAACAAACAGTATAAATATATTAAATCCAGTGCGCCAACTCCAAGATGTGACCGGGAAAAATCGCCGAACTCGCGGTGCGCGAAGTTCGTATAAACAGAGGAAGCCAACACGAAATGGGTGAGATCTTTCCTTAATTCCTGATTTCATAATTTCCCAATATCATTTTTTGGTTAAAAAATAATTTAAAATTTCAATCTAATAAAAGGAGCTCCAAAAGTTAGAAAAGTTATAAATGTTTGTACCATGAGAATGAAAGGGTGCGTGGTTGTGTGCGTGCGTAATTATTCTAAGTGCTGGGTTGAGCAACACCTATAAAAATATATATATATATATAGATGTAATTTTGTCATATACATATTGTACTTATAGAAGTTGCAACACATATAAATAATTTTGTCATATACTTATGATATTTACCGAAGGTATTATTACACTATGTATTTATTTTGGAAGGGTTAAAGATAGGGTTGAAAACAAGTATGTAAAACGTATAAATAATAAAAAGGGTATTTCATTGGTAAAAATCAGAACAGCTGTTTTTATTTCAAGCAATTTCTATTCCCAACTGACTTCGCGTAACGAAATTCTGGCCCATGACTTAGGTAGTAAAAGATGGCGTCCTAGTTTTTGTATACATAACCACATTTGTGAGATATAATATATCGTACTTATAAATTCAAAAATAATGTAGATATACAGATGTCGCCCGTAAGAACAGGGACCCTATGTAATATTATGTATATATGTTATTACATGGGATACGCCTAGAAAGAACACGGAAAAAAAAAAATTGCTTGAGGTAACAGACAAAATTTTATAACTAGTAAACATAACCCCACAATTAGGTTAGACAATTGTATGCATGCGTGCATTACACAATTGCCAAAATGAGTACAAGTGACGATAGTGACATAAAAACCAGCACCACTGACATAACTTTAACTGGTGAAATGGATATGCAAATAAATCCCATTAGTCAGACTGACGGGGCAAATACGCCTGTGTCTGCCGAAATAACGCAAACTGACACATCCATTTCAACTAATTTAGACAGTAAGTCAGATGAAACTAATGCAATGATGCAACTTTTATTAAATAGATTTGCCAGTTTTGATAAAAAACTAGACGAACAGAAAATAGATTTTGATATTAAATTCAGTGAGATAAAAAATGAAATAAAAGTAAGTCACAATAAACTTATTAAGAAATGTGACCAGCTTATCACAAAATTAGATAATTTAAATGGGGTAGGAAATCAAGTAGAAACCCAGAAAGTAGATAGGAATACCCAGCAAAATGCTGTACTGGATAACATATTTAAAACTGATAATTCCAATGATGAATGTACTCTAGATAATCTAAATAATACAGGTAGTAAGATTGTGGTGTTGGAAACGGATAAACATGATAATGAAAGTATAATGAATGATAATGAAATATTTGAATTTATGAAGTCAGAAAGAAAGATGAGAGAAAGTATTTTAGTACAAGGAGTGCAGGGGGTAGAATTTTCTTTTAATGTTGTATTAGGGGGTGAAGACAAGTCTTCATGTAGTTTGATAGACGATAGTTCTACAAATAAAGTTTCTTTTAGTTTTTGTGTACCTAAGAGGTGCAACAATTTTATGATAGGGACCCTTGCATATTTGGAGAGAGAAAGTGTATTTTGGTGTTATGGAGAGAAATGTATTAAGAGAGAAAGTATAGAGAGATATTGTGAGAGTAAGAGAGTAATAGAAGTATTTAAAGTAAACAGAAATTACAGACAACTGGTAGAAAGGTTAGGGTTAGATGTGGTATATGAAAATGATGACTACTTGCCTGATAATAACAATAAATTGACAATAACAAGAAATGAGAATAAAGACATTAGGTACTTACCTGTGGTGGAATATTATGGGGATAATTATAATATAAACCGATTAATGATATATAATACTAAGACAAACGGAACTCTACTTGAGCGTGACTGGGAATATTTGTTTAATAACCGTTCAATAACATATGAATATAATGTCTCTAATAAAATCTATGTATTAAATAAGAATTTATATAGACCTAAGATTCGTTTGTTGTTTAATGATGGTGGATAGACTGTTATATTGTGAAATGAACATTAAATAATAATGTGCAAAGTGGTTTTGAATTGGACTGTTATGGACTGATTTCGATTAATGACACAATAATGAAGTTGGAGTGTATATTTTTATTGTATTAATTGTATTTATCCATGTATTTGATGTGTATTATGTATTACAGGTACCCCAGTGTGTATTATTATATATTTTATATATATAACATGTTTAATAATAATATTTTAATTAATTACTAATGAATAATAATGAATGTTTAAATAAATAATTATATTTGAATTTTGAAAAGAGGTATTGTTATAAGTAGGTAGGAGAGGAATTTTATAAGAGACTTGTCAATGATTACAGTAAGGTAAGTGTTTAAACAGGGATAGAGACTGGGTATAGATAAAATGCAGGTGAGTTATGCAATTAATGTAAATGGAGTTAGAAAGATAAGAATTTTTAAGAAAATATAAAGAGAATTATTAGATAGTTAGGGACACAGTAGTTAGTGATTATTTGTAAAGAAGGTGTTTAAGTAAAGGTACATACATATATTTATTGTTGATGAATTCTGTAGTGGGGGTGAGGTGATAAAGAGTAGCCAACCAATAGTGTTGTGGCAGGTATTAGCGTAGTTTGAGGGAGTGTTTGCCGAATTATTTGGAAGGGCAAAATATTAGAGATGTATATAGCCAGTTAGGGAACACCCAACCCAGTGCAAAGACGAGCGGTGCCATATGATTTAAATGAAAATAGTAATGGAGTATATAATTGAGATATTGGTGTCATGATAGGTAAATTTGGTGGTCAGTTAGAAGAAGGTGAGTAAAATTATATAATGAAGTATAGTGAATAAAGGAGTTATCCAGACTAAACAGTGATAGAAGGTGAGAGGTTAGGTAGTTAGGTAGATAGAAAGTTCAGAGTATAGAGAAAGTAAGAAGTGAATTATGAATAATGAAATAATAAGGTAATATGAATAGTAAAAATAAGTTCAAAATGTATTTTATTATTATAAATAAATAAATTTGATGTTTAATTAATAACTGCAATGGTAAATTTTAATTTAAATACAACTTTTAAGTAAATTATACAAATGATAATGCATATCTTAGATATGATTAAATATGATTGAGTATTTAAAATGTATTAACTGTATTATTAATGTATCAGTGTTAATTATTAATGTATTATGTATTTATTTGAAAACTTTTTAACATGATTTTATAATATGTGTAGGAAGAGAAAAAAAAAAAAAAAATTTAAATGGCGTTGTTAATAATATTTATCAGCCAGATGATTAACTGTTAATAATAATAATAATAATAATTTTTTTTGTTTTATCATGCACTAAGAGTATTCAATAAATAAATATATAGAGTTATTAATTCTTTTATAATTTGTTTTTCTCCAGATTTGGGAGATTATAATGTGTAATTTTCTTATTATATTTTCAATTATATCTTATTCAATTTTGGTATAATATTCTTATTAATTCTTGAAGATTATAATATATAATCTTATAATTTTATTAAGCATATTAAAATATATTAAGCCAACCCAGTGCTTATTGGCACAAACCAGCACTTAGCTAAGGGGAACCATATCAGTTAAGGAGGTAGTGATTCAATAAGCCACTATATTAATATTTTTTATAAATTGTTTCAGTGTTTGGGATGTGACAGCGGTCCTGAGCTGGCTAACTCGTCAGAGCAGGGGCGTTAAGAGCCTAAGTGGCCTTATGGTGTTGGGATCTCGCATGAGAAGTCCAGTAAGGTCATCTAGGTACGGTCCTCATCACCAGACCAAGGGTGAGTTGTTGTTATTTTTTATGTAAAATTGTAAGGGGGTTGTGGCGACTTGTCCTGACTGATCCCTTTAGGAAGTATGAAAGGGTCAATGAAAGTTTGTGTGCTTCGTCACACCATCTTTCATTGAGGGGGTTTTGTGATGGTACAATCATGGTACATTTCATAATTACCTAAAATATGGTAACGAGATCATAAATATTGTATTTTCCTATTTTTTGACATACCCAACCCAACCTCAAACACCCGATATCGAATTTACAGTGAGTGGACTATATTACAGTATTTGCCAGGATTTGAACTAATTCATGACAAAAAACGGTGTCACATCACAAAAACAGTGTGCAGTTATTGAGATAAGCAGAGCCAAGCCTTCGTTACGTCAGAGGCTGAGAATGTGTTGACAACTACAAACGGCGATGTCAACAACTTAGACAAAGAAAATGTGACGTCAGTACACCCCACTTCCGCAGATTTCAACCAGGAATTGCCGTCATTCTGTTGCAACAACTGATCAGCACCGGCCGGTTGCACATTCACTTACGAGTGAATTTTAACTTTTTAGACCACTGCAGGTGGTTAACAAACAGTATAAATATATTAAATCCAGTGCGCCAACTCCAAGATGTGACTGGGAAAAATCGCCGAACTCGCGGTGCGCGAAGTTCGTATAAACAGAGGAAGCCAACACGAAATGGGTGAGATCTTTCCTTAATTCCTGATTTCATAATTTCCCAATATCATTTTTTGGTTAAAAAATAATTTAAAATTTCAATCTAATAAAAGGAGCTCCAAAAGTTAGAAAAGTTATAAATGTTTGTACCATGAGAATGAAAGGGTGCGTGGTTGTGTGCGTGCGTAATTATTCTAAGTGCTGGGTTGAGCAACACCTATAAAAATATATATATATATAGATGTAATTTTGTCATATACATATTGTACTTATAGAAGTTGCAACACATATAAATAATTTTGTCATATACTTATGATATTTACCGAAGGTATTATTACACTATGTATTTATTTTGGAAGGGTTAAAGATAGGGTTGAAAACAAGTATGTAAAACGTATAAATAATAAAAAGGGTATTTCATTGGTAAAAATCAGAACAGCTGTTTTTATTTCAAGCAAATTTCTATTCCCGACTGACTTCGCGTAACGAAATTCTGGCCCATGACTTAGGTAGTAAAAGATGGCGTCCTAGTTTTTGTATACATAACCACATTTGTGAGATATAATATATCGTACTTATAAATTCAAAAATAACGTAGGTATACAAATAGGTGTTGAGTTTGCCTCAGCTTCACTCATTAATATAGATTCTGTCGCTGTATCATTCATATTTATGCTTTCATTATTTGCCATTTTAATAAAATACAAAAAAAATTATTTCTCTTCAAACTGTTGCTATGTTGTCTAATAATAACATAACCTACATTTGTAATATCCCTCACTTCAATACCCACTCTGTCTCTATATTTGGGCTTATTATATAAAATATTTTTATATAGTCACCAGTTCGGGTGGCATTTGTTAACTAACAACTTTAGTCACTGTTCGGGTCGTCATTTGTTAACAAACACATTTATTACTTATGTTTGTGTATTTATTTATTATGGTATTCATACGATAATTCTGGTACTTACCATAATTGTTCATGTACATGTCAGCGTAACTATATTTGTTTCTTGTTGGGTCCAAAGTTCGCATTAAGCACAAATAGAGACTGAGTTGGGTCTTGAAATGAAAGTACTAACATTCAATATGATTGCAAATCAACTTATTTTTATTATTTCTCATTTGTTTAAAATTATTTCTTTATGAAACAAAATGGAATCATCTCCCAACTGGAATAACAATTAACAAAATGGCGTCACTACTGCTTCCGCCTTCACAGTACACTCATATCTCATTTTAATACCAATTATCTCTTAAACTACCTTTATGCGAGATTATTTTATTATACTGCAGTATCTATTTTATAGGTATTTATTACCTTTGCTTAAGTTTACCTTTAGTGCACTGAGTTTAATTTATTCCATTTTATAACTGCTCACTTGTTAATTACATTGTTGAATTACATTTTTATAAGTTTAACACTCTTTTGCTGACGTTAACTTGCCAGCACACTAATGAACGTGTTAACGCTCTTACTGATGGATGAAGACTGGGGCGGATGCAATGCACATTTTGCGTAAGTGTGTGTGCATCGACGTCATTGTCTTTTTGTCTCAAAGTAGGAAACGCCCTGGTTTTGCGTTATTGTTGTTACGTCATTCATATTTTTAATGACGCCTCGCATTGTTGACCAATGAAAAATATATTAAGAGCTTGTGTCGACTCATGCAACCATCGAATGCGTGTTCTTTCGCACGTACGCCCTTGGCCTTGGAATCGCCCCGCACCGATGTAACTGCGTCGTTTTTGTTAAACAAAGGGAAAATTGTCCTACCCATGCACATGTGTGCAAAATACAATAAAATAATACCTCTTGTACCATAAATATGAAAACAGGCTTTTGTCCTGTAAAGCTTGGTACTGGCCCATATACATTTCTGACTTTCTCAAAGTACAAAGAACTCTAAAATAACCCTGGGAAATTAAATAATTATCTCTTGTTTGTTATTAAAACTGAAATAAAAATATTTGTTATATGCTATATGTTTGTAAAAGCAAGATCGAATTAACTCTGTGTTTTATGTAAGAATCGATTATCCATATCTGTTTTGGGAGACCATAAAAATTGTTAAATAAATTCGAGGAATGCCTTGTGGTTTAAATAATAAAATGTGTATTATTTCCAGTAGATGGTAGTTAGTTACAGATTGTAAGAAGATCGAGAGGAGCCCAGACATCCAGAATTAATTACGTACCATTTGGAGTCACTTTAACCTCAAATGGGTTCGTAAAAGTAGCAGTCAGCTGATACCACGAGCAGACAAATTTGAAATACTCAATTGTATACTAAGAGAGTAATTCTCTTTGCACTCTCTCTCCTAACTACTGTCAAACAACGGTACTGATTTCACATAAACAAAATTTAAGAAAATCTTTCAAAAACTTGCATAATCACACACACTCGATTTTGAAAGCATATAACATAAAGATAACAAATTCTGTGACTCTTAATTAAGCGAGCGTTCTGAAAAATAACAAATAGACGTAAATTACTCGAGAATTAAGTTCAGCGAGAGACGTTACAAGATGACGTACAAACGTTGGGCTTAACGACTAAGAGAGTTTAGTGGGGGAGTTCAGCGAGAGACGTTACAAGATGACGTACAAACGTTGGGCTTAACGACTAAGAGAGTTTATTTGGGGGAGCTCAGCTAGAGATGTTACAATATTTACCTGTTGGGAGAAGTAGTGTCCTTGTAGTAGCTGATAAGTGTGATAATGAGGTAACATATCTGGGTTTAACAATAAATACTGATGGAGATTTGACAAAAAATACTAATGTAGACATGATTTATGATAAGGTAATAATGGGGGGTAACCCTATATATTATTATTATGGTACAATGGAAAAAACAAAGTTTTATGGTTATTACACAAATGATAGCCATCTGATGTGTATAAATAAAATTGAACACTGTTATGTGAAGAAAAGACTAATTTTCGATGATGGTGGTTAGACAATTTAAGAATGAACATTTAATTATTTGAGTCAATGGTAATTACTTGGCTGATTTATGTAATGAAGTGTGGTAAACAAAGAAAGGATATGACGAAAATTTGTAAATAAATGTGTTAGTGTTAAATGTATTGTGTCAAGATTATATTGTTGGAATGCAGACTAAAGTTTCTGTAACATATGTTTGTAATAAGAGTGAATGGTATAATAACAATAATATTTTATTTTACTAAAATAATGAACAAGAGGTACGAAGGAATTTTGTTTTGTATTATGTGTTTAAATTAATAGTGTTTTAAATAATGTAACTAAAGAAATTGTTTGGACTTGAATTGATAGTAAACTGATTTCTAATGTGCAATTCAGTGATGTATTTAAATATAAATGATTGTGAATATAAATATAAACTTAAGTATACTGTGATTGGAATTGTAAAGTCAAGGGTAACTGATTACAAGAGTTATAGAAACTGAAAATTGAAGGAAGTACATGTATTATGGGTGTTGTAATCAGGAATGTTGAGACTGAGTCAGTGTTTATAACACCAGTCTGGCATACAACTGTTAATGTAAACAGGTAGATTGTTTGTTTCATGCTTGAGTTGACAACAAAAAGATAGTTGTGGTTTGATGAATCAGTGCTATGAGTAAATCTTATTATGAAACAAAAAAATAATAAAAAATGTGATGAAATGAAGGTAATTTTGTTTACAATGTAATAAGAAAATAAAAAAAATTATCTTGTTGCATCCTCTTCGTTCACTTATTAATTTAATAATATATATAATACTTTCACTTATGAACTTACTGTTGTCACTTCCCAAACGTTTCAAGATGTTGTTTCTCTTCTTCAGTGGGTTGAGTACTAACTGTCGATTACAGAATAACCATTACGGAATGGAGTGTGTGGTGGGGGTTGATGGTGGGAAGGGATTGGCGCTGAGGTTCGAATTATGTGTGTGGATCAGTGTATCAAATAGTGTATGTGATTTGTAATGTACCTGTTCATTTAATATGTTGTTTGGTTGTAGTGTGTGATATCTGTATATTTCAAATTGTTCAGCTGTGTTTAGTTTTCTACTTTTTGGTAAGTAGTGTAATATTTCCATGTTGTGTTCTATGTTTGTGTAGCTGTGGTTTTCGTTATGTAAGTGTGTGGCAAATGTGGAATGTATGTAGTTTGTGGTGAGGGCTTTTAAATGTTCAGAAAACCTGGAAGAAAAAGATCTTCCCGTCTGGCCGATGTAGAATTGTTGACAATCATTGCAATTTAATTTATAAACCCCTGTTTTGCTGTATGTGTCAATGTCTTTGTTAGTATTGTTTATGTGTTTTCTAATGGTGTTGTTGGTTCTGTAAGCTACTTTATAATTTTGTTTCCTAAATGTGTTTGCAATTTTATGTGTATTGGAATTGTAGTATGTAAGTGTTATGTATTTACTGGGTTGTGTGCTGTTGGTCAGATGTGTTTTACTTTTTGTGTTGAGGATTCGTTTGTGTAGTTTATTTATTAATTCGGGGTTGTATCCGTTTTTGACTGCTATGTATTTAATTGTGTTTAATTCATCTTGGTAGTCATGTGTGTTTAGGGGTATTGACGTGAGCCTATGGAGCATGTAGTTGAAAGCTGCATGTTTGTGTTGAGTTGGGTGGTTGGATGTGTTGTGTATGCCCATGTCTGATGTGGTGGGTTTTCTGTATATTTTGTATGTGTGTGTGTTGTTTGTTTTGGTGATTGTAAGGTCTAAAAAGTTTATGCTGTTGTTTAATTCTATTTCAAGTGTGAATTTTAATTTATGGTGTAAAGTGTTAATGTATTTGTGGAAATTTTCTATTTGTCTTTTGTTGCCGTTGTAAAGGAGTAAAATGTCGTCGACATACCTGTGCCAATATATTATTTTATCGGTGTATTTGTTGTTGTTCAGTATGTGTTTCTGTTCTATTCTATGGTGTGTATGAATATTTCCGCTAGCAACTATATGAATATACTGAACAACAACCAATACACCGATAAAATAATATATTGGCACAGGTATGTCGACGACATTTTACTCCTTTACAACGGCAACAAAAGACACATAGAAAATTTCCACAAATACATTAACACTTTACACCATAAATTAAAATTCACACTTGAAATAGAATTAAACAACAGCATAAACTTTTTAGACCTTACAATCACCAAAACAAACAACACACACACATACAAAATATACAGAAAACCCACCACATCAGACATGGGCATACACAACACATCCAACCACCCAACTCAACACAAACATGCAGCTTTCAACTACATGCTCCATAGGCTCACGTCAATACCCCTAAACACACATGACTACCAAGATGAATTAAACACAATTAAATACATAGCAGTCAAAAACGGATACAACCCCGAATTAATAAATAAACTACACAAACGAATCCTCAACACAAAAAGTAAAACACATCTGACCAACAGCACACAACCCAGTAAATACATAACACTTACATACTACAATTCCAATACACATAAAATTGCAAACACATTTAGGAAACAAAATTATAAAGTAGCTTACAGAACCAACAACACCATTAGAAAACACATAAACAATACTAACAAAGACATTGACACATACAGCAAAACAGGGGTTTATAAATTAAATTGCAATGATTGTCAACAATTCTACATCGGCCAGACGGGAAGATCTTTTTCTTCCAGGTTTTCTGAACATTTAAAAGCCCTCACCACAAACTACATACATTCCACATTTGCCACACATTTACATAACGAAAACCACAGCTACACAAACATAGAACACAACATGGAAATATTACACTACTTACCAAAAAGTAGAAAACTAAACACAGCTGAACAATTTGAAATATACAGATATCACACACTACAACCAAACAACATATTAAATGAACAGGTACATTACAAATCACATACACTATTTGATACACTGATCCACACACATAATTCGAACCTCAGCGCCAATCCCTTCCCACCATCAACCCCCACCACACACTCCATTCCGTAATGGTTATTCTGTAATCGACAGTTAGTACTCAACCCACTGAAGAAGAGAAACAACATCTTGAAACGTTTGGGAAGTGACAACAGTAAGTTCATAAGTGAAAGTATTATATATATTATTAAGAAAATAACTTAGTGTTTTGATTGTAATGCAGTTAATATTTATGTGAGAGGATGTTGTTAATGTAGAATCATTTTGAAAAATGCAATTAATATTTTTGTTTTGAACATATGAGATTGATACAATGAGGAGTGGAGGAATTAAATTAAATGAAATTGGTAATTAAATTAATTGAAAAGGTGAATTTTAATAATGAATTTAAATTTATTTTTGGTTTGGAATTAATTTATATTTATTCTGGTTTGAATTGCGTATTGAATAATAAGGCAATAATAATTGAAGTTTTAACAGAAAAGTAAAGTTAAAGGGATAATGAAAGGTAAAAAGAAGGTTGATTTAATGTTAGTGTTATTATAATACTTGTATTTTAAGTAATCTACTTGTACTTTTGGTGGGGAATAATGTTTTGTTAGGGGATTAAAATTATACAGTAAGTTCGATTAACAAAGTATACAGTAAGTTTATATTGTCAAAATTAAACATGCAACCAGTACTTTGTCAATGAACCAGTACGGCTAAGAGGAAACAAATCAGTGGGGGATATGGAGTAATGGAAGGCCGTTTGTTAATCTTTTAATTAAATGTTACAAAGTCAGGTGATACTGTGGCGGGTATCTGCCCGATCTTATGGTGTTGGGATCTCGTACAGAGAAGTCCAGTAAGGTCGGATGGATCCTGCCACAGTCGCCGGACTTCGGGGGGTAAGTACCCATGATTTCAATAAGGATTTAAAGGGGGTTGTGGCTCCATATCTTCACTGATCCTCTTAAGTTTTAGACAATGAGAGTTTGTATGCTTCGGCATACAACCTCTCATTGGGGGGGGGGGGTTATTGTAACGGTACAGAATTGTGGGCTACAGTAGTTTCAATTTCAATTCAGTTTTAATTTTTAATTGTCAGTATCACCTGTGAGGTGCCCCTTGTAACCAGCAACAAACAGTGTTATCATAAACTGTTGATGTCTGGACAGCCAAGCCAGACGTATTACGTAATAGCTGGCCAGCCCAGTCCTCTTTGTGTGTAAATCACAGTAAGAACCTTGTCACCATAGTGTTAGCAGCGGGCAGCAGCAAATTACCGTCATCTGCAGTTTACTTAAAAACAGTGGCCTCGGACGCGTAGGATAGGCCGTAAATAATAGTCGGCCTATCCAGTAAAAACAACTAACAGTGCATAAATAATAGCGCGGCCAGAAAAGTAACCATCCAAGTGCTCGAGCAAAGTTACGTCGGCCGACTATAAATTATGATGTGTATATACGTTAAACCAACTTAACAAAAAAGGTGATAAGAAACAAACAACAATTAAACTCAATATAAACTAGTGTCGGAGTGCGTCAAAAGGAAGAAAGTGGTTAACACGAGGTGGTGCAACAACCCATAGGAACACGTGGCGGATGGGTAACTAAACGCACAGAATATTTATACTCAAACCAATTTTAAACAAGTGGTGATTGTCCATTACAAAATGAAAATTTAAAACATAAACCCATAAATAGAGATCTCTAAGGGAAAGGGGGCTTATAAAAGAAAGAGGGAGGGGAGAAGATATAAAGAATACTGGTTCATTAAAAAATATAAATAATTTGCTGTAGTCTACGAAATGTTATATTAAGAAATGTTCATTTTACTAATTCGTTTGATTTCATATGTTACTAATATGAAGATTATATTCATACACCCAAAAATAAATTAAAACTTTAATTGTTATCAAAGTGAGACGAAATAATTAATTTGTCTAATAAATCAGAAGCAATTTGTTTAAATATAAACTGTGTTATTATATTTTTACCGTCCTTCCTAAATAACCCATCTGCAGCTGTTTTCGTCTGTAGGACTCTGGAGGAGGCACCCAAAGGTAGGAGTTTGTTTAATATATTGAAGTCCTAAATTTGAAGTAATTTATATTGTTTCAACATGCTTAGACATCTCGTCGACGACACCTTACGGTAGATGGACGTTAATCCTGTCTGAAAAATAGGCGTTACTTTACTTTCTATTTCTTATGCTTTATGTTTAATGTTTTTTATACAATCATTTGAACTGCGACTATGTTTTACAGGAAACCCAGATTGAGGGATCTTTAGAGGATGAGACTTCTCAGGGTGAGCAGGAAGCATTCCATTACCAAGAAGAGGTAGGACAGGAAAACAAACCCAACTTGATCCGTGCAATAACAGAAGACAAGTGTTTGAAGCCGGAAAATACACATTTTGCATCATCAGTAAATAAAAGAAAATTGCGCTCCAATCAAGCCGAATTAAGCGTAAAAGACTATTTAAAGCAAGCAACTCATGCTTTGTCAACTCTTACTTCCAAACGGCAATCCCAGACATTGCAAGATAGACCTGCATTATATGGACAGTTGCTGGCAACTAAACTTAGAAGACTATCACGGAGAACTCAAGTTATATTGCAACATAAAATAGATAACCTCGTTTTTGAAGCAGAGCTCAGTGAACTTGATTGTTTAAATGATACCACTGGGAGTTCCGTTGGAAAGTTTATATCTCCTGTTTCCCCCGTAACTAATTCTTCATCATGCAGTCTTCTTTCTCACAGCCCGAACAACGTAGCTTCTCCTAGCCCAATCTATGTAAATTCTCTTGGCCCGCGCTACATAGCTTCTCCTGTCCCGGGCTATGTAGCTTCTCCTGCCCCGGGCTATGTAGCTTCTCCAGCACCTGATGATACCAACAACTCTGAACCGAACTATGAAAATACTCAATCAGGTGATGCGACACTCTTAACTTATTATAGTAATGCGGATGGGTTTTTAAATGATAGCATACATCACGTTTAACTTAAGTTTTGATGTAAAATTTATGTAATTGATATTAAAATTGTTCAATAAAAATCAATAAAAAAAAACAATAGAAAAATAACAAAGTTACTTATTTCTTACCCGTATTTCTTCCTTTAGAGCTTCAACGAGAGCCTGACAAACGATGGGGATGTTGCGACTTATGAACTGATGTGATAATTTGAATAGGTATCCAAGACTAGTAAAACTATCGCCACTAGCCAAAAATCGAAGAGTAACTGCTAGTCGGTCTTTCACAGGAATAGCTGGTCTCATATTGGTATCTTGCTTTTGTATTTTGGGTCCAATTTAATCAAAAGATATTCAAAATCTTCAGCTGACATTCTGCAAAAGTTTTCAAATTTTCCTGAAGGTTCTTTTTGTAAATCCAATATCATATATGAGGCATTGTACTTAAAATAATAGTTTTGCTGCATAGAAATATTTCATTTCATATTAAAAAAAAAAAAGTAATTATTTACTTACCGTTCTCTGCTCTTATTTAGAGATCCACCACCTCCTAGTATGTCTTTTACGTCTCCTTTCTTCAAGTAATACGTTGCAGGACGATACAACCACAGCAGCGCCAGCAATAGCAACATCGTTATCATCCTCGTCCATTGTTGAAACTTTGTACCAAACTGTTTTCATATGTACTGGATCAAACATTCGATTCACCGTGTAGCAGGAACATTTGCTGCACCAACTGTCGAACTTACTTGTCTCAAACGTTCGGTCCAATGTTGGAGCGAGCGTTCGTAGCAACGTGTAGAACCGGCTTTTGAAAGACACATAACAAATCAATAATACCTTTTCCTTTACCAAATAGTAGTCCTTTTTTTCAACATAATATCTTGTCGTTAGCTGTCCTTGCATAAAGGAATTCCTTGCTTCCCTTGAATTGGGCATGATAATTAATGCACTCCCCCCTACCCTCTACTCCAATCTTTGCAGTCAATGACTGTTTGTGTATATATACGAGAACTAAAATACAGTGGTTGTGTGTCCTTGGAGTGTTGTTTCCATACAGTATTATTTGTTTTTATACTATTGAGCGTAGTGCCATTTTTGTTTGCATAAAATATTTGTATTTTTTTCTCATTTCAGTAGTGTTGTTTTTTGTTTTTAATAGTATAAGAAACATTAAAAAATCAACTGTAACATAGAAATATGTGGTGTTCTGAGTAGAACCAAAAAACAGATGGCATTAAAGTTTTGAAAAAGCTTCTATAATGTTGTACTATCCCAGACTTCGAAAATGTCAACGACACAACATTAAGGAGTGGACTCAGAGTGACAAAAATTATCCCAGTTATAGAAATTTCACTGACACAAAAATTTTCAGGAGAGTAACAGGGGGACAGAAGCAGAAGACAAAGAGGAGATTGACAAATTAGGGCCAGAAGAACATGTTATCTGTTCACTGGACTGCATGTAGACTGTCATAACATATTTTGAACAGCATGTGAATATATTGTACATAGATATTTTGCAGCATCACAAATTTCAGTCAAGGATTAAGGAGAAAGAAAAAGAATTTTGTAAGCACAAGATGATGGACTTTCAAAAAACTAACATAAGTATATGGTGTAAGTACTGTAATGTTTAATGTTTTTATTCATGTGTAATGCTTTCTGATGCTAAAAAAAATGTGTGCGTTTTTTAATAGTTTACTATGCAGTGGTTTTGTGAATTATATAAGTTTCCTTTTTTGCATGTTTTTTTTAAATATTTTAATATTCTTGCTTACAGAACTTAATTTCTTAGTTTAACAAAATTACACAATCTTAATTGAAATCCACATAATATTTTATCTGTTTACATCTAGTTTCATTATTTACAATGCCTAGTTGTACTCATCAGCATTCATTCTGTATTGGTACCTCCTAGTTGCTCTCTGAGCATCAGAAGCCACCCACTATTTGAATGAAGTACACTTACTATTGAATAAACTTTTACATTAGATAATTTTTCAATTATCAAAAAAGTTATGAAAATCCTGATTACCCCACTATTTTTTGTTTAGTAAACTAACAATTGTAGACAAATCATACAATAACACTAAAAATTCCAATTTCTCTGTCTGATATCCGTCTTGATTTTAATTTTTTTTTTCAAATTTCTGGGTAATTTACAATTTCTCAAAATTTTGACATTTCCAAAACTGTACACTAAATTCAGATTTTGGTTAAAATTCTTTTTAATTTGATAATTTGCAATTTTATTTTAAGCATCTTCTAATAATTACTCTACTAATGAGCTTCTAAATACTAAATACTACACTATATATATATATATATATATATATATATATATATATATATATATATTCATGTTACAATAATTTACAGTTTTCCACATAAAACAGTCAAATTAAATGATTCAGCCAAAGTACATTTTTCAGTTAGAGGAAGTCAACAAAGATCTAATGACTAATACACAACCTTACATTAAAAATTAATGGCTCAAATTTAACATCGATCTGATGCCATTTTTTTTTTATAGGAGATAAACCATTCTGTATATTCTCCCAAAAAAGGGGGGACAAATATAATTTTAAAAGCGATATAACTTAAAATTTAGCAACAATTAATATTTCAGTTGGAAACCACTTCACTTCACTTGAAAATGCTTCAGTGGCCTAACCTTTGATTAAAGGGACCAATCCCCTCCAAAGCTATTAAAAATTTCAGTGAAATTTGATACGCACTTAATGTAAGTCTATTTCGAAGCCAGTCACATCAGTTAAAACAAGACTTATCAGTAATTGTATAAATAAAGGGATTTATAATATTTTTAAATTAATAAAATGAAGTTAAGGGTTTCCTTAATAATGAAAATCACTTAAGATGTGTAAGTAACACATGTACAGTATTTGCAACATACTTTACATCAGTTTAATTCAAACACTTTGAAATGCAAAGAATGTATAAAATTATATGAGAAGAATCCCAAATTTCTCATATGTCCTGAGGAAAGTGGGAAGTCCAACCTTCAAGCTAGTCTCATCCTTCCCCCTAGAAGCAGCTGCTAGTTACTCCACTGGTATGCATATTGTGATAATATGAAGAAAAGCTACAATGCATACACAAAGAAAAGAACCTTTGGCAAGAAAGTCTGTGCCACCTTCACCTCCAGGTGTTTATTCACTCACTCCCTTCTACCTGACTGACAAACTGCTTTAACTTCACTTGTCCCACTACTTTGTCAAGAATGCGGTAACTCTCAACACTACCTCCTAAATGTGCTAGTACAATGCTCAGGGCAAGTTCTTTCATTTGTGGTCCACGAGTATCAGTATACAGACTACACAACAATGGCATAAGAAGTTATGCAAATGAAAGCAATGGTAGCATATTTCATTATGCTATTTCTGTTATTGTATTTAAAAATCAATTTATTATTGCACACACAGTATAAAATGCAAATGATCTTACCTGTAATATTTCTTCTGTTCTTTATGGTCTGTTGTTTCCTTTAAAAGTGCAACACTGCTTTCATACAGTCTATTGATGTACTCAACACTCTGATAAGGAACAAGAGCACGAAGTAAATCAAGAATACTTTCTTTAAGAAAACTGTCATCCTTACCGGCACCATCTAGTTTGCCGACTGCTCGTTCAAAAAGTTCAACACACAACTCAGCACTGGAGATTGATAAATAGACCTGAATCAAATGACAAGCATATAAGGATTATACATATATGTTTTCTTTCTTTCATACAATATTTTACTAATACAAAATTAGATAGGTTTTATCACTTTACAATGGAATTTCATTTACTCCTTGATTTTTAAAAAGCATGAATATAATTATGCTGAATGTAACTTTAAATGTCACTGGCATCTTATCATTAAAATATATTTACAGCAAGCATTGATAATTGGGAACAGATGTATTATAAGTTTGCTCAGATCATGAATGTGAAGTATTATCGTAAGTCTTCTCTGTTCAAGCATTAAGCCTGCAGCCTGTAGTCCCCCTTGGCCTAGTTCTATTACAGCCAGAGAGAGATCAGCTGTTTAGTAACAACTTACAGTGGTGAGCCACATTGTGGAGAGGAAGTTGTGCGTGTATGTATGAGTATACTGTAAATGTGTCTTTGTTACTTATCTAGCCCAGGTTAGAATGACATACCAGACTGCGTACTATTTGCCCCCAGCAACTGGGGTGGGCAGACAGACCAAGTCATGGCCTTGACTCGTTTCCACAACTGAAGCACAGCCATTGAGACTGTGAGTCTCATATGTCTCAATTGTGCTGACCCACATGCCACTGTAGTAACAGTATAATATAAAAACACAAATGAATCTGAATAGTACAGTAAATACAAGAAGTATATTTATGTGTGTAAGTAAAAAACCAATGGTACACAACTGTGTTACAAAAATTTTCTTACATTTGTGTGGCTACTGACCGACTCACCAGTCGCTGGTGACAGTTTTTGGTATTCTCCTTCCAACACCAAATAAACACAGGACAGGAAAGAACATTTTTGCAGCTACAAATAACTATGTTTAGAATGCCGACAGACACAAACATAACAAACAATAGACAACCAATATTATTCACCCAATTCTGTTACCATAATCAAGGACTGTATCCCGTACAGTACAGTTGTTATACTGTTAACCCAGTTAAATACAGCACAGTAAGCTAATACAGTAGTAAATACTATAAACATATTATACTATTCAGTAGTGTCTATAAACACAAAAAGCTTCATATTGTTACGACGGTCTACTTGATCGTCGTAGGTACAGTGGAAAACAAAAATACAGTACAAGACACCAATTAAGTCACTAATCATCAGCTTTAATTTCACAGTTAAACAGTTCGTAATTAACAATACAGTCTCTACAACAAATCAAATAAAAATTGTTCACACGCAAATTTTAAGTCAACTAATATTGAACACAACTGTTATTACAATTATACTGTCCGATTATAAAACACACTTAACTTGAACTTGAACGCGCACAGTAACAGCGCCCGATAATAACTCTCGAACCGAACTGTAAATATATTGCAGCTATACTGAAAACTAAGGCCGCTGCCGCCATGTATTTGTAGTCCCGCTCACAAACCAGAAGCTTCCAAACTGCGTCTTATCTCTAAACTACGGCGTAATTAATTTCGGCCTTGACAGTCTACGCGGCTGGCGATTTCGAGAAAACTCTCGCGGATGCGTTGACAGAGTCACGTATGCCACATACATTAGAGCGAGATTCTTCTGGCACATTCGACAAACACACAGATTGTTCTGTGATGTCGTAACACTGCCTCCTCCTTAAGCCTGTTCGTCCCGAACTGGCAAACCGTCTCTGAAGTAATACTCAACCAGGCGATCTAGGTGGACGTCCTTGCAAAAGATAATTCTCCGGTACTTCGAATTCAGTCTCGTGTGGTCCGAACATCACGTTTCCAGGAATGCGAGTCTTCCGCTCAACCACTAGTTTTGCTGGAATCACTCCCGTTGTGTCATGTACTGATGACCTAAACACCACTGCCTGATCCAAGTTTGTTTGGTTCTCGTCAACAACCTCTTGTGTAACCTCATCTTCAGCCACTTTGCCCTCGGACGCTTCTATGCGCTCAGGAACAAGCAAAAGTTTTGTCTCGACACCAATAGTTGGCTTTCCAATCACTTCTTTTGTTGTTACACTTATTTGTATTTCCTCTGCTAGTTCTTCCTCCATTTCTGCTTGCAATAGGGAGGGTTCCTCTTGACCAGACCGGTTGACTTTTTCTTCAATTAATGGCACTCGCTTAATCGAATGGTTGGTAGACCCTGTCATTTTAGCCATGCAAAGCTTTATCTTCTCTTGGCCAACCTTCAGGACATTCTCTCTTAAGTCCACAACGAATCCATAGGCATTCATAATGTCCGTGCCAAGAATCACTTTATCAACAATGTCTGCAACGATCATTTGGTGGCTAAACTCGAGAAGACCCAGGCGTACACGTACGTCTACCTTTCCTAGCACCTTGACGGGGCTTCCAGTCACAGTCTGTATTGTATTGTACAAGAGCTAATTTGAGGCCGTCGGTTGCTGATTAAGTCCAGGCGCACAATAGACACTGTTGCGCCCATGTCAACTGTAAATGATGTTGGTTTACCTTCCGCAAACCCATTAACAATCAAGTTTCCAATGGTCTTATGTAGCGTGGAAACTGTGTGCTGTTCTGGGGGTTTACTTCTCCAATTGGTGCGATCACTCTCTTCTCTCGGTACTTCTTCTCCCAACAGTCTACCTGTAGATGACCACGTTTTACACAGTTGTAACATTTCGGTCTTCTGTCTTTTTCAAATCGTTGCGACTCTCTTGAACTTTTGAATTGTCTGTCCAACAACATTGTTTTTCTGCACCCATCGTAATGGCAATGTGATACAGGGATCTTCTGACTGCAGCGTGATGGCACAAACCCATTAATGTGGCGGGACGCTGACTTGGCAGCCTCAAACTCTAGGGCATGAACAAGAGCTTCTGAGCTATTTCGGTGTCTTGCGATTCGTAACACTTGCTGAAGTTCACAATCTCCAATACCATCAATAAATGTCTGCACCGCAAACCTTATTCGGAAGTCTTCTGGTGCTTCAGGATAGGCCAATCTAATCAATCTGTCGATACTTGCTTCAAACTCTTGAAGACTCTCCCCGGAACGTTGTCATCTTGTTCTCAACTGAGTGTAGTACACCTCTCGCAAATGTTTATCACCGTACGCTAATTCTAGAGCTTTTATCAACTCGGCATAGATGTTCTGGCTGTCAGGTGGCACTTTCTGGAGTAGTTCCACCGTGGGTCCTTTTAATGCGAGAACGAGTAAGACTGCTTTGTCTTTCTCTGTCCAATTATTTGTGCATGCAGCAGCTTCAAATTGGCGGAGGTACGTTGCCCAGTGACTGCTTCCATCAAAGGTTGGAGCTTTGACATGAACTGTCCCTACTGCAGGCAAAGTGACTTTCTCTATTAACTTATTTTCTGTGTCTTTTTCTGTCTTTATCATTGGTACAGTCTGTACAAAAATTTCCTTTGATTGTAACTTCAGGCACTGCTCGACTTCATTTTTAATCTGCTCTTTTATATTTGTAATCGAGTCTTCTATTTCTGTTGACATAGCTTTTTTCCTCACTCGTGACTGACTTTTCTACTCCAGCTATTTTATTAGACATCGATTCTTCAACACTCGACACAGATTTTTCTACTTCAGCTATTTTTAATGTCATTGATTCTTGTACCTTTGATATTTTAGTAACTTGTTTATTAAGCTCATCTCGTAGGAGACCCAATTCTGCGGTACTGTGTTCTTGCATCTGTTTCTGCTCCTGTATTAATGCTTTGATGTCTTCTGTTTCACGCTTCCGTTCCTCTGTCTCCTGCTTACGTTTTTCATCCTGTCGTTTTTCTGCTTCTTCCGCCTCATGTCTGCGTTTCTCATCCTGTCGTTTTTCTGCTTCTTCCTGTGTCTGCCGCAGCAGTGTTTGTAAAGCTTCCATCATCTGACTGACATCCATGTTTACCGATTAATTACGAATTAAACTCGTCTTGTACAAACTGTCCACTGTTTCCACTGTTGACCGTTCTATCACAGTTCTGACACCACTGTTACGACGGTCTACTTAATCGTCATAGGTACAGTGTAAAACAAAAATACAGTAAAAGACACCAATTAAGTCACTAATCACCAGCTTTAATTTCACAGTTAAACAGTTCGTAATTAACAATACAGTCTCTACAACAAATCAAATAAAAATTGTTCACACGCAAATTTTATGTCAACTAATGTTAAACACAATTGTTATTACAATTATACCGTCCGATTATAAAACACACTTAACTAATAACCACTTGAACGCACACAGTAACATCGCCCGATAATAACTCTCGAACCGAACTGTAAATATATCGCAGCTATACTGAAAACTAAGGCCGCTGCCGCCATATATTTATATCCCCGCTCACAAACCAGAAGCTTCCAAACTGCGTCTTATCTCTAAACTACGGCGTAATTAATTTCGGCCTTGACACAGTCCGCGCGGCTGGCGACTTCGAGAAAACTTTCGCGGATGCGTTGACAGTCACGTATTCCACATACATTAGAGCAGGATTCTTCTGGCACATTCGACAAACACGTAGATTGTTCTGTGATGTCGTAACAATATACAAAATCTGTATATTTAAAATAAATCAAACAAGATTTGGTGTAGATAAATATGTTGAAAAACATATGATCCCAGATGCTAGTACCCAGTTAAATTGGTGTCAAAAAGCAACAGTAAGGATAGATTATGAATGAACAGCTTGGTAATGAAACAGGAATCCAACAGAGAAATTATGGAGTCAAGATAAGAACTGTCACTAACGCTGTTCAATATATTGAAGAACTGCTGCATTTGAAAAGCTTCACGATGCTATAATGATTAATGGGGTAGCAGTGACATTAGATATGCTGATGATTTTGGTCACATTAGATTAATAATAGACTTCCTGGATGACCATTGGAGAAAAATATAGGCTAAAGTTAAACATATCTAATTGGTTATCAGCAAAACACCCAGTCCTGCTCAAACAGCACACTTTATGTCAATTGTATACAATCAAAATAAATTAAACAGCTCCAGATATACTGAAAATTTCTTTAATGATGATTTAGACCACCCAAAGAATCAAAATCATAAAGAAGCATGTTCCATATCGTCTCAAATAAATCTGAAATTAAAATTATAAAATATTATATATTCTATGCATAATTTATGGCATGGAAGCATGTGCAAATGGCTAGAAAAAAAAACAGGACATGGAAGCACAGTCAATAAGATAGATTGGTGAAGACATACATACATTTGAAGTATGTATCTATCAGAACTTACCTGATTGATAATTGGGCTCATCGATCACATCCTCAATGTCACAGTGCAAACATATATTGTTAATATTATTATATACATACTGTACCACCAAAATCAGTAAAATTTTACTGATTTTGGTGGTACAGTATGTATATAATAATATTATAACAAATCAGTGGCATAATGTTTGGCAAAATAATATATTGTTAACTCACGTTTTACTGTGGTTATGTTTGATTATTTTCTCTGCAGTAGTATTTATATTCAGTTCAATATTACTGACTTTATATAATAAAACTTGGGATTACCTGGTTAGATTCATTAATATTGCTTCTTGTTGTGGGTGCCAATTTGTAACAGTTAAAAATATATATATTTTGTTGTAATTGTCTTTACTTACTGGTAATGGTTTGGTAAATTAATGGTTTACTTATTAAATGATTTTATGGTTACTTCTTCTCAGGTTGGCTAAGACAATTCACTAAGATTAATTATAAATTAAATAGGTTGGTCAGTTTATAAAATAACTAGAATTATGCCCTTGTGCTCACTGGTACGTAACTAGATGGTTCTAAATGTCTTTTATTTATTTTTTAATTACTTGAGATATTAAAAGTTTGTATTAATGAGTATTTGTAAGTTTTATCTAATCTATTCTTGTTATCTTATTAGAATTCACTGACCTAGTTAAGTCATTTAAAAATCCCGGGTTGTTCCAAAATAAGTACTGCCAATTTATTCTTCTGGAGTTGAAATAAACACTAATGTTCAAAGTTGATTATAAAATGTTAATTATTATAAAATTATACATCATACACCATTAATTACTTTCACTTTTTCTTTTAAAATTTTATTCTTCTACCATTAAAATGAAGAACATTTCTCATAATATGAATTAACCAGGCTTGTTGTATTGATTGCTCAACCGTTGGTAGCATGAGTTCAAAAATCTCAGAGATGTAGGCTATTATTTACGTTTTGAAAATATAACCCTTATGAGTTCTTTTGACCACAATAGTTAACAAAAAATGTCTTTTTTGAAGAACAACACATCACAATATAAAATTAAATATGATATTATAAAACAATAACTTAAAATCTAAAGTGACGAACAGTTCGTATTTCGGACAGTGTCCGGTGTTGATGTTGAACTATTTTGGCTAAGTTATTTAGTTAAACATTGAATACAAAAACAAAATACAATAGTTAAACATGAAATAATATTAATAGTGTTAGTGTTTATATACAGTGATAATATAAACAGAAGTTCACCAGTGTCTATTACAAGTTACTATGGGATCATGTTCATTAATTATTAAGTTCATATTAATTCTCAAAATAAACACTATACTCTCCTTTTCTTTATATTCTCATTAAAATTCACTATTATTATTATTCACTGTAATGTCCTTTAATGATTAAAACCACTTCACTACGCTTGACGTTCACTGTTGGGTTACGTTCCCATTTGTAGGTTAGACTGTGGTTTGTTTACACTGCACATAACCTCAATCAGAGTCAAGACTTTGGGGACAAGACTATTTACATATTTTTGTGTCACAGAGGAGGCGTTCTTTACTGTATGATGACTGGTGAAAGACTGATGCATTAGCGTTGCATTATGGGTTAATTCACCTGACCGGTGAAGGATTCTGATTGGTGGAATTAATAAACATTTTCGTTTTTAATCACAAAAATTCCGTTTTCTGGTTGATGCTCACCAACAGATGCCAAGTTAAGCGTTCCTTTTTTGATCAAATATATTAAAAAATCTTAAAATTGACATATCTTCCTTATGCTACTAAATATAACAAAGATATTACCACCATTACACAGCATTTTTTATGCTGATCATTTTGAGACCTTTTCAGGCATGGTTCTGTTCAGTAATAATAAAATAACAATTTTCACAGATTGATTTAGTCTAGTATTCTCTATAAAATATTAATTTTTCTGTTCCATCATTTAATTCTTAGTTGTAGAATTGGTTTTACTTTAACATTATAGTAATAATAATTATAAACGTCAATTTATTATAAAAACCTAGTATTGCTATCTAGGCCTCATCACGTCTATGCTCATTGGGTCCTTAATTCCTTTCTCAAACTAAAATTACTTAATTCTACTACTAAGTAACAACTCTTAATTATCACTTATGATCTACTTGAACTTTTACAATATATTTTATACTTCACTACAAGCTTTTTTCCTTGTACTGTCCACTATAAACTTGCACATTAGCTGTATGAAGTGTTTGTCAAAGCTGACAACTTATTATTTACATTATGCCTGGTCAATTCTTGATATTTCTCATAATTACCTTTTTACTCCACTCACATACATTATTTTATAATCTATACTATATCATTTAACAGGTTTTATTAACATAAATTGTTATCATTTTTCCTACCCAGTACATGTAGGCTTTTGTCTCATCAGTTTCTTACTATTTACATTATTACTTAGTTCCTAAACATCAATAGTTAATTATAATTGTCTTATTTATTATTCTGTTTGTTGTTCATACTTTTTATCATTAAACTATTTAGGTATACAAATTAAACTGTAGTGATTATATTAGTTTCTATATAGGCCAGATGGGAAGATCTTTTTCATGTTACTCTGAACACCTAAAAGCTCTATCCAGCAGCAACATACATTCCGCGTTTGCCACACACATACACACAAAAAAACCACAGCTACACCAACATAGATAATAATCTTGAGATATTACACTACTTGCCTAAAAGTCGGAAACTTAACACAGCAGAACAATATGAAACATACAAACACTACACAACCCAACCAAACAACATACTTAATGACCAATTACACTTTAAATCACATGCACTCTTTGACACAATTATACATAAAACATACAATAATTCGGATCCCCCCGCCTATTCCCTTACACCCCCACCCACCCACTCAACCTACCAACCAAAAAACCGTTACAAGTTCCGGACATTCTGTCTCACACCGCTTACGAAGGCGCACATCACGCCGAAACGCGTACAGGGAAAAAACAAAGTAAGTTCACAAGTGAAAGTTTAACAATCAATATTCATCAATATTAATGAAACTATTTATCTTACTTTCTTCTTTATTTCTTTCTCTTGCTTTAACATAGACAATGGTGCATAACCTAACTTACATCATTACACTTTTATATATAATTAAAACTGTTATTATTCACTTATTTTGTACTAATCCTTCTCTGAATTGTTTTGGTGACTTGATTCACACTCAGATATGATTATTCTCTGACTCTTTAGTTCTTTTACTTCAAATTGTATCTAGTTTATAAATTTTCCTCATTGGTAAACCATTTAAGTTCTGCTGTATAGGCTTTCACCTATTTTTTACAACATTACATAAGCAGTTTACTAGAGTTATTTATTATTAAGTTCCAGATAATCATATTTGGTATTTTGGTCTTCTTATTTTATTTCATATTCATCTTAAATTTACTATTTAACACATATTTTATATTATACATGTTCCTTACTTAATTATTATTCTGTTCTTCATTATTAGGATAAGATAATTATTTAGGTTATAGTATATTCTTTATGTAGAGGGAAACATCACGTTACAATATACTAGTAATAAGAACAACAAATATACAAAAATTAACTTATTTTGGACACATAATGAGACAAAAGTATAACATCTTGCCCGAATTATATTTTGAGACAAAAGTATAATTTATGCATCCTAGCTGGGGAACCAGAGACAAAGACATTGGAAAACATATCACCCAAACTATTTCCAGAAGTAAATGAAGTTAATAAAACCAAGCTGACAGTCAATGTCATTAGTCTGTATAACACTATGAATGAAAAGAAGAAAAAGAAGACAACAGATAAAAGCAATGAAATTATACATTTTTATCGATACATTACAAAAACATAACTTCACAACAACAGCTTGCAATCAAGTATAGAAAATATACGATAAATTCAAATTTAAAATATAGTATTGAACAGTGCATAACTAAACTAAAACAGATTATAACAAAACTGCACATAATCAAAATAAATCAATTTCTTACATAGATAATTTCCACAAAAAACTATGTTTTTGATATCTGAACTGACATTATACAGCAACTCTGTTTTCCTTTCTTGATAGTTATATTATTTATTAATAATTATTTTACAGTTTTTAATGATTTGTTAATGGTTACAAAACTACAAAAGCCAATCTCAATGTTTGTCTGTTGGGCATTTATATATTCTTGTACTCAGCATAATATGAAGACAAACCTTGATGGTTTCCAAAGCAGACAACCTGACTCCTTCTTCATCTGTTCCTTTTGTGGGAGTAGTGTATATAACAAAAAGTATAGGTAGATAATTCTTGGAAAATCTTGCAAGTTCTTTTAAGTCACTACTTTTATCACTTTCTTTGCTGTATGTGATCAGTCGTCTCAGTGATGACATTACTGTCAAACGAAGGTCTTTACGGTTACTCAGCATAGTTCCAAGACCTTTGGCCATTGCCTGTAAAAATTACATTATTACAATTAACCATATTAAACATATACACTCTCAATGTAGAGGCACCAGGGTAAATTAATAGTACCTAGAAATAAAACTGAGAATTTTCTAACATAAGCTGGAGTAATTTCTCTCCTCTCTTTCTCTTCTCCACTTCATCTCACTATTTCAACTTTATTATATTAAACTCAACAGTAACAACAACAATAACAATAGTAAACTAGTAAATGCTAAACATACAACAAACCCAACTTCAACACACCCCTTAAGACATTGTAACGGTTGTAACGAATTAAAACTATTTCTGTTTATATTTAAAATATTATTTGAAATATTAAAGGTCGTAGTTGTTGAAAATTGAAAGTTACTAATTTTATAAAGTAATTAAAATGTAGCATTAGATGTTATTAAAAGTGTGTTTACAATTGCAAAGTTATAATTGCCTGAAAAGAATTCCTTTAGATAAAAAATAAAATAATTGCGTTAATATTATTTAAACACTAACGTTGCTTAAATTTAAAAATAAAGTGTACTAGCTGGTTGCTTGATGGTGGTGACCGTCTTGATGATACTAGCAGCGAAACTCCTCCTCCAGGTTGATAGTCGTCTAAGTACGTAAAGTCTAGTAATGTCTGGACAATAGAATTAATAAAATACACTTCCACGTACCTGTTCGTGTTTTCTGGAAGTTCAGAAGTTCAATAAATCAGTAAGCTGCCAAGACGGTTTACAAAACCAACTCACTTTATCTACAAGGTTAGGTTACCTTGTTTAATAATGGGCGCCACACAGGTTTATTTCGGGGAAATCCCGTGGAAAACCCATTAATAGAATCAAATAATAATTTTAAAAAGTTAAAATGGTGTTTATTGCCCTTATGGCAATGCAATTCAACAATATTTAATCGCAACTGAAAGTTGTTTTGATTCTTCTGAATGAATTATTTATCTGTTTTTTAGAAATAAATTAAGTCAAGTTATGCTGCTAATAATGGGGTTTTATTTGTACCCTTGATAGTGAATTCAAACAAATATAATTAAAGGAATACATTGATGTACAATTGCAAATATTTGGTTACATACCCTATACAACTGGCTCAGAGCATACACAATAATTCTGGTTAAGTCCAGATACTCTTTACTTTAAACATTAATATTATTTATATCTCAGGCGTAAGTTCTTTGAAACACAAAAAAGAATGCTCATGCCTACACAATAGCTAATTATTTTCTGATATAATATCGACTAGTAATGCCTTTTAGTTTACTAATATAAAAATAAAACCTATTTTATAGGTTAGGCGTTCGTCACGCTTGATTCATGATTTACAAAGTTATATGTTGAGATCACTTATGACTAACATCCAACTTAAATAGGATTGACAAATCCATTAAATAAATTCAGACATGGTGTAATACAGAAAATGTTTCAGTGTTATGCGTCAGTACAGATTTGTTTATCAAAACATATAGGTTATTGCACTCGGTGTAATGAATAAATTGTCACCCTGTTACCTTTGTGTTCTTAATCTTTCGATTAAAATTCAATTAAACACATCAATGATTGGATTATAATGACCATTGTTATTCACTACACACGCACATGAACAGAGAATATTGGCCCGCTTCTGACTAAAAAAGGACCTTATATGATATTATTTAATTATTTCGTCTGTTCGTTATTTTCCCGCACTAAATAAAATAATACTGCACTTAGATGCACTGGTTCTTTGTAGAATATCTTGTAGTTACTTTTTGTTGTTGCCGAAAAGATTCCATCGATGCACTATTACAATGAAGCTATCAGTTAGTAGAAATTTTGATGAGACGAGCGCACCTGCCGCTCCAGATGAAAGTAAAAAGTGTCTAACGGTAATAAGCCGCTTTTCTTTATATACCCTATGGTTTGATCAGCCTTAGGCGATTGTTTTACTTATTAAGCTATTTTCTGATTGGCTTAGCCAGGCGTTACGAAAGTGACGTATTGTCTTTTCAACTGTCACTAACGGTTTTTTAACCGACTCTCGCCAGAATGATTGACAGCCGTCGTTGTTGTTAGTGTTGATAAACAGATTTCTTATTCATTTTGTCCAAATGATGCTAACGCCTGTCACGCATTTATTATAGTTGCGATCGCGGTCGTATCACTATCAAATTAAAGGATATTTTTTTCCTCTTCAATTTGATATAGTTTGACACTGGTTTATTTACACTTTCACTGACATTTTTTTATAAACAATGTTCAGGTATTTGGCTTCGCTCTGTCGTCTGCTAATCAAAGCCGGCGATTACACTCTCTTATTAATATTGTTTGTGTTCCACATCGCGTTTTTTCACTTAAACGTTTATGTTAGAACACCATTATATCCGTCCTGATATTTATTTACTGAATATTATGATTAAACCTTAACTTATACATTGCTATTAACTATACTTACTCGCTATGACATTTTGTTTCACATTATTTTGCTCCATGCTATTAATTAACAATTGAACTATTAATCGTATATCATATCCCTAATGCTTATCGCTATGTTTTGGTATAAAGATTGTTCAGTGTATGTGATTTACACTTCTAGTACTTTCTACTAATCACCTTACTGATGATTGTTAGTTTTAGGCATTGCTGAGGCATACCGTTTGTATCGGATTTATGCCTTAATAACATTTATTAGTTCACAATTCGGTACCTTGATGAGGTAGCTTATTTGTATAAGGTTCTCTCTTACCAACATGTTTACTTGTCATAAGCATATTTGAGACTGTAATACAGCTTCAATCTCATATTGTGGCCATAGCTAATCTTAGTTCTTGGCATTAATAGTTACTAGTCATAGTTGATTAATTCTCAGCCAAATGCTGATGCTGATATCACATTATTCGGATTCTTATTTAATTATTTTTATTAACATGTCACATTTCATTTAAGTTATTCACTGACTCGCTTGACAGCTTAAAGTGAATTTAATTTGTCCATTAGTTTGTGTCGGTTATAGTATGGTTGTAGTGTCAAGCAGTATTTAGGTTTACTGCTTCTTGTGGCCCTTCTTCTTCTTTCTTCTTCCATGGTTCCTCTCTTCTTGGCTACTCTTATCATTATATTATCTATTTACATTACCGTTATGTATTTATTAAATCTGATGGTATATGTCTAGGTTATGTAACATCTGGTCATGTTACATATACTCCCCCCTCAAAATTGATAATTTGAGAGAAAATTTGATTTTTGATAAAATTATCATTTAATTTCAGTTTGTACTCTTTACATTGACCTCTAACATACTATTAGTGTGTTACACTAGCTTGAGTTCTTGGCAAGTGATATAATTCTTAGCTTACTAGTATTTTTTCAAGTTTCTCACATTTTAAGTCATTTAATTACAATAGATTTCACTACTTAAATTAACAATTTCCTGTCTTATATACACTTTTCTTTCTCATTACATATCTTTACTTTTGTGATTATCTCAATGGTTCTTTCATTTTTTACCTCACAGATTCTTTAATAATAGTCCTTGATACATTACTATATAATTCCCTAACATTTGTAGTGGGTTCGGAATCAGAGTGGCTCACTGTGGCATACATTCTCTGCCGTTCCTCATTACACATACTCAGAATCAGAGGCATCCTCATCTCTGTCAGAGACAAAATAAAAATTGCACATAGCAATAGTTGCACTATCACAACACATAAAATATAACATATCATTCATTTTTCAATAATATAACATATTCAATATAATATTCAAGGTATTAGAGGTTTCATTTGTATCACATCTCCTTCTTTTATACTTTCTGACATACTTCCTTTTCACAGGTAATTATTTCTTTTCAGACTTGACATTCTCGGCCCTGCTTTTTATTAGCCGTATTGTTACCTTTTTATACTAGTTGACAATTTGTTTTGGTTTACTTGAGTATTCTTAAAATTACACACTTACATTGATCCTTATATAATTATGCAGTTGTTTCTTACATATAGAGTTTACAATATTTCATTCTTACAATAGTTTACTAGTTTTTCTCTCGTCAATAATTTACACTTATCCTGAATTATCAGGGTTTACAGTATTCATATACTAAATGTTTTTGTTAGATGTTCTCTGACATATCTTGTTACATACAGTATTTGGTAATTAAATAATATTTTTCTTTCTCTTCATTCCACAATAATAATAGCCATCTTTATAATCAACTCTCTTTGGTATTCTGCCTCTCTACTCCTTCAAGTGTCTGATAATTTACACCTATTCTGGATTATTTTACATAATATTTTAGTTTTATGAGAGGTATACAATATGCATTTGATAAACATTTTTCTTTCTCTTCCTTAAATATAGCATAGTAATTTTAGTTATAAAATAGTAGTATTTCTTCTTTAAATTAATCTAACATAGGAGTATTAGAGTAATTTTATGTCATTATCCTAGGTATACTTTTGTTATATGCCACTTTTGGTTCTCTATGGTATAATAGATATCTTTCTCCTCATTAAATTATTTGGTTTACAATACACATTTTTCTACCATTTAATATGATACATCTGGCTCTTATTTAATAGGTAACGAATAGTTTGGCCTATACACTAATACTACACACTTTTTATAACACAATATGGCAAATAGGTTTGTTATAGGCAATTAGTCACTTTCAATATCTTAGGCATAATACATGATCCTTCTAATCACTAATTGAATCCGTTTATGGTAGTTACTTTTAAAATTTCTTATACACTAAATATGCCGGTGGTAAATGTTGTATACCACTATAACTTATCCGTTGTTAATACTAATCACATTTATGGTCTACATATTTGGGGTTATATTGTGCTTTTCCACTCTATTGGGTTCATTGTTTGGGACAATTACGTTTCACAGGTATTCTTTTTCATATCCGTCTCTAGTACTACATGTTTGTGGTATCTGGCACCCTATAATAACCTCTCATAATAGATTTCCTTAATTATAGTATTTCTTCAACGACGTTTGGTTGTAGGTACCTTTGACCTTTTTATTCATTATATCAGTAAGTTCATATGTATTATTTTCATGGTCCTTTGTGATAGTATACGGGCCGATGTATAGTACTAGTAGTTTCTTTGTGATGCCCTCCATTGTGCTGGGCAACTCCCTATTTTTCAGTCGCACCTGATCTCCTAAGTTATACTTTATTACTCGGGTTGGTGCTTGCTGTTTATATTTTCTTTTGCGTTGTTCCAATTTCTCCATGATCTTGTCGTGGTATTGGATCCTATTAAATTGATACTCTGGGCTCTGAGGAAACTTAATTATGTCACTAATCCCTCTGGGTGGAGGCTTCTCGAACATGGCATTATACGGACTGGTGTCAATTGACTGGTGGTATGCTAAATTAATAAAATCTTCCGTAGCTGGGATGTATCCACTCCATTTTCTTTGTTGACTGGAACAATAGGTCCTAAGAATCCGTCCAACCCCTCTTAACACTCTTTCCGATGGATTGCTGCTGGGATGGTACACTGCAGTTTTGTATGTTTTTACTCCATGTTCCAGCAGTGTGTCCTTCCATCTCCGTCCTTTGAATTGGGTACCATGGTCCGTTATTATGGTCTTCGGACAGCCCACTTCAGGTATGTAATTCAGTGTTATTATGTTGAGTATCTTGTTGGTGGTTGCGCGATTCATTGGGTACAGTTTTACATACTTAGTATAATGGTGGAAAATGATTAACAAATATTTGTACTGTCGTCGACCTCCACTTCTGGGAAATGGACCACAGATGTCCACAAAAACTTTCTCTAGTTTGGCCGAAGAGGTTATGGGAATCATCTGCCCCTCCTTCCTTTCGTTGGTGCATTTCACCATCTGGCATATCTGACAAGTTTTAATATATCTCCTCACCCTTCTGTTTATGTCCTTTATGTACATGTGTTCTTCCAACGCCTTTATCACTTTAACAGCACCCATGTGCCCATAACGAATATGGTAGTCCGTTACGATGTCCTTCTCTATTGTTTTAGGTATTACTAATTTCCAGACATTATAGTGACATTTAGTTTTAACAAATAATACATTATTAAATACACAGTAATAAGGGGTTATTCTTTCATCTTGACTATCCAATCTTTGAAAAATTTGTGCTAATTTATTGTCTTGTTTTTGGTGTAATTCTACCTCATTGATAACACCTTCTAACTCTGTACGGCTCTTCAAGATGTTGTAAACCTTGGCTATTGTTTCTTTCTCACCTTCATAAGTTTGATTGGTGATGTTTACTCGTGACAGTATGTCGGCTGCTATGTTCTTCTTGCCAGGGACATACTCCCAACTGATGTTGTACTCCTGTAAGACTAAGGTCCACCTTGCTAAACGACCATGGCTCAGCTTGCAGTTCTTTAAAAAGGATATGGACTTGTGATCCGTCCGAACAGTAACAGAATATCCCAGTATGTAGGTGCGGAATTTCCCGCATGCAAATACTACGCTTAAGAGCTCCTTTTCCGTTACATTGTAATTTCTTTCGCACTTATTCAGAGTTCGGCTCGCGAAGCTTACCACAAGATGGTTTCCATCTTCGTCTTCCTGGTATAGGGTAGAGCCTAAACTGATGTCACTTGCGTCACAATTAAGGTAGAAAGGTTTATCGAAGTCTGGGTGATGTAATATCACTGTCTCTAAAAATTTGATTTTGATTTGTTGAAATATAACTTCCTGAGCTGGCCCCCATGTCCATTTATCTTTTGAGGACAATTGTGGAGACAATCTGGCTGTTAGCTCCGAATAATTGTTCTGAAACTTACGATAATAATTGCATAACCCTAAAAATGATTGTAGTTGTTTCTTATTTCTGGGAGTGGGGAACTTTTGTATGGCTTCGAGTTTTTCTGTGGATGGAGTTATTCCCAATTCGGTTAGTTGGAATCCTAAAAATTGCACCTCTTTAGCAATAAGTTGGGATTTTTCTAGTTTTAAGGTGATATGGTTTTCTGACAGTTTGTTTAATACATGGTCTACCCTCTGACAATGCTCCTCCCAGTTTGTAGATGTAATTAACAGGTCGTCCACGTAGACGGTAGTGAACTTAAGTGCTTCCTGACCTAATACTTGGTCCATACATTGTATAAATATTGCCACCGAATTTATTAACCCGAAGGGCAACCTTTTAAAGTGATAGTTGCGTCCCTCGAATATAAATGCAATGTATTTCCGGCTGTTGGGATGCAGCTCCACTTGCCAGTATCCGCAGACCGTATCCCATGAGCTTATGAATTGTACCCCATGGAACTTTTTCAAAATCTCCTCGATTTCACCCGGAGATGTCCGGTTATTAACTAAATGTTTGTTTATTTCTCTCGCATCCAAACAGAGTCTCACCTTCCCATTTTTCTTTTTAATTGCAACAATAGGGCTGGTATAAGGTGATTGGCTGTATTCTATGATATCGTCCTTTAACAACTGGTTGATTTCGGTGCGAACCGCCTCTTTAAGAGAGTATGCGATGGGGTAAGACTTGCGGTTGAAGTTGACCGGCTCTTTGAAATTTAATACACATTGGTAATTCTTAACCTTTCCCGGGAGATCTGAAAATACGTGTCTATACTGGTCATATATGTTTATTAACCTTTCAAGTTGGTCTGGACTTGGTGAGTGTGTTCTGTTGGTTGACTGGAACTGTCTTATCTCCCTAATCTTTTCCTCCCACAAGCTGTCGTTATTGTTAGTGTATTCCAGTTCATGCCTGGACGTTTGGTATCTAGGGTTGGTCATTCTTTGGATGTGGTAAACAGTTCGCTCTGGGGGAAATTCCATGTTTCCAATAATATCTGCCGTCCACTCTGTGTCAGACATTTTTAAAGTTAACTTGTCTATACTTAAATCAATTATAGCTGAGTACCTTCGTAAAATGTCGCAGCCGATTAAACTGCGAAATGGCAATCCCGTTGCTATTAAAAATATCATTGGTATCTTAACTCCTCGACTGGTTACTTCTAAACTAACCTGTTTCTTCACCGATTTATTTTGGCGTCCCATAGCTCCTATCAGGATAATGTTGGTAACAGACAAAGTTGGTATGACAGCTCTGCTTTCCTCCTGAATACAGTTGAGCTCGGTGCTATCCATTAGGGAAACGTTAGCTCCTGTGTCGATCATTAAGGTGGCGGCCACTTCATTAATTCTTGCCGTCACGTACACGATATCGTGGGTGCACTGATGGTGATTAGTTACTTCCTCTTCTAATAATTCCTGTCTTATATTTTTAAGGTAGTGGTTGTATAATATTGTAATTTTATTTGGACTTGTGCCGTAATCATACCCAATAGAGTGGTTCAGCGAGGGGTCTATGTTGTTATAGTTTCTCACTGCCGCGAGGCGTTTAAAGAGCTGGTGTTCTCTTCATGGCGCCTGTCCGGAGTATCTACCTGATTTCTATCGTCAGTTGTCGGCCGTCCTCCATGATGGTTTGGTTCATGGTCAGGAACGAAGTGCACTTGTGGCCGGTAGTCGCTGTTGCGGCTGTCGCCCTCAACGCTGTTACTCCTCCACCGTCCTCCTCTTACATTTCCTCTATCTCCACTAAAACTGTTTCGTCGCTGGTAGTACCGCCTTCTACCAGGGTCGTAGTTAGCCTGCACATAATTAGCTCTACGATATTGTTGCGATGGATTATTCCCGCCTTGGTTTTGTGGTCGGTTTGGGTTATTATTGTAATTTTATCGCCTATTGTTATTATTATTATTATTATTATTATT
The DNA here is from genome assembly GCA_034769895.1 of Magicicada septendecula. NCBI lineage: Eukaryota > Metazoa > Arthropoda > Insecta > Hemiptera > Cicadidae > Magicicada > Magicicada septendecula. The sequence continues at coordinate 228,046,030 of CM068373.1, forward strand.
ATTATTATTATAGCTACCATTATTATTATTATGGTTACTACCTTGGTTATTAGGCCTACTGTTATTGTCATTATTATTGTTGTTATTATAATTTTGATTTGGGTGGTTATTATTATTATTAAAATTACCTCTGTAATTTCTGAAATTATGATTATTATTGTTTAGGTTACCGCCCCTATCATTGAAATTGTCATTCCTCCGGCGACTTCTTCGGTAATACCCTTCATGTTCTTGATTTTCGAGTAATGCTGACATAGCTTGTATGGTTTTAATTTGTCCGCACTGGCATGCCTTGGCGACACCCTCTTCAAAGTGGTACGAAAGCTTAGTAATGAGGCATTCCTCTGGTATCTTTGGTTCTAAGTTGCGTGCTAAACACACCTGACCTAAGAAATAGGACGTCATTGTACCTCCTCTGCCCGCATCATATTTACCGTGGCATATGTGATCGCGTACTATATTTTGTGTGGCCTCTGACCAATATTTCGCGCGGAATTGGGTTTTGAATTCGTCATAACTGTTGACTTCATGGCGCGTGGCAGTCCACCAATTATCATACATCTCCTTGAAATATTCATCAATCAGGCTTCTTATTATATTCCATCTGGTTTCTCGGATTCGTGCCAAGTTTTCATCGACGCGTGCTAAAAATTCAATCGGGTTTTTCCGGTAGTTTTTGAAATTAATAGCGTCACGGTTGTCAGTCGGTTGTATATACTGACCTTGGATAGGGCGGTTGCGAATGACTTCAATTTCTTCCCGCATTTGCACGATTTCTCGTTGTCTTAATTCCTCAATTTTTTCCCGATTAGCAACGGTTAAAGTTCTCACCATGTCTACTGATGCACTTATCTCCTCACAGCGCTCACCTACGTCGGTCCTCACCCGCTTGATTTCATCTTGACTCATTCTTTTCAAGGATTCTATCCGGGCTTCAGTCACCTCCTCTATGTTGTCGATCCTCCCGTCGACCTCTTCTCTCGTTCGTTTTAAATTCTGGTCATGCTGTTCACATCTTTTGTTCACGTCTATGATTTCTTCTCTCATGACCGCTATCTCCACGTCTACCCTGGTATTAATTTTTTCGTTACCTTCCTCCATCTTCCGGCTAATCTCATTTAACGTGGTGTTCAACTCTTCTTTTAGGGCCCTGCCGCTGTCTTCTATTTTATCGTTTAACGCGTCCATGGCTCTATGGGTATTGTCTATCTTTTTATTCAAGTCTTCTTTTAATAATTCTAAGTTCTTGTTATTGTCGTCTAACCCTGCATGTAGGTCTTCCTTCAGTGACTCCATGTTTTTATTAATAGACTCCATCTTTTTCTGGCTGTCATCCATTTTCCTGTTAATCACTTCCATATTTTTGTTATTCTTGAGACTATCTTCCTTTAATGATTCCATCATTCTCCTCATCCATTCTTGGAAGGCTGTTTCTCCTGATTGCGTGACTCCCTCAGCTTGTCTGGGTTGGTTGTCGACCCTCACTTCTACTTCCGGTTCTATATGGTGTGTTTCTTCTGGTCGAGCTTCTATGTTGTTAATTGTACTGACTTCCATTTCGGGTGTTGGTTGTGCTTCGTATGTCTCTGTATTTGGTTGTACTTCTCCTATTCGACTGTCCTTGTATCTAGTGTCGTATTGATGTGTGTGTGGCATGTTTGTTCTTTTGTGTCTGCCGGGCTGATTTAAAATATAAAAAATATTTTCGTTTAGTATTTTTCAGCCTCACGTTGCTGGTCGCCAATTTGTAACGAATTAAAACTATTTCTGTTTATATTTAAAATATTATTTGAAATATTAAAGGTCGTAGTTGTTAAAAATTGAAAGTTACTAATTTTATAAAGTAATTAAAATGTAGCATTAGATGTTATTAAAAGTGTGTTTACAATTGCAAAGTTATCATTGCCTGAAAAGAATTCCTTTAGATAAAAAATAAAATAATTGCGTTAATATTATTTAAACACTAACGTTGCTTAAATTTAAAAATAAAGTGTACTAGCTGGTCGCTTGATGGTGGTGACCGTCTTGATGATACTAGCAGCGAAACTCCTCCTCCAGGTTGATAGTCGTCTAAGTACGTAAACTCTAGTAATGTCTGGACAATAGAATTAATAAAATACACTTCCACATACCTGTTCGTGTTTTCTGGAAGTTCAGAAGTTCAATAAATCAGTAAGCTGCCAAGACGGTTTACAAAACCAACTCACTTTATCTACAAGGTTAGGTTACCTTGTTTAATAATGGGCGCCACACAGGTTTATTTCGGGGAAATCCCGTGGAAAACCCATTAATAGAATCAAATAATAATTTTAAAAAGTTAAAATGGTGTTTATTGCCCTTATGGCAATGCAATTCAACAATATTTAATCGCAACTGAAAGTTGTTTTGATTCTTCTGAATGAATTATTTATCTGTTTTTTAGAAATAAATTAAGTCAAGTTATGCTGCTAATAATGGGGTTTTATTTGTACCCTTGATAGTGAATTCAAACAAATATAATTAAAGGAATACATTGATGTACAATTGCAAATATTTGGTTACATACCCTATACAACTGGCTCAGAGCATACACAATAATTCTGGTTAAGTCCAGATACTCTTTACTTTAAACATTAATATTATTTATATCTCAGGCGTAAGTTCTTTGAAACACAAAAAAGAATGCTCATGCCTACACAATAGCTAATTATTTTCTGATATAATATCGACTAGTAATGCCTTTTAGTTTACTAATATAAAAATAAAACCTATTTTATAGGTTAGGCGTTCGTCACGCTTGATTCATGATTTACAAAGTTATATGTTGAGATCACTTATGACTAACATCCAACTTAAATAGGATTGACAAATCCATTAAATAAATTCAGACATGGTGTAATACAGAAAATGTTTCAGTGTTATGCGTCAGTACAGATTTGTTTATCAAAACATATAGGTTATTGCACTCGGTGTAATGAATAAATTGTCACCCTGTTACCTTTGTGTTTTTAATCTTTCGATTAAAATTCAATTAAACACATCAATGATCGGATTATAATGACCATTGTTATTCACTACACACGCACATGAACAGAGAATATTGGCCCGCTTCTGACTAAAAAAGGACCTTATATGATATTATTTAATTATTTCTTCTGTTCGTTATTTTCCCGCACTAAATAAAATAATATTGTACTTAGATGCACTGGTTCTTTGTAGAATATCTTGTAGTTACTTTTTGTTGTTGCCGAAAAGATTCCATCGATGCACTATTACAATGAAGCTATCAGTTAGTAGAAATTTTGATGAGACGAGCGCACCTGCCGCTCCGGATGAAAGTAAAAAGTGTCTAACGGTAATAAGCCGCTTTTCTTTATATACCCTATGGTTTGATCAGCCTTAGGCGATTGTTTTACTTATTAAGCTATTTTCTGATTGGCTTAGCCAGGCGTTACGAAAGTGACGTATTGTCTTTTCAACTGTCACTAACGGTTTTTTAACCGACTCTCGCCAGAATGATTGACAGCCGTCGTTGTTGTTAGTGTTGATAAACAGATTTCTTATTCATTTTGTGCAAATGATGCTAACGCCTGTCACGCATTTATTATAGTTGCGATCGGGGTCGTATCGCTATCAAATTAAAGGATTTTTTTTCCTCTTCAATTTGATATAGTTTGACACTGGTTTATTTACACTTTCACTGACATTTTTTCATAAACAATGTTCAGGTACTTGGCTTCGCTCTGTCGTCTGCTAATCAAAGCCGGCGATTACACTCTCTTATTAATATTGTTTGTGTTCCACATCGCGTTTTTTCACTTAAACGTTTATGTTAGAACACCATTATATCCGTCCTGATATTTATTTACTGAATATTATGATTAAACCTTAACTTATACATTGCTATTAACTATACTTACTCGCTATGACATTTTGTTTCACATTATTTTGCTCCATGCTATTAATTAACAATTGAACTATTAATCGTATATCATATCCCTAATGCTTATCGCTATGTTTGGGTATAAAGATTGTTCAGTGTATGTGATTTACACTTCTAGTACTTTCTACTAATCACCTTACTGATGATTGTTTGTTTTAGGCATTGCTGAGGCATACCGTTTGTATCGGATTTATGCCTTAATAACATTTATTAGTTCACAATTCGGTACCTTGATGAGGTAGCTTATTTGTATAAGGTTCCCTCTTACCAACATGTTTACTTGTCATATGCATATTTGAGACTGTAATACAGCTTCAATCTCATATTGTGGCCATAGCTAATCTTAGTTCTTGGCATTAATAGTTACTAGTCATAGTTGATTAATTCTCAGCCAAATGCTGATGCTGATATCACATTATTCGGATTCTTATTTAATTATTTTTATTAACATGTCACATTTCATTTAAGTTATTCACTGACTCGCTTGACAGCTTAAAGTGAATTTAATTTGTCCATTAGTTTGTGTCGGTTATAGTATGGTTGTAGTGTCAAGCAGTATTTAGGTTTACTGCTTCTTGTGGCCCTTCTTCTTCTTCCATGGTTCCTCTCTTCTTGGCTACTCTTATCATTATATTATCTATTTACATTACCGTTATGTATTTATTAAATCTGATGGTATATGTCTAGGTTATGTAACATCTGGTCATGTTACACGGTACAGAATTGGGTGGTAAAGAATTTTAAAATGTTGTCAGTTCATACAGTGTACCACCTCTTGGGAACCCCTGCTTTCACAAAGCTGCATACAATGTTATTGAAAATTGTTTATGTCTGGAGCCTGCCCGGCTAGACGTATTACGTAACCGCTGGCAACTCAGTCTCTCTGTGAATTACAGAAACACATGTAATTGCCACAAGCCAGTTTTCATTAGGAGGCCACAGTAGTCAGTCATCGTTTAACCAGCCAAGTATACAGCAGAGCCGCGCGGGGCAGTTAAGGAGCGCGCGGTTCTAATAATCAGTGTGTGAACAATATAGTAGCCGACAAAATGTTATAAAAATGTAATCTAAAATAGTAGTAAACTACTAAATACTGATTGTACAGCTACAGTGAAAAACTTATAAAAGTTTGAAACCACAGTTCGGAGTGATCAGTGAAACAGCGAATAACACGTGGTGCTGGTGAAACTGTTTGGAACGCCGTGGATTGGTTAAAGTACCACTCATAAACTATCAAATAAATTTTATAAACATATGAAATAAATACAGATAAAGAGCTCTAATAACAGGGGTTAAATATGAAAATGTAAAAAGGGTGAGAGAGTGAGTGAGACAAAGTACTGGGTCATTAAGCATATTAAACACCTTGTTATAGTCATGTAAGAATAGTAATCGTAAGAATTGTTTTATTCTCATTTTGTATACCGATAACTTTATACATCATTTCCATTTAACAGAAAACTAAAAACTTATAATCGATGTATTAGTTGACAAGAAATGAGGAGAAGCTGAGCCTTTGTTAATAACATAATTTCATTAAATAAAAGAAAAATAATTTGTTTTAGTCAGCATGACATGTGTTAGCTTTATGATTTCATAACTCAACCCAGATAATCCCTCTGCAACTGTTTTCGTCTATACAACCCTGGATTGAAACCCAAAGGTAAGAAAAACGAAGTTTTATAAATTCAATAAATTTTATTACAGTAGAACTTGGCTAATTCGAACGTGCATAATTCGAATTCGTGGATAATTCGAACTTTTACCGTGGTCCCTTGAATATACTATGTAAAACCATGCAAAAACATCGTCTGTAATTCGAACTTTTTTTGGTTAATTCGAAATATAAATTTTGCTCTAACTACAAAAAAATCGCCTGCTGTATGGGCTAGACCACGTAACAATAGAGACACGACTGGAAACAGACAAGCAGGCATCGCCCTTTGTGAACAGACACTTGTTTTTTGTGTCAAATTCGTGGAATTGCCGTCAGTATCTGGCGATGACACATGACTGGCTCGTGTAACGGTACCGTCCGCCATTGTCCCTTGTTCCACGCCTCGTCAGTCAGCCACCCTCACTGTTGCTTTCAGTTCAGTCTGCCTGCATTCGTGGAAGTGTTAAGTCTTTTTGAGTTTCTACTGTGCGAGCTGTGTCCTGTAGTGAGAGACCGTTCCTTTCTTTATACAGTACTGTATTTACAGACTGGTGTGTTTTAGTGACACTTATTGTGCAGTTTTATTGTGTTGTGTGTTCATCATGGCCCTTTCAAAACCAACACGGACCCAATACAAATCATTGACATTTGCCGAAAAAGTTGCCGTTATACGGGAAGTGGAAAAGGGACAAAAAAGAAATCTGAAATTGCCAAGGAATTCGGGATACCGCCAAATATGCTGTCAACGTATCTAAAAAATAAAGAGAAGATTTTGAATAGTGTGTGTAAAGCCAGCGACAAAGATAGGAAAAGAGCGCGAGGACCAGAAAATCCTGACGTGGATGAATGTGTAGTGAAGTGGTTTAAGCAAGCAAGGGACAAAAAAATTCCAGTCAGTGGGCCCCTCGTCAGAGCCAAAGCTGAGGAATTCGCATCTAGCTTAGGGAAAAATGATTTTAAGGCCAGCACTGGTTGGCTCGATGGTTTTAAAGAAAGGAATGGCATGTCTTTCAAAACTGTTTGTGGGGAAAGTGGATCTGTTGACGTTGAAGCTGCAAATTCATGGAAAGACGATTTGTTGCAAATGATTTCTGATAGAGACGTTAAAGACATTTTTAACGTAGACGAGACGGGCTTATTCTTCTAATGCACCCCCGACAAAACACTTGCTTTTAAAGGAGAAAGTTGTAGTGGTGGTAAACACAGCAAGGAGCACATAACACTTTTAATCGGAGAAAACATGGATGGCTCGGAAAAACTGCCTTTGCTAATGATAGGGAAGTCAGCCAACCCACGTTGTTTCAAAAATGTAAAAACGAAACCAGTTGAATATGAATGAAACAATAAAGCTTGGATGACAGGTGAAATTTTCGAAAGATGGCTTTTGAAAATCAACAGGAAATTTCGGAATCAAAACAGAAGAATCGTCTTGTTTATTGACAACTGTACAGCACACAACACTATTCCTGTGATGGAAAATGTAAAGGTTGTGTTTTTCCCTCCAAACATAACTTCAGTAGTTCAACCTATGGACCAAGGTGTAATAAAAAATTTTAAGCATTTTTACAGACGGCTTGTGGTCCAAAACATTCTGTCAGGTGCTTATTTAGATGAGCACGAAAATATCAAGATTAACATCCTTCAAGCTGCCCGCATGTGCAACAGTGCTTGGAACCAAGTTACGCAAAAAACAATTGCTAATTGTTTTCGTAAAGGTGGTTTCTGCCACATTGAAGGTGAAGAGGAGAATAAAGCTGCTAGAGAAGTCGTACCCACTACGGATAACTGGGAAGATGTTGGACATGACGCAGGCATTCGTTACGAAGAGTTTGTAAACATGGATGAAGACTTGGCGGTGTGCGGTGAACAGACAGATGCGGAGATCGTGGCTGATGTTATGAACAAAAGAAATGATGGTACATCTTCAGATGAAGAAGGGGACCAGCTAGAACTTCCAGAGATACCGATTCCAACGGCTTCACAGGCATCAAATTACATTCAAGACTTGAGATGGTTTGTTGAAGGACAGCAGAACGTAAGTGACGCTATTTTCCAAGCATTTAATAAACTTGAAGAGTTTACTACAACTCAGCGTATTAACTGCAAAATGCAATCAAAAGTTTCTAGCTTTTTTAAAAAACTGTAAATGCTATATTTTGTACTGAAACATGTTTATACGTTTGTAATACATATGTCTAAGGAAATTGTTTATTAAAATAACATATTGCTTTACTGAATTTCGGTTTTTGATTTGATTTTTCTACCGTTATTAAAAGTTTTCCTAATTCGAATTTTTGGATAATTCGAATTTTTTACTGGTCCCTTCAGCTTCGAATTAGCCAAGTTCTACTGTATTTGCAATAAATTTGTAAAGTCTCAATGGCGCCCGAACAAGGACTCGATTTTATTAATTGAAATAAATTCAAAAGTCTCAGTGGCGCCCGAACTCGGGGACGATTTGTATGATTTATTATAATCATACAAATTAGACCCAATATAAGTTGCAGAGAAGGGTTATTTGGGAGTGAGGACGTAGTTGGAAATGATTATAGATTGTAGTTAGAAAGTGATGAAGTAAAACCAGAAAGCAAAATTGACAAGTTTTAATAACGGTATATGCAATTGATATAATCATTTAATTAAAAATAATTAATTTGATACTGGAGAATACAGAGAATAAAATAAATGCAGCTGACGTAACGGTTATGAATGAGTCGGAAAGTCAGTCAATGACCGAATCAGCAGTAATGGACGAGGTGAGAGTTCATTCAACTCCCGTCTCAACTAGGGACAGTGATAAAACTGATGACGAAACAAGAAATTGGTTTCGTGAGATAATGGGGGAGATTAAACAAATGTCTAACGATAATAACAAGAAATTAGATGCACTAAGTAGCGACATCAATAAACGTTTTGATGCAAATGATCGTAAATTCGATATACAAAATGCAAAATTTAACGAACTAAGCAGTAGCGTCAATGAAGTAAATATTAAACTAAATGAACAGAAAATTATTTGTGAAAGTAGTTTTAACGAATTAAACAAACGCTTTGATATAAATGATGTTAAATGTGATGAACTATGAAACGATATCAAGGGATTACATAATAAAATGAAAAAACACGATGAAAAGTGGGAAAGAGATAGATGTAAATTAAAAAAAAATCAAGAAAGCAAACCAAACCAGGTAAGTGGTTCTGATAGTGTAGGTAGTAACGATGATACTTTTACAAATAATAATGCTAGTTCCAGTGTAGTGGAGATAAAAAACGACAAGGTAGAGAATGTAATTAACCAAGTGATAGACTACGAGGTGAGTAATAATGTGGTTAAGATAAGTGAGGATTCTAATGGGGAAATAATTACGAATCGTAATGTAACGGGACAAAAAGGGAAAACAAAATTTTTAAATGTGATTTGAATATTTTCAATTTTATGTCGCCCAAGTGTAGCATCGAGATGGGTGTGAATTGGCATTGGAATGTGTAGTCTGCAACAAGGGAGCACATGCGCCTTCAACCGCGCACACAGTCGGCCAAGTTTCTCACGCTAACGGCACGAACTGGTAAATTCTTTCTGGCCCGGCGCGCGGAAAACAAAGGCAGTCGGCGAATAACATCTCAACATACCGGACGCGAGCAGTGGTTGCGTCCGCCGGCTGGGCACAGTTTTCACCTTGCCCGCACAAATTACATGGGAATGTAGGGCCAAGACAGTGTAACATAACAGATAAACCGCGCGATTGTGTCGGCGCGCGGCTCAGCTAAAATTTAATCATGTAGACCGACCGGTAGAAAAAGGAAGAATTTAAACTCACACAGTTCGGCAGTGACCAAAATTTAGTGAAGACGTAGTTTGACGCAACAGTGAAACACCAAGGAAAAAGTGCAACGTGTGTTCGACATGAAACCACTAACAGAGTAACTATATGTAAACTCACAACATAAAATTATTTAAATTATCTTAAATTAAAAGAGCGCTCTAAATTAAATGGGGAAATTATTTACGTATGTATGAGTGAATGTATGAGCAGATGCTGGGTTGTTTTTGTTTTTATAAAATCTAAGTAACTATTTAATTTAAGTGATAAGAGAAGGAATGTCAACTTTGTTAAATGGAGTATATGCCTCAATATAAAAATCTGTCGGATTTCAATTCCGAAATTAATTAAAAAAAAAAAGAAGTAATATCTTATGTTATGCAATGAAGAAGAATAATTAGTGGGATAATAAATAAGGCTTGTTTTCAATATAAACATGTGTTAGTTGTAGTTATTTCGCCGTGAACCATTTCCTATTCTGTGCTGAAAAATTCGTCTAACGTTCCCGGGCATCTTCTGAATTGGGGGGAAGTCAGATTGCAAAATTATCCCGTTTTAAATTAAGGTAGAGTGTAAAGGTTTCCATATCTGTCCATTAAAGATATTGGTGGCAACTCTGGACTTCTGATTGGAATTTATAAAAATGTAAGTAAGCGAAAAAAGATCGCAGGTAAGGTTCTGGCAGATTTATGTTATTTATTTATTTCTAATTTGGATGTTCCTTAACAGTAATGGTAATAGTTCAAATGCAAAACAGATGATAAATTATAAGGTAAGTGGTGATACAAAATAAAATAAATACAAGATGTGATGAATGTAGTTAAAATTTATTTGAGAGGATTTTATTAATGTAGAATGATTCTGGGTAATGTAACTAAAGGAAATTAAAACGCTGTGAATAAGGGAAGAAAGTTAAATTAAATTTGAGCAGGAATTAAATTAATTGAAAATGTGAATTTTAGTAATGAATTTAAATTCATTTTGATTTGAATTTTGAATTGAATGGTAAAATAAATAGTAAATGATTAAAAAAAAATGATTAAAATATTTATGCAAGTCAAAAAATTGAAGCTAAATTGGTCATCTTTGTAAACCCCATTTGAATTCCTGAAGGAAATTTTTGTGTCCATACCATCTGGGTAATGTGTATGTTGACATAAGGTATTTATGATAAACCTGTGTTATATGTTTAATTGTAGATTCCCCACCTGAGTGCGGTCATGACCTCACCGGATCATGACCGTGAAAGTAGTTATAGCAAATCATAAATTTTAATTGTTATAACCGGCTTATGGTTTGTTTTTGTTTTGTTAATCCGGTGGTTTGTTAAATTTAGTTGGGGGGTTATTTTTAGGGGAATCTACCAATTTTTGGAACAGGGCTATTTTCACCCACATAGGGATGGTAGTCCATTAGGGGTGTATTAATCATTATTAGTAGGTATGTAATACTGAAATTTGTTGTAATGCTGAAGCAAGGATGGGGGTGGAATAAAAGAAAAAAATGTCCACCCCTTCCGCATCAGTCCTCGTGGAAGCAACTGGGCGCTACAGTCCAGGGGGCCATAGTGAGTGTGGATGGGGGGGTGACCAAGTTACAGGCCACAAGGGAGATGTGGTTTACGGCTAGGATGAGGCCGGCGATGGCCAAGACGCCTAGTGCAGAACACAGCAAATTGTAACGGGTATCAGGGGTTAAGGGATTAGGGGGGGTTGTAGAAAAAAAATATATTTTTATTTATTTTTTAGCATAAGATTGAGTTGGGAGTTAATAATAAAGTTTTCTTGTGTGTGTAACTTGTATTTTATAGTAAGGTTGTTATGATTTATTTGTATTTTATGTAATCAATTTGTAATTTTGGCAGGGAACAGTGTTTTGTTAGGGGAGAAAAGTACCAATATACAACTTGTACGGGATTTTTGTGTATTCAATGTAAATAGACAGTAAGTTTATACTGCTAAGTAGACATTGCATTTTCTATAGTCGAGCTGCAGGTTTATTTGAAACCAAGGTAAAATGTTTAAATCTTGGTAATTAATGTAATTAAATTAAGTTGATGTAATTAGGTACACTCAAAGGGGAATATTTGTTTTAATGTAGCCATGGGAATGTTTATTATGTTGCATTCTATTTAGGAGTGATAAATGTAGAACAGAGGTATTTGTATATTAACAAATTAGACAAGAAATAATTACTTTGCAAAAAATCAAACCAGTACTTTGTTAATGACATACCAGTATGACCAAGAGGAAACGAATCAGTTGGGGATATGGAATAATGGAAGGCCATTTAGTGATATTTTAATTGAATGTTTCAGAGTCAGGTGATACTGTGGTGACGTGCCTGTCTGATTTTATGGTGTTGGGATCTCGAGCAGAGAAGTCCAGTAAGGTCGGATAGGTGCAGCCACAGCCACCGGATTAGAGGGGTAGGTACCCCATGATTTTAGTAAAGAGTTAAGGGGGGTTGCGGCGCTATATCCTCGCTGATCCTCTTAGGTTTAGGCAATGAGAGTTTTTATGCTTCGGCATAAAACCTCTCATTGGGGGGGGGGGTTATTGTAACGGTACAGAATTGGGTGGTAAAGAACTTTAAAATGTTGTCAGTTCATACAGTGTACCACCTCTTGGGAACCCCTGCTTTCACAAAGCTGCATACAATGTTATTGAAAATTGTTTATGTCTGGAGCCTGCCCGGCTAGACGTATTACGCAACCGCTGGCAACTCAGTCTCTCTGTGAATTACAGAAACACACGTAATTGCCACAAGCCAGTTTTCATTAGGAGGCCACAGTAGTCAGTCATCGTTTAATCAGCCACGTATACAGCAGAGCCACGCGGGGCAGTTAAGGAGGGTGCGGTTCTAATAATCAGTGTGTGAACAATATAGTAGCCGACAAAATGTTATAAAAATGTAATCTAAAATAGTAGTAAACTACTAAATACTGATTGTACAGCTACAGGGAAAAACTTATAAACGTTTGAAACAACAGTTCGGAGTGATCAGTGAAACAGCAAATAACATGTGGTGGTGGTGAAACTGTTTGGAACGCCGTGGATTGGTTAAGTACCACTCATAAACTATCAAATAAATTTTATAAACATGAAATAAATACAGATAAAGAGCTCTAATAACAGGGGTTAAATATGAAAATGTAAAAAGGATGAGAGAGTGAGTGAGACAAGTACTGGGTCATTAAGCATATTAAACACCTTGTTATAGTCATGTAAGAATAGTAATCGTAAGAATTGTTTTATTCTCATTTTGTATACCGATAACTTTATACGCCATTTCCATTTAACCGAAAACTAAAAACTTATAATCGATGTATTAGTTGACAAGAAATGAGGAGAAGCTGAGCCTTTGTTAATAACATAATTTCATTAAATAAAAGAAAAATAATTTGTTTTAGTCAGCATAACATGTGTTAGCTTTATGATTTCACAACTCAACCCAGATAATCCCTCTGCAACTGTTTTCGTCTATACGACCCTGGGCGTAGAACAAAGGTAAGAAAAAGAAATTTTGATAAACTTAGTAAGTTTTATTAACTCATAAAAAGACGTAAGGTCTTAACATTAAAGTTTATACAGTGTTTCACCCACACAGAATAAGGGGATGAACTCTGTAAGTAAGGTAAGAACTGATTTATATAAGACACACTGAAATTATAGGTACAAATCAACTGTTAGCTTCAAGCCATTACACAGGAAGTATCTTGTTTAATTTTCTGTATATTTTTTCTTATTACTTCCATGTTCCATAAGGAAATGGAAGTATGGTCATGGCAAAAAAAATCGTGTTCGAGATAATGGCAGATTCTGATTGTACTACCCTCAAAACATGAAAATATCGGTATGGAGAACCATACGTGACTTCCATGTTCTAAGATTTATATTTAAAATCATTTACAAAATGAAATGTTTCCATAGAAACTACTTCTTTCCACTTATTGCTTAAGCCTTAAACACAGTACTGTGGTCACTAACGTATACCACCACACGTTATCACACTCGATTTTCAATGATGATGGCAGTCGACGGCACTGCAGACACATCTGGTTTTACAGAAAACATTGGACTACGGCCAAACAGCCTGGGAAGGAATTTTAACAACAAACTACTACTTTGTTGCCAATAACATAGTACACATATAAAAATTATCCCCTCCCCCATCAACTATAAATTTCATTTATAGAAAATTACCCCCACCCCGTTCAACTAGCCTCTTCATTTATAGATATTTCATCTACGTTTCTACAGTGGATTATTAAGATCTTCTTATCAGGATACTTTATTTATCAAAATTAAGTACTTTACTCTTGTTACAACAAAAAATGTTTCAGGTAAACTACCCTTTCCCCATAACTGATCTTCACCAAAATCAATAGACCTTGAGTCTTCTACAACTCAGGCACATATGTAAAAAATTATTTGTTTATGTTTGAATTTACGGCAGTTATCATTCATCATAAAAAAATTAACCATTTTATCACATAAAACGTTGCAGGTAAACTACCTCTTTCTCTTAACTGATCTTCACCAAAATCAATAGGTCTTGAGTCCCCTACAATTCAGGGATGCATGCACAACATTATTTGATTCTGTTTGAATGTGCGGCAGTTATCGTTCGTCATAGAAACAATTACTCTTGTTAAAACATTAAAGGTGGCAGGTAAACTACCCCTTTCCCTTAACTGATCTTCACCAAAATCAATAGGCCTTCAGTTCTTTACAATTCAGGAACGTATGCAACAAATTATTTGATTCTTTTTGAATTTACGGCAGTTATCGTTCGTCATAGAAAAAATTACCCTTGTTAAAACATAAAATGTTGCAGGTAAACTACCCCTTTCCCTTAACTGATCTTCACCAAAATCAACAGACATTGAGTTCTCTATAATTTTCAGGAAGGTATGCAAAAAAGTATTTGATTCTGTTTGAATTTGCGGCTGTTATCGTTTGCCATAGAAAAAAAATTACCATTGTTAAAAAAAATCTACACACACACACACACACACACACACACACACACACACACACACACACACACACACACACACACACTTTTCAAAAAATTACTTTTTTCATGTTTTGAAGGTAGTACAATCAGAATCTGCAATTAACTCGAATGCGATTTTTTTTGCCATCACCATACTTCCATTTCCTTATGGAACATGGAAGTAAAAAAGTCATTTTTCGAAATGTGTGTGTGTGTGTGTGTGTGTGTGTGTGTGTGTGTGTGTGTGTGTGTGTGTGTGTGTGTGTGTGTGTGTGTGTGTGTGTGTGTGTGTGTGTGTGTGTGTGTGTGTGTGTGTGTGTGTGTGTGTGTGTGTGTGTGTGTGTGTGTGTGTGTGTGTGTGTGTGTGTGTGTGATTTTTCTATGGCAAACGATAACTGCCGCAAATTCAAACAGAATCAAATAATATTTGCACACAGTTCTGAATTGTAGAGGACTCGAGGCCTATTGATTTTGGTGAAGAAAGTTAAGGGGAAGGGGTAGTTTACCTGCAACTTGTACGTTTTAACAAGAGTAAAGTGCTTAATTTTGATAAATAAAGTATCCTTAAAAGAAGGTCATAATAATCCACTGTAGAAAGGAAGATGAAATATCTATAAATGAAAAGTTTAGTTGAAGGGGAAGGGGGTAATTTTCTACAGGGTTATCGAAAAGTCATGAACATCAGTAAAAATAACAAGTAAATTTTTATTATTTAAAACACATACACATACAGTACTTACAAATAATGCTTATGTTTGATGTTTATTATCGTCTTTTCAACGTCTTATCTTTACAACATATGCTCAAAATGGCTGCCCTGTCCAGTAATGCATACGCGAGCTCTTTTTACCACGTTTGAGGCCACTTTGTGGAGCACCTGTACACTGATGTTGTTAACCTCCGTCGTAATGTTCCTCTTTAGCTCCTCAAGTGTATGTGGATTGGTTTTATAGACCTTCTCTTTAAGGTGCCCCCACAGGAAAAAATCTGCGGGCGTCAAATCGGGTGAACGCGGGGGCCATAATCCTTTCAAAATGAGACGCTCACCAAAAAACTCACGTAAGAAGCGCATGGTTTCATTGGATGTGTGACATGTGGCACCATCCTGCTGTAACCAACAATAACGTTCATCTTCTTCAAGAAGCGCAATAAACTGTGTAATGATGTCTTGGTACACTACACTGTTCACTGTGGTTTCAAAGAACAAGGGGCCCACTATGCGACGACGTGATAGAGCACACCACACTCCAATTTTCTGACAATGCAAGGGTCTCTCATGTAACACATGTGGATTTTCAGATGACCAAATTCTACTGTTCTGACTGTTCACGTAGCCACTAAGGTGAAACCACACTTCGTCACTGAAGAAAACCCGATCAAGCTTTGCAATTCCATGGTTGTCAACAAATGCTCGAAACCATGTGCAATAATCTAAGCGTTTTCGTTTATCCAGCTCTTTCAGTTCCTGAACAAAACGAACATGATATGCACGAAGGTGTAACTTCTTCATCGCTTTCTGGGCACTTCCATACGAAATCTGTAATTGCGCGGACACTTTCCTCAGGCTTGTTGAAGGCGAACGAAGCATCTTTTGCCCAATATCAGCCATTTTAGCCTCAGTCAAAATAACCAGTCTTCCTGTTCTCTTCCTGTCTGCAACTGATCCGCATTCCTGAAAACACTCGATTAATCTTGTTATCGACGAATTGTTAGGCACTGCCGAATCCGGATAATTCCAACGAAACTCGTCTACAACACGTGCATAAGAACGACTGGCGAAATAATGTTCAACAATGAAAACTCGTTGCTCTTGGGAAAACAACATGTTTGCCAAGCAACAAACACAACTCTACTGCAGTCAATGTGTACTCAATTCACAACGAAATGGTGTCTGTGTTTGTTGCTAATACATAGTACCATGCTATCTTGCGGTCGGTGATCAAACTATTTCAACTGCATTACCATTTGTAGTAACGTTCATTTTGATGTGCGTGACTTTTCGATCACTCTGTATAAATTAAAGTGGTAGTTGATGAGGGAGGAGATAATTTTTTATAAGTTTTATACGAGTTTGTGTACTACGTTATTGACAACAAAGAAGTAGTTTCTATAGAAACATTTTATTTCACTTTGACAAAATTCTATATTTTTTAGGAATTATCGAACCGAATTCAAGTAAACGATTGGAACTGTATGAGTACCCGCAATACATTTCGATGTTTTTAATATACGATTGTATCGATATATTATGGTGTGGAAAAGAAGAAGTGTACTAATTGTAAATTGTCCTATTTCTTAATGCAAAGCAAAAATACGTGTTGTTTTCATTTGGTAGTTAAGTAATAATGGTTTTGGGTTTTTAGTTTAATGCTAAAATAAATAAAAGCTGTGGTTGAGAAAACATAACATTAAACGTGTAATACAATGCGTATAACAGAGTAACACTTAAAATAAAGAACCTAACGTTTTTAAGTTTACAAATTGGAAAAAACAACAGCAAATACAAAATGAAAATACAAATATTTATGGTTAATGAAAAAACACTGTATTAAGGAATGACAACATATGCTCTACAAATTGTACATAATGGATGTTTGTTTTTTGTTAGTCACAAAATGAGTACTTGTCGGAAAACGAATTTTACCACAAAAACGAGTCCTGCCACAAAAAAGTGACATGTAGGCCCTTAATAATAGGCAAGGGGTTGATCCTTGGACCACTCCCGCCTTACTTTGAGTTGCGTTTTTCGTGGTTTTAGAAAAAAAAAAATAGTTTTACATTAACACGTATTGGTTTCCATGTATAATTTCAGTTTTCATGTTAACCTAGCATAATTCATTTTTGGTGTCACAGCCACGACCCGGTGATAAATTACTACTACAGTCATTTTCCATTAAAAAACGACAAACAAAATCAATTTCAATTACCAGCCAACTATTTTGCAACAAACAAAATTAAAATTTGTATAATTCTTTCACTATATAAAGTTATGTGCGAAATTCACTACATATCGAAGCCCAAAAATCGCATTATCGAAATAACTGGGGGTCCGCATAAAGGCAGTACCAAATCATTTTATATATACAGTGAAACCTCGGAATGCGAGTAACGTGGTCTACGAGTGTTTTGCAAGACAAGCAAAAATTTTAAATAAATTGTAACTTGATAAGCGAGCGAGGTTCCGCAATACGAGCGTCACGTGTGCCTACGTTTTCCCCTCCCCTGAGCCTACGCCCCTCCCCTCTGCCTCTCTTTCCTGGGCGATTGTGTGTAATATTCTCCCGCGCTGGACTTCAGTTGGCGTGCCTCGCTCGCATAGTCAACACCGTACGAGCGTATACATGTTTTGTTTCTTTCATTAGTGTTATAACTGTACTGCAACAATGGGCCCAGTGAAGGAAAAGAAGGCTGAAAAGGAATTCGGTCGGAAGAAGGAGATGATTACGATGGAAGTTAAAAAGGAAATGATCGAAAAGCACGAACGAGGTATGCGAGTGGCTGATATCGCGAAATTTTATAACAAGTCTACGTCAACGATTTGCACAATATTAAAGAAGAAAGAAGAAATAAAAGGGCTAGATGCAGCAAAAGGAGTCACAAGAGTATCAAAGCAACGGCCACGTGTTCTGGAAGATGTAGAAAAGTTGCTTCTCGTTTGGATAAATGATAAGCAACTAGCAGGTGATACTGTGACCGAGAATTTAATCTGCGAGAAGGCAAAGACGTTGTACGCCAACCTCGTAAGTAAACTGCCATGTAGTACACGTACGTCAACAGAAATCGAAGAAAGCTTCAAGGCCAGCAGGGGATGGTTTGATAACTTTAAGAGGAGAAGTGGCATCCATAGTGTTGCAAGGCACGGGGAGGCTGCAAGTTCGGATGCTAAGGCAGCTGAGGCATTCACTGCTGAGTTCCAGAAGCTCATTGTTACCGAGTGTTACCTGCCGCAGCAAGTTGTTAACTGCGATGAAACAGGACTTTTTTGGAAAAAGATGCCGAAGAGGACCTACATTACAGCAGAAGAGAATGCAATGCCCGGTCACAATCCCATGAAAGACCGTTTAACCCTGTTATTGTGTGCTAATGCCAGGGGGATTTAAAAGTAAAGCCCCTGCTTGTGTATCATTCCGAGAATCCACGAGCCTTCAAGAAATGCAAGGTGCAGAAGAGCCAGTTAAATGTTATGTGGAGGTCCAACACTAAGGCTTGGGTCACTTGTATGTTCTTTGTTGAATGGATGAACGAGGTCTTTGGTCCTGTAGTGAAGAAATAAGTTTTAGATAATAATCTGCCGCTCAAAGTCTTGCTGGTTATGGACAATGCTCCTGCTCATCCTCCAGGCCTTGAGGACGACTTACTGGAGGAATTCAAGTTCATTAAGGTTAAGTTCCTTCCTCCCAACGCTACTCCACTACTCCAGCCTATGGATCAGCAAGTCATTTCGAACTTCAAGAAGCTATACACCAAAGCACTATTTCAGCGATGCTTCGAAGTGACTGAAGGAACAGACCTTACCCTCCGAGAGTTTTGGAGAAATCATTTCCACATCGTGAACTGCCTGAAGATCATCGATAAAGCATGGGATGGGGTCACCAAGAGAACTCTCACTTCTGCTTGGGGAAAACTGTGGCCTGACTGCATTCTTGGACGTGACTTTGAGGGGATTGCTGGTGAAAATGAGCCGCCGATTGTCGATAAAATTGTGTCCTTAGGGAAGACCATGGGGCTGGAGGTGAATGACGCCAACATTCAAGAGCTGGTGGAAGAACATAGCCAGGAACTGACCATCAACGAACTGATGGACCTGCATCACGAACAACAGGAGGAGGTTATGGAGGAGATCTCGTCCGGTGAAGAGGAGGAGGAAAAGTCAGAGGGATCTCTCACTTCAAATGAGATTTGGGAGAAGTGCAAAATGTGGGAAACGGTGCAAAATTTTATAGAAAAACACCACCCGAATAAGGCTGTAGCAATGCGAGCGATGAATCTGTTCAATGACAATGCAATGTCACATTTTCGTGAAATCCTCAAAAAGAGGCAAAAGCAACAGTCATTGGACAGGTTCCTTGTTAAAGTTGCACGAAAAGAAAACAATTCTAGTGAGCCAACAGATAGCAGTGATTCCGTTAGTGAAATTCGTGCTACACAATAACCCTTCTCATGTCATCTCTCTCGTCTCCCTCACACCAACAATGACTCTATTGCAAGGTAAAGTGCAGTTTAATTTGTTTTACGTTATACTGTATTTTGTATTAGAAATGTTATGCGAATAAATATTTTTGTATTGTGGAATGAATCATCCGTGTTTCAATTGTTTCTTATGGGAAAATTTGCTTTGATATACGAGCGCTTTGGATTACAAGCACGTTCCCGGAACGAATTATGCTCGCAATCCAAGGTTCCACTGTAATATGAGAACATGGAAGTCATGTATGGTTCTCCATACCAATTTTTACATTCGACATTAATCATCTGGTTTGCAAATCTGGTAACTTTAGATTTAACTGATTTTCAATAGAATACTTTTATAGTTTTTTGTTTTAAATAACTGTCTTTATATGAACGAAACTCCCGATTTGTGTAGTAAAAACATTAAATTGTCAGTTAAATTTCTATACCAATAAGCCATGGATTAAAACAAAATTTTACATAGGAAACACCAAGCAGCCTGCAGAAAGTAGTAACTTACAGGAAATACTTGTGTGATATCATTGGGCTGTAAACAGAAGCTAGGTAGTAATGCCCAGATTTGTGACTCAAGCAAATCGTAACTTAATGCTGCAACCTGGTTGTTCTGTGCTCCCAGCTTTTGTGACTGGTTCCTACAAACAAACAAAATTAGACAACATCCATGCAAATATTCATATGAGTACAGAGCATAGAAGGAAGCTTCTACCCCTCTGCTCCCTCCAAACATACACATAAAAATGATCTATAACTCAGAAAAATCAAAATTATAGCTATCCATAGAGTCACATGTTACACAGTATTTGAGAAAACTTGTTGTAATTCACCCAGCTTTATTACTATCATAAATCATACATTAATATCATAATACATTAATTAATATCATAATAATATCATGATACATTAATATCATTAATATCATAATATCACCCAGGTTACCACACCATATCCAAATCTAAAATTTTGATTTCATTTTGCCTGGTTTAAAATTTCATATTGGTAAATATCTTGTTGATTCATCCTCTTCGTTCACTTTTTATAAATATTATTATATATAAAAAACTTTCACAAATGAACTTACTTCGATTATCACTTTCACAAACGTTTCAAGGTGATGTGCCTCTTCCTCTGTAACAATGACATTCAGTATTTACTCACACTGAGGAAGAGGCACATCACCTTGAAACGTTTGTGAAAGTGATAATCAAAGTAAGTTCATTTGTGAAAATTTTTTTATATATAATAATATTCATATTGGTTTCAAATTATTCTGTTTCCAATGAGCCACTATTACACAACACTTTTATATCAGACAGACAGTTATTTTTCTTCTCCAAAACTTCTTTTAATGAAATTTTATCAACAATCAGACCATTTTTGTTTCATCTTTTAAACATATTTGCATCATTTACATTTCACTCTGTGTTTTTGACAGTTTGTTCACGTTTGCCTCTATCGATGTCAAAATCTGTGATGTTACAGTAATCATGTAAGGACACCTTGACTAAATAATCTAATTTTAAAATACTTGTTTTTTTGTCAATGTGATGTTTGAGCTTCCAAACACTATCTAAGCTAACTTATCCATTGTACAATTTCTTACATCACATTTTTCCTGTTGAGTTTCTCTACTTGCCCAAGGCTATGTATTCTGATACTTGTTCTACTATAATTGCCCTATTGTAATTACTGTGATTATCTCAGGATTTGTAATTAATATAGTAATTCATTCTCAGTCTTTATGGCCTGTTTTAAACCATGTTTCTCAGTGTTTTTTCTCATCTACTATTAAAACAACATCATCTGCTTACTGAAGGTTGTTTAAATATTCTTCTTTTATTCAAATGCCTTTTTTTTATCTGAAATGATGTTAAATATGAAAAAGAAGCTAGCTACTTATATTATGCCTTTACGTTTGAAATGTTGTTTCTATATATTACGTTTCACATATCACACTTCAACGAAACAATAAAAAAGCATTTGTTTTGACAAAATATGTGTAAAAAAACGTACACAATAAAACTGTATCCAGTACTACCAACTATTTCATATGATTACATACCTGCAAAACAATGCCATAGGGAAAAATTTGTCATTAAAGCATTTCAGTGTTGATGACTGAATGTTTTCTTTCAGAACTGGAAGCAGCCAACTACGTTTGAACTCCTGCTTCACTTCCGTGCTGCCTGTCAACTGAAACAACAAAGATTTTGTACAGTCAACATTGGAGTTTATAGAATAATAAAAAAATCAAGTTGCTACACAACTGTTTAAACAGTGTATTTAAACATCCATGTTACTAACCTCTAATGGGACAGCCCGAAGAATAATATCTGGTCCCATTGATCGAACAGCATTGCCAACAGCATTGTCCAATTCATTTGTGTATGAGAACTGGAACGTATCCCGTAATTCTGCCAATGACTTCAAACAAGGCACAAGCATTGTGCCACAGCTGGCTCCACATTCCTACAAGAAATTATGTAATGAAAGTTAACAAGCTTGTATTTTATAAATCACAAGAAGGGAAAACCAACACGCTTACTATTTTTAGAAACACACACCTTCTGGAGCATGTGAGTAATAAATCCTATGTTACGAGGGTAGTTTTCTGATAACACCCAACAAGGAGAGCCCTAAAAGTACAGGACATTATTATTGGTTCCTGTGCTTACACATGGTACGGACAACGTGTTAGAGAACTTACAGAACAAAAGTGACATTGGTTTATCACCTTACCATATTTGGTACTGCTTTGATGGTTCCCATGTGTATCACTATGTAACGGTACAGAATTGGGAGTCTGAGAATGAATAAAATAAATTGTCAATTCATATAAGTAACAACCTTTTAGGAACCCCTGCCTGCACAATGTTGTTGCAGACTGTTTATGTTGATGTCTTGAGCCTGCCCGGCTAGATGTATTACATAACCGCTGGCAAGCCAGTCTCTCTGTGAAGTACAGAAAGAATGAGTAATTGACACACCCCAGTTTTCATCAGAGAGTCACAGTAAGCAGTCTTTGTTAAACCAGCCAAGAGACAGCAGGGCCGCGCGGGGCAGTTCAGGAGCGCACGGTTCTAAATTATTAATCAGTAAGAACAATATATCGCAGTCAGTTAGTCAACTCGTAACTCTGACCGTGCGGTCAACCTATAAGTGCTTGAGCAAGTACATCGCCGGCCGGCTAAATAACGACTATTATTTTAACGCAAAACAAATGTGCAGTGCGAGGTAAGGAATGATAAAGATATTGGTGAGTGACTATAAAACCTGAAAATTCTCAGTGTGTCAAATGAAGAATGTGGTGAAACAACAGTACGAACACCAGACGGATGGGTAACTACTGAACAATTCATCAAAAAATAAATAAAGAATTTTACTTAAAGCACAAATCCCATTTATAAAAGCATATTTCAAAATTTAAATACTTTGGGAATGAGATCTCAATAAGGGGTATGAATCTGTTACTGTGCAGAGTACTGGTTGAGTAATAATATAAATTAATTGTAATGGTAGTTATAAGAGTTGTATATCTTGTCAATTTTTTAATAGACGTAATCGATTAGAAACGCTGAGAATACCAATGTAGAATATAAAGTAAAGTTTTCGTAATAAACCTAACATAATTTGTTTTGGTCAGCACAAACTGTATTACTATTATTTCGCAATCAAACCCAAATAACCTTTCTGCAACTGTTTTCGTCTATAGGACTCTGGAGGAAACCCGAAGGTAAGAAAAAAAATAAAGTTTTATAGAATTGGTAAGGTTTATTAAATCATACAAAGTGTATAGTAACAACTACTAGAGCACTGACCACTGATATCACGGTGCCATTTACAGCAAATCTTGTACCAGCAGTGTACAGCAATACAAGTTCAGACAAGGATTTTGACAATGAAAGAAAGGACACCTGGGATCAGTGGCAGACTTGTGACAATTCAGTGACAGGAAAGATTGATCACCTAACTCCCAAAACTGAAAACTAAGCATCAACTGGTGTTCTCATGAGGAAGTTAACTATCTGACATTCCCTGTAGTTTTTAGGATACTATAGCTGAACATCTACAACTACTACTAGCCTTTACTTTCAAAATCAGTATTTTCTTTCATATATTGTATAAAGGAAAATACAATACTGTTTTCTTTGAACAGGTTTGAAGAACAATCTGGTTTATTTTGTGGATTTTATAATTACATATTATTACGACGATCTACTTGATCGTCATAGGTACAGTGGAAACAAAATACAAGACAACAATTAAATCACTAATCACCAGCTTTAATTTTAACAGTTAAACAGTTCGTAATTAACTCGTACAATATTTTCAGTTAGATTTGTCCACACGCAATAACAATGTCTATTAATGTCACACAATTATTAACACAATACTACTTCACTTCGACACACTCAATCCGCACTAGCGAAAATTGCTCGCATAACTGAACTGACAATCCGCCTGCTATGGCTTTATATAGGCCCTGGAGAGGTCCAGTACAGCTTTGCCTCCTTACTGTGCGCCAGCAGATTAATGCTTATCTCAAGTGTTCCTGGAACCAGGGGTAGGACAGTTAAATAGGAGTTTTGGTCATAAGTTTTGTCGTCTGCTAAAAACTGCGCCACACAGTCACTACGAGCACTAGTGCGGTAGCTGGCAGCGCTGAAACGAGAAATTGGTGAGTTAGCAAATGGTTGGCGCTTCTTTTGGGCTTTGCACGTGGAAGACGCCATTTTGGTCATTGTTTGGGTTGCGTTATACTCACAGGCCTATTTTGTGTTTGTAAAAATGAAGAAGAAGAATTGTACAGTGAGAGGCTGTTATAATATTGATGATGGGAGAAGAGTTTTTTTTTATTTTCCACAACGGAAACAAGAAGCACAGTAAGTACCTTATAAAAAACTTAATTTTTAAGTAGCTTTGATAATTACTATTCATAATGGTAGGTTAATGAAGTGTGAGTCATAATTATTTAGTTTTCGTAATTAGATAGGTTGTGAATATTTTCGGATCACAATAGTAGGCCTATATGTGAATATAATTGTTGATACCAAGAGTATAAACGAAATCGAAGAGTATATATTGTTTACCTGTTGTTGATACCTTCAGTTATATCTGTAACGAAGCCTTAAAATTGAAAGACCAGGTATTTACTTTCTGCATTGAACTAGACATTTCAACAGGCTTTACTATATTAAATATTAAATTAGTGCCAGTATGACTAAGTACGAATAGTAGCTGCCATATAATCTGTTACTGAAGTGTTTACAGAAAGTTGGAAAAGAAATTTAATCTATATGAAATGTGTATAGATTTATTGTAGTATAGTTGTACTAAATTATTTTGAAAGTAGAGTAAGAGATTTTTGGTGTATAGATTTATTTATTTATTGTATCTTAAACAAAACAAGTAAGACGATTGAAGACAGAATATTATTGTATGTCAACAATACACCCTATAGCATATGAGGAGAACTTATTTTCTGGTCAGTTGTAAATTAACAGTAGGCTAGATATTGGTGAGCCTATTTCTTTGTAAGGCTCAGAGTATAAAACTGTTACATAATTTTAATATTTATCACAGTATAATCATTACTAGTGGTCACCCAGTGGTCGAAATTCGACCGTAATTCATTAAATTTTTAAGTTTGAACGTTATTGAGGTTCTTTTGTCAAAGAGTATACCCCTATAATCATTGCATATAATTTTTTTGAATTTTGTTCTATTACGTCAGCTGCGAGCGTGTACAAATACGTCATTAGCGTGTGTTGTTTGCCTTAATTCCCTGCAATACCTATTAAATTTAAAATTTAATGTTAGTAACAGTTGAAAAAAACACAATTACAGCTTGTATTCGTATTTATTTTTTGATATAATTCATTGTCAGTTTTAATTTTTTCATGTTATTATTGAATCAAATAAACGCTAATAAAAATGAGACTTGACATTCATAGAAGTATAAGATACATTCTTTTCAATTCCAGTGGATTACATTCCATTTTTGGTAAGGTACAAAATTCGAAAACAGTTTGAAGATTATCTGCTACAAAGCTTATATAATTTTTTAATTTTTTTTTCTATGCATTAATTTTCGAGTTATTTGAAAAATATGAAAGATAGGAAAAATGAGGTTTAGCTTGGCTAAGCCATATTTAAAAAGCAATAACGCGTTTTTTGACATTTCCTTGGGTTTTTTTTTATAGCCATGCTGATCAGGTTTCGCCAAGGCTACACAGTTATTTTGCCTATCTTTTTTGAATTATATAAAATTTAAATAAAAAATTAATAAAAAATAAAAAATACGTGCCTCGTATTTTTTCATATATTTTTCATTAAATCAAAAAACCGGGCGGTTAAAAAAATAAATGTTGTCCATTGAACTTAAAATAGTTTGAAAGTGAATTTAATGATTCAGAACTTCTGTGTAAACGATGTTTTTTGTAAAAACTCTTTCATCATTTGCTAAATGCCCTTGGCCATTATATTCGGAAATATAAAATCTCAAACCATCGAATGATCGAACTCTACTTGCTGCGACGTACAATTGACCATGTGTAAAAACTGGCTGCCTCAATAAATTTCCAATTTTTTCGAATGTTTGTCCTTGAGACCTTATTTATTGTCATCACAAATGCAGGTATAATTGAAAATTGAGTTCTTTGAAAGTTAAATGGTAAAACAGTACCGGAATATGTTAAATTTATACGTGGAATCAAAATTCTCTTATTGCGTGCGTTTCCAGTTAAAACTTCACAATCAATAGCATTACGATGCATACACTTGATGCGCATTCTTGTTCCATTGACTAATGCTTCCTTTGTATTTAAGTTTCTGATCAGTAAAACGATGCAATTAACTTTCAATACTAACTTATGTGGTGGCAAACCACTAATAGTCAAAGAATTCAAAAACTCTACTGGATAGTTATTGATTTCATTGTCATCACCACAAATTATTTTATCGTAGCTATGATATGTTTTCTGTTCACCTGGTATTCGATTAAGTATATCAGTATTAATAAAAGTACAATCATCATTTTTAGGTGCTAAAATAACTGACTTCAATATGTTATCTGAGAGTATGTTTTTGGAAATATTTTCATACACCTCATTAATAATATTATTTTCATCTCCTATTAATTGCTGAGGTATTTCAATAATATTTTCACCAAACTGAGGGAATTGTGGGGCTTCATCATTACCAATTTTTTTCAAGAATTTGACAAATTCTATTTCACTTGGTAAGGCTCTCATATTTTGAGTAAACGTTACTTTATGAAAATAAACAAATTTATGCCAACTCGTGACACAATTTTCAATTAAAGTTGCACGTGATCCATGTGGGACAACTGGTAAGATTTGCCGAAAATCACCGCACAGAAGTATCGTTTTCCCTCCAAATGGTTTATGTTTATCATTTTCATCGCAAAGATCCTGCAATAATCTATCTATGATTTTCAACACTTGCAGTGGGCACATAGAAATTTCATCAATAATTATCAATGATGATGAATTTATGTAACGTCCATAGCTACTATTTGCGGTAATATTCGCTACAGAATTTTCCAAAATGGGTATAGGCAATTTAAACACATTGTGTAAAGTTCTACCTCCAAGTAATAGAGTTGAAGCTATGCCACTGAACGCTGTTGCAATGCAACTAAGATTAAGCAAATTTAATTTGTGAATGATTGCTGTTTGTGTGAATATTTTTCCACAACCTGCATGAGCGGTTAAACAAAAAACATTAGATCCAGTATCATGATGCAAAACTTCACGAATCACATGATCAATTAGATTACGCTGTTCAATATTTGCAGTTTCATAATGCTCAGAAAACAGAAACTCTTGTTCTATTGGATCAATAGCATTTGCTTCGTCTGTTCTCTACGAATACGTGGGAACTGGTAAACCAAGTTCTTGACATGACAAATTATGAACATTCAAAATATCTTCAATTTCTAATAGAGCTGTATTAAAGGATACTTCTTCGTTGTAATCTCTCAAAAAATCTTCACTAAGATATACTTTAAATTCATTCCATAACGCCAATGCATTGGCTGGCACATTTAATGCACAAATGTAACCAAATAAATTTCGCATTTGTTTTGGTGAATGTAATTCTTTTGCTTCATTTAAACATTCGCGCCATTCATTATCATTTGAAGCAATGCCGCGAGCATGGCACGCTTCAACAAAAGAAGTGTGTATAATTCCATTGTATGTTCTAACATCCTCAAATGATTTTGGACCACAGACATGTAATAAAAGCAATCGTAAATGGAAAAGTTCGATGTCTTTTGGTGATACTACATATATGCGTGTAATGATTTTATCACCTCCACGCCTTCTCTTCTTCCATTTTTTTCGGGAATCTTCCCACACATAATGCAAAGGAATTTCAATATACTTATATTCATGCGCTGATGGATCTGATCGATTCAATTCAAAAAATGCTAATAATTTTGTTTCTCTTGCATTTTCAATTGCTTGACGTTCTTGCCCTTCTCGAAAGTAAACATTCTGTCTACGCGGTAAATGAATGTCAAGTCTAACGATGACATGTGATTGAAAATGCATTGGTAATTCATAGATGCGCCATACAGCTTCAGTTGATCTGACATAACGGCCATTTAAAAAATTTTTAACTTCATCAATTTGTATTTCTTGACCTGGTGCATTTCTCTCTGAACCTAATTCAACAGATGCACTGTCATAGCCTTTATACACGTATTTATAAATGTATTTAACACTTTTAACTGTAGTGCATACTTCAACATTTATATGGCAATTAAATTTGGCAAGTAAATACGGATTGTATGGTACAACATAACGATTGTCGAGGCAACTACCGCGAACTTCAGCATTAATACCATTATCACGCCTTCTGTATAATGGATATCCATTTAATGATTCACATGTAAATTCATTAAATCGTTTTGGATAATCTTTTGTGCATTTTCCATCTCTCATACATACAGAATTTGGATTAAGTACACCGCATGGACCATGCATCATGTGTTTTACAACATATTCATGTAATGTAGGATGTGTTTGAATGTTAGGAATCTCCGCAGATACAACTTTATCAATATCGGTAGCGTTAACAATTTTATCTTGCTCATTTAAAGAGAGTAAAATGTGAGCATGAGCCAATCCTCTCTTTTGAAACTCAATTGTATAAATGAGTGCTTCAACTTTACCAAAGATTTTTTTTAGTGTAATGCTTTCAGTTTGGACTTGAATACACGCACAACAATATCAGGTCAAAAATTAGCTGACTCACCTACACCAATATTGCTAACTATTTCAGGGCAACCTGGATTGCAAGTCATTGTAATAAACAAAGAAGGCTTTCCGAAATGTTGTACAATTGACATTGCATCTAATTAATTCTGATACATATTTCTTGGAGATCCATTGAATGAAGATGGTAAAATTACTCTACGGCCAACATTATTGGCATTGGGGTTCAATTCTAAATAATCTGTTAATTTGTTGTAAACTTCAGACCTAAGACTTGTTTGATTTTGTCGAATGAAATGTAACCTTGTGCCCTCTATTCTCACATACATATTAACTATCCACTGCAGAAATAATTTTTGTGAATGGTGCAACATGCTAAAATCTTCTCTAATTGCAAGTCGATAGGCTGCATACTGAAGCATGGTTAATTTATTTCTGGGTGCTCTTGAATTAGATGTAGTTGGTACATTATGAGAAATATTGATATGCCACCCAGTATCACCATTTGGAAAAAGTAATGGATACGCTAAAGGGTCCAATGATGAATCCAAACCAGAGATATTTTTAATGGTACCATTAACTTTTGAAAACGAAACCATATTTCGTTCAAAGGGTGGCTCACCATCAACTGTACTAAATATTACTGCTACATCAGTTTGAACTGCATCATTATAACGGCGTAGATCTAAATCACGATTTACTTTAATGAGCATACAAATTTCTTATTTTGATTTTCAACTCTCTGACAATGATCTTTCATTGCAATGAATGACCGAACGAAAGGATTAATGCGTTCCAATTCAAGAGAGATTTCGTGCATTATATTGTTATTGCATGTTTGATTATAGTGTTCACGTAATCTATAATTGACAGCAGTGTCAACATCATAAAAATATAATTGCGCATAACATGGTGAGCGACCATATCCAGCAGTCATTGGACCAGATCTGTGATAAAAAACATCATGTATTTTAAAATGATACACTCCACGCATAATTGTATCCGAAATTTTAGCTTCTGAGCTAACCATAGCAAATGATGAATTGTATTTACGAATGTTATCAAAATAATTTTTTGACTTTATTTTTATTGAAGGTTCATTTGAAGTAAGTCCATCATACAATGATTTAAAGTATTCATTTTGACTTAAGGCCGGTAATATTGCTTTACATGAAGCAGTGGTGGCTCGTGGCTTCGAGGATTGGTGAAGCAGAATCGGTAGGAGGTCCCCCATAAATTATGTGAATATGTTTCTTCCTGTTTTGGAATCGTGAATAACATATGGAGACAAAAGAAAAGTATGTTAATAAAATTTACAAATATATTAGTTAAAAATAGTAAGTACTTACAGGCTTGCATTTTATTTCTTGAACACAAGGTCAATTCTCCTCTCTTTCAAATATGCAAACTTGTCGAAATTAATTCGTTTAACAGTTCCTTTTCTATGGAAATTTTTGATAAGGTAGTAAGTCTGTCCCCTGTCATTGTTTTGCGCAGGTATGATTTTATTCTTTTTAAACAAGAAAAACTTCGTTCTACGGAAACGCTAGTGGATGGAATAGTTACTATTAAACAAATCATTTTGCAAGCTTCTTTAAAGATGTTCCTGTTGTCAGCTAAAAGTTCCATAAAATTTAGTGGTTCCATTTGTCTGTATTGCTTATCCTCATAAATAAGCTGTAATTTGTTTTTCAGTCTTTGGAAATCGGTAAACAGATTAGGGTAGCACACCTTTAAGTTACTTAATGCATCCATGGGAAAGTTTTCAGAATACGTTACGAACTTTGAAGTATCCATTAATGTAACAAACTGAAGCTTTTCCATATCATTAAAACGTGTGGTTATTTGTACTGAAAGGTTATATAAAATTTCATAATACAGAATTTTGTATGTTTCAAAAAGTTGATCACGTGTGAGTGTAATTCTTTTCTTCAACTCATGGTATTCAGTTGGAATTGTTGTTTTTGAAGAATTTTCATAAATGCATCATCAGTTCTTTTGCTATTTATGAGTGTTTGAGTATTTTTAACTTGCAAAATACAGAAATTAATGTCAAATGACTTCTTTTGTAGCACATCAAAGAGAACATCCGTGGCTCCAAAAATATCGTTAAAAACGACAACCAAAAGCGTAAATTCAAAATCATTAAATTTATTTAAGAAGCCATCACTCTGCCTAATTGATGTTTGATCATAATTTGAATCGTTCACAATTTTAGTGAATACTTCTTTTAATGAATCCCATTCGTTGTATATAGTATTCACAATTTTGGAATTAGACTTACATCGTGTAATAACGGAAACAGGGATTCGTTTTCCAACAACTGTGTCTACTGCATAAGTTCAATTACCAGAACTGTGGAAAAAGAGGGTAAACCGTTAACAGTTGCAAAAAATATCCGACATTTTGAAATGCTGTTGCAGCTTTGTTGTAGCGCTAAATTCAAACGATGCTCCATGCAGTGAACAAAAACCGCTTGTGGCACTACTTCTTTGATTTTTGCCTGAAGACCATTTAATTCTCCTGACATAACGCTTGCACCATCAAAACACTGGGCAATAAGTTTTGATTTATAGTCAAATTTTTCCAGGGACCTTGACACAAAGTGAAACAGTGTGTCGGCAGTCCGACTGGAACTAACATCATAAAATCCCAAAAATCTTTCCACCAGCTTTCCTCCGGGAATAACGTATCTAATTATGATGCTACATTGAGATTTGTGGACAATGTCTGTGGAATCATCCACTTGAATTGAAAAAAATGTACTATCACCTACTTCCTTTGCGACGTGCTCATCAATATATTGTGAAATGCAGTCAATTATTTCATTCTGAATAGTCTTAGAATTACCGGCAAAGACGGGTGAGATTTTTTATAGTGTTCTTGAATATCTACAGGCCTTATCGAAACGAAGGTTTCTAGCAGTTCTTTAAAATTTCCACGATTAATAGATGATAACTCTTCGTGGTGACCGCGAAATGCTAATTCTTGTTTACCCAAGTAAAGAACTGCACGAATAGGAAGATGCATGAAACGTCTGTTAAGCCGAACGTTGTCATTGAAGTGTTTAATATACAACCTAGAATTTTCCTTCAAAGCATCCTCTATAGTACTTAAATTTTTCTTTAATTTTGAAAAACTCAATGCACAACGCATGTGCTCAGAAGAACCTTCATGTTTGGAAAGAGCTCGAGTAACGTTAACAAAATCATCAAAGCCATTCTTATTCCATGCACTAGATTTAACACTAATAATTAAGCAGGGCATACAAAAAAGTTTATTTAAATAATAACTGCCACACAACCACTCGAACGTTGAATACCAATTTTGTTTAAAGTTGCGATTGTACACCTTGTCCTTTATTTTTGCAACCTTATTTACTTTCAATATAGGCATAGGTTTTTCACAGCTTAAAAAGTTTTTCTTATCATTATTATTCCATCTTGAAAATGGTGTTTCTAATAAATCACATACCGGATCATATGAAGGAAACATTCTGTAAAAACTTCACACACCACGAACAACGAACAAAACAAACGCGCTGGATAGGTAAAGCACTGTAAACGTACACCACTGAGAAACAGCCAGCGACACTGCTTCACGTGTGTGGGGGGGAACACTGAGTACGGAATACGTTGTCATGGCAACCGTGATAAACCGAGCGTTGTTAGTGATGTATTAACTGATGCAGCATTCGAGGTACAGAAAGCTGCTTCTACGATCTCAGCGCTTTCCGCCACCAGTAGGCCTGTATGTGATTGCAGCGAAGTTCAGCTTCTGTAACCTATTTCCATCGCTTGTTAATTTAATTTTAATTATATACAGACGAAATTTAATTAAAAAAAAATATTTTTAAACATAAAATTTACTAAAAATTGAAAATAATTTTGTGTAAAAAGAAACACATTGAACCAGTTATTTTAGGTGAAGCAGCGCTTCACCTGCGTCACCTGACAAGCCGCCACTGACATGAAGTGAATGCAGTCCTTTCACCTAAAGTGACCTCAGATTCGAAATGTTTTGCATTGCAAAACCTGCATTGTAAATGCATTACTCCACAATCAAAAGTATTAAAACTTCTTGGAATGACATTCAGTGCGCATTTAAATGTATCCCTCAAAATAATTTCATCATTTTGTATACTATTTACACTATTTAAATTTGCATTTGGTCTATTATCATTTTGACTTTCACGCGAATATATATTCCTTCTTCTTTGTCTCTCACTCCGACCCGTCAATGTTATACTATTTACACTATTTAAATTTGCATTTGGTCTATTATCATTTTGACTTTCACGTGAATATATATTCCTTCTTCTTTGTCTCTCACTCCGACCCGTCAATGTCCTATGTCGAGGCATAATGGAAGTAGGTGTGAATATCTGAATGTAAAAAAAAACATGTAATGAAATTACTGAAACTAAGATTAGACAGGGTTTAATTTAAAAATAATAAAATGTACTCACTTTTTTGAAACCACCAATAATAATTAGGCGAGAGTAAGTCAATTCAAATTGCTGCTACAAAATTTTCCTTTTGCAACAGGTGTATATTAAGCAAGCTGTATTTCACTTTCAACTGCACATTAATATATAAAACACAGATATCTAATATACAAAATATAAAATAAATGCTTTTTTGCCTTGACATACACTCCACAGACTATTGAAAAAGGAACATTTGAAATCACACAAAATTCACAGCTCATTCAGTCAATCTGTCAGTATTAAGCAAGCTGTATTTCACTTTCAACTGCACATTAATATATAAAACACATATATCTAATATACAAAATATAAAATAAACGCTTTTTACTTCCATATTCCTTAAGGAATGGAAGTATGGTGATGGCAAAAAAAATCGTGTTCGAGATTATTGCAGATTCTGATTCTACTACACTCAAAACATGAAAAAAAGTCGTTTTCCGAAAAGTGTGTGTGTGTGTGTGTGTGTGTGTGTGTGTGTGTGTGTGTGTGTGTGTGTGTGTGTGTGTGTGTGTGTGTGTGTGTAGATTTTTTTCTATGGCAAACGATAACTGCCGCAAATTCAAACAGAATCAAATAATTTTTTGCATACACCCCTGATTTGTAGAGTACTCACGAACTATTGTTTTTGGTGAAGATCGGTTGAGGGAAAGGGGTAGTTTACCTGCAACGGTTTTTTTTTATAAAGGGAAATTTTTTTTTTTTTGGCAAACGATAACAGCCGCAAATTCAAACAGAATCAAATAATGTTTCGCATACAGCCCTGAATTGTAGAGTTCTCAAGACCTATTGTTTTCGGTGAAGATCGGTTAATGGAAAGGGGTAGTTTACCTGTAACATTTTATGTTTTAACAAGGGTATTTCCTATGGCAAACGATAACAGCCGCAAATTCAAACAGAATCAAAAGATTATTTGCATACAGCCCTAAATTGTAGAGTTCTCAAGACCTATTGTTTTTGGTGAAGATCGGTTGAGGGGAAGGGGTAGTTTACCTGCCAACGTTTTTTTATCAAGTGTATTTTCTATGGCAAACGATAACAGCCGCAAATTCAAACAGAATCAAATAATTTTTTGCATACACCAGTGAATTGTAGAGGACTCAAGGCCATTAGATTTTGGTGAAGATCGGTTAAGGGGAAGGGGTAGTTTACCTGCAACCTTTTACGTTTTAACAAGAGTAAAGTACTTGAAAATTTATTTAAACTTTTTGAAACAATGGTAATTGTTGAAAATAAAATAATTTTGTTGCCAGGTAACAAAAATAAAGTCATTTTGATTATAAAATATAAACATCACCATACTTCCATTCCTTAAGGAATATGGGAGTAATATTTACAAAATATTTACAACAAGAAAAGAATTTTCAGTTTTCAAAATTTAAATATATTTTTATAAAACAATGGGTTCTTCATTGAGGTGGGGACCATGTCACTCACTCCATCTCAAGCCTATCCCATTTTGCAGAAAAAGAGGACCCTGTCAAGGCTGATACTTTGACGACAGTGACAGGGCTTTCCACCAAATTCAGCAGAGTGACAGGTAGGCCCAACTCTGATTGGCTCCTCAGATTTCCCCAGCGTTAGTAGGTTCTATGAAAATATTTTATTTCAAATATATTTTAAATATAAATCTTAGATATGTTTTATAAATCTCATGTTTTATGTTTTAACATGGGTAATTTTTTATATGACGAACCATAACTGCCGTAAATTCAAACAGAATCAAATAATTTTTTACATATGTGCCTGAGCTATAGAGAACTCAATGTCTGTTGATTTTGGTGAAGATCGGTTACGGGGAAAGGGCAGTTTACCTGAAACATTTTTTGTTGTAACATGAGTAAAGTACTTAATTTTGATAAAGTATCCTGATAAGATCTTAATAATCCACTGTAGAAACGTAGATGAAATATCTATAAATGAAGAGGCTAGTTGAACGGGCTGGGGGTAATTTTCTTTAAATCAAAATTATAGTTGAAGGGGGAGGGGATAATTTTTTTTTATATGTGTACTACGTTATTGGCAACAAAGAAGTATTTTTTTGTTAAAATTCCTTCCCTGGCTGTTTGGCTGAAAATGATTTTAAATATAAATCTTAGAATATGGAAGTCATGTATGGTTCTCCATACCGATATTTTGCCTTGACATACACTCCACAGACTATTGTTGCCTGGCAACAAAATTATTTTATTTTTAACAACTACCATTGTTTGAAAAAGTTTAAATGAATTTTCAAGTGCAAATGAACGTTTTATTTTATGTATTTGTAACACATATTATATATAAATTTTAGCTTTCTGCACTCCTTCTCCATGTAAACTTTAACTATGCCAAATCTCACACTCCTCCGTGCACCCAATATGCTTAAAAAGGGGTACAAAGTTTTCTCTTCACGTATTAATATATAGATTATCAGAGTTAGTAGAACCAAGAGTAGTTCATATCAAACGTGAGCATCTCACAGCTGAATAAAGGAAAATATATATTAAAGTATTTGTACTTTATTCTTATTAAAATATATATTATTCTCTATATGCTGTTGATTAAGGAAAGTAGATTTTTATTTATTTGTATATTGATTTTATAAATTTACATATTTCTGATTTTACTGATTAACTTATTTAAGTTATATTAAACTTGTATTTTCTGTGACAATTTTATTTGTAACTTTGTAAATGTAGTATATTTTACTTAGTGTGCATTTGGATTGACACGGTTCACACTAATCACATTACGCTGTATGTTTTCAGAATGTTTATATATCTTTCATAACAACATATACTTATATTTTTTTCTGTACACATATTTTATTAATATTTACTTTTGTTGACTTGTAAAGCTCTTGTAAAGCTCATGAGACAGTAACTGAATTAGTGTCAGTGATTGATACACTTACCTTGCAATGATTTTTTTCAAGTGTATAAAAGTATAATCAAAATCAGCCACATAATTTTACCAGTTTAGTATATACACTTGTGTGTTGCAGGTTTCAGCAGTGGGTGGACTTTTGTCAGGACAAAAGTTTTGAAAATATAGTAGGCCGCGTATACAGGGTAGTCTGTGAGGACCATTTTACGCCAGAGGATTTCATTGGATACAGATGGCGGCCTACTGCAATACCAAAACTTCGTGCTCCTCCACCCATTACTGAAGAAGTAATGCAAGTGCCACTTGCCACAGGAGAAGATCAGCCTGCTGAGACAAGGAATCAACAAGTTCCGAGTACTTCAACTCCTCTCGAATTATCACCAGACACATCCTATCCTACTACCTCATATATTTCTGCTACGTCCACACCTGTTCCTAACTGTAAAAGGAGATTACCTTTTAGCACTCCTAGTCCTGCTGACCAAATATTAACAGAGCCATCTTCTTATTCTGGAGTATAGTATGAGGACTCATATGCTGACCAAGGCAAATTTGATGATCGTTTATCTCACATGGTTACTTTATCAGATCTGTCTTATCAGGTTGATTCACTAACCTTAAAAAAATTGCAATGACAAGGAATTCACAGTTGGATACCCCCATGAAGAAGTTCCTATACAAATATGCAAAGAAAAAGTAAAGTGAAATCAAAAAATTAACTAAGAAGTGCAAGAAAATGAGACGACAAATGCAGAACCTATGTGACCCAAAGAATTTAAGTGTAAATGCAGTTCATTCTTTGAGTAAGCATATGTCTGCTGCATCTCTTCTTTGCTTGTCTTCTTACTTAAAGTCCTCATGGAAAACACCACGGGCAAGGAGATGGACTGTTGAAGAAAAGACGTTAGCTTTGTCTTTGTACAAAAGAAGTCCAAAATCTTACACATTATTTAGTAATATTTTGGCACTTCCTTGTAAAAAAACACTGAACCGTCTAGTCAACAAACTTCCTTTCAGCTCTGGGATAAATGATTAAATGTTCACCACATTGACCCAGCATGTTGATCAATTGAACAAACGGGACAGAATATGTACTCATTTTTGATGATATGTCTATAAGAGAACATTTACAATACAATTGTTCAAGTAATAGAATTGATGGGTTTGAAGATCTTGGACACAAAGGTAGGACTAGACGTGTTGCTAATCATGCCCTTGTGTTCATGGTTCGTGGGCTGTTTCGGATGTGGAAGCAACCTGTTGCTTACTACTTCAGTCACAGTAGCATGAGATCAGACATACTTGGTGAACTTATATTTTTCATCCTTGACGCTTGTTGTAAAGCTGGTCTTTACGTTGTTGCTACTGTATGTGACATGGGAGCAACAAATATTAAGGCTTTGAAAATTATGGGTTCAGCAAACTCAGAGCATCCCTATTTCCTTTTCAACAACAGACCTGTCTTTACCATCCTTGACCCTCCTCACCTCCTTAAGTGTACGAGGAACTTGTTCCTTAAATATAATGTTAATGCCATGTGGAGACTGGAAGTCTTGCTTTTGATGGAGAGGCTAAGTGGGACCACATAAAAACAGTGTTTCACTGGGACAGAGGTGTTGCAATTTTCCGGCAGCTCCACCATCTGACAAAAGAACATGTGCAGCCATTGGGGAGTCAGAAAATGAAGGTGCGTCTTGCAGCACAGGTTCTGAGCCATAGAGTTGCTGCATGTATTAACTCTGCAGTGTCATGTGGTAAGTAAAACTATTGAGGTGACAAAAACTATAACTATAGCAAAATTCCATTTTCCCATAAAAATAAGTTTTCAACAAGCATACATTATGAATAGAAATTTGATATTATTTTGACAGCATTTATTCTGCCAGTTACAACTATTAACATTTATGAAATGTAAAATTATTTTAGTATAATATATTCTTGTTGAAAAGTTTTATTTAATTAATAATGTAATTTATAGAAAGTTGAAGAATTTTTTATATCTAGCAAAAATAATTTTAGAACAACTTGTTTTTACCAAATACACCATTTAAGTCAACTTCGTAATGTACATGAAACTTTTATATGAAATATCAAAGGGTATAAACTGTCTAATTTTTTGTATGTGTGGTGTATTAGTACTGATCATAAAAGAGTTTATAAAAATATTGTAATGCACCTTAGTTCCTTAGAATATATTGTAACGGGGCTAAAAGGAAGGGTTTTTATTTATTAAAAATATCATAACTTTGTTTCCCCTGTGTGTGGCCAAACACATGTTAAATAGAAGCATTAGCAAACAAAGGAGCTGTGAGGTGAAGTCGTTACAATGGAATGTGTCGTGTTGTCCACAACGTTTTAATTCGCAGAACCTCAGTACTATGTAATGCGCCCAAATGCACAAACATCTGCGGAGCGCATAACCGACGCTTAGCGAAGTCGAGCTAAATGGCTTTTCGCGAATTTTGTTAAACATGTGCTCGGTGCACGGCAGATGCAAGATTAAGGACACACCTTTTCAGTGACATAAACCAGTGGACACCAGATTTCGTCAACGCCCGACACACGGGAATAACACGGGTTACTTGAACAGTGACGAACGATTCAGAGCATAAGGCATTGTAATTCCGCTATGCCTAGTTTTCTGGTGGGAGATTTTGTTAGTGACTCTCGCCCCAGTTAAAATAAAGTTCTCAACCCGGACGGGTGTGAAATAAAAAACGTGTACACACAAAATTTTAAATTTAACATGTAAAAAGTGAACAAAAGTTAAAAAATGATTTAATATAAATAAACAGAATCAGTGAAGTGAACGGGCGAAATAAAAGGGGAATGGCGAATTTTCGAACACTTAAAATACACGAGGCACATGGCAGCGAGAGGAGTGACGCCGTTGGGTAACCCATCAGAATAATTTCAATTTTTTTATTACAAGGGGTTTTTCAAATATGTTAATATAAAAGGGGTTTTATAATGGAATGAGAGTAGAGTGTGCAGCAATCTGGGTCGTCTCTAATATAAGTATATAAAAGTCTATAAGAAAATAAAATAATTAGGTTCATGTATTAAGAAATATATATTTGTCTGTATAAAAATGATTCAAGGTCTTGGTTATGTTTTAAATAATAAAAATTGCTGTTAAGGATGTGAAGGCAGAGAAGTTTAAGTCAGTAGTAAATCTGAGTAACTTTGAGTAAAATTTTGAAAGTAAATAACTAAAATGTTGAAGGTTTAAAGAACAAAATAAAATTTTAATTTGTTTCTCTTCATAAATGCGAGTTGAGTCTGTTACTAATATAACCTTGAAATCACCCTTGCATTTCAACGTTCGTGTGACGAACTCTGGGCTCAGAGGGCAAAACAAGGTAAGTGGAAGATAAATAATTTTAGGATTTTAATGTATTAAAATGTAATTAACTTCACAAATGGCGTCCGAAGCAGGGACAGTTTTTATAGATTGAAATTAAAATATAAAGACCACACCTACAAATAAAATGCAAGTTTGATTTAAGGTTGAGTAACGGTACGCCAAAAAATACGTAGAAGTACGTAATTTACGCATTATTTACTTAAGATTGAAATTGTGTTATGAGGAATTAAATTAATTAGAGTAAATTAACAAGTCTTATAAAAGACTAAATAATGGATACTAATGAAAATAGTAACAATGAAGTCAGCTTCACTGACAGCCAGACAGAAAGTCAAATAAATAGCGATTCTGGTATTCAAACAGAGTCACTATCAATAAGTGACAGTAACGTAGACGGATCTGTATTAATTAGTGAGGGGGGAGCAAATTCCACTCCTATTACAACTAAAACAAGTATAAAAGAAAAAGAATTGTCATTAGAGGACATATTTGATTTTATGAAAACTAATTTCAGTAAAGTCAATACCAAATTTGATGAACAGAAAAACGAAATCCAAGAAATTAAAAGTAGTGTCAATGAGAAATTAGATGAACAGAATAGTCGATTCAATGAACAAAATATTACATTTGACATACAGAATAATAAGTTAACGAGTTAAAAAGCCAAATTATTGAAATTAATAAGCGTTTCGAAAATACTAACGAAGCATTTGTTAGCAAATGTAACGATTTAAGTACCAAATTAGATGATGTAGTGGAGAGTATAGACCATAAATTAACGAAAGAGAGGAGAAAATTGACAAACAAATTTGTGAAATCACACAAAATATTAAAAACAAAATCAGTAATGTAAATGAGCAAATGACAGACAAAATTAAAAATCAAGTCAAAGAGCAGTGTGTAGAAATAGAAAATAAATGTATAAATAAAATTGATGAACATAATAATGACGTAGAAATTAAAATAATGGAAGTAGAAAGTGCATGTAAACAAGCAATACAAGAGAGTGTGGGGGTTATTAATAAACATAACCTTCAATATGCAAATAAATACGATAACAAGTTTAGCATGATAGAACAGAATATCATAGAAATCAAAGATGAATTACATGTGGCCGTAAGCCAAAATATAAATAGTGTTGCGGAGCGAGTAGTATATACTTGCAAAGCAAAAGATGACATAGAACTCGAACAATTTAATTGTGACAACCGTAGAGTACACACGATGCAATTTTTGAATAGGGTAAGGGAATTCAACCGATTTAATAATAGTAGTTGGGAGATTAAATTGTTAAAAATTTTAAAGTGTTTTAAGGGTAATTCCGAAATATGGGCGGAAGTACATAATACAGAGTGGAGTAGTTATGAGAAATTTGAGTTAGCATTCCGAAACAAGTATTGGTCAGAAGAGGACCAAGAAATTTTACGTAGCAAAATAATGGGAATGGGGAATTTTGGGAGAATAAATAACCATTTAACCATGTATGTAATGACAATATTTAATGAAGCCAAGTACCTAGAACTGCCGTTGCCGTTCCGGTCATTCGTGAGACATATTAGCAAACACCTGCCCAGAGAGGTACAGATTATGTTAATGACGAGAGAAATAGTGGATATAAATGAACTAGAAAATATGTTAGACGTATTACAAAACATTGGGGAACGCGAAGTAGGGAGGCGTCCAAATCCACCAGTGGTACTAAATAACGACAATTACCATCAGTATAGGGGAACACCAAACTTTCATAGAGGAGCACGTGGGGGAAATTTTGACAGTAGAGGCGAGAGTTGGCGATGTATAGACTGTAATGTTGATAACTATTCAATAAGAACAACCTGTTTTAGGTGTCATAAGAACAGGGAATGTATACGTAGGGAGAGAATGCATCACCAGCCAAATCAGCAGCAAAGAGGAGCAGAACACAATAGAGGAGCGCCGAGAGGAGGTGGAAACAACAACCGAGGCAGAGGAGGAAATAACCAAGCCGTGGCAGGTCCCTCCACGGTAAACTAGAAAGGACAATGGAGAATCGG
This sequence comes from Magicicada septendecula, assembly GCA_034769895.1. Classification (NCBI taxonomy): domain Eukaryota; kingdom Metazoa; phylum Arthropoda; class Insecta; order Hemiptera; family Cicadidae; genus Magicicada; species Magicicada septendecula. The sequence goes on from CM068373.1 coordinate 228,087,617, forward strand.
GCCCAGCCATTGTCAACGGAGAACCGGGTCCAAGTGACAGACGAATATCAGAGTCATATAATCAAAGTGGACATGGCGAAGGAGTTATTGGAAGAGGAGGACACCAAAGTTATGGAACACAAAACCGGATTGACGGAGGTGGTAGTCACCATAGAAGGTAAGGGTTATAAAACATTGATTGACACAGGTAGTGAGATATCAGTAATTTCTGAGAATGTAATGGGAGAATTAAAAGAAATAAATAAAAGTATACCATCGTTGCCAGTTGCGGGAGTCACAGTAGTGGGGATAACTGGAGTAAGAAGTAAAAGAATAACTAGACAAGTACAATTAAATATATTGATAAACAAAATTGAATTTGAAAACACATTTCTAGTGGTTAAGGGGCTGAGTTTAGATGTAATATTAGGAAATGATTTTTTGGAGAGAAATGGGGCAATAATAGATTTCAATAAACAAATAGCAGAATTTGACAATGGGAGTAAACCAGTCAGAGTTAATTTTAAGAAAGTAGCAGATGAAGTTAAAGTTACAGGGATAAAAATGATACAAAAGCAGGTGGGCGATGGAGATATAGAAACTAAAGTAAATATGTGTCGAGAGAGTGAGATGGTTGAAAATGAGGAGAGAGTGATGCATGTGAGTGATGAGAGTGTGTGGGTAAATAGAGCTAATAAATTTTTTAATGAGGGTGTAGTTGTAGGAAGTACTCAGCGACAGGAGTTGTGGACCGTTTTAGAGATGTGTTTGATGAATCACCAGGGAGAGCTAAGGATTATATATGTGAGCTGAAGGTTCGGGAACACTCACCCTACATGCAGAGGAGTTATCCAGTACCATTTTCAAAGAGGAGAGCAGTGCAGGAGGAATTAGACCGAATGATGAAGGGAGACATCATTGAAAGATCGATATCGCCATACTCAAACCCGTTAGTGGTAGTGATTAAGAAGGATGGAAAGGTAAGACTATGCCTAGACGCTAGAAAAATAAACCAGATTATTATACCTGACCGGGAGTCACCGGAACCAATTAATGAAATTTTACAAAAATTTAGCAGCGTTAAGTACCTGACGTCATTAGACTTAACAGCAGGATACTGGCAGGTGCCATTAGCAGCAGAGAGTCGGAGGTATACTGCATTTCTATTCAATGGTAAGAACTATCAATTCAAACGTCTACCATTTGGGTTAAACACCAGTGTTGCTAGCTTTATCAAATGTTTAGATAGTATATTACAACCTAAAGATTTAGATTTTTTAACAGTGTACGTTGATGACATATTGATAGCATCCAGAACATTCCCTGAACATTTAGAGCATATAGAATATGTGTTAGACAAATTACAGAAGGGGGGGTCTGACAGTTAATTGGGATAAATCAAAGTTCTTACAAACAGAAATACATTTCTTAGGTTTTATTATTAGTCAAGAGGGAATTTTAGCTAACCCGGATAAGGTAGAAGCTATTAGGCGCTTCCCAGAACCAAAAAACATTAAACAATTACAAAGCTTTTAAGGTCTGTGCAATTTCTATAGAAAATTCCAAAAAAATTACGCACACACCGCATCCAGGTTAAGTGCAGTTTTACAAAAGAATAAACAATGGAGATGGGGAGAACAGGAAAGGGAGGCGTTCGAGGAGATAAAACGGAAATTTTCAAACATGATTATGATGAATCATCCTGATTTTTTGAAAACCTTTTATTTACAGACTGACGCCAGTAACGTCGCCTTGGGCGCAGAATTGTATCAGGAGGACAGTGACAAGGAACATAATACGATAGCTTTCGCCAGCAGATCTCTTTTGGCCGCGGATAGAAACTATACCACCACAGAGAAGGAGCTACTGAGCATCGTGTTTGTGGTAGGAAAGTTCCGGACGTACATCTTGGGGAACCAGACAGTGTCTGGACAGACCACAAGGCGTTGTCATTTTCGAATTCTTGCAAATTAACGCACAGTCGTCTAACCAGGTGGGTATTAGCTTTACAAGAATACAACTTTTCCTGGGAGTACATAAAGGGGTCATATAATAAAGTACCAGACACACTTTCCAGGGTAGATATTATAGAAAATAAAACAGGTAGGGACCTTAAAGAGATAGAAATTTTTAGATTAACTACAGAAGATAGAATTTTTGGTGAGGAGTTAAGGGACATTAAGAATATGCAAAGATCTGAAAATAAATTGGGTAAAATAATTGTTAGTTTAGAAACGGATGTAGATGGGTCTGAATATAGTACATGTTTTCAAGTATATCAAGGGATTCTGTTTAAAAAAGTAGAAGGGGTGAGCGTGATTGGAGACTAATTATACCAGAAGGGTTGGTAGATAAAATTATTTGGGATTGCCATATAAGGTATGGGCATTTTGGGGCAAAAAAGTGTACTAATGTTTTAAAGGAATCATGTGTATTTAAAAATATGGAGAGGAGAGTTAGAAGAGTGTTAAGAATTTGTGATTTGTGTCAGAAGTCAAAAGTAGTGAATTATAGAGTAGAAGGGGAGATGAATTATATAAAAGTTGAGAGACCATTCAATTTAGTTGCAGTTGATTTGTATGGGCCATTGCCCAGAGGTAGAGGTGGTGTGTTGTATGTATTTGTAGTTTTAGACACTTTTTCGAAATTTGTTAGATTGTATAGTATTAAGAGAGCGACGAGCAAAGTCCTCAGCGAAAAAATAGTAAGAGATTACATGATTAATGTAGGGAAACCAAAAATAATTTTATCTGACCACGGACCACAGTTTATCAGCGGCAAGTGGGGACAGACGCTTGGGTGGGAAGGCATCATACCCAAGCATACGGCAGTTTACCATCCACAGTCGAACCAGGCAGAACGGGTGATGAGAGAGATTGGTAGGATATTTCGGGCGTATTGTCACGCCAAGCACACAGAATGGCCATCCTACGTTAAGAAAGTAGAGGAGTGGCTGAATTGTACCACCCATGAATCCACCGGGTTTATGCCGCATGAATTGATCAGAGGAACGAGACCACCCAGAATATTGGAACAACTTTTTGAATACCCACCAGAAAATCAAATTATTGACGTAAATATGAAGATCAGATTGGCAAATGAAAATTTACTTACAAAAGGAGAAAGGAGAAAGCAGAGACATGATGCGAAAGGTAAATGGACCAAATATGAGGTAGGTCAGTTAGTGTTGGTAAAGAGACATGATGTGTCGAGTGCACAAGATAAAGAAATAAAGAAGTTTTTCCTGTTATATGAAGGGCCATATAAAATTGTAGAAGTAAAGATGCAAAATGCGTATGTGTTACGGAATCAAGCAACACAGGAGATAGTGGGTACACAAAATGCGACGAACTTGAAGTTATATAGGTCACATTAAACGTTTGAATTTGATAGATAATATTAAGATGTTGTTTTATGTTTCAGAAGGGACTCACCCCCATTTTCGGGTGGTCACGACCTTACCAGTTCTGGCCGTGGTTTTTGGCAATTGGAGGCGGGCCATGGTTGGAGGAGCTTCCTTCAGGTGGGGAAACAACGATGGTCCGGCTCCACCAAAATTGGTAGAGATTTGAAATTTCACCACATGTTGAACGGGGAGGGAGACCCCTAAAGGTACGTGACACGAATTATATTTTTCACACTCAAGGTGCAGCGGCTAGGTGTACCTGTCACGTGCCAGCACTGCTTCGAGTGTTTGTAAATAGTTATGGAGGCAATATGTATTAAAGGCAGTGCATTCAAATAAATAATAAATTTAGCCATTGACAGCAGTTCCAGTGTAGTCTGAAAAGACGAATTTTGTAACAAGGGGTTTGGGGAATGGATAGATGGCGGGTTTGGATAAATGGTAGGAGAGGGGGTGTAGGTTTGGTTTAGAAGGGGAACGTGAATTCACGTAGTGGATCTATCTAGTCCCTATTCTCCTTGCGGCAAAACCCCGGCTTTTCGGGCGATCTCGGCCTTACCAACCCATTAGTGTTAAGGATAAAATTAGCCTCCAATGTAAATAGTTATCAATATATAATTTGGAATGTTTATAATTTTAAATTTATGTCAATAGCTGTATTTTATTTTAGTAAATAAGTGACCAAGTATAATTGTAAAGTTCGTAGTACCAGTGAGAGTTGGGACATACAGAAGTGTATAGAATAAAATAGAAACTGGTTATCATACAAGATATGTGGGTAATTTTGGGGGGTTGTGTGGTGTTAATAGAAGTGATATATAATGGAATGTAGAGACTGCAACTGTAGAAGGACATTAAGTTTAGCTATAAGTAGGCTAGTACAGTGGTGGCATGTGCTACTGTAGGTAGCCGTAAGTGTTGGGGAGTAACAGAGAGTGTTACCTCCATCGGAGGCCAAACTGGCGTAAAATACACTGCACAACTTTTATATAATTTTATATTATATGTTGATTTGTTGCCGTGCAGTGTATTATAAAACGAAGTCAAACATGCTTGAAATGAAAGATGATTTCCCCGCCTTTTCGGGCGATTACTGCCTTACCAGCACTAATCGTGGTTTTGGAAGGCGGCCAGCTATGCCAAAAAAATTGTTAGCCTGACAATAGTTGGCTTGAAATTGGTATAGATTTGAAATTATTGGGGGGGATGACTTAGGGGAAATCCCCGAACTATGGAACAGCGGCTGCCACTCTGTTCGCGTGGGAACAGTAAACCAGATGGTAGACCCGCATTAAGGGCTTGTAAATATGAAACAATAGATATGATGATATCTAGCTATTTTAAAATGTAACGCAGAAGCAAGGACAAGGAGATGTTAAATTCCTCCACCAATGCCGTCCTTGTGGAAGCAACTGGGCGCCACAGTCCAGTGGGGGGTACAATAGTGTGTGTGGTTAAGGAGGTTACCCAGGGGGGTAACGAATTAAAATTTGGTAACTTAATGATGGTGACTCACTACTGAGATGACTAAATAATTTTGTTTTGATTTGAGAAAAGGGGTGCAGTAGATTTTTATTATACTGTGTTTATTATGTCTTATAAATGTATTAGTTTATTGTGTTAGAGGTAAGGATTGATAAACTGTGTAATTTGTATAATTTTGAAATGTGTCTATAGAAAGGTCAGGCACCTTGGCAAGAAAATCAGCTGATTGCTGGAGTTAGATATGTAATATGTCACTTATAAATAATTTGCAAATTTGAATATAATTGATGTTCGAATATAATGATTTCAATGTGGTTAAAGATTTTAATTTAAATGATGATATTTAAGATATTTGGGATAGTTAAGAATTTTAAAGGTAATGTAAAAGGTGGTAAAGTTGATTTTGGGGGATTAATATTTTGATAGGATATTTAAATCAGTCCATGTTAAGCTTAAAGGGGTACTAGAGAGAATAATATTGTTGTGAATTAATGTAAGGTAGAATTTGAGAGGTAATAGTGACACAGTAGCTATGGTAAAATATGTAGAGTAATGATTGATATATTGAGGTAATAGATAAATGGAGATATTTTTGTAGACGAAAATGATGTTTTGGAAGAGTAATTAGTTGATGGTGATTTTGTAAAGGGGGGTGGTGTGTAAGGAGTCCGCAACAAAAGGTGTTGGGACAGGAAGGGACAGATTAGCGCCGGAAAGGGTTACCTAGGGGAAGTCCAGGAACCAACATAAGGGAGTGAGCGCTGGGAGGGGAACACACATCCTGAGTACAAAGGGGTAGAGAGTATTTTTTTTTTCAATAAGGGTAGAATGATGTGATATGAGTTGAGTAGTAAGTTGGGTTTAGAGAGTGATTGGGAGATGTTTTGATAGAGAACGGGTGCCATGTTAGTTAAAGCTGTTAGGGATGTTAGAGTCAGAGGGGGGAAGATTATAAATGTATACATGCCAAGTTGATAAAATGAGTTATTATGAATAATTAAGTCACCCAAACTAATTGAGAACGGAAATGTTAAAGAAAGAAAGCCATAGCCAAAATGTATAAAATTAATGGAAGCAAGTGACAGATTTTAATAGAAGTTGAAACTAATTAAAGCAAGAAAATGTGTAATTTTTGGTCAATATAAATGTCAATTTTATTGTTAATTGCAATAATAACCATGTTAATTTTAAAGGTCTTATTGTATTGTGTTTGAAGATAAAAAATTTTAAAAATGTTTTATGTACGTTATGATGTAACTGGGTGTAACATATGTATGTCAAGGCCGTTGACTTGACCCAAAGAGATCAGCTGATGGTTGATGTTATAGACAAGACCAGTTTCTGGCAATTGATTGATGCAATTTGATCGCTTAATTGAATTAAATGATTTTGATTTTTTCCGAAAAGGAAAAAATAATATTTTGATAAAAAAAAAAAAAAGGTGATGTGTGAATTTAAAGTGTATTATTGTTTATGTGTATTATTAGTGCGTTATTGAGTTATATTGTTTAGAATATAGAGTATTAAACATTAATCATGTTTAATAAGATGTTCAATTTGTTTTTTCTTTGTGATTGTTGTAGTGGAGAAAATTAATAGAGTTGATGGATTCATACAAGAGATTTTTATTTTTATTTTGAGAAAGTAATGGTAATATGACAATTTGATTTTAATTTAAACGAAATTTTGAATTTGAAAATAAATTTTGTTAGGATGTATTAATAAGTATATGTATGCGCCCAGTATTGCTGAAGGCGACCCAGTATGCATGACAAGGGGGAACATATCGGTTGAGGATCTGGCATGGTATAGGGCCAGGGATTTGGAGTTTGGGGTGGCATGTTAGAAGGTTAGGTGCGCTGTGGTGCGTGTCTGTTCGATTTTATGGTGTTGCGATCTCGAATAGAGAAGTCCAGTAATATCGTTCAGGTGCAGCCATAGTTGCCGAACCAGGGGGGTAGTTTACCCATGATGTGTAAGAACTAATGGGGGGGTTGTTGGCACCATATCCTCACCGATCCTCTTAGGAGTTTGGCAATGAGATTTCTTCTGTTTCGGCAGAAGATCTCTCATTGGGGGGTATTGTAACGGGGCTAAAAGGAAGGGTTTTTATTTATTAAAAATATCATAACTTTGTTTCCCCTGTGTGTGGCCAAACACATGTTAAATAGAAGCATTAGCAAACAAAGGAGCTGTGAGGTGAAGTCGTTACAATGGAATGTGTCGTGTGGTCCACAACATTTTAATTCGCAGAACCTCAGTACTGTGTAATGCGCCCAAACGCACAAACATCTGCGGAGCGCATAACCGACACTTAGCGAAGTCGAGCAAAATGGCTTTTTGTGAATTTGGTTAAACATGTGCTCAGTGCACGGCGGATGCAAGATTAAGGACACACCTTTTCAGTGACGTAAACCAGTGGACACCAGATGTCGTCAACGCCCGACACACGGGAATAACACAGGTTACTTGAACAGTGACGAACGATTCAGAGCATAAGGCATTGTAATTCTGCTATGCCTAGTTTTCTGGTGGGAGGTTTTGTTAGTGACTCTCGTCCCAGTTAAATAAAGTTCTCAACCCGGACGGGTGTGAAATAAAAAAACGTGTGCACACAAAATTTTAAATTTAAGATGTAAAAAGTGAACAAAAGTTAAAAAATGATTTAATATAAATAAACAGAATCAGTGAAGTGAACGGGTGAAATAAAAAGGGGAATCGCAAATTTTCGGACACTTAAAATACACGAGGCACATGGCAGCGAGAGGAGTGACGCTGTTGGGTAACCCATCAGAATAATTTCAAATTTTTTTTTCACACAGGGTTCTTCAAATATGTTAATATAAAAGGGGTTTTTATAATGGAATGAGAGTAGAGTGTGCAGCAATCTGGGTCGTCTCTAATATAAGTATATAAAAGTCTATAAGAAAAGAAAATAATTAGGTTCATGTATTAAGAAATATATATTTGTCTGTATAAAAATGATTCAAGGTCTTGTTTATGTTTTAAATGATAAAAGTTGCTGTTAAGGATGTGAAGGCAGAGAAGTTTAAGTCAGTAGTAAATTTGAGTAACTTGGAGTAAAATGTTAAAAGTAAATAACTAAAATGTTGAAAGTTTAAAGAATAAAATAAAATTTTAATTTGCTTCTCTTCATAAATGCGAGTTGAGTCTGTTACTAATATAACCTTGCAATCATCCTTGCATTTCAACGTTCGTGTGACGAACTCTGGGCTGAGAGGGCAAAACAAGGTAAGTGGAAGATACATAATTTTATGATTTTAATGTATTAAAATGTAATTAACTTCACAATATGTAATTAATATGATACAAAATTAATTATTTCTGTATTAGTATTGACATAATTTGATTTATTCTATTTGATTTTTTCTTATCTATTTTTAATCTTTATTATTTTTTAGGAATTGTAGAACCTTCTGCAATGACAACTGCAGCATTTGTTAAAGAATGCGACAACCTATTCGACTCTTTCAATGGCTGCATCAAAAACAAGTCAGGAAAACCTCTTCGGTCTCCACTTAGTGATGACAGCAAACGCATGGCATTTTGGCAGCAGGCTGTACACTTCGTCAACACGTGGCAATTCCAGAGGCCAGATCGGCGGACATTTAGGCCACCATCACAGGATGGCTGGCTGACAACCATAAATGCAGTAATGCAATTATGGAAGTCAGTCACAGAAGAATGTCAAGAAATTCGATTTTTATCAGTTAGATGTCTGAATCAAGATCCACTGGAGAATGTTTTTGGTTCTGTTCAAGCGAACTGTGGAGCCAATAACAACCCTACTGTGCTACAGTTTGTTGATGCTCTTAAGACCTGCATCATCAATGGGCTTGCATTTCAGAATCTTAAAAATGCTAACTGCCTGGATGATGATGCAGATCTTTTAAGTAATCTTCAAACTTTCCTTGGTTCTGACATTCTGACTGATAAATGCAGTGCATTTACTCCATACACTGCTGACACCAATTCCGTTACTTGTGACAAAGAGCCTGACATCTCATTTAATGTGAATCGGTTGTCCACAGCGTATGTAAGTGGATTTACTGCCAGAAAACTTTTAGGCAATAGTACATGTGATGACTGCAGAGCAGGTCTCTGCTCCAATGACACAAATAAACTTTCTCATCTGGGTATTCTATTCAGAGAGTACACTGAGGGCACAGAAGCACGGCTTACATATCCATCAGAAAATTTGGTTACCTGTGTTTCTCAATGTACTAACATTGTGGATGAAATACTGGATGAGAAATGCTATTTGGACAAGTTGACAGAAGTCGTCATGTGTGCAATTACATAAAAAGTTAGTTCCACATGGCTGATGAACTGCTGTGAAGTCCATTATGAAACAAACTTACATTTTTTTTAAATTATATTTAAAACATGTGTTAGGTGGTGGGTTAGGAGAAGAAACAATGAACTGCATAACAAATAAATTTGTACATGTTTTAAATATTTATATTAATTTTATATGAAATTTAATTAACGTAATATATTCATTAATGGAAAGATGGTATCTGCACCAAATGATATGCTGTACTTTTTAATGTGGGTATTAAATTCTGAGAGTACAGAGTCTAACGTATCCATCAAAAAATTTAGTCATGTGTGTTGCTCAGTATTCAAGTTTGTGGATAAAATACTTGATAGCAAAAGTCATCAAATTTGATCGGCAGAAGTTGTATGTACTATTAAATAAGCTAGATTTTAATTGATTTGGGCTGTTGTATAGTTCATTATCAGACATGTAAAAACATTTGTAGACTCCTATAAAATATGTATAGTCTCATGGTGCAGACATAAAAACAATTGTTTAGTTGAAACAAAAAGGTATGTTAAAAATCACTAAATAATTGGCCAATAATTGATTATGACAATGTATTGCTTTGGTGTAAGGATGGTCTCTGCTCTGTAAGGATCAGTGTGTTAATCTTGTAAATGAAGTACTTTATGTCAGTATATCAATTGTGACGGTACAAACGTCCGTCTGAAGGAATTATGGTATTCAGGAATCTTGTATTGTATTTTTATTGTGTTTTCATATGTAAAAGAGGGTTAGGTCAACTTCCCCTATGTTTAAATACACGACGCAGTTTCATCGGTATAATTCGTCTCAAGGCCAAGAGCGTACGTGCGAAATAAGAAGTACTCGATGGTTGCACTGATCGACAACGCTGACTTGTCATAACGAAATATGACACACGTCATAATAGTGACGAAAGACAATACCGTCATCTGTCTCAAACAAAGGATTTTTAAGGGTTAATCCCCACCACACGTCAATAATACGACAATATGTCTGCCCAGTCGGCAGAAGAGCTTCATGGAGTGAGCACGTTTAAAAGTGTGCTGGTGTAAATGTTACCAGCCAAAGTGTTATAAATCATTAATATGTAACTGTTATATCAAATATTAAAAAAAATTAATAACAATTAACAATGTAGAGTCAGTGCAAGAGAGACAGACAATCAGGAAAAGTACGCCCAACACCGGGCGAGCCATGGGCAGCATCTGAACCACACGGAAACCTCGGCCTTTCAGGAAAGTGCAAAGTTAATTAATACCTCTTTTACCAAATAAGCGAGCTCGAGATAATATGAACAGCAAAATTTATTAAACCAAAAATTATTAAATATATAATGAGAGAGAGAGAGCGATAGAGAGTGTCAGAGAACAGGCCGGCCGCGTCTTTTAAAAGAGGCGTTGGTTTGTGTTTAATAACCTTCCAATGGTAATATTAGAGAAATTAAATACTGCAGTATAAAATGTTTGTGTTTTTGATGTATAGAAGTAAAGAGAAAATAATTATTGGGAACGTAAGATATTAATACTGAGCGGAAGTTAAATGGCCGCCATGTGGTAGGTGCGGTTGTGATGTTAAAAAAGAGGTCGAAATATATAAATAAATAAAATTCACTGCCAGAACTTACCTGTTTGCTTTCGCAACTACTTACCTCGTGTTAAATTTCATCAGAAGACCAAGGTCGCCACGATTATTTTTTATAGGAAAAATATCGAAAACCTTTATTCTCCACCTTAAATAAAAGGGACAATTTAGCTATCTGACCCCGCCCAATTAATAATTCAGAAAGATCCCGGAATGTTAGACGAATTTTGCCGCACAGAATTGAGAAAATGGTAATGACGAAATAACTTAGTCTAACACATTTTTTGAAAAGTAATTATGATTTTTTAATGATCGAATATCGCAATGTTTGTTTTCCAAATACATTTACTTATATGTTTTCAAAGGTTATGTAACTCTGGTTCATACATCTTATTTTCTACACTTAAATAATACTACTTACTCCTAAGTACTTACTACTAAGAAGATAGCCCAGCTTTGCTCACGCACTCTATCACACCATTTACAAACCCCTTATAAAATATTGTATACAACAGAAAAATAGTTATCCTTTACGGATCCCGGTCTCCTTTTATATTAATTTGAAGTACGCGAGGCCGGCCGAACACGTGTTTTCGTTCCGGTTACATTGTCCGTTATTCACTGTTCTCCAATTGTCACTGCACTGTACCCGTTTATAACATCGTTCAATTCCTCGGGTCCCAGTCGGTCTGAGCGATATTGTTGAATTGATTACATCTTATGAAAACTCGACCAACCGGGCCCGACACGAAAATGTAGGCGTCTGTGTCTGTACTCTGTTGCTCGTGGACTCTTAACGTAGACTGCATCGCTTCTCTGGCAAGCGGGCGGAAACTCATGTTCACTGCCAACGGATCTCGTCGTTGTTCAAAGTTGATTTGTTACTGTTTATTGGCTAACTACATACCACATAGTGATTTTTTCCGTAGTGAGTGCCGACGATATTCGGCGCTGCTAGACTGACGTCACGAACAGGAGGCGGTCCTTAGGTCTTCATATCCGGCCTCATGGTAAAGGAAACTGCAACAATTCCCCTCTAGGCCATTTTGAGTTTTCTGAAGGAGCGTCACTCCAGCGCGCATACCTGTCGCACGTGCGTGCGCCGTCACATTCACGCACAGTTCTGAGAAAACTTAGGGTGATGCCTACCTCGGTACTAATTTCACAACGGAATATTACGTCTTGCCTTTGTTCTCAAACTGTTATAGTCTTTACGTGTTCTGTTACAATAGTATCAAAATTTGCACAACATTTTTATGAAACCCCGAAAATTGAAATAAAATGAAATACAAATACCCCATAAATGCAATAAATAAAATTACCCGATTCTGACACGTTACAATACCCCCCCAATGAGAATTCTTCTGTCCAAAACGGAAGAAATCTCATTGATAAAACCCCTAAGAGGACCGGTGAGGAACTGGTGCCAACAACCCCCTTGTTCTTACTCCGCATGGGTAAACGACCCCCCTGGCTCGGCGACCATGGATGCATCTGAACGAGATCACTGGACTTCTCCGTAAGAGATCCCAACACCGAGAAGTCGAACAGACACGCACTACGGCGCACCTCGCCTTCTAACATGCTACCCCAAAAATACAACACCCTGCCTTAGACTATGCCAGATCCTCCACCGATATGTTTCCCCTTTTATGCAAGCTGAGCTGCCTTTAGCAGATACTGGGCTCACACACACTCCCATTACATATTGAAAATTGAACTGAAAATTTCTTTAAAATTTATTAAAATACCACTCACTGGTCGTTTCCATTTAAAATCAAATCATAAATTTTGTATATATTTTAAATTATTCTCTTCAGTAGGTTTTTTCTGTTATTGCTGTTAGTTAAAATAAATCAATTGAAACATTTCTTATAATTAAGAATATCCTTAACCTAACATGGATTACCTAGAGTCTAACAATACAATTCAATAGCATAATTCAATAAAACTAAACATGGTTAGTACACAAACAATAAAATAATCAAAGTTTAAAATATCCCTTAGCTGGCAGGCGCAAAATCAAGTTTTTTTTTTTTTTTCAAAAAATATTTTCCAAAAAATTTAAAATTCAAAAAAAATTTTAAATTTATTAAAATGTTTCCTTTACATATAGAAATTATTTAAAATTTGTTTAAATTGATCAAAAAACACAAGTTGAATTGTCTTCCATACTATTAACTTATATGACCTCACTCTCAGCTGATCCAAACTAGGTCAAGTCCACAACCTTGACTTACATACGTTATGTACCATTATATCTGAAAATACACCTAACATCTGTAAAATTCTGTCTTGACACACAAAATATAATAAAATAAAACATTTAAAACTAACAAACATTATTATATATAATAATCAAGTTGACATTTAAATGATTTAAAATAAACACTTCTTAATTTTACATTATTTCCGCATTCTATCAAAATTTCGTCACTGGTTGCAAAATAAAATTTTATATTCTTGTTATAAATCTCTTTCTTTATTTAACAATCTTATTCTCCATCACTGTGGGTGATTTAAATATTTATCTCATTTAATTTACTACTTGATCGGTATACATATATATATAATCTTTCTCCCTCTGACTCTAACCTCTACCAACTGTAACTCACATGACACCCATCTCTATCAAAAGCATCTACTAATCAATCTCTAAACCCCAACTTATCATTAAACTCAATTCGCCACCTTCTCTCAATATATATAAAAAAATACTCTCTAACCCTTTGTACTTAGGATACGTGTTCCCCCCCCCCCAAAAGCTCATTTCCCATTATTTGGTCCCTGGATTCTACCTGAGGCGACCCCTTCCCACTAAATCGGTCCCATCCCGTCCCAAACCTTGTTGCGGACTCCTACATTACACTACCCCCTACTACAAAATTGCCATCCCCAAAATCTCAATCTTATTACCTCACTTCAACTACAACAAAATAACATCATCAATTATAAACATCAATACATCACTCAATATTCTACATATATTCTCCGTGACTACTGTGTCAACACCAATACTTCTCAATACTCTCATCATTTATTTTCACCGTATCGATTTCAGATACTAATTCTTCAAATACACTACTATCAATATTACATTCATTATTTTCGACATTATTGTTATTATTTGTTAACTCTTTATCTGGTATCGCATTTTTGCACTTGTCAATACAATTTTCATTTGTTTTATTTTCTTTGGATTCATTACAACTACTTCCATTCTCTCCACACTCTGTTCTAATTTACTCAAACTATTTTTTATTGTTTCATGGGTATTCTGACGTCTATTAATCTCATTAATATCATTTTTTAATTCATCAAAACGATTATCATTACTGTCAAAACGTTTATTTAACTCATTAAATTCACTCTTCTGTTCACTGAATTTATTTAACATAGATATTCTGTCCATATCTAGCATTGTTTGTATCCTTTTAAACATTTCGTAATTATCGTCAGATTTTTTTACTTTGGCTATGTGTCGATTGACGTTCGACATCTTTCATTATTTTTGATTCAGTTATTTCTGCATTACTGTCAGTGAAGCTGACTTCTTCATTATTTGCCATTTTTTACCTTATACTTAAACAACTGTAAATCACAATAAAACAAACCTACCCTACTCGCACGTGCGTAACTATGTGCGATACAATTTTTACAAATTCGTCATTACCACATCCTATTTTCTGTGCATTAAAATAGGTCTATCTCGTATAAATAAAATTAAAACGAAAATCCTGGCAGGATCGCCAGTGTGATGTTAAAAAAGAGGTCGAAATATATAAATAAATAAAATTCACTGCCAGAACTTACCTGTTTGCTTTCGCAACTACTTACCTCGTGTTAAATTTCATCAGAAGACCAAGGTCGCCACGATTATTTTTTATAGGAAAAATATCGAAAACCTTTATTCTCCACCTTAAATAAAAGGGACAATTTAGCTATCTGACCCCACCCAATTAATAATTCAGAAAGATCCCGGAACGTTAGACGAATTTTGCCGCACAGAATTGAGAAAATGGTAATGACGAAATAACTTAGTCTAACACATTTTTTGAAAAGTAATTATGATTTTTTAATGATCGAATATCACAATGTTTGTTTTCCAAATACATTTACTTATATGTTTTCAAAGGTTATGTAACTCTGGTTCATACATCTTATTTTCTACACTTAAATAATACTACTTACTCCTAAGTACTTACTACTAAGAAGATAGCCCAGCTTTGTTCACGCACTCTATCACACCATTTACAAACCCCTTATAAAATATTGTATACAACAGAAAAATAGTTATCCTTTACGGATCCCGGTCTCCTTTTATATTAATTTGAAGTACGCGAGGCCGGCCGAACACGTGTTTTCGTTCCGGTTACATTGTCCGTTATTCACTGTTCTCCAATTGTCACTGCACTGTACCCGTTTATAACATCGTTCAATTCCTCGGGTCCTGGTCGGTCTGAGCGATATTGTTGAATTGATTACATCTTATGAAAACTCGACCAACCGGGCCCGACACGAAAATGTAGGCGTCTGTGTCTGTACTCTGTTGCTCGTGGACTCTTAACGTAGACTGCCTCGCTTCTCTGGCAAACGGGCGGAAACTCATGTTCACTGCCAACGGATCTCGTCGTTGTTCAAAGTTGATTTGTTACTGTTTATTGGCTAAGTACATACCACATAGTGATTTTTTCCGTAGTGAGTGCCGACGATATTCGGCACTGCTAGACTGACGTCACGAACAGGAGGCGGTCCTTAGGTCTTCATATCCGGCCTCATGGTAAAGGAAACTGCAACAATTCCCCTCTAGGCCATTTTGAGTTTTCTGAAGGAGCGTCACTCCAGCGCGCATACCTGTCGCACGTGCGTGCGCCGTCACATTCACGCACAGTTCTGAGAAAACTTAGGGTGATGCCTACCTCGGTACTAATTTCACAACGGAATATTACGTCTTGCCTTTGTTCTCAAACTGTTATAGTCTCCACGTGTTCTGTTACAATAGTAGCAAAAATTTGAACAACATTTTTATGAAACCCTGAAAATTGAAATAAAATGAAATACAAATACCCCATAAATGCAATAAATAAAATTACCCGATTCTGACACGTTACACGGTATAAGCCGCCATTTGTAATTTGAATATTACTATGCAAATGAAGTAACAATTAAACAAAGTTTTTACACCTTTCAATGGTAATCAGTCTTATTATTTCGTACAACCCCAATGTTTCTGCGCTTTCGCTTATAGAACTCTGGACCCTGGGCATAAAATATAGTGTGTGTGATGGGAGCACGTGCTTACCGGAAATGTTACAAACACGTGGTGAGTAAACAGAAATATGTATGTATGTATCATTTATGTATTTATATTAATAAAAAAGGTGAGTAAATACACAATGTCGCCCAGAACTAGGGACTTTATTATTTATAAATATATGAGTAAATACACAGTGGCGCCCGAACAGGGACATTGTATAAAATAGAAATTATATAAATAAGCCAAAGAGCAGAAACAGACGGGTAGCGAAATACGCATAACGCATAAATAACATAGGTTATAAGTATAGGTTATGTTATTGTTGAGTTAAAATATAAAACAACAATTGACGAAATATTTTATTCAATATGGCAAACAATAGCGAAAATAGCAGCCTCACTGCAAATGAAAGCCAAGCGAGTATGACAGAATCGTTAATTATGAGCGAAGGCTATCAATCAACACCAGTCGTAAGCAAAAGAACTGAAGAGAATGAGATAGTAAAAATAATGCAAACACTTTTTGAAATACAAAATAACAAATTTGACGAGAAATTTAGCGATTTAAAAAGCGACATTAATGCAATCAAAAGACAAAATTGTAACTTTGATAAAAGAATAAGTGAAATAGAGACACGTTTAGATGAAATAGAGTTACAAAATAAGAGAGAAATAGACAAATTAAACATAAATAAAGACAAGGTAAGTGGTGGTGAAAATTATGATAAAATAAATAAAAGTATGATATTAGAAAATGATTATGTGAACATTGGTAGTGATAATGAGATTTTAAGGGGAGTAGAATATGATAATGATGGAATGTTAGTGTGTGTTGAGGGGTTAAATAGAGTGTGTAAAGAGAGTATAGAGGTAGAAGTAATGTTGCAGGGGGTAAATGTTTCCCTTGATGTTGTAGTAGGGGGTGAAGTAAAGACTTCACATGTGTTTAAGAAGGACGAGAGTGCCTTCAATATATATTAGGAAGACGATAGGTCTGCAAATAAAGTTGTCCCTAGGTTTTTTTGTGCACCTCATAGGTGGTACAGTAGTTATGAGTTAGTGTCCCCTGCATATTCTGAGAGTGAGAGATATATTGAGAGAGAGAAGTATTGTGAGAAACATTGTGAGAGAAAGAGAGAAATAGAGATTTTTAAGATAAGTAGAAAGTATGAAGAGTTTATGGAAAGGTTAGGAGTAGAGATGGTTGATAATTATAGTAAATACTTACCTTGGGTGGAAGCTGATATAGCAGTAGTAGGAGGTGATGATGAAAATAATGACTTTGTAACTTACCTGATTGTTGACAGGACCATACCCTATGATGACAAGTTGTATGATAAATTGATATGGAATAACCCTATTAATTACGATAGTTATGTAAAAGAATATAAGAATTTAAAAAAGTATCATATTAATGATGCTAATATAATGTTTTCAAGGAAAAATAAGTTGTATAGACCTAAGATAAGATTATTGTTCGATGATGGAGGATAAAGTGTTTTATAGTTAATGAACATTTAATTATGTGATAGTGTGGTTTCAAGATGGACTGTTTTATGAACTGATTTATGGTAAATGATTAAATGATAATTTGGATTGTATATTTTTGTGTGTTGATGTCGATGTATTTGTGTATTCTTGATGTTGTGTATTACAGTAGAAGCCCGATATAGCGCGGTTGTCGGGTGACATACTTTCCCCCGCGTTATAGGCGTAACCGCGGTATATCAGAAGGTGACCTGTACAGTGACAAATGATGGGGAGGGAGGACCGGGAAAAAGGCTACAGCATAATGCACTACTATATACTGTACGTAAATTACGTCACCAAATGTAGAAATAAAAAATAAGAAAACTGTATTTTAATCCAATACGTATTTTAATCTATTTTAATCCAATGGAATATAAAATACACTATTTATACATTGCTCACTCGACCTACTGTAGGCCTAATTGTTGGTCTTAAAAAAGTCCGTAATTGTTGTTTGACGGGATAATGCACAACGTTTCTTTTCCGCGTATTGTTTTATAAACGCGAGGTGCAGCAGATGAACATTATTAAATTCACTTTGCCTCTCCATCCACGAAATTACTTTGTTTATGTGTATTATCACTTCACTAACATTTGGAATAACTTCTTTCACTTCCACCCCATTTTCATTTCCATCATCGTCATCGTCTTCTTTTTCTTCGCAATTTGCATTTCGGACTGCATCGATGATATCTTTATCTCCTATACATTCTGTAACAGGCTCACCGTTGTCAACTTCTGCCCATTCATTCAAGTCATCTAGAGTGAAGTTGCAATGCAGAGCACTACTCGCAGACTGTACATCACTATTAGTGAATCCGGCAACAGAGCAATTTCCATCGGCGATGTTTTGTTCAAAGGAACATTTCTTCCAACAATTCTGAATCGTAGCCGTACTAATACTTTCCCATGCAAGACCTATTGAATACGCAACTGTTTTCAGGTTTATTGACTTAAGGTAAATTTCCATTTCCTCATCAGAATTCACTATAGCACTCAGAAGTTCACGGCGGTAATGCGCTTTCAATGCTTTTATGATGCCTTGATCTAATGGCTGGATCAGTGCTGTAGTGTTTTTCGGCAAGAACATGACTCCGATTTTCCCATCTCTTGACTGTAGCATATCAGCAGGTGGATGTGCTGGACAGTGGTCAAGGGTCAGTACAGTTTTTTCTTCGAGGTTGAGTGACCGCAGGTGGCTTCTCACAGATGGAACAAATTCTTCATGGAACCATTTACCGAAAATATTACTTGTCATCCAAGCATTTTTTTGTATTATGATATGTGATGGGTAATGACGTCATGTTAACATGTTGAAAGCATCTAGGATTTCGGCTTTTCACTATACAGAGAGGTTTAACTTTGTGGCTGCCTGATTTATTTGTGGCAAACAGGAGGGTAACTCTATCCTTATTTATTTTTAATCCAGATTTATTTATTGAATTATTCACATCCAGAGTTCTGGTAGGAAGCATTCGAAAATACAGAGCAGTTTCATCACAGTTATACACTTGATGGTCATTTAAATCGTTATCGATCATTACTTTGTTTAATGCCTGAGGAAAAAGTGCTGCAGCTTCACTGTCACATGATCGTGCTTCCCCTTCAATGCTTATCTGGCTTATACCATGACGAGATTTCCATCGCGAAAACCACCCATCAGATGCATTAAAGTCACTGTTGCCATGTAAATCACTATGGAATTTCACAGCTTGAGCTCTAATAACTGGTCCTGACAGTGGCACACCTTCACTTCGTTTTATTAAAAACCACCTGTACAGACACTCATCTAGTTCACTATCCTTACCTACTTTAGTCTTTTTTCTTTGCAACCCCACTTCACTTTCAACTGTGTTCACAAAACTTTTAAGTTTATCTTCTTCCTTCATCCACCCTCTAATTGTTCCTTCTGGGATGCCACACTCACGTGATAAACTTGCCTTTGACTCTCCGTTCTTCACACGATCAATTATTTTGAGTTTATCACTCACAGAATATGCTTTTCTTTTCTGCGACATCACAAAACTCTACACTGTGCGAATTTATGACAACGACTATACACTTTGATAAGATAATATCAGAGTATGATCTTATACTGTACTGTAAAATGAGGGAGAGAAGGGATTTAGTTGGCTGCTTGCCTTGGCATGAATTCTTAGAAACGTAGAGACTGTAAATAGCTCGGGCAATTGTTTATGTCTACAGGTACACTTGAACTGGCAATTCTGGCTGTTGTTTACAACGCCATTTCCAACAACAAGCCTTTGTTTACAATAAACGCAACGCATTCCAATGTTGTGGCTACGGAAGTCACGATAAACAATTCATAATTTACTCACTCTCTACAAGTAAGAATTTTCGCTAATAACGGGCGACATGCTCTTCACCGTGTTATATCCGAATCCGCGGTATATCGGACCGCGCTATATCGGGCTTCTACTGTATATGTATTTTTATGTAAACCATGTACTGTAGAATTTTAAATAATTGAAGAAAGTTTGATAATGAAGTTAAATGATATTATGAGATTTAGATTCTAATGAATAATAAATGATTAAGCATAAATATATATGGATATTGAGATGTATTTGTAACAGTACATAAAGGCCCCATACTTTAATTATGGGATCTGAGGTTAAATTTTATGTTTTATTGTATAACTGTCAAATACAGAATGGTTAGGTCCATTGTCCCTATATACGAAGGAACAGCGCAGATTCGGTGAGATGAGTACCATGCCGAGGTCACCGTTGGACGAGCGAAAACCGGTAGAGGCAATGGCGGTGTTTATAACGACTGACTATAAATATTCATTGTGATTGGTTCATGAAACTGTTTCGTCATAACAAAAGACAATGACGCATAAAACACAACGCATGTAACTAGGCATTGTCCCATCGAACAAACCCTGATGACGTCAAATGCACACACACAAGCACAAATTTGCATATTCATCTGTCTCAGTTCAACGCAGTACACCAAAGAGTCCACAGCGATGTATCGCTGTCGACCCAGTTTTCCTACAAAAGTTGAAAAAATTATTATTCAATCTTAAAGAAATGTGATAGTAAAGTCAGAAAACAATTGAGTAGCAGTACACAGTAAGAACATTAAATGTAGAGTCAGTGCAAGATGATTTAAGAACAATAACGATGAGGCGAACACCGGCCATTCTCCTGGGGAACATCTGATACCAGCGAGGGAGCGACGCTACACAGTTTTCAGAGAAGTCAACCATATCACTTTTATTTTCGTAGTAATGAGCTCATTAAGTAACCCCATAAATTGTATAAAATGTATTTGTAACAGTGAGTGTGAATGAGTGTGCGATCGAACGAACGCATGGCCATGCTTCTACACGTAAAGGGCATTGGTTGTGAAATGTATGATCCTATAACTAATTACATGATTAGCGCTGCAGCTAGAAAACAAAAGAAAACATGTATAAAAAGAGATAGTAACAAGATTCAAAATTAATATACAGTCACAATGACTAAATAAGTTTGGAGAAATATAGCCACCATTTTTTTTAGTAATAATACGTGACGCCATTTTGGGCACCATTTAATGTATGTTTGTTTTGTTCCTGAAATTAAAAACTAATAATTACACTCAATTGAGAAGCAGTGTTATCATTTCTGTCACCTTTTTTGAATCTAAATCTCACTGAGAATGAACCCTGGCCCCTTAGGAAGAAAGTATCATAAAAAGAAAAGCACGTGCTCTCACGTAATTAAAATCGGTAAGTACACGTGTTTACAATATTATGGTCATATTTATATGTTTATAATCATAAATGTTTGTGTATAAGAGAGTAAAAATAGGAGTTTGTTAACATATTGTTATTAGTAGGTGAGGGATGAATTTTCTAATGCAATTGTCAATGATCACAGTAATGTAAAGAGTTTGGGTGATAATGATAAATAAGGCATATGAATTAGTCAGAATTAACTTTATTGGGAGTTAGAGAGACTAAGAAGTTGAGATACAGATAATACACAAAGAGGGTGTTAGATATTTTAGGGACACA
Organism: Magicicada septendecula; assembly: GCA_034769895.1. Classification (NCBI taxonomy): domain Eukaryota; kingdom Metazoa; phylum Arthropoda; class Insecta; order Hemiptera; family Cicadidae; genus Magicicada; species Magicicada septendecula. The sequence continues at coordinate 228,109,214 of CM068373.1, forward strand.
GTGGTGTTAGTGATTATATGTAGAGAAGATGAATAATGTGATTAAAGAATAAATAGTTGATGGTGATATTTTGTAGATAGCGATGAGGTGGTAAGGTATGATCAACGTGCGGCGTTGTGGCAGTTCCCACAATTAGAGAAGGGTAAGAGTGTTTGCCGATATTTGGTGGAGGGCAAAAGGTTATGAACGTGTATATTGCCAGGTAGGGTACACACATCTTAGTACAAAGAGGTAATAGAAATTTCACTTAAAGAAGTGAACGGTATAAATAGAATTAAGGTTGAAGGGGGTTGTTATGAAGAGATTGGTGTCATATTATATAAATCTGCTAGTAGTGGTTGTTAGAAGGAAGGTGAGTAAGGTTAGATAGATAGATAAATGCCAAAATAAGATATAGATAATAGTGAATAATAGAGAGTCACCCAAAGTAGATAAGCACTGATGAAAAGGTTAGAAAAGAAAATTCATAGTAGAAAGGTGATGTAACAGAAAGGTGAATAATAAATTTGAAATTTTTTATAGAATATAATGATACAATAAATGTTAACTAATTAAAGAGTTAATAGAGAGTTGATAATAATAATGTCATAAAGTTTTGATACAAGTTATTTAAATGTGAATTATGTAATGTAAATGTAACAATGTTAATGTTTGATGATCAATGTTTTATTGTTATTGGTAGCAACGGCAACTAAGTTTAAGTATTGAAGAAATAATATTGATGTTGTTGTTGAACGCACAAATATCGTTCTGATTCTGTTGCAAAGAAATATAAGTATCAGGAAAGCTGAGTAAAGAAAGTTTAAAATATTTGAAATGTTTGCCATAATAGTATATTTTTAATTTTATATAATAAAGATGAATAGTTGTTGTTGTTGCGTTTAGGAATTAAAATTTTGTTTTATGTGTTATGCTTAGTATAGGAATATGTTTTCTTGTGATGACGTAAGAAAGGTAATATTGACTGGAGTCACAGAATTTTACTAAATGTAGGAATGTGAAAAGAGAAGTGGATTTTCTATGTTAAATCTTGTTTGTTTTATTATAAAAGAATTTTAAGTTGAGCAAACCAATGCCTCTAAACACAAACCAATGCATCTAAGGGGAGACATATCAGTTGTGGATATGGGAATAGATAAGGCGACTATTTTAAATTTTTGTATTTATTGTTTCAGAGTTTGATGGTGTCGTGACGGCGGTCCTGAGCTGGCCGGTGCGTCAGAGCAGGAGCGTTAAGTGCCAAATGGCCTTACGGTGTTGGGATCTCTCATGAGAAGTCCAGTCAGATGGGTACGGTCACCATCATTGGACCAAGGGTAAGTGATGGTATTTTTTGTTGTGTAAACACTACAGGGGGTTGTGGCTACATATCTGGGCTGATCCCTTTAGAAAGTGTGAATGGGTCAATGAGAGTTTTTATGCTTCGGCATAAAACCTCTCATTGAGGAGGTTTTGTGACGGTACAAACGTCCGTCTGAAGGAATTATGGTATTCAGGAATCTTGTATTGTATTTTTATTGTGTTTTCATATGTAAAAGAGGGTTAGGTCAACTTCCCCTATGTTTAAATACACGACGCAGTTTCATCGGTATAATTCGTCTCAAGGCCAAGAGCGTACGTACGAAATAAGAAGTACTCGATGGTTGCACTGATCGACAACGCTGACTTGTCATAACGAAATATGACACACGTCATAATGGTGACGAAAGACAATACCGTCATCTGTCTCAAACAAAGGATTATTAAGGGTTAATCCCCACCACACGTCGATAATACGACAATATGTCTGCCCAGTCGGCAGAAGAGCTTCATGGAGTGAGCACGTTTAAAAGTGTGCTGGTGTAAATTTTACCAGCCAAAGTGTTATAAATCATTAATATGTAACTGTTATATCAAATATCTAAAAAATTAATAACAATTAACAATGTAGAGTCAGTGCAAGAGAGACAGACAATCAGGAAAAGTACGCCCAACACCGGGCGAGCCATGGGCAGCATCTGAACCACACGGAAACCTCGGCCTTTCAGGAAAGTGCACAGTTAATTAATACCTCTTTTACCAAATAAGCGAGCTCGAGATAATATGAACAGCAAAATTTATTAAACCAAAAATTACTAAATATATAATGAGAGAGAGAGAGCGATAGAGAGTGTGAGAGAACAGGCCGGCCGCGTCTTTTAAAAGAGGCGTTGGTTTGTGTTTAATAACTTTCCAATGGTAATATTAGAGAAATTAAATACTGCAGTATAAAATGTTTGTGTTTTTGATGTAATAGAAGTAAAGAGAAAATAATTATTGGGAACGTAAGATATTAATACTGAGCGAAAGTTAAATGGCCGCCATGTGGTATGTGCGGTATAAGCCGCCATTTGTAATTTGAATATTACTATGCAAATGAAGTAACAATTAAACAAAGTTTTTACACCTTTCAATGGTAATCAGTCTTATTATTTCGTACAACCCCAATGTTTCTGCGCTTTCGCTTATAGAACTCTGGACCCTGGGCATAAAATATAGTGTGTGTGATGGGAGCACGTGCTTACCGGAAATGTTACAAACACGTGGTGAGTAAACAGAAATATGTATGTATGTATCATTTATGTATTTATATTAATAAAAAAGGTGAGTAAATACACAATGTCGCCCAGAACTAGGGACTTTATTATTTATAAATATATGAGTAAATACACACAATTTAATTGATTGGCAGAATTGACAAATGTACTATTCAGGAACAATTTAGGTTTTAAATTCATATTGGGCTTCTATGCAGTTCATTAATCTAAAGGTTTTCTGGGTCTTTTGCCAATAAACTTCTTAGTCTGATGATTTCTGTATTTCAAAATAATGTTTATGTTTATATATATGTATAATTTCAAATTGTCTGTAGTGTTTAGCTGTTAGGTCTTGTACATAATGTGTAGTGTTTATAGATTTGTGTTGAGTTTTGCATATAAGTGGTGTAACGTCACAGAACGTTCCATAAAGGAAATTATTTGCATAGCAATTTATCATAAGAGGAAAGTGAGGTGAACAGTATCGAACCCAAGTAGTCCTAAAAATTTTGTAATATTGTCTAATAATTAATACCATTAACATGAAAATACGACCAGACTATGACTAAGACTCAAACCCCATATATATTATTCAAGTGAAGAACAGTGTAAAACCAATAATATACTATAAGAGAGACAAATAATATCAGAAACAACCAAAATAAGGTCATTAATTATTAAGTTTTGTAACTCTGAATAGGGTATAAAAAACTATTTATTGTGAATTAATGGACATGCTCCATTATTATATTATGTAATGTAAATAAAATTAATGTATTAAATGATTGAAATACATTATTAGAAAGGATCTAAGTTAAAATAAAAAATATATAAATTTTATGACAAAAAATATTAAGGTGTTGGATTTGAGACCAATCACTCAGATTTCATGTAAAAATTAATTATTATCAAATTGAGATAAAAACTATATGTAATTGTTAAGTAGACAAAGATGAACAATTTATCTTAAATAAAGAAAGCTGTAAAGTGAATAAAAGTCAGTTAAAATAGCCAAAAACAGTATTAACTGAAAACATGTAGTAGACCTATAATATTGTAATATTTATGAAGTGAATGTTGACAAAATGCAACCAAATTGCATTAGAAATTTGAAACATAATATAATGTGACTATACTAATATATTTGACTAACTTAAACACTTTAATAGTCGAGTTAGCAAACTATTTACCTATACCATATCTGGCTGAAGCCAAGGACCCATCACAAAAAAACAGTCATTTTGACTTAATGATTGCAAAATGTTAATAAAAATAAAAGAAAAGGGTACAATCCTTTAGTGTACTATGAAAACAAACATACTCAGTTGAAAATAAGCTCAATTATTAAAGAATTTGACTTATGAGAGTGAAATTTGTCACACCAAGAAAAGAATCGCTTAGGCAAACCAATATGATGCTAAGTAGGCTTACAATAAAAACAATATGTATCAGGATAAACCAGGTATCACAAAGGATAGACAATATAATAAACTCTCAGTGTATACTAGAAAAATCCCATATATATTAAGGAAAAAAGACTAATTATTGTATTCTAACAGTGACAACAACTTAGGCCATAGGCATGGACCATGTAAAACTGAACTTATTTGTATATTATATGTGTTAAACTTTATTTATTTTGTTATAGAAAGATGATAATATTATGTGTTAATGTTGTAGAAGAAACCAAACAGCTTCACAACAATTTTTTAGTTAAAAAATTGAATTTTTATGGAAACATTCCAAGGTAAGAGTTGTATGTTGTGTTATTTTATTATAGTTAATTTATTCAAAAACCAATCGTAATTAGTATCATTAGATTCAGTTGAAAGCAGAGAATCCAAATATAGTAAGGGCATGCAGATTGTAAGTAGTTATGTAAAATTGTTTGACAAATACCAGAATAATTTTTGTAATATCCTTAGTGTGAAGAATAAGAAATTTTTGTTCTAAAGCCTCTACGGAAGTCAAATTTGTTCCATGAGATTCCATTTCGTTATTCTCGAACGTTCTAGAAGGAATTTTTACACAAATACACAGGAAGTTCATGTCGAAAAGCTAAAACAATGAGCCTTACAGAGTATAAAAGGAAGACCAAATTCGACCGAAAAACACTTCATGCTTTGAATCCAGAAGAGACACATCACCCACGACACTGATCATCACACCCGAGGCGAAACCGAAGAACGAGAACTTGACGTGGGAACGCAGAAAGGCTTTTCCCGTACATTGACAATAGATTGACTTAACCTCTACAAGAGTATAAGCCAATGTGTTGCTGAAATAGAGCAGCAACACGGCACATTTAATAGAAAACACGCAGCCAGAATATCAGCAGCCCAGGAGGGACCAAAATTTTAATAGAGAATCAATTCTGCTGTATTCGCTAAGACAAACTGACTTTGACAAAATCCCAATAACGTAACGTACACCAAGCCTTTCTATCAAACTGCAGGAGGAGCATCAGCCCTGTGGCGGCTAGTTTATAAACCACGCGGACAGCTGATTTTCGCCAGCGGGATTCAAGCGTAAATTCACTGCCAAATTTTTATACGAAAGTGCGGAAGTTTTAAAAACCGTATTTTGACTTTCAAATAAAATCAGTGCACAAGGAACGTCAACAAGGAGAGGCGAGATTGAAAACGTACCCGAGAGAAGTGTCCAGTGCGAGAATAATTACCCATCGGAACGTGAGTTGTTCAAAGATAAAGTCATTTTTACCTGGTTACATTTGTCACACAGTTGTACTACACATGCCACACACCTTCAAATCACTTAAATTTTGTAAAGCATCTTATTGATCTGTCTTGGTAGTTCAAAGGAGTCACGTCCTGAGAGTAAAGATTTTTTCATACATTAAACTCATGCTTTTCAACTGAGTAAAATAAAATATTTGTTAGCCGATACTTGATTGGAGAAAAAACTTGTCAATAATAATAATTTATAATTTTTTGTAACTCTGCAATTTTACTTTTTCACGAATGTTGGTCCTTCAGACAAATTTTTAAGCATCATTAAAACATACGTTATTTTTTCAAACTCAAACTGTCTTGTTCACATTTTTTCATAGAATTAAACTAACTGCTAAGAAAATCAAAATTTTATTTTAATAACAATTTCTTGGAACAAAGGATTCCAAGTGGCGCCCACAAACACATAGTAGCTTAAGTTGTTTTGCAGGACGACTTCATCGCAGAGGATCCAGTCATCAGTAAGTATCATAAAGTGCGCGGAGTGTAACGCCCGACATAACACGACAACACAAACACGACGCCACACACCATTTCTCTACATTATAGTGGTAAAACTGAAATTTGAATGTATTATGTGTTATGTCATGTTTTGTGAATTTTTATTGATTAAGTTTTTGGATAATAAATTTCTAGTCTGTTCATTTGTATAATATTTCAAAATAATGTTTGCGTTTATATATTTGTATTATTTCAAATTGTTCTGTAGTGATTAGCTGTTAGGTCTTGTACATAATGTGAAGTGTTTGTAGATTTGTTTGACTTTTGTATGTAACTAGTAGAACTGGAATTTGAATTATTATGTGTTATGTAATATTTTATAAATTTGCTAAGTTAATTCTACTCACTGTATGTATTTTTGTAATTTAAAATGTTTTTGAGTAAAAATAAAAATAAAATACTTAAATTTGTTTTTCCTTGATTTTTACCTAAGTGTTTATCAACTATTTGTGACCTTATGTCAATAAAATGCACAGTGGTTTTCAAAAACAAATGATTAATATCCTTGAAACCAAAGGCAATTAAAGTGTATTTTCATTAAAGCAAAGTAAAGACATTTTCAATTATTTGTAAACAAGTGTTTATTAAAAGATAAATTTTTATGAACATTTTATACACAGAATGTTTTGTGATACCACATGTACTTAAAAATTGTAAAAACCTAATTATTTTGTTGATGTAACTAGTACAATTAATGGTTTGTAAATGTAAGTTTTCTAATTTTTTAATTCACTTTTCATGCATTTGCTTACTAAATTTTGATTAAAATGTTAGGTTTTTAGACATTTTACATGTCTACCTTGAAACATTGTAATTATTCTTTTTTTTAACATTTTTCTGTAATTACAATGACATGAAAATACGCCTGATGAAACTGTAAATGTTTAAGAGTAATTTCAAATAAAGCCTAGCAGCATTTCCTTTTTTAGATTTCCCGCCTATGCAGCAGAGGATAATACAGTATACTGGAGTCACGTGACCATACTGCATTATCATTAGGTCCACTTAGTGGGCAACACAGTCACCAGGAGCGCTAGAAACTTCAGTCAAAATTTTAACATTGGCTTTCCCCTCTCTATATATTCGTACTCTGTGCCTGGAACTCACTAGAACCACCTACGTGAATGACGCAACACAAGCCACACTAGACGGGGGGAGTGGAGAATGTTCTGGATTATTCGGTATGCTTCTCACAACAATATTATTTGTTTTAATAAGGTCCAATTATAAACAACCTATAAAATTTAATTTACTGAGGACCCATAATTTCTACAAACATGATATCAGTATTTCTGAAAGATTTTATTAGATATTAATTTTTGTTATATTACTACAACTGACAGTTGCAAAAGCACATGCAAACTGACTGAACTGCTCAACAAAAATAGAGTCAGCAACAAGCCAATTGATAAAATGTATTTTTTATAATTATTGGTATCTAGTGACGTGGAACTCTGCTTACTGGAAACAGCACCAGGATATAACTAAGATGAGAAAAGATGTTGGAAGACTATGGAAGAGATACAAACCACATAGCTTGTTATAATTACTTAAGTATAATTTTATGAAAAACATCAACATAAAATTATTATTAAATTGTTTTTAGTTTTTTGGGTCGGTACTGTTATGTTTTAATTACTTTTACAAATTTAATAATACATAAACTTTTTTTACGTTTTTACACTTTCGGCTAGTGCAGCCGCCATGTTGTCTATTGCCAACATAACATATACTTACTGGGTCCAGGATTCTAATTAGACGAGCTGAAAAATAACTTGTATTTACACAAACTTGTTTTTATTCATTATTTGGTTTTACTGTTGTATATTACTGACAATGACAAAATTACTCCCTCCATCTCTTACACTTTTACTATTACAACATGAATACAGTACATTATTTATTTTAACATCAACCTTTCTTCAAGATATTATTGTAAATTAACTTGTTAAACATTAAAACAGATGCTGAAAAATACTAACTACCTTCTTTTAACATAAACCAGTGCTTTTTTAGATATTAATTAGGTACCTCCACACACACACACTCACGCAGTTTCACACAGTACATTCTTTTTGTTTTGATTCCCCTTTTTGGGCTCACATTTTTACTTCCATATTCCTTAAGGAAATGGAAGTATGGTGATGGCAAAAAAAATCGTGTCGAGATTATTGCAGATTCTGATTGTACTACACTCAAAACACGAAAAAAAGTCGTTTTTCGACATGTGTGTGTGTGTGTGTGTGTGTGTGTGGATTTTTTTTCTATGGCAAACGATAACAGCCGCAAATTCAAACAGAATCAAATAATTTTTTGTATACAGCCCTGATTTGTAGAGTACTCACGACCTATTGTTTTTGGTGAAGATCGGTTGAGGGAAAGGGGTAGTTTACCTGCAAGAGTTTTTTTTTATCAAGGGTAATTTTTTTTTTTGGCAAACGATAACAGCCGCAAATTCAAACAGAATCAAATAATGTTTCGCATAAAGCCCTGAATTATGGAGTTCTCAAGACCTATTGTTTTTGGTGAAGATCGGTTAAGGGAAAGGGGTAGTTTACCTGCAACGTTTTATGTTTTAACAAGGGTATTTTCTATGGCAAACGATAACAGCCACAAATTCAAACAGAATCAAATAATTTTTTGCATACACCCCTAAATTGTAGAGTTCTCAAGACCTATTGTTTTTGGTGAAGATCGGTTAAGGGAAAGGGGTAGTTTACCTGCAACGTTTTATGTTTTAACAAGGGTATTTTCTATGGCAAACGATAACAGCCGCAAATTCAAACAGAATCAAATAATTTTTTGCGTACATCACTGAATTGTAGAGAATTGTAGAGTATCTCAACGCGGTTACTAAGATAACAAGAATCATTTGCAGTTAATGCGCGTTGGGTCGCTGCGCAGTGTACACTGTTTGCCCGATTCATGTTACAAAAAGTATATAGTTTATATGTTAAATTGTGCTATTTATGGTTTTAACGTTTGATAAGTGTACCAGTGAATGATATGTGCTAAATATTTTATGCTTTGAAAATGAGACAAGTGTCTCGAAACATGTCGCAATAAGAAAGGACATCATACGAGAAGTCACAGACGGTTAGTACAATATATTTTTCATATAGTTAACGGACACGTGGCTTGGTACTAAAACAGGTTTATTCCTACTAAAATATGAACATTACAAATACCTTCCCTTATGGAATTCATATTTCAAAACAATTAAATTCATTTATAAAATTCTTATATAGAACAAAACACATTTAAGTCTACTACTTCAGAACAAATTATCTACTTGAAAATGTTAATCATACCTTATAACTAAACTTATTCCAATCACACTAACATAATATAACATAATAAAACATTCACAATGAACATAAACTTCATTACATTAAAATAAACAAAATAAACATCTCAGTTGCATCTGAATAAAATTTCCAAACATTCCAAAACTTTAATTTCAATTAAACCTGTTAATACTCAACCTTTAATTATTTAACACTTCTTATACAATTAGATTTTCCAAAAAATTCAAATTTATTATCAACCTTCATTTTACATCACATTTCATTTATTATTACATTTCCACTATGAATTTTTTATTTAACATTTTCATCATCAATTAGTTTGGGTGATTCTCCGTCATTCACAATGATTTGATTTATTGAATGGGCATTTATATATATAACCTTACTCACCTTCTTTCTACTAACACCCACTAACAGATTTGCATAGGGTGACACCAATCTCTCAATAATAACCCCCTTCAACACTTTATCTACTCTACTTATATCACTCTCCTCTTATAATAAAATACCTGATACCCTCTTTCTACATAGGATGTGTGTTCCCTTCCCTTATACTCATTCCCTTATCCGTTCCTGGCCCTTCCAGGTAACCGGCAACCCTCTTTAAAACGTCCCCTCCCCGCCACAACGTCTTGCGTTGAGGACTCCTTACACCTCCACCCTCACTACAAAATTTCACCATCACCTATTTACTCTCCATTTACATCACTCTCACTTTCTCTACCTACATGCACTCCCGCTACTGTGTCCTTACTACTACCCCGTTTCTGTATTACTTTTATTCCAAAATTCTTATTTTCTCTAACACCCATTAAAGTTAACTATGACTGACTCAATGCCTTACTAAAATAATCATCACCCAAACTCTATCTTTCCACATTTTACATTAATATGATCATTGAAAATTACATTAGAAAATTCATAACTTACCTCATAATAACAATATAACTCAACACCTAAACATATTGTATGTTTAATCACTTACTATTCATTATAGAATCTAAATCTCAGAAAATCATTTAACTTCATCCCCAAAGTTCATTTATACAACATTAATTAATTAATTGATTAATTAATTACTCTCCAATTATTTAATTCAATCAGTTTTTTTTTTACCAAGTTATTTTAATTACATTTTAAAATTTCACAATTACTCTCATCATTTATTTACTCTGAAAAAATGTTATAATTATTATTAAATCAATTCCTATTACCTACATACATTGTTTACATAAAACACAGAGTACACCTTAATGCAATACACAAATACATTTGACATCAACACACAAAAGAATATACAATCCAAATTATTATCTGTTATCATTTACCACAAATCATCTCATAATACAATCTATTTCAAAACCACACTATTCACATAATTAAATGTTCATGAACAACAACTGTTTAACCACCATCATCGAATAATACTCTGATCTTATGTCTACACAAATCATTTTTTATTAAATACATTATATTATCTCTATCAATATAATGATTATTTAACTTCTCATATTTTTCCACAATACCAACAGGATTATTCCATATTATTATATCATATAACTTGTCACCATCGACTATAGTCATGTCGCCTTTAGTATATCTGTCACCACTAGGTAAGTTATAGATTCATCAACATCATCATCATCTACTGCTGCTATATCAGCTTCAACACAAGGTAAGATTTCAATATCATTTTCCACTCTATACCTAACCTTTCTACTAATTCTTTATAGTTTCTACTGATCTCAAATAACTTTATCTCCCCATCAACATACAACTCTCTCTCACCCAATTTCACTCTTTCTCTATCACTACATGCAGAGGGTACTGCTATATTAAAACACCTCCTGGTTCTTCCAGGAACCTCATTAAAACTCAAGGGACAATTTGAAAACACATTGTTTTCCTCTAAGGGACATTCGCCCTTCAACAACAACAGTGAACACCTTGGTTCACAATAAACCCAGCGAAAATTTACCCTCTGCCCCATATCCATGAAATAACTCCCTTCAAACTCTCTCTCTAACTTATAAACACTTGTTTCTACCCTTTTACAACCCCCTACTCCCATTACTCTCTCACTCTCAATAACTATCTCTATATTATCATCATCACTATTTATTTTCATTATATCACCTTTAAATACCTCATTTTCAACTATTATACCACTATTTTTAATTATATCATCATAATTCTCAACCCCCCTTACCTTATCGTCTTTATTTTCGTTTAATTGGTCTGTCTCTCTATCATTTTCTACCCCCACTACACTATCATTTTTATTATTTGTCATATCTCCAACACTGTCTATTTGCATACTAAATTTCTTATTTATTATCTGATTGAATTTCCTGTCTAAATTTTTATTCATTTCTTTCATCTTCTCCTCGACATTGTTACCTATTGATTCTATTATTTTATTTTGTGTTTTGATTTCATTCTTGATTTCGCTCTTGAAATTATTCAAATTTTCATTTAGATTACTATTATTTCTTTATTTTGCATATCAAATTTTCGATCGTTTACATCAAAACGACTGTTTACTTTATCAAATTTTGTCTCTATCATTATGTTTTGCTTCTCCATAAGGAATTTCATCATATTTATTATGTGATTACTATCGTCTTTTTTAACTGTGGTCGGCGTCGATTGACTCGTTACGCCTTCCATTATTCTCGATTCAGTCTCGCTTAATTCAATATTTACTTGACTTTCTGTTTCAATATCCGTTAAACTGACATTCTCATCATTATCTGCCATCTCAAAATATTATATATATTTTTTTTTCTCAAAATACTAACATATAATATAACACAAACTTATTATCTAACAAGGTATTATATTTACTCATACCACATATGATCACAACATAACCTTATCTGACACTCTCGTCATCTATGTCTATTTCTTAGGTACCTACCAACTTACTCATTCCAAACAACCATCCTGTTTCTCAAAACAGGTCCACATTTGTATAAATTTTATTTATGCAAATGGTCCAGCTGTTCGGGCGAAATTTGTTATGTTTTAATTACTTTTACAAATTTAATAATACATAAACTTTTTTTACGTTTTTACACTTTCAGCTAGTGCAGCCGCCATGTTGTCTATTGCCAACATAACATATACTTACCGGGTCCAGGATTCTAATTAGACGAGCTGAAAACTAACAAGACGGTTGCTTTGAAATGATTTACTGCAAATCTACTTGTATTTACACAAACTTGTTTTTATTCATTATTTGGTTTTACTGTTGTATATTACTGACAATGACAAAATTACTCCCTCCATCTCTTACACTTTTACTATTACAACATGAATACAGTACATTAGTTATTTTAACATCAACCTTTCTTCAAGATATTATTGCAAATTAACTTGTTAAACATTAAAACAGATGCTGAGAAATACTAACTACCTTCTTTTAACGTAAACCAGTGCTTTTTTAGATATTAACTAGATACCTCCACACACACACTCACGCAGTTTCACACAGTACATTCTATTTATGTTTTGATTCCCCTTTTTGAGCTCATATTTTTCTTTTTTAGCATATGTAATTTAGATGACCATTTTTATTATTTATATAATTAGGATTTTATTTATATTTGTCTGTTACTTATCTGACCTTCCTCCAAACGACTCCCCTTATACCACGCACTAACTTATCGCCGAACTGTCATATTATTTGAATTTTCTTACTGTCTCTACTAGGTTGGTATAATACTGTTTTAGATCAAAATTAAGGATGGGTTGAGGATTCGGTCGAATCTTGGATTCGGCCGAATCCGACTGGGTTCGGTTTCGAAGATTCGACGGGAATAAAATAAAAACAATAAACAGTTCGAATCCCGAGAATCCGGGTCTATTCGAGTAAAAGAAAATAACAAGAGACTGTTTCAAAATAATCAGAAATTATTTCAATTGCCGCTGTATTTTATTCTTAACTGTATACTGTATATGTCTATACATTCACAAAATCGCATGTACCGGTACCCAGCTCCTATTTTTTCATAATTTCGTTTTAATACATCCGTCTTTGGTTCATACAAATTCCAGACTAGTAAAAATTTATAATAACAACGAAATATTTATTGTGATTATTGTATTTATAATTCTTCAAATAAGTACGTGCATGAAAGTAATGGCTAAGGTTAAAAGCAATAAGCCATCCTTGCAGCATAGCGAGCTAACTTTTAATGGGGAGTTGCCATGGAAACAAATGTGCTGTGTTAGTTGGAATTTAGCAGTCAGCCTTATCAGTTGTTCGTGTTATCTGTACAGTATTCCATTGTGCATTGTGCATGTTTGATTTCATTGTGTTCGTTTTGTCAGTACCATATTATTTACGTTTCATTTCGTAGTGTTCGTTTCGTGTTATCGTTATAGGTACCGTATTATTTAAGTTTGATTTCGTAGTGTTCGTTTCGTCAGTAGGTACCGTATTATTTACATATGATTTTGTAGTGTCGTTTCGTTTCTTATTCTAATTTTATTTTACCCGGTTGTGAGTACATATAGTTGTACCACAGCTGTTACTTTTTAGTTCAGTAAGCGCAGCTTTTGACGTAACAAAATTTTGACTGTCGATGGAATTTCATGAAATTTGATATGTATGTTCTATATGCACTCTACAACAAAGTTAAAAAAATTAAACTGTATGCTTTCTATTTGGGGGTGAGAACCACCCCTTTTTCAAGGGTGATTGACAACAACAAAAATTAACCCCAGGATCCAATGGACAATCAAATTCTAAGCAAAAAAGTCTGTATGCAACTTTTTTGAAAAATTGTAGCGGGGCATTTTTGGGCATACCTGGGGTAATAACAGGATTTGTATTTTTTAATAATAAATAACTTGTCGAGTGATAGAAAAATATTATGACCGAACGGTAAATTTCTTATTTGAAGCGATCGAGACGATGGCAGCATTGTTTGAGACGGTAAAGACCATATGATTCAACAATATTCATATAAACAGTTTTAATAACCGGCAACTGTACCAAACTCAGTTCAAGGACAATGACGAACACAAAAAACGTAAACCCGTTGTGTAACAGTAAACACGTTACACAACCAGACATCAGGCGATGTGTTGCGTCAGCGCATTACATAACAACTGTGTGTCATCGGTTTCGTCAGAGCCTATCCTGGGTGTGTCACGCCAGCAATTGTGTGAGGCACCGAACAGTCAGTCGCAAAACAACATCTGAGTGGTACAGACGCTAACCACTGTGCGTCTGCCCGGCTCTCGCCGGTTTTCGGGCGAAGTTATTGTGTTCGCCGATGGGCCCGCAACAGACCAAAAATGTGATTAACATATAAAAAAATGTGAAGTAAAGTCTAGAAAAATACAAAAGCAATTAACAGTTTTATTTCTTCATTATAAAAACAGTTTTCGGCAATTAATTATTATACCGGACAATGTGCGGAAAAGTGTGACGCCACCAACTTACGGAACAGCTAAGTAGCCATGCATTCATATTAAAATTTCAACAAAGGTTTTCTTTTAAAATTAATTAAGTAAGGTGGAAATAAATTTTAATAACATGTAACACGAGAGCTCTCAAATCATAAAATCATTGTGTGTGTGTGTGCGTGAGTAAGCGGGTAGACAAAGAAGGCTGGTTTGCGTTGTTTGTATTTTAATTTAATTCATACTTAATTTCTTAAAATTTATTTGGAATTTGTATACCATGTTTTCATTCTCATTGTAGCAGAATGATTATATAATTAATAACTTTCGTAAATGTGAATTTCCAGTAGAGAGAGGATGGTAGGAGGTAGTTTGTTAATAATAAAATTATAGTAAAAAATGTCAATAAAACTCTATTCCTGGTAAACGTATAAAGTTTCTTTGTTTGATTAAACAACCATCTGATCTCCTGTTCGCCTAAAAAGAACCCTCATAAATTATTTTCTTGCAGTTGGCAAGATGGCGCCCGAGAAATATACAATGTTTGTTAGTTAATTTTATGTGATACAAAAAGGTAAGTAGCTTCACATTTGGCTTCCGAACGTAGGGACGATTTATATAATAATATTATATAAATATAGGCCTACTTAGGAAAGCAGAATGGTTGTTTAAGGTAAAATAAATTTTTTTTTCATACGTAAATTAGACGCAAGTATGGGGTTATGTTTTGATAGGGTTATGTATGTAGTGAATTATTTGTCGAATTATATAAGGAGTATTATGAGGTAATATACATAATAATTGGTATGTATGATAATTATTAAATAGTATAAAGAGTATTATAATAAAATCTTTTAAAATGGCTGAGATACAAGATAATGATTTAATCAAGATGATGAAATTGCTGTTTAATGAACAAAAAAACGAAATCAATGAGAAGTTTGATATCCAAAAGAATAGTTTTGAAGAGTTATTAAAAAATCAGAATAGAGAGTTGAAACATGAAATACAAGAAATGAATAAACATTTAGAAAGCACTCACGAAACAATAAGAAACGGTTTAAATAAGTTAGAACAGAAGTTCGAGAAATTAGGTAACAATGTTTTAAGTAAGACAAAATGTAAAAATGACGAAATAGTAGACAATTTTGAGAGTATAGTGGGGGTGAAGAATAATGATGAAAATATAATAACAAATAGTGCTGATGAAGTTTTAGAATACGATAATGAAATGTTCATGAGTGTTTATGAAGTACAGAGAGAGTGGAAGAATAATGTAGTAATTAAATGGGGACAGAGGGCAAATTTTCCCCTTATTGTTTATAATGATGATGATGATTTAATGTTGTTTTTCCAGGGCAAGAGACCCTTATTGTTAAATGAAGTAATGTTGTATAATGTTGTACCCTCTGTCCATAATAATTGTGAGAGTGTGATGTGGTGCTATGAAGAAAGAGAGTTATATGTTGAGAATGAAATGGAAATATATAAGTTAGAGAGAAAGTATGATGAATTGAGAAAATTACTAGAAGGGGTGATGATGAATCATGTGAAATACGTACCTGTTGAAAGAGAGACAGAAAATAATTTTGATAATATCTTACCTGACTATAATGACTTACCTGACGTAGTAGTTGAGGAATACAAAGATGAGAAAATTTACCTGACATTAACAAATAACCCTGATATAGACGGGACAATCCTAACCTATGGTAACAAGATTTATAGTGGTACAATGGATGAAATAGAGTTGATAGATTATTATGATAGTAATGATTATCATAATTTATGTGTTGATAAAAATGATGAATGTTACAAATACACTAGATATATATATGACGATGGAGGGTGAGCTAAAAGATCAGTGTTGGGACATTTTTAAATATTGTAAATTTTTGGTAATGACCTTGCTGATTTGGACACATGAAGTGAGATACACTTGAACAGTTTTGACGCATATTTTGTAAATAATATTGAATTCATGTGTGTATTGTGAAATGTTAGATAAGTAATGTGTATATGTTTTAGAAAATGTTGTATTAATAATAATAATATTATTAATATTTTTGCACTCTAATTAAATAACAAAATAATTATGAAGACAATAGTTAATGAGTTGATAATAATTGAAATATGTTATTTTAATAATCAAATGAATATTCAATTTTAATAATAAATTGAATTAAATAAGTTGAGATGTTTAGATAGTGTGATGGAATATTATGTGTTTGAATTTTATAAGGTAAGTAAATTGTTTGGTGAGATTTTGATTTAATAATAATTAAATAGTAAATAAATGAATGGTCTATTTTGTGGAATAACTTAATGATTAAAAATATGTGTTAATAATAAATTTTAAGCAATTTTGAAAATCTGATTGCAACACAGGATAAATAAATAATGATGATAAATAAAAACAGTTAATGAAAAATTTTAATTATTAATGTTTATAAATTTTTATATAAATGATGTAAAAGAGAATTGTTTGTTTGATGTATGCTAATAATCCAGGTTTATTGCTATTTGTGTATTATGTTATGTAATGTATTATAATAGTGTGTGTGGCTGGGAGGTTATCCAAGGGGATAACGTATTAAAAATTTGATATATTTTAATTAATAATGATGATTTGCTACTCAATAATTTTGTTTGAATTTAAAAAATAGATGCACTAAATACTTCTTATATTGTGTTATTATGTCTTATTGTGTTGATTGCATTAGTATGTTAGGAATAAGTATTATAAAAATATAATAATATGTTTTCAATGTGTTTACAGATTTTAAAATAAAATGAAAAATAGTTGTAATAAGTAAAATTTTCAATAGGTTGTAAAAGATAGAAGTGGGTGATAGTAATTGTTTGAATAAAATGTTTGAGTCAGTTCAAGTTGAATTTTGTGGGACATAGATTTGTCCAAATCGAAGTAAGAGTTAAAGAAATAGTAGAGATGAAAATAATGCAATGTTGTTTTGAGTTAATGTATGTTATAGAATTTTGAGAAATAAGTGGAGACACAGTAGAAATGGAGATTTTATGTAGAGTTTGGAGCGATATATTGTTTATTTGTTGATGTTAATTTGTTGTAATTGTAGTGAAGTTATGAGAGTGAGATTTTTGGGGATGGCAATTTTGTAGTAGTGGTAGTGTAATGTGGGAGTCCGCAACATAAGGGTTGGGACGGGATAGGGACCGATTGGCGCCGGAAAGGGTTACCTAGGGTGAGTCCAGGGACCAACATAAGGGAATGAGTTTTGGGAAGGAAACACGTATCCTATGTACAAAGGGTTAGAGAGTATTTTTTTTTTATAAGAGTAGAGGGTGGCGATTGGAGTTAAAGTAGTAAGTAGTTAGAGGTAGAGAAGGGTTAGTAAAATTTTGATAGTGGGGTGTCATACTAGTTAAAGATTTTGTAAGGGAGCATTAGAGTAATAAAAGGGGTAAGATTATGAGTAAATGCCAAATGGATAAAGTAAATTATAATGAAATAATGAATAACGTAGAATCACCCAAAGTAATGAAATGGAATAATGATGGCCATAATTGAAAAAAAAAAAAAAAATAAATAAATAAAATAAATAATTTTTGTAATTTTGAGAAACGAATTAATAAGAGTAAATCAAGTTTAAAAGTAATTTTTTGATTTTATATGTCAATTTAATGATGTAAAGTGTGTAACATTTTAATTGTAAGTTGTTTATTTTAAAATGAATTATTAATGTACTGTGTTTTCTTATGTTAAGTTATGTTAGGTATTCTGATATATACATGGTAGTAATAAGTGAGTAAAAACAAAACCAGTGCTTCTTAGCGCAAACCAGCACCGCTAGGGGGGAACAGATCAGTTGGGGATATGGTGTTGTATAAGGCCACTATTTAATATTTTGAATTGTTGTTTCAGTGTTTGGTGATGCTGTGGCGGCGGACCTGAGCTGGCCTGCGCGTCAGGGCAGGGGCGTTGAGTATCTGTCTGACTCTACGGTGTTGGGATCTCGAGAGAGAAGTCCAGTATTGTCATGCAGATGCAGTCACAGTCATCGGACCAAGGGTGAGTTGATTATTCTTGTTTGTAAACCGTACAGGGGGTTGTGGCGACATATCCTGGCTGATCCCTTTAGCAAGTATGAATGTGTCAATGAGATTTTTTATGCTTCGGCATAAAATATCTCATTGAGGGGGTATTGTAGCGGGGCATTTTTGGGCATACCTGGGGTAATAACAGGATTTGTATTTTTTAATAATAAATAACTTGTCGAGTGATAGAAAAATATTATGACCGAACGGTAAATTTCTTATTTGAAGCGATCGAGACGATGGCAGCATTGTTTGAGACGGTAAAGACCATATGATTCAACAATATTCATATAAACAGTTTTAATAACCGGCAACTGTACCAAACTCAGTTCAAGGACAATGACGAACACAAAAAACGTAAACCCGTTGTGTAACAGTAAACACGTTACACAACCAGACATCAGGCGATGTGTTGCGTCAGCGCATTACATAACAACTGTGTGTCATCGGTTTCGTCAGAGCCTATCCTGGGTGTGTCACGCCAGCAATTGTGTGAGGCACCGAACAGTCAGTCGCAAAACAACATCTGAGTGGTACAGACGCTAACCACTGTGCGTCTGCCCGGCTCTCGCCGGTTTTCGGGCGAAGTTATTGTGTTCGCCGATGGGCCCGCAACAGACCAAAAATGTGATTAACATATAAAAAAATGTGAAGTAAAGTCTAGAAAAATACAAAAGCAATTAACAGTTTTATTTCTTCATTATAAAAACAGTTTTCGGCAATTAATTATTATACCGGACAATGTGCGGAAAAGTGTGACGCCACCAACTTACGGAACAGCTAAGTAGCCATGCATTCATATTAAAATTTCAACAAAGGTTTTCTTTTAAAATTAATTAAGTAAGGTGGAAATAAATTTTAATAACATGTAACACGAGAGCTCTCAAATCATAAAATCATTGTGTGTGTGTGTGCGTGAGTAAGCGGGTAGACAAAGAAGGCTGGTTTGCGTTGTTTGTATTTTAATTTAATTCATACTTAATTTCTTAAAATTTATTTGGAATTTGTA
Source organism: Magicicada septendecula (assembly GCA_034769895.1). NCBI lineage: Eukaryota > Metazoa > Arthropoda > Insecta > Hemiptera > Cicadidae > Magicicada > Magicicada septendecula. The sequence goes on from CM068373.1 coordinate 228,128,826, forward strand.
TACCATGTTTTCATTCTCATTGTAGCAGAATGATTATATAATTAATAACTTTCGTAAATGTGAATTTCCAGTAGAGAGAGGATGGTAGGAGGTAGTTTGTTAATAATAAAATTATAGTAAAAAATGTCAATAAAACTCTATTCCTGGTAAACGTATAAAGTTTCTTTGTTTGATTAAACAACCATCTGATCTCCTGTTCGCCTAAAAAGAACCCTCATAAATTATTTTCTTGCAGTTGGCAAGATGGCGCCCGAGAAATATACAATGTTTGTTAGTTAATTTTATGTGATACAAAAAGGTAAGTAGCTTCACAAAATACAATGTTTTTGAGTTATTCCAAATCAACATTTTCGATTTTTACCCGCCAAAAACAGGATTTTAGCGTAATTTTTAGCGAATAACTAAAAAATGTTTGAGTTTATAGTAAAAATGAATAGGACCAAAATTATTCTACACAAAATAACAAACAAAATGCGTTTTGGTCGGGTTTTAATCCACGAGTTGTTTTTAAGATATGGCCGTGAGAAGTTGTTACTTGCAAATTTTTTGCCTGCACTAACAAAGTTTAACCCTTCCTACTAACCGAGAAAAATACTTTTGACTATAAAATGTCTAGTGCATATTGATGGTCTATTAATATCCTTTAAATTAATCATTATCTGGATTTTCTGTCTTTAAAATAAAAAAAGTTACATCATAAAAATTGCGCATTTTTTGAAATTTTTTCCTTAACTCTGGCCCGCGCGATGTTTCCCACATGTCCAAAAATAGACATAATTAAAAATATTTCTAGAGTTAACTTATACATACCATAAGGACCAACTAAAAATTATTTAGATTTATTTCGGTGCTCTTGACAAAAATGGCGGTGATTTTTCCTTTTTTCACATTTTCGGAAATTTGCAAATCTTAATACATTTTGTGAAATTGCGGAATAAGGATTAACTTAGGCAAAAATGTTATGCAGATCAAAGTCAAAGTACACAATTAAATGACTAAAATGCCTCATGTTCCATGTTTTTATCTGTCATCGTTACAAAGATACAGCTGTCACAAGGTGGTCAAATACCGAATTTAAGGGGTGGCTTTTTTCTTTGACCTTGAATATTTTTTGTCGTTCAAATTTTAGACAGATTAGTCCTCAGGACATTATTTGTAAGGGTTGAAATTATCTATCTATTCGTTTTTGAATTATTTGTGTACAGTTAAAATGAACAAAGTTATAGCTACATTTATTTATTTTATTATCTATTTATTAATAGGGGTGGTTCACCCTGATATAGTGGATGAAAAACTTTTCTAACATCTTATTTGAATTTATCAACCTCAAAAACATCCAGAAACGAATTTTCAGTCATTTTTTTATTTATTTTTATTTTAATTTTTTAATTACAGGGGTAGTTTTCACTTTCTTACGTCGTCGCCACGCATATTTGTGTCTATCCTGGACATGGTATTACATAGTAGTCTTTGATATTGGTCTAAAAACTAATTATACACCAAAACGCGGCATTAAGAATGCTAATGTTCTCATAACCACCCCCCAAAAAATTGTCGATATCACCCCAAATATAGAATTAATGTTAATTATCATGTCATATTTACATTCAGCACCCTTCAAACCTCACCCAAACAAATTTGCAGCCTCTAATTCCAATTTTTGTCTTCCACATATTTTTGGGGGTGGTTTCACCCTTTAGGGGTGAAAGCGTATAATTATTTTTTTTTTAATTTTGATCTAGGACCCAAATGGAGTATATAAACAAAATATCATGTTGATACATGTACAGTCAAAATTTTGTTACGTTTTGGCGTTTTTTCCGCTCTCCTTACTGGACTATTTATTTTTATTGAATTCTACAGAATTTTTCCATATTTCACCTGTTGGATAGTATTTTTGGCACAGAATCGTTGTTTTTTTGACAATTTCCCTGGACTAGTAATAAATTAATAGTGATCGTGTGTAGAAACCCAAAATCATGAGTGAAGTTTGGAATTATTTTGAAATCGACATTGACAACAGATATGCTATATGTGGCATATGTGGAGCTCGTATTTCACGTGGAGGCGTATCTAAAACAACATCTCCTTTGAAAAAACATTTAAAACAACACAATTTTCTGGAACTCCAGGAAGCCATTAAAAAACGTCACCTAAATGCTGCCGATGCAACCACTACTTCAACGGAAGATCTTGTAGATTCTCCTATGTTATCACCACTTCCGTTCACTAGTACCACTAGTTTACAAAATCTTCAGCCCATAGAAAACCCTACTGTTTCTGAAAAGTCGTCTGAAAATCTTCATCAATTAAATTTGACCATTTCTTCACCAGTAGACATACCTATTCTGTCTCCTGCAGAATCTTTTGAATCCGAACAGTCTTCTTCTTCTTCTAAATCACCATGGACTTACAAAATTCCATCCACTAAGAAGTTCAAGCGTTCTGTTAATCAGCCTACAATACAGCAAGTTATAAGCAAGACGCAATCGTTCAAAGCCGGAGACAAAAGAAGAGAAAAAATTACTCATTTAATTGCTGAAATGATTTGTACAGACATGCAGCCTGTGTCAGTGGTTGAAGACATAGGTTTCCGGAAACTTATTCAGTATTTGGAGCCACGTTATCCAATGGTTACCAGGAAATATCTGGCCAACAATGTTTTACCTGAACTTTATGAAAAACAGTGTACTGCAATACGATCTGAACTAAGAAAAGTTGAACACATATGTTTTACAATTGACTTTTGGACATCACTGTCCAATCAAGATTACATGTCCTTGACAGCCCATTTTATTGATGATAATTTTAATCTGCAAGAATTCTGTTTGGAAGTAACTCCATTTTCAGAAATCTCACATACAGCTGCAAATATACTGGAATTTCTGAAAGACACTTTAGCTAAATGGGATGTTGCAGACAAAGTGCAAGCAATTTTTCATGATAGGGCTGCCAATATGCTTGCTGCAATGAATACATCAGACTTTGGTCATATTCCTTGCCTTGCACATTTACTGCAACGCGTGTTGGACAGTGCCCTATTTAAAGAAGCAACTACATCAAAAATAGTTGGAACATGTCGAAGAGTAGTCAGCCATTTCAAGCATTCTGCTAAAGCTACAAAAGTCTTAAAAGATGCCCAGGCCACTGTAAAGACTAAGCAGCATCGTCTTATACAGGATGAACCTACAAGGTGGGATTCTACTTATGAGATGCTTGCTAGGCTAAAGGAACAGAAACATGCAATTGCACTAGCATCATCAACTCTTGAAATGACTACTGAACTGCGTACCACAGACTGGACATACATTGACAACCTTGAAGATATATTAAAGGTATTTTATGAAGCAACAAAAATCTTGAGCAAGACTGAAACATCTGCATCTGAAATAATTCCAATTATACATAGTACTCAAGAATTTCTTAAATTACAAACAAATTTGAGTACAGGGATGCTGGCTTTAAAATATGAATTATTGTCGCAAATGAAACATCGTTTCCAAAATAGGGAACTTGAGGCTTTATATACTTTGCCAATGATGCTGGATCCTAGATTCAAAGGTAGAATGTTTTCAAATGAAAGAAATTTTGATATTGCAAAAAATATTTTAATCAATGAAATTAAAAAAAAACAGACCTACTTCAGCAACTGACGAACAATCAAAAACAAGTATTTCACCAGCTTTATCTTCTGAAAATAAAATTTTCTCAATGTATTCAAAAATACTCAACCGAGAATCAACTGGATCTAATCAAGGAACTCTTACAGCAGAAGAAGAAGTAAGACAGTACCTTGAGGAAAGTTTGGTGAAACAAGAACATAATGTTTTAGATTACTGGCGAAACAATACCAGATATCCATCTCTAAGAAAACTTGCGAAAAGGTACCTATGCATTCATCCATCTACAGTTTCTTCAGAAAGGCTTTTTATTGCAGCAGGTGCTCTAGTGGACAAAAAGAGAAATAGACTAGACCCAGAACGTATAAAAATGCTGATATTTTTGAACAAAAATTTAAAATATAGATGTTAAATTACATAGCTTGTTAGTGTGTTACCTACTATTTCAGTTGGTTAGGTTACATTTTATTTGTATTTCTTAAGACATATGGACTGCCATTTTACTGTAATAGGCCTGAATTGTTATTTAGTCATTGTAGTTTACTGTTGAAAATTCCTTAAATAGTTTTGTGAGACTTCTTCAATTTTTATTTGTGTATTTCTTCTAGTACAGTACTTTTACTTAGTTTTTTACTTGCCATCAAGACTATATTTAACTATATATTTTAGCTAATGTTGTTATATCCAAAATTTAAACCTAAATTTGAATAATTTCATATGAATTGTTGAAAACAGTGATGTTCAACAATAATAGAACAGTGTGGCCCAATATTAAAATTAGTTTTAAAACAGTGATGTTTCATCCTTGCTCAGTAGGCCTATTGTAATGTTTTATTAAAACAAGTGCTCATAGTTTAAATAACAAAAATTTTAATTTTTTTTTTATGTTGATAACAATCTTTTGTTATCTAATAAATAAATAGAATACATTATTAAATTTAGTCTAATGAACAAAAAACAAGGGCTGGAAATAGTAATTAGTAGCCTACTAAGTTTTCTTTATAATATTTTATATTTAAATTTTAGAAGAATAAGAAAACAATATTGTCAATTAGTGCTACTCAATTTTAAGTTCAATGTGAGTTTGTTTAAACGATTTTATATTAGATTTGTTTAGATTAGGTAGGTTATTCTGTTTTCAGCATATACAGTTATTCTGTTTGCATGAGTTCATCTCTTAAGTAACTTAATGCGTTACAATTATTTATCATGTGACTTATGTTAAGGCCATTTCTACATTGTAGAAAAAATTGCAAATTTGATTTCTAAGTAGCTTTTTTTGTATTAACTTAATGAATCTGTAAACCCATCAGAAAAAATAAGGTAACATAAATTTATTCGGTAAATTGTATAATTTTAATTGTATTAACATTTAATTTCACATTGTACAAATATAGGTTCACATATTTCTGTATAAGTTGGTTTAACAATTGAGTAAATTTAATTAAACCTAGCTTTCTTATATATTTATGTATAATTTCAGAATTATTACAATAACTATTTCATTAAACATAATTTTTATAATATAGAAGAATTATATAAATATCTTATAGCCTTCATCAGCATCCTATTGCTGAATTTACATCATTCACGTTACTCAACTCAGAATTGTCACTAAGGATTCGGTTTTGGATTCGAAAACAAAATATTCTGGTTCGGGTTCGAATTCTGAGTCAGTAATTTTTTGGATTCGACCTATCACTAACCAAAATATATAAAAAATTTTCACATTTTAAGTTGCGGGCAAAAACGGTATGCAGCCGGTGGGCGAGCGGAACTGCCCACGTCCGCTATGTGTTGATGTTACTTGCCGACTGGTACAAATGTACAAAAACTGTGTTCAGCCGGTGGAAGCGCGAATGGCTCGCATCCATTGTCGTGAGATGTTATTTGCCGACTGCTGAGACGAACTGCTGCAAAATCTAAGATGGCGAGGGGGTCACGTGACCAAATCTTATTGTCTTCTGAATATGACGAACCAGTTTTTAAGGCGAGGCGAATTACGCACTGCATTCCAAATGACGTCTTTACAGGCTTGGCTGTTATGTAACTGGTTACTTCATCGGTCAAAGTTCGTTTGGCTAAATATATCTGTTGTTTTTGCGTCTACAATGTTGACCTTGATTCCCTTTCAATCGCTGGCTTACTACGTCTTATAAAATTTCACAATTATTATTTATGCTGTTACCCCAAAATTATTATTTATACTTTTTATATTTCCCATTTTTCCTAATTATCCCGGGTATACCCAAATTGACCCGTTACAGTACCACTATTCTATCACATTTATATGTTATATATTACTCCATGACGATGAAGCTATTTTTGACAACACAATGAACTGATTTAAAACTAGTGGTGTTTTCTTGTGTGTGTGTGTGTGTGTGTGTGTGTGTGTGTGTGTGTGTGTGTGTGCGTGCGTGCGTGCGTACGTGTGCGTACGTGTGTGTGTGTGTGTGTGTGTGTGTGTGTGTGTGTGTGTGTGTGTGTGTGTGTGTGTGTGTGTGTGTGTGTGTGTGTGTGTGTGTGTGTGTGTGTGTGTGTGTGTGTGTGTGTGTGTGTGTGTGTGTGTGTGTGTGTGTGTGTGTGTGTGTGTTCTGAAAACTGTCAATTTGGTGAGTCTACTCTGCCTTTTCTTATGCTTAAATGTAACAGGGCCAATGCCCTGTTATGTATTCACTTACATAAATCTCATGAATTCTAGTGACTCACCTTGAAAAGAACTCCAATAAGATGTAAAACGTGCGTCCATGCTAAATGGTACTGGTATTTCAAGCCAGACAGTAATGTTTCAGTCACTTTGCTAATGTGAAGTTTGTTCTTTTCCAGATTCTTTGCAGCCGCTGGCCCAACACACTTCTCTAACAGCGCACTTATTGTAGCTGTTGCTGTGTTCATAAAATCTCCTCTGTCCATTAGTGTTATTGACGTTGTTACCAGAGATGGTACATGTGACATGCACAAGTCTAAATCTGATCTATAAATAAATGAAAATAAATATAAATAAATGGGCACAAAAATGCACTTTATGTGCCTCATTTGTAATAATAGGCCCACATACTAGACATAAGTACAGTAAAAATCTTAGCGGACACTGAAAACAAGACAACTCTCTATAATGGACAGTTTTGAAATTACCTTTCTAATCTTCATGTATTTTAATGGACGTGACTTTCCCAAAAACAGACATTCTGAAAAACGGATATGGACAGCCCACAAGCAAAATTTATGATTTATTTTTTCTCTATCATGGACAGTTCAGAGATCAGTAAAATAATTCAAACCATAATAATTGTAACGCTTATTATGGTCATAGTGTATTATGGTTTGTCACAGGGGCAAACTTTTACTTATTAAAAATGATAACTATGACGGGGTACAAAACAACTGTACGACTCTGTTATGTCTCTTTTCATCATACCATGATAAATGTTTATATATCCTGTAGTCAGTTTTTTTTTTACTGTACAGTACCGGTACATTAATGAAAAGCTTGCTTTTTGTAATTATATTGTAGGTCATCACTAGTTATTATCAGTGAAGAGTTTGGACGCCTGACACAGTACAGCAGTTTCAAGAATGTTTCAGAAATGCAAGCATTTAACATTAAAAGTGAAAGTTTACATTACTAAAGAGTGTGAAAAATCAACGTAGACTGTTCAAGATGCAGCAACCAAGCAAAATTTTAAAAGCCAAAAGAGACCTGTTCATTGGAAATGGAACTCAAGAAAGAAAAGGAAGTTTCCAAAAACAGAGAGAGACTAGCAATCAATGAAATTACATAAGAATTGCGCAGAACAAGAGCTAATAAAATCTCCATTTGGGGGCTTTAATTCAAGAGAAGTCATATGAAATTGGTACAGAAAATGATTTTGTAAATTTCAAAGCTTCTTATAGATGGTCTGATAAACATCACAAACGGCAGAATATTTCCTACAAAACTGCATCAGTCAAGCTGGATCAGAGAATATGGTAGAAATCCAAGACTGGAATATTGTTTTGCAAGGCATTATTGTTGACTACAGTACGAAAGATGTTCATAAAATTGATGAAACTGGATTCTTTTATCAAGATTCGCTCATAAAAATGTTAATGGAATTAGTTGAAGCATGGTGACAGGTATGAAGATGATTGTCTCAGGTGAAGATGTGATATTAAACAGTCAAAAAATCATTTAACTATAATGTTGTGTATTGACAAAGGAAATAATGTGTGAGTGGTTATAAAAGTTTGATAAAAAAAATGAGATAAGAAAATAAGGATATATTTTTGTTTTTAGACAATGCTGCATTGCATCCTGATCTTTACAGTGTACTAACACAAAACTCATATTTCTGCCTCTGAATACTACAAGCATTTGTCTGTCTAGGTGAAGGAATCATTAAGAATCCTAAAGTTCACTATGATGTTGGGTGCTAAAATATAGAATGTTGAAAACAATAGTGTTGATAAAATCAAACAACTGCTCACTAAAAAATTGAATAAGATTGTGATTGTTTTAGACGCAATTGCATGGACTATTACGTCTGATCAGTAAATAAAACCACAGATTGTTTATAATTGTTTTATGAAGTGTAGTTTCCATGATAAAGACAGCATCAGTACCTCTACTGAACCTCAAGACAGTAGAGCCAAAGAAGAAGTTACTCATCTTTAGATGTTTTGGAGCAAGCTCTGCAGTTTAATTTTTTAATAGACAATCAATGTGAAATGGAAGACACCTCACTAAATATAAAGAGATTGTGAGCTGCTCAAGTAAAGTGGATGAAGGCATAGAAAAACATCATCTTTTTGTGATAAAACAGAAAATAATGAAGTGACTTAGAATGAGGATACTTTGTTAAAAAAACACACTGCATTATGCTGCAAAAGTTAAGGCATATTGTTTACACTCTAGCGATTCTGAAAAACGTGTAAAGCAGAAATAAAATTGGAAGATATTGGTGTTAATAAATTGACTAAATAAACCACAATAACTGATTTTTTATAAAAATCAGTGCCAGAGCAATTATCAAAGTTTAGTGTAGTATTTTAAGTACTGTATATATACAAAATTACACACTTCCTTTACCATGTAATTATTCTTAATACAGGTATATACACATATGATTACTGTAATAAGTCTACTGCCATATTTAAATTTTACAATTATTGAGCACGTTAGTAAATATAAAAATAAATTAATTAATATTTATAATAATATAATAACGTGTGCATTTAATGTAAACAACTTAATAAGTAAATTTTTAGAAAACTTCATTTTACATGTATTCCCCCACACCACCTGGTGACACTGTTACCAAAAAGTGGACACTTCTGTTAATAGCGGACACTTTTCTGTTAACGGGAGATTATACTGTATATATAATAACTTTGTTCACTTTACATCATTTACTATAAAGAATTTGAGTTGTTCAACTAACTAGTTATCAAAAAAACATGTCCTGCCACAATAACTGGAAACTTTCACTACTATCATGATTCAACACAAAGGTTCCATATTGCTTTAAGAGAATGAGTGGCGCTTTCTTGCTGTAAGTCTATCGCTTACATCACTGGCTCCCTTAATATGTGCAGCAGTATAGTTTAGCAGGGTTTATTTTTAGTGATACAACACACATTACACATTATTGTGACAAGTGATGACCAAATGTTTGTTATTGTGTGAATTGGTAGAATCTATTCATGCATGCTGGATAACTCTTTAAACAAAAGAATTATTTTAATACAAGTGTGCTTGTATTAGAGCAGTGTCCATAAATATTGTAATTATCTATTTCTCTGGTTTTTAATGATTAATTTTATTATTCTGAGGTCACTACGAATGCTATCTGCATAACATTACTGTTATAATGAAGATCAATGATGAATAAAGAAAATATAGTTATTATAGAACTGACAAAAACATAGGCAGTAAAATATGTTTATTCGAAAATAAGACACCCTCAATTATACAGCCTTCCCCTATTTTTGGCGGATTTTCTAAAAAGTATGTCCTTGTTTTAGTCTTATTTGGAGTTAATACAAGACTTGTTCTGTAGTCCAGTTTGTTGTAGTAAGTACTGATAACCGTTACTCAGTTATACTTCTTGGTCACATTTTTATTTTTTGTCTTTACGTATTCAATTTTATGAGCTGATTTAACTTTAAGCTCTCCAAAATTTTATAGCAAAAAACTAGTAAAAATACAAAGCCGTATTTTTGAGTAAACACTAATTATCTTTTTACTGCAGTTTGAATATTTTTATTTCTATTATTTTTATTTTAATACTTTAGTTCCAAAATGTTGTAGCACCTCTATTAGGGTGTTTCATTTTGTAAGGCAAAAAATAAAATGTAAAATGTTTACAGACTTTGCTTACGCCCTGAGTCTCAGTGATGTAAAAGATATATATGCCAAATTTCAAGAAGATTGGACAATATTTAGAGGTTGCACACTTTGATCAGTTTTGTAAAAGTAGGCAAAAAATAAGATTTTTCAATGTTAGTTACTTTTAATGGAAAAACTAGAAATCACAAACTTAAAATAATATTAAAACTAGACACTAAGATTAATAGGTAGTATCATACGCAAAACATGTGTTATATTAATCAACTTTGAACGATGCAATCCCTTCTTTTGTTCGCTTGGTGATGACTTTTCTGTGATGCTCGACTACCCTCAACAAGAATTGTTTTTGTTGTTCGTTCCTGACCGATTCGTTAAACTTTTTTATCAGAGCAATTCCTCTTTCTGTGGTATCATTGACCACCTTAAGACCATTCACATAGCTTCTTAGAGAATCACTGCAGTATTCTGTCACGTCGTGGATCCCAAACAATTCAAAGAACGTCTTTGTTTTATTAGTAACGAAATGGCTCAGGTCTTTTCCTTCAAAAACAAGGTTTTTACCCTCTAATCGTTTCATTTCCTTTTTCTTTGCAGGTTTGGTTTCTAAATTTTTAGTCATATTTTCCTTAACAGCCTGAGTAATACGTTCATCCAAAAAAGCCAATCCTACGTTTGTTTCTGACAGATACCAAAGGTGTCTCTTAGCAACTGTGAGAGCACTTTTTTTGACATCTGCATCTGGGTAAGTGCTCAGAAGCTGTAGCATATCCAAATCATTCTTTGGAGCCCATCGACTTACAATTGCCTCATGCCAAAAGCGAACATATATGAGGCTGACAAAATGTGCAACCCGTTTCATTCCTTTCAATTCTCGTTGAGGAATATTCAACTGTTTAGTGAAGAGGACAATTTTAAGTGCATATATTGCCTTTGCCATCCACCTTGCTTGATGCAGAGCCCCTGGGATCCTGAAATTGAAGTCGTTTTTAGACCAACCTCCTAGGTACAGGAGTGAGAGTTGTAATAACTCTTTGTAGTCTTCTCTTGGATGACTTCCGTCTTTTAGGACATTTTGGATGTAGTTAACCATTTTCACTCGTTGTTCTTCTAGAAAGCCTTGAACGGGACTTTCTTCATCCAGCATTGTCGTATATGACTTCTTATCAAGTGAAGCCCACAGACTTTGGAACTTCAGAAAAATCTGGATGTCAGGACCACTTGATGGTATGCCACAACACTCCTCAAACACTCCTTTCAATATTAGTTCATGGGTGTGATGACGGCAAGCCAACCACAACAATGTTCGTCCGAATTCCCTTTCAATTCTGGTACATGCCCCTTGGATCAGTCCTGTATTAGATGCTGTAGTATCAAAAGATATACCGGTGATATTGTCACGTAGCCCAAATCGGTCCACTTCCCGAATAACTACTTCAGCCATCTGCTCACCAGTGCCTTTCAGGGCAACAGGTACGCCAAGCAAATGCTCAAAATCTTTGCCAGTCACTAGAACTGCAACTCTATCTTCCAAAGTTCCAAAGGTCAGGGACGAACAACAAAAACAATTCTTGTTGAGGGTAGTCGAGCATCACAGAAAAGTCGTCACCAAGCGAACAAAAGAAGGGATTGCATCGTTCAAAGTTGATTAATATACCACATGTTTTGCCTATGATACTACCTATTAATCTTAGTGTCTAGTTTTAATATTATTTTAAGTTTGTGATTTCTAGTTTTTCCAATAAAAGTAATTAACATTGAAAAATCGTATTTTTTGCCTACTTTTACAAAACTGATCAAAGTGTGCAACCTCTAAATATTATCCAATCTTCTTGAAATTTGGCATATATATCTTTTATATCACTGAGACTCGGGGCGTAAGCAAAGTCATATGAAAATCACATCTTTGGAAAAATGAAACACCCTAACCTCTATATGACAAGACACTGTGTTTGAGAATCACTGTTCTACACTTCTGCTGGTAAAAGGAGGGTAATGAAAGATACAATTCGATTGTATAAAAATTACAAAAGCTGTATATCACACTACATTTTTTGTTATCAATCCCAATGTATCAGTTGTACCTTTCACTACAAAAAAGTAGGTCCTTAGTTTGGGAATTGGATAATTTAGTACAACAATATAATAAAGACTCATCTGATAGTGAGCCCATCTGTACCAGTAATAAATATATTTTGAAACATTGTTTGATTTGTAATGAGAACTGTATCGAACCATCTAGAACAACCAAGAGCATCATCCACTCGTCCCCCCCATTAGTAGTGCATTTGTTGCCCCAGTCAAGCCCATGTTGAAGTATGCACTAGAGTCCTCTCGCATTAAGTGGCATGAAGTGAGGATAGAAAATTTATAGAAGTCACACGGTACCTATAAAATCTCATTGTACCATACGATAATCAGTGAGACTGTCATAAAAATATGATAGTCTACTGATCGTTGCATGGTACAGTGGAAAACAAAATACAAGACACCAATTACGTCACTGTTCTGTAATGTCGTAACACTGCCCCCTCCTTAAGCCTGTTCACCCTGAAATGGCAAACCATCTCTAAAGTAATACTCGGTCAGGCGATCTACAGTACATAGCTGGTCTACTTGCGAAAGATAATTCTCCGGTTCTTCGAATTCAGTCTCATGTGAGCCGAACATCAAGTTCCCAGGAATATGAGTCTTCCGCTCAACTACTAGTTTCGCAGGAAACACTCCCATTGCGTCATGTACTGATGACCTGTAGGCCATCAGCTGGTCAAGTCTGATTGGTTCTCGTCAACAACCTCTTCTGTGACTTCATCTTCAGTAACGTTTTTCCTGGGTTCTTCCATTAACTCAGGAACAAGCAAGAGTCTTGTCTCGACACCCATAGTTGGCTTTCCAATCACTTCTTTTGTCGTTACACTTATTTGTACTTCCTCTGCTAGTTCTTCCTCCATTTCCACTTGCAATAGGGAGGGTTCCTCTTGACCAGACCTGTTGACTTTTTCTTCGACTAATGCCACTTGCTTAATCGAATGGTTGGTAGACCCTGTCATTTTAGCCATTTTAGCCATGCAAAGCTTTATCTTCTCTTGGCCAACTTTCAGGACATTCTCTCTTAAGTCCACAATGAATCCGTAGCCATTGAAGTAGAACAACAAGTATAGATTCTGTAGTATAGTATGATATCGATGTGGTGTGTGATCTTCTATCACTTCTGCCCCGCGATGGAGCGCCAACTTGTTATGGAACAAGTACAAGTATAATGTACTATACAGTGTAATTGTAGTTGTATTTGTAGTTGTATTTGTAGTGTGCCTGCAGATACGCTCCGGTATCTGCTATTATGTTGTTTTTATAAAAACTGCTCCAATTATAATTATTAGGAGTTATTAGTGTGATTGTTTAATCTGTATAAGTGTCTATGGATAACTCACTCTTTCGATTTAAATAAGTTTCGCGCACTTTTTGTTGTATGCCTCCCTCACTTACCACAAGTATCTGTTTCAGTCCTGTTCTGTGACGGTTGTTGCTGAAATACATACATTTAAAATGCACACAAATATTCAATTTGAATATTTAAAAACAGTTAGTACACACAATATGAATGAATTAGCACATATAGGTAATACTTTAAATTACTCTCTGTTTGAATTCTTCCGCCACCTTTGGTAGAACTGCTTTAAAAGAAATATTTAATTTCTATTTGAAATGATACTCTTGTTCATAGGTAAATAAGTGAAGGTTTATTAACAAATTTTAAAATGGCGAATTTCAAAAACAATTAACAATCATTTGGCTAATAACCCTTTAAACAATAATTACAATTGACTAATTTTAACATAAAACTCTATCCAGGCTCAATGCTGGTAGTCCTGTCTTTAGTACAATAATTTGAACTTAATAGGTTATGTCTTCTTGTTAATATATTATCAGGTTGTTAGGTTCTTTGAGGATACATGATATCAGTGTCAAGATGTAATATTAATAGAATTAATAAAATTGAACAATGGTTAAAAATAACGAATAAATATAAAACAATGAAATTTAATACCATATGTATGGTAAGTATGTATTTATCGTACGCCTGGATGCGCACGCACCTTATAAAATTCTATAGCAAGCGTCAGACTCGTGGCTTGTACAGTTTCAATGTATCGTTTTATTTTCAACAATGAGTTTGATAAATATATATTTTCAAGAGAAAAAATTAATAAAATACAAAAAAAAACTCTTGATATGATTTCTATTTGGTTTGGAAACTATTTGAGAACAGATGCAACAGTTAAATTAATAAGCTACCGCTACCAATTTGAGGTTAGCGATCACAGGTAATGCTATCACAGTAAATGATTTCTTAATGGTTAATATTTCTTAATTTATATTTTTGAACATAATATTAGTAACCTTTTAACATGTTACTATTAAAATTGCTTCATACTTTTGTACGAAAGTTAATGTTATTTATTTCAAAACATCGAATAATCAAAACAAGTTTAGTCAAAAGAGTGACTAAATGTAAACTCTTGTAATTAATGATAATTACTTTAAACATACTTTTTATAATTATGAAAATTAATTAAAATATTTATTTAATATTTTAATAAATAAAAATTGACATTTCTTGAAATTCTAATAATTCCATTATAAGTTTGATGCTGCGCTAGTAATGACTCGCGTAGTATCAAAATGTCTATTTCAAAAATATTATTTCTGAAAATCAAAGTTATTTAAATAAAATAATGTACTCCCTGTTTATTATCACAACACACGCGAGTACGACCGGGATTATACACTATCGTACTTATATTGTTCGGTAATCCCGCACATATCACTCGGAAGTGTATTTGTTGTGTCAAGGTTATGTCTGTATATCAACTTACTGTCAATGTACGCGCACAAATTTGAAAATAATACTTTTTCATGGTGTTGAGTTGCGTGACCTATTCGTCTGGAAGCTGTTCGTAGACTGTTACAATTTGCCAAAGCGTCTCTCTCGTGTCTGACAAAATGCGTTGATTTGATTGGCTGTAATCACTATAGTCTTCACCCCAAAGGCCTGTTTTATTAAAATATTTGGTGTTTTACCAAATTTCGACTTTGGGTCCTGGTTTATGTGACGTAAGCACTAGTGTAAAAAATACTTGAAAAGTTAATAATTACAATAACTTCCTTATTGAATGTCCTATCGTTACATGAGTTATGTCATTGAATTATAGACATTTTCTTCTTTAATTTAAGTCTAAACAACACTATTTTATTTACATTGCTTCTCTTAAAATAATGTTTTTATTAATTATCTTGGTGTTTCTTATTTTTATAAGTTTTTGACACCAGATTTAATTATTTTTAATAAAAACACTTTCTAAATAAACACTTGGAGTCCATTTCTCACTTGGTTTGATTTGTTATTTGGAAATAATTATTTCCTTAACAATAGCTTATTTTAGCGTCATTAGGCGTCCATCTTGGTTTTTATATAAAAGTATTTAAAATGAATTTCCCTTATCTAATACAAGTAATCTTACAATCTAATGATACTAAAACGATTATGTACATGATTTCATACTTAAATATCCTCACATGATTGTATTATACATAATACACATACTGTCTTCTTCCTCTTCTACCTTTCTCATACAATTGTCAATATAATTTTAGTCTTTTCTAAGTGAATTATATTATGTATTAAATGTCATTAGTGTACATACATTGTACTTAATGTATTACATATATTGGTCAACTTCTAGCTAGTTTAGAACCCTTCAATTCTTCAATAATGGGTTTGTTCCTATGGTGTCTCAACATAATGGTCATTTATTTTTCATAAAAACAATAATTAAACTGTTATTGTTACATTATGTTTGTGTTTCTACATTGGTATTAGACATTACTCCTACTTTTGGTAATGTTCTCATTTACTCTTAGATAAATTACATGTCATATTTTTCCTAAGTAACTTACTTAACATGGTTGGTTTATATGTGATTTCTGTCACTATGGTTGTAGCGGGTCGTTTTTGGGTATTTTTTATTTTTTTTATTTTAACCGTATGGGGCATTTATATATATGGTTACTTATTTCGTTTTTGGGCGGGCTTGTATAAAATATTGTAAAACTGTATTATTGTGCAACGTATTTGTCCGTATAACTGAACGATGTTGAGAAACACTGAAACAAAGCAGTAAGGCGCAGTTGTTGTTGAGTAATGCGGCGAAGAATTTACCACCCCAATTTTTCGCAGAACTTTGTGTGTGTGTGATCACGCCCGTATGCAACATTGATGGGCGGTGCGCCGGAGTGACGCTTGGAAAACACAACCCAAGCTGTGAAACATGGCGATGTAGCAAACCGTTTGTCGCAGCTACCAGCTCAATACCGGAAAACAGCGTTAAACTCCGCCTACTGTTGGTGACGTCAGCGGAGCCAAGTCCAATATTGTCCTCTGGTCACACACATATGTCAGCTCCATTCCATATATAAAATGGTTACCTAACAACAACTGAGGCCTGAGCGACGAAAGCATAGTGGCAGTGAACAATCATTCCCTCCAGAGAAAGCAACATGTACCTGTTACGTTCTCGGTGACAGTCGACATTAGTCAGAGACGCTAAGCAGCAGATTGTACAACAGCGTGTAGATGTAGTTAGTGAGCCGCGGGCCCCGGTCGGTCGAAACTTTCTAAATATGAATAACTCAGTGTAATACCGACGTATTACCGACCGGGACCCAAGGAAATAAGGAGGTTATACAGGAGAAGTGTAGTGAACTGCGGGCAAATTATTCAAAGTGACGCGAACTAACGAACGAAGAACGTGTACCCGGGTGGTGTCTCGAGATATATACAGTTTTAAAGTAAAATGGGGTGTTTCAATTAAATGGTTCTAAATCGTGTGAATGTGTGTGTGAGCAGCTGGGCTGACCTGTATAGGGTAAGAAATATCTAAATGTAAGGCATATCTGTATCTATTCAGAATTTGTTTCTCTCATGTTTGTGTCATAATGATTTTGATCCGTCTTAACAGTAATTAAAACTATTTGCTTCACTATAATTATGTGTTAGTCTAAGTTATTTCGTCATTACCACTGTCTTATTTCTGTGTTGAAAAAATTCGTCTAACGAAATCGGGGGTTTTCTGAAATTCTTTTACAGTCAGATAGCGGGGTTTTTATAAGGGCAAGAGTATATAAGTTTTCGATATTTTACCTTCTAGAAAAAATATCGTGGCGACCTTGGGCAGTTTTCAAAAGATAAGTTTTATGGGGACCATGACGGTAAGTGAAATTCTGGCAGCGGTAAGTATTTTTTATGAAGAGTGGAATGTATTAAAGATCAGTGCACAAAAAGTGAGTAACTTCACAGCGACGCCCCTGCCAGGATGTTCGTATATAAATTTTATAGGAACTAGACCTATTTTAATACACAGAAAATAGGATGTGGTAATGACGAATTTATAAATATGATTTATCGTATATAATTACGCACGTAGGTTATGTTTGGGTTGTAATTCACAGTGTGTTAGGTGTTTGAGTATAGAAAAATAGTAAGTTTTATATATAAAAGTGCTATACAAACGAACTTTAAAAATGTCTATAATACAAAGTAATGATAGTGATTTTGCGTGGGATGAGTGGGAGAATGAATTTCGAGGTGTTGTGGGTGAGATGACAGACGAGGAATGGGGTAATTTAGACAATACATTAACCCGAATGGAAGAACAAGAGGAAGGAATATTCGCAGAAATTAATAAACATAGTGAGACGACCAATGATACAGGTAAGATAGTTGAAGAGGTAGTGGTAGAAAATAAGGCAGTAAATAGGCCTAATGACAACGATAGTGTAGGGGTGGAAGAAAAGGAGTATACATTGAATGACATATTTGACCTTTTAAAGAAAGGTTTTGACGAAAATAACAAAATATTGAAGGAATGGGCGCAGGAACTAAAGACAGACCGATTAAGGGAGGATACAGTTGAGTCAAATCAGGTAAGTGGTAGTAATGTTGTAAATGATAGTGAAGAAAGAATCAACCAGGTGAGTGACAGTGATAATGAATTCGTAAATAACAGTGACCAAATAATGGGAGAAGTAGGGTTAACTAGTGAAAATAATGATGGTGAGTACAATTCAGAGGTAAGTGGTGATGTTGATATAATTATTTCTAATGATGAAATAATGGTAAATAATAAGAATAATGATTATATAACTGAAAATGGGGTATCAAAAAGTGATACAATAGACGATAGTGAAAATGAGAGTAGAGTAAGAGTTGAGGTTGATCATGGAGTGCTAGTTAGTGTTTATGATTTAGAAAGGGAGTATAGGGGTAGTTTAAAGGTAGAAGGTGAACAGGGGGCAAAATTTTATGGGGTTAAATGTGAAGCAGAGAATTCACAAGTGTTGATGGAGGACAAGAGTTCCTCGATAATTTTTGTAGAAGACGAGAGTTCTTCAGGAGGTTATATAAGTTTTTTGTGTTTATCTGGTAGGGCCAGATGGTATTTAGATAATTTTAGGGTATTGCCCTCTGCATGGAATGGGAGAGTTCAGTGTGGTTATGAGAGTTGTAACAAAAGAGAGAGAGAAATAAAAATTTTTGAGGTTAATAGAGAGTATGAAATGTTGGTGCAGGTGTTAGATATGGAGAGAGATTATGAAAGAGAGAGAGAGAAATATCTGAATAACATGGTTATAAATAATGATAAAATAGTTGACTGGGGATTGAGACAATTTACTGACGGAGACTGGACAAAATTAACTAATGGCGACAAGTTGTATGAAATAATAGATGGTATGATGAAGGATTTAGAAATAATGGTTCATGAAGATAATAATCATAAATTCAAGATAAATAAAAATCATTTATGCTATAAATATGTGAGGTATCTTTTTGACGATGGAGGCTAAAATATGAAACAGTAAAAGACCGTTAAATATTTTGTTCTAAGGGTTTGACTTGGCTGATTTGAAAATTGAGATGTGATAACTGAATAAATAATGAATCAGATTTGTAAATAAATATTTAGTGAGTTTAATTGTATGTGTTGTGGTTAAGTGAACGGTGTATGTAGGTAATTAATTGTTGTGATAAGAATATGTGTTTTCATGATATGTGTATGCTTTAAATTAAGCCAATAATTAAACGCCTGGCAGGCAATCAACATAATAGAAGTAAGTACTGATAATGTATTCCATGTAATTTGTTCAATTATGAGATGTGTTTTAATTGTATTAGGATCAGCTGATCAGCAATAAGATGTCACTGGTATATTAGTTATAAATGTTTCAAGTAATCAATGTTCAGTGTAATGCTGTAATGTATTACAGATGTTTTAAAATAATGATGAAAGTAACTTGAGGAAATGAGAAACAAAGTAATAATTTATGCAAGTTAACAAAAGATAGTTTTTGGGTGATTAATATTTTATGTGACATATAGATCTCTCAAAGTTAAAGTTGAATTAGTAGAGATGATATAAGGTAATGTTGTTTGAGTTCATATATGTTATAGTATTTTGAGAAGTATTGATGTTGACACAGTAGTAGGGAGTATATGTAGCGATGAGTAATGTGAATGAGATATAAACATATTTGTTGATGATTTTTTGTAGTAAGGGTGAGGTGGTAAGGTGTGAGCAACGTATGGCGTTGTGGCGAGAATAGAGTAGTTCGCGTGAGTGTTTGCCGATATTTTGGAGGGGCATTGGCTCGAATAGGTATAGCCAGGTAGGGAACACACATCCTAGTACAACGATGAGCGGTGCCAGAGGTAAGTGGAATTAGTGAAAGGTATTTATAAATGAGAGATTGGTGTCATAAGTGGTTCATAGTGGTTGTTAGTAAAAAAGGGAGAGTTATTTAAATGTCTATTCAAGTGAAAGTATAGAGAATACAGGTGTCACCCAGACTAAGCAATGATTGAAATGTGAAGAGTTAAATAGAAAATTCATAGTAGAAAAGTAATCAGAGATGAAATATAATGTAACATGAAGGGTAATAATAAATTTGGATTGCATAGAATCAAATGATAAACCATTGAGGGATAATTAATAACAGTTCAATTGAAATTAACATGTAATGTTTATAATTTTATCAAGATGTAGGGTATGTAGATTTTTAACAAGGTTAAATGTGATTGGGTTATTTTAATGTAAGAATAGCAATGTTAATTATATAGATATCCAGATCTAGTAGTACAGTCAATGAAAATAAATAATTTAACTCACCCCCAGTAGATTAAAGTAAGATTGTCAAATAGAGAGAGTGATTTATGATAAAGATATAAAATTTTCATTTTATAAAGCCAGTGACAGAATTGTGATAAAATTTGAGAATAATATAAAATTAAGGTGTTTATTTTCATAATTTAATTTTCATAATAATTTAAATGTCAATTTGTTTATTATTTATATTAATATTTTGTTCATTTTAAATATTTTATTTTATTATGTTTTGTGCTTTGAGTTAGATTGTTACAGATGTCAAATGTGTTTTAGATAGAAATTGTGCATAACATATGTAGGTCAAGGGGTCTGGGACTTGACCTACTTTCGATCAGCTGATGAGTTCATATACCTACTAAGCTTGTGTAGTAGGAAGCCAATTTTAATTTGTTTGTTTAATTAATTCAAACCAATATTTAAATAATTTTAAATATGAAGAAAACATTTAAATAAATTTAAATTTTTTTTTGAATTTTAAAATTTTTGAAAATTTTAACTTTATTGAAAAGAAAGAAAAAAAAAAGGAAAACTTGATTTTTCGACTGCCAGCGAATGAATATTTTAGATAATGATTATTTTATTATGTGTGCATTAACCATGTTTATTTTATTGTATTGCATTGTATTGGTAGACTATAAGTGGTTCTCATGTTAGAGTAAGGATGTGTTTAGATTAGTAGAAATGTCTAGCTTAAGTCATTTGAAACAAAAATTTAGAAAAACAAGGAAGAGAATTTTTTGATAAAATATTTTTTTTTTTTTTTAATTTTGGATTTTTTAAATTTTAATAAATTTTAAAAGAAATCTTTTATTTTTAATGTGTTATGGCAACATGTAATGTTAGTGTGTGTGAGCCCAGTATCTGCTAAAGACAGCCCAGCTTGCATACAAGGGGAAACATATCGGTAGAGGATCTGGAATAATTTCAGCCAGGGATTGAGGATTTTGGGGGTAGCATGTTAGAAGGTGAGGTGCGCCGTGGTACGAGTCTGCTCGATTTCTCGGTGTTGGGATCTCTTACGGAGAAGTCCAGTGATCTCGTTCAGATGAGTCCATAGTCGCTGAGCCAGGGGGGTCGTATACCCATGAGATTAAGAACCAGGGGGTTGTTGGCACCAGTTCCTCACCGGTCCTCTTCGGGGGTTTGTCGATGAGATTTCTTCTGTTATGAACAGCAGAATTCTCATCGAGGGGGTATTGTAGCGGGTCGTTTTTGGGTATTTTTTATTTTTTTTATTTTAACCGTATGGGGCATTTATATATATGGTTACTTATTTCGTTTTCGGGCGGGCTTGTATAAAATATTGTAAAACTGTATTATTGTGCAACGTATTTGTCCGTATAACTGAACGATGTTGAGAAACACTGAAACAAAGCAGTAAGGCGCAGTTGTTGTTGAGTAATGCGGCGAAGAATTTACCACCCCAATTTTTCGCAGAACTTTGTGTGTGTGTGATCACGCCCGTATGCAACATTGATGGGCGGTGCGCCGGAGTGACGCTTGGAAAACACAACCCAAGCTGTGAAACATGGCGATGTAGCAAACCGTTTGTCGCAGCTACCAGCTCAATACCGGAAAACAGCGTTAAACTCCGCCTACTGTTGGTGACGTCAGCGGAGCCAAGTCCAATATTGTCCTCTGGTCACACACATATATCAGCTCCATTCCATATATAAAATGGTTACCTAACAACAACTGAGGCCTGAGCGACGAAAGCATAGTGGCAGTGAACAATCATTCCCTCCAGAGAAAGCAACATGTACCTGTTACGTTCTCGGTGACAGTCGACATTAGTCAGAGACGCTAAGCAGCAGATTGTACAACAGCGTGTAGATATAGTTAGTGAGCCGCGGGCCCCGGTCGGTCGAAACTTTCTAAATATGAATAACTCAGTGTAATACCGACGTATTACCGACCGGGACCCAAGGAAATAAGGAGGTTATACAGGAGAAGTGTAGTGAACTGCGGGCAAATTATTCAAAGTGACGCGAACTAACGAACGAAGAACGTGTACCCGGGTGGTGTCTCGAGATATATACAGTTTTAAAGTAAAATGGGGTGTTTCAATTAAATGGTTCTAAATCGTGTGAATGTGTGTGTGAGCAGCTGGGCTGACCTGTATAGGGTAAGAAATATCTAAATGTAAGGCATATCTGTATCTATTTCAGAATTTGTTTCTCTCATGTTTGTGTCATAATGATTTTGATCCGTCTTAACAGTAATTAAAACTATTTGCTTCACTATAATTATGTGTTAGTCTAAGTTATTTCGTCATTACCACTGTCTTATTTCTGTGTTGAAAAAATTCGTCTAACGAAATCGGGGGTTTTCTGAAATTCTTTTACAGTCAGATAGCGGGGTTTTTATAAGGGCAAGAGTATATAAGTTTTCGATATTTTACCTTCTAGAAAAAATATCGTGGCGACCTTGGGCAGTTTTCAAAAGATAAGTTTTATGGGGACCATGACGGTAAGTGAAATTCTGGCAGCGGTAAGTATTTTTTATGAAGAGTGGAATGTATTAAAGATCAGTGCACAAAAAGTGAGTAACTTCACATGGTCAGTTGGTTTCTAATTATTTGCATATATACTGACTGTTTTTATAGTTCTAATCTGTTCTCAAAGTTGTATTGATTTTCCCTCTAACTACTGGTAATATTGTGAACAATCTGTGTTTAAGCTTTAATACACTATTTTCCTTAACTAATGGGCCATACAGTGGTCCATCTTACATCTGATTGTTTGTACATGGTTAGTTAGTTTACATCATTTTGTTTATAATACTGTTGTTATTATGTTAAAGATCTGTTCTCAAACCATTACCAGATATTAGTCTTACTACTGGTAATATGGTTATTCACTTTAGTATTGGTTTTGATATTGCACTTTGCCTATTTGAATTGGCATATTTGTTGCATCTTTGCTATAGCTGTTTGCCATTGCATTTGATTGGTTTTATTTACATGGTTGCATTTTAATGCATTGTCTATTAGGATGTATTGTTATTTATAACAATTCCTTAATTGATATCATTGTTGATAACCATTTGTTTTCATTGATATTTTTGGTTTTCTGTTTAACAGGTACCTTCGCTATGGGTTATGTAACAATGTACCATCTGTTTTAATGCAGTATGTCTCTACTGCCTACATGGTATCAGTATGGTATTTCACAATAATATTTTACTTATTTTGTGACACATGTTTATACATTCCTTCTTAAACATTAATACATATCTTATTGTATTATTTATGATATTTTTCTAGTCATAGGTTGAATTCAATTCAATCCATTTTGTTTGATACAAGGGTTTTTTATACTGTTGTCAGTTCTTTACCAAAAATAAAACATAGTTATATTGTTCTATTTTGTTTCATTTTGGTGGACTTATGATTATCTGTGTTAATCACAACTTTATTAAATGCGTCACACTCATTGTTCGTGTCTATTTGACTTATTTAACATCTTGTTGTTTTCATCATGGAATTAACATATTTTCATATACTTATAAACTTCCTCACTATAATTGTTTGTGTGGTTTTATCAGTAGAAATAGTTAGTTATTCACATGTTTCACATCTATTAAGTACGCACTGTTATTGTTTGTGTTTCCTTAAATGCTAATCACTGTTTTTCATCCTCACATTTGATAATCATTGTTTCACTTGTCACTTATATAGTCTTTGGTACACGTGGTTTATGTTGATTTCTGGTATGATTTATTCATCTTCTTCTCTCTTCTGAGTCAGCTTTCTTGTCCTTCTTCTTTCTTCTTTCTTGTTATTTTCATTGTAGTCATTATTCTTTAGTCGTTTCCCCTCACTTTTGGAGTTTGTTAATTCTTATTTAGTCGTTTCCCCTCACTTTTGGATCCTATTGGGTCTATAATTGGTATTTTGTTTTGGCTCATGTCATTTTCTTTCTTATTTTTCGTAGTTGATGTCACTAGATTGATATTATCTTATTCATAGTTGGATTTTCATATTAACACATTTGTAGATACACACTTTATATACATGGATTTACTTATCTAGATTTACATTCATATTTTTTCTCTTACTTGCCGTCCTTTAGGCTCATTTTATGTAACTGCCATATTTGGTTATGTTACACCGTTCATAATGTCCATGGCAAGAATCATTTCATCGACAATGCCTGCAACAAGCATTTAGTGGCTAAACTCGAGAAGACCCAGGCGTACATATACATCTACCTTTCCTAGCCCCTTGACGGGTCTTCCAGTCACAGTCTGTATTGTATAAGAGCTAATTTGAGGTTGGCGGTTGCTGACTAAGTCGGGGCACACAATGGACACTGTTGCACCCGTGTCAACTGTAAATGATGTTGGTTTACCTTCCGCAAATCCATTAACGATCAAGTTTCCACTGGTCTTATGTAACGTAGAAACTGTGTGCTGTTCTGGGGCTTTACTTTTATAACTGGTGCGATCACTCTCTTCTCTCGCTATTTTCTTCTCCCAACAGTCTACCTATAGAAGACCACGTTTTCCACAGTTGTAACACTTCGGTCTTCTGTCTTTTTCCCATCGTTCAAATTGTTGCGGCACTCTTGAACTTCTGAATTGTTTGTCTGACAACATTGTTTTTCTGCACCCATCATAATGGCAATGTGTTACAGGGATCATCTGACTACAATGTGATGGCATAAACCCATTAATGTACCGGGATGCTGACTTGGCAGCTTCAAACACTAGGGCGTGAACAAGAGCTCCTGAGCTATTTCGGTGTATTGCCATTTGTAACACTTGCTGAAATTCACAATCTCTGACGCCATCAATAAATGTCTGCATTGTCAACCTTATTCGAAAATATTCTGGTGCTTCAGGATAGGCCAATTTAATCAGTCTGTCGATACTTGCTTCAAACTCTTGAAGACCCTCCCCAGAATCCTGTCGCCTTGCTCTCAACTGGGTGCAGTACACGTCTCGCAAATGTATATCACCATACCGTACTTCTAGAGCTTTTATCAACTCAGCATACGTGTTCTGGCTGTCAGGTGGCACTTTCAGTAGTAATTGTGCTGCAGGTCCTTTTAATGCTAGAACGAGTGAAACTGCCTTGTCTTTCTCTGTCCAATTATTTGCGCATGCAGCAGCTTCAAATTGGCAGAGGTACGTTCCCCAGTGACTGCTTCTGTCAAAGGTTGGAGCTTTGACATGAACTGTCCTACTGGAGGCAAAATGACTTTCTCTTCTGAATTATTTTCTGTGTCTTTTTCTGTCTTTATCATTGGTACAGTCTGTTCAGAAATTTGTTTTGGTTGTATCTTCATGAACTGTTCAACTTCACTTTTAATTTGTTCTCTTATGTTTGCCGTTGAGTTTTCTCCTGCAGATATTTTATTGGACACGGATTCTTCTATGACAGATATTTTTGTAGACGTCAATTCTTCTATGACAGATATTTTTGTAGACACCAATTCTTCAACACTCGAGACAGATTTTTGTACTTCAGCTATTTTTAATGTCACTGATTATCGGATACCTCCGATATTTTAGTAACTCGTTTATTAAGCTCACCTCATAGGAGACCCAATTCTGCAGTACTATGTTCTTGCATCTGTTTCTGCTCCTGTATTAATGCTTTATATCTTCTGTTTCACGCTTCTGTTCCTCTGCCTGCTGCTTACGTTTTTTATCCTGTCATTTTTCTGCTTCTTCTGCCTCCTGTCTGCATCTTTTCTCTGCTTCTTCCACCTCCTGTTGGTGTCTTTTCTCTGCTTCTTCTGCCTCTTTTTGTCGTTCTAATTTTTGTTGTTCCTGTGTCTGCCGCAGTAGCGCTTGGAAATGTTCCATCATCTGACTGGCATCCATTGTTTACCAATTAATTACGAATTACACTTGTCTTATACAAACTGTCCAATGTTTCCACTGTTCTATCCCACTTCTTACACCACTGTTATGACGGTCTACTGTTTGTGATACGGTACAGTGGAAAACAAAATACAAGACACCAATTATATCACTAATCACCAGCTTTCATTATCACAATTAAACAGTTTGTAATCAACAAGATAGTCTGTTACAACAAATCAAATAAAAATTGTTCATATGCAATACAAAATGTCTACTAATATAAAACACAATTGTATTACAATTTTCCCACAAAATTATAAAACACATAACACTTCACCACAATATTACGAGCTGCACTCCAATCAATCACGACTCAAACTGAACTGAGAATCGCTGAGTACTTGTACTTATACCCCACCAAAAATCAAGAATATTCCATACTGCATGTCAAGAACGCTACTAGAAAAGACCAGAACGTAATCAACTATAGCCTTGCACACAGCGCATGGCTACATGAATTCTGGCACAGTCTAGCTAACACGTTGAGAATCATGTACGCACACACATTACAGCCGGATTCCACTGGAACATTCAAGAAACACATAGAATGTTCTGTAATGTCGTAACAATATCAATGTCAAATAAATTTTAACAAGTAAATGTCACATAAACAAAAACTTTCTTATGTTCTCGTAATACAAAGAATCTTAACTTAAGCACACAGTACATAATTACCTTGCAAGATTAACAAATGCTTCTCTCATTACTGCCAACCATGCCTGTAGTATCTGCACGTCTTCTGGCATAGGATGGCGTTTTTGTAAAGCTGCGATCAACTGAGCATTTAGTTCTGATGGAACTGTTGTCAAAGGTGGCTGGGACACAAACAGACCGTGTAAAGCTTGAAAGCCACAAATAATAGTTTCTCTGGTCCTCACATGGTTCACTGACATAACCTTAAGTATTGTTTCACACACAGGCTGTAAACATATTAACTATATATTTTACATGTACTGATTAAACACTCATAAATAGGTTAAGACTGAGGCTGCCAAGCTCATTAATGGAAGCATGACCAGTTTCCTACAAAGTCTGTTAATTCTGAGAGTGGAGTGGATTAATATAAATAAAGTGGAGTGATATAACACAAAGGCATGTACAGTACGATGTTCAAACTTTCTTAACAACACAAACATACCTACATAAGTATAAAAATCGCTTACCTTATTTTGGGTTGTATTAATCCCAAGTATATTAAAAACATTTGTTCATATATTTTTAAATTAACACTAATCAGTTGTGAACTACTTTACTTCTATCGGAGGATTTAGTGATGTGATCACTCATCTCACCAATCTGGTGCAAGCACAAGCACATGGTATTTTTTTGTTACATTAGTAGCCAGTCTAAGAATGAACAAACTTTACAATGCTTATCACATCATTTGGCAGGACAGCATTTACATCAATTTAAATGAAAAAACACATAAAAAAGATAAATGAACTATTTCTTATGTGTTTTTTATATGTTAGTTCTTGAAACACTCAATCATACAAAATTCATGTCACCTAAGACCAAACATAAATCAAAATACAAACAAATATTTTAGCTAAATTTTTGTTTCTTAAGGCTGGAATTTAATTTTCACTATGTTTTGGTTTTCAGATGTTAGATTATTTTGGCAACACCACACCTTTCGATGTAGTCAAAATATCTAACTGAAGAAATAACAACAGACCATGGCATAATACACAGAAATAAAAATGTAAGTAAAAATATTACTGTTCTTACATTTGTTCTTTAGTAAGTTTTCAAAACAAATATTCATTTTATTTTATTTTATGTGTAAATAATAAGAAATTGTAAATGTTTAATAATACTGAGAAGGGCTTCTAGATATAGAATACTTTTTAGACATGAGTTATGTTTTCTAAACTGTTCATTTTTCCATAAAGCAGTACTTAAACTATAATAAAAGGTATCTATCCAAACATAAAACAAATGTGACAAATAAAAGATACAATTTTAAATTTATAAAAAGATTAGTAATTTTGTATGCCACGAGATCCGCCCATCACAAATGAACAAAAGACACTACAATGGGTGGACTATTCAGGTAGTTCTAAGTCTGCATGTCTGGTATTCTTGAAAATACTGTGTAGTACTGAAAAATTAGGAACTGAAGTATTAAAATAATTCTTGGATTTCGCTGTCCATGACGTGTCCATTACTTAACTAAATATAATTATTTCACTACCGACTCAGAACACAAAGTTTTTAATGGGTAAAAACGTAAAAGTTTTACCTTATAACCTAATTGTGGTGTTTGTTCAAAACCATCGAATAGACCATTTGCTGATAGAAGTCATACTACATGCATCACGCAGGTAGAGTTCCAAGAAATTCGCATTTCTTGCCAAAAGGTTAATGCAGAATCGTCTGCATACTGGAGGAAGATAACCTGTAGGTCTTCCAGCTCACGTCTTACATCGGGATACAATTATCTCCGGAACCGGAAATGTATCACATGTCTTAAGTTCAACAGAGTTTGGCTGGTCAAAGTCTTTCTGTTATAAGTCAATTAATACATAATCGTCTGTCAATGTGAGTATGCTTTGCACAAGACAACTGATAGAGCCATAGAGAAAATTGGCGGAGCCAATCCCATCTTAAATCGAGGCTCCACATCAGGACAGAACTACAGCACACTTGGTGTAACTGCAAGGATAATCATCCACAGATTTTTGTCAATACATACCATCAACCAAATAATATAACCACAACAAACACCACAATTAGGTTATAAGGTAAAACTTTTACGTTTTTACCCATTAAAAACTTTGTGTTCCGAGTCGGTAGTGAAATAATTATATTTATTAAAATAAGTATTAAGCATTTATTCATTTTTGTTGTGTGAGTTTGGTGAACATTTCTGTCAGTCGTTTATAATGAAATGTATTCAGCCCTTTAACACACACATTTCCTACAACTTTTCTGTCTCTACCCTAAACTGTTTGTTTCCTGTAAGATCAGTCTCATAGTCAAGGCTCTTGTAAGAACTGATTGTTGGCATTTTTGTCAAATGAACTTGTACAAGCTTATATCAAAATATTCCTTTCTTCCACCTGAACAAAAAAAAAAATATTCACATGCAGTGTTTTATTTTCATTAACTCATTCATGGCAACACAGACATGCACAAATTTTTAATCATTACGATGTTAGCAAAAATCTCAACTTTCATTTACTCAATTCATATGCTGTTTCATTCATCTAACACCTGTTTTACTTCTACCTTAAAGATTTGTGATACATTTTTCTGGTACTATAGTCAGTGACAAAAATTACTACACATCCATTGTTCATTGACTACACACACCTGTAGGAACATGATGGGCAAAATCTGGTTACAAAAAAGCAAAATGTCTGATCATGGTCACCGTGGTAGAAGTTGATTTCAGTTTCCACTCTGATCCTAAATAACATAAATATTTGTCTAATTGTTGCTTTCACTCTCATAATTTTGAAACAATTTCAACGTAATTACTGGATGGAGTATGATTGTATTTTAGTTTTCATTATATTTATTTATTGGATTACCTTTCAATTCCATACATCAAATCTTTATATTTATATAGTACTAGCGGACCTGGCAATGCTTCGCTATTGCTAAATTTGAGTATATATATATATGAATTAAATAAATATAATTGAAGTTTGATATCAATTCATTTATTCAATTAAAATGACATGAATTGAATTGTTTGTGATAATTCTTTTTTTTTCTGTTTCATTGCTGTTTTGTTTTTGATATTGTTTTTTTTCTTCTTCTTCAGCTTTAGCGCCATCTGGATATTTTACGAAAACAATAAAATGTACAATATCAATTCAATATTAATTTTATTTGAATTAAATAAACTGAAATTAATGAATTATTTACGTTCAAGATCATTGCAATGCTCTTGGATATACGATGTTTTTGGTGATTCCATATGGCGCATATACAAACAAATCGCTTGGTTTTCCTATACAGGAACATGCAACGTATAATTGACCATGAGAAAAACATGGATTCTCCATATTCAATCCACATACTTGCAACGATTGATCTTGTGATTTGTTTATCGTTATTGCAAAAGCCAGTTTAATTGGAAATTGCAATCGTTTGAATTGGAATGACATATCTGTTGGAATCATTGGTATGCGTGGTAGCAGCACATCTTCTCCTTTGAATTTGCCAGTTGAAATTGTTGCTTCGATGACATTTTTTAACAATTTCTTGACTGCCAATCTGGTACCATTGCAAAGACGGGGTGGATCAATGTTTCTAAGAAGAATGATAGGAACACCAATCTTCAAATTTATGATGTGTGGTGGCAATCCAGCTAAATCAAGTGAATTAAAGAATTCAGTTGGATAATTTACTGCTTCATCTTGATTCGTAACAGTATCTACTGATTTATAAGTATATTTCGCCTGGTAACACATGTTGAATGATGATGTTAATAACATTTACATCCACGTTTTTTGCAGCTAATATTGCACGTTCACTTAACCATTGATGACTTTTGTAATGTTGTGTGATATCTTGAAATACGCATTGAATCAATTCTTCTTTTGAGTGTGTGATACTATAAAAATCGGTTGGTAATTTAATGCACCCTGCTGATTTATCAATTGTAATTTTGCCATATCCAATATCCAATAATTGTTTTGCAAAACGTTCTGCAGAAGCATCGTTTTGCAATTGAACACGCATGTTTGTCATCAATTTAAATTTATTAACGTGTCTCCACAAATTTGATGCTTTTAAAACACGCATTCAGTTTATCAGCTGGTGTTGAACATGGTATAACAGGTAATGTCTGACGAAAATCACCTGCTAATAATATTTGCGCACCACCAAATGGCTGTTCGTTTCCATGTAAATCTTGCAATGTTCGATCCAATGCTTCCAACGATTTTTTATGCGCCATTGTGCATTCATCCCATACAATTAACTTGCATTGTTGCAGTACTTTACCTATTCCTGATGTTTTTGAAATGTTGCATGTTGGTGTTTCAATGTATTGCATATTCAATGGCAATTGAAGTGCTGAATGTGCTGTTCGACCACCATCCAATAGAGCTGCCGCAATTCCAGATGATGCGATTGCCAATGCAATATTATTTTGTGAACGTACGGTTGCCAATATCAATGAAATGAGAAATGTTTTTCCTGTGCCACCTGGTGCATCCAAGAAATACATTCCACGTCTTTGATCATTTATTGCTCGCATTATCGTATCATAAACTTGTTTTTGTTGTTGGAAGTAATTTTTGAATATTTGATTGTACAAATACATTCAATTCATTGATGTCAGAGAATTGTTTGCATTGTAATTCACTATCAAATATGTCATTTACCAACCCATTACGTGATGTCATTCCCAGTTGTGCTAATGCTTTATTACCGATTGTAACGGTACAAACTGATGAGGGTCTATAATTGGAAGCTTTTCATTTTTTATTTAACAAGAGTATATTTTTGGTCACCGACTATAGTTCCGTGACTGGTACGGTGAGGTACAAAGATGCAGACTATCAGCAAGGGTGCGTATTCATGCGTACGAGCGCACGTGTGGGCCAACGTTACTAGCGTGAAAGTCACGTCTGAAAATTCCTTCTCGCCAGATACGAGAAGGCGAGAAAGGCGCGAGGTGCGCCCAGCCAATCACAAGCCAAGTAGCCACACACAGAGGGATTCTGGCCATCTTGAAAATGTCTCAGTAAGCGTCAGTCGGCTTATAACTTCGGAACCGCGCAGATACGATAATACGCGGTTCGCCTAAAAGCTATTCAAAAATGTAGACCGACCGGCAGAAAATGTAAAAAATGGTAATAAACTAACAGTAAAAATGGCGTAAAGTACTACTACAACAGTGAAACATTAAACAATAATCAGTGATCAAAATTTAACCAGTGAAAACATATTTCGGCATACAACGTGATCAAGGAACAAAACGGGAGTGGTGCCACCACGTGTTGGACACAATCAAAGGAAAGTAACTGTTTTAAAACTAATTAAATAAATATAAAAAATTAAAAAGGGCTCTAAACCAAAGGGGGGTAAAAAGTGTGAACAGTAAGCATGAATGCGTGAAGTACTGGGTTGCCTTGCTATATATATAATATTTATAGAAGTTAAGACATATAATTAACTAATTCCTGTTGTTTATTAAGTCATAAGCCATACTTTATATAAAACCAAAAGTCAGATCAACCAGTTGTTTATAAACAACTTCTAAGAAATGTATCAGAGATAAGACCAAACAGATTTTTATAAGGAGAATAAAACAAAAAGAAAAGAGAAAGAAAAATGTTGAATTTGAGTAATAAACAAGTTGTTTGAATGCTATCAATGAGAGTCGAGTTTATTAAGTAATACGAACCCATAATCACACTTGCAGGTCACGAGTTCGTGTGAAAGACCCTGGACCCCGTACAGGTAAGCATTTTGGAACTTGGGGAAATTTAAATATTACTAATGGGTAATAAATAAAGTTGTTTGCAATTTATTTTCAAGTAATAAATAAGTAAACTCTTCACGATTGCCAAACATTTGTCTTCAATCAAAATCCATGCTTCATTATACATTTCCGGTGTGAATTGCATGTCGCGGTTTAAACATTTTACACGTAGTCGATGCAGAATATCATCAGTCACAAAATTCATATTTTTCCCATAATTCCTTTGGATTTGATGGTAAACATGTAGATAATATGATTGCAAATAACGTACGTATTTGATTTGGATGAGCAGAAATTGACGCGTCAGCAAGTGAACTATCCCAATGTGCATCGTTTTCAAGTAAATTCAATTTTTGACATGCTTCTCGATATGTTGCACACAAACGACCATCAACTGTTCTTAAATTTTGAAATGATGTTGGTCCACGAACGTTAACCAATACAAATGCAAATAATAACATTCTGCATGATTTGGATGAACAGTATATAATCTTCCCAAAGCATCTGTTGAAAATAAATCTTGTTGACCTTCAACTGCTTTTCCTTGTTTGCATCGTTGAAATTCTTTTTTTGATGCATTCCAAGTAAAATATGTTGGTATTTAAGAATATAACAATGTTTTGGAAAATGTATCAGTTTGGCATAATGAAAAAAGTGCAGTTAATGTTGTTGATGGTGCTCTTGCTGCTCTTTCTCGTACATTTTCTGTTGTAAAATAAACACGTTGCCCATTTTCGAGATGAACTGCCAAATGAACAACTGTTGGATGTCGTTCATGTATTGAAAATGACAAAATACGCCACACTGCTTCATTGCTACTAATATACCGTCCCATTTGATACTAATTGATTTCATCAACAGATCCATTCTCACTTGATACTCCAAACAACACTTCCTTTGTTGACATATTTGCAAATGTATTTGATGGATTTTACAGAATTGCAATATTCAACATTGATGTGTGCTTTGAACGTTTTTGATAGTAGTGGTGAAAATGGCACAACCCAACGATTATAAGCTTCAGTGTCTTCGTTTCTGACTTTTAAAATTATCGATTTACGATTTTGATCGGTTGATCGACGACGATATTGTGGATAACCATCATTGCCAGTAACAGTTTCTGGAAGCAATGCTCTTGGATAACGTTTTGTGCATTTTCCATCAGCCATACATGGTGAATTCATGTTGTGAACACCACATGGACCATGAATCATATTTTTTGTGACAATTTCAAACAATTCAGGATCGACAGTTGAATCGGGAATTTCAGCTGAAATCACGTTATCAATCTCGTCGGGTGTAATTTTATTGATCAACCAAATCAAAATGTGGGCATGCGGTAATCCTCGTTTTTGCCATTCAATGGAATACATCCAGCAACGTGTCTCTCCGAACACATGATGTTTAACAATGAAATCCATTAATGATTTCCATTTTTGCTTGAATACACGTGCAGTAATGTCATGATGATCTGCTGACGATTGACCAGGCAATAGATGTTCTTTGATCTCAGTCCATGTCGGATTACATGTGAATGTAATGAACAAATCTGGACGACCGTATTGACGAACATATGACATTGCATCTTGTGCGTATTGATGCATGTGTCGTGGACTGCCTGTATATGTTGCTGGTAATATTGTAATTCTCCCAATATCACTGACATTGCCATCATTGTTTATTGCATCACGCAAATGTATGTATTCTTCATAACGTAGTTTTTTCTGATTCATGCAAATATATAACAAACGTTCAGTTTCAATCTTTGCATACATGTCAACAATGTATTGATGAAACAATTGACGACATTTTAAAACGTGATTTTCTTCATGTTCACGAATCATCAATCTGCATGAATAGTAATTCATAGCACTGACTTTTTTGTTTGTTTCTTCACTTAGAATTAAAAAAGTGATTAATTAATTATTTTTATTAATTAATTTATTATTAATTAATTAAATTTATTTATTACCATTTGCTGGATTTATCATTTTGATGTTAAAATGATATCCATCTTCTCCTTCCCAGAACAATATTGGATATTGTAATGCATCGTAGGAGCAGTGAGTTTCTGCAACACGTTGAAGACGATCATTTCGACGATGAAGTACGATGTCGCGTGATTCAAATTGTTCTCCAACAATGACTATTGCCACTTCATCGATTGTTGGAGCATTAAATCTTCTTGCGTGTTGCCCAACAGGTGTTTTGTCAGCTCGAATCACAATTTTATGGTTATCAGATGGCATTTGTTCAATGGTTTGTTTTGACCAATTTAATCAATTCGTTGTGTTCATGAAATAAATTTTGCAATGATTCAACTATTTCTCTTTTTGTGGCTTTGTTAATTCCACAACGTTGATTTACTTGATCATTTGAATTTCTAATGAAATAAATTTGCAAAAATTTGTGTTCAGCATCCGGAAATGGTTACAAATAAGCCTGCTTTATGGTAGATTTGACCTTGAATCTTGAATGTTGGCATATAATTGTCAGTTATTACATTCATTGCACCAAACGAAGTCATTTGAAAGCATGTGTTATAATTTCGCATGTTATTCAAAAAATGCTTCGATTGTGTTGTAGTACCTGCAACCAATGAGAACAATGGCTCAGGTGGTGCATTAAATACTGGCAATTTAACTTTACCACTCAAACAACATATTCCAGGTGCTTCATTTTTGAATTTTAATGTTTTGCAATGTGTGCAAACTTTATTCATACTTTCAACAACAACAACAACTGGATGCAAGCTATATTCAATTTCAGAATTATACTGAAATGCAATACAATCAAGTGTTACCAAAAATTGAAGCAATCGATTCATTTGCATGCTGTAACGGTACAATAGGTCCATGTAGGAATTTTGGGTACATAACCGATATAAATTTTATTGTAAATCCAATATTAAAATGTGTGAGGGTAAAATTTTCCAAACATGAAACAACGCAATAAGCGACGAAGAGTTGGCGTCAAGGTCAAGTGGCGTACGTGACAACCTACAGCGATTCTGCTAACAACCGGCCACTCCTAAAATACGTCATCTAAAGTATGCCAGACGTAATCGCTGCACCTCAAAAAACAAAGACGTCATCACAAACACAATAGAAATGATGACGCGACAAACCCTTCCATTTGGGAATTAAGCGCCATATTGTCGTTCTCAGTTGCCTGGTACTCTTCGTGCGAACTGCACGCTACATAAATTGCTGGCCAGCAAGTATTCAAAAGTGTTCAAAAGTATTCAAAATGTAACAGAAATGTGAAAATTTAAACCATTGGAGAACTAACAGTATAAAATGTAACTTAGAGTCAGTGGGTGCAGTAAAAAAAGAAGGAACAGTTAGTAATTCGGCCGAACAACAGATGAACCATGAGGGACGCCGGACAAGATCTTCGGTCAGCAACAGCAGGAAAGTAAACCTCTCACAAAAAGTTAAATTAAAGAAACATATTGCTACGACAGCACAGAACAATCTACGCGTTTATCGAATGTGCTACTAGACGCATTTTGCGAGAATCGTCTCGACTGTGCCGGGCTTCGCTCGGTCGCTCGGACTGTGTCAAGGCCGTAGTAATTACGTAATTCACGAGAGATAAGACGCAGTTTGGAAGCTTCTGGTGTGTGAGCGTGACTATAAATACATCGCGTCGCGGCCTTAGTTTTCAGTTCAATGCGAGATTTTTGACTGTGCGGTTCGAGAGTATTAGTGCGATATATTTACAGAGCGGTTCGGGTTATTACTGTGTACGTGCAAGTAGTTATTAGTGAAGTGTTGCGTTTTAAATTCGGACAGTATAATTGTAATACAGTTGAGTTTTAATATTAGTGGACATTCTATTGCGTATGAACAATTTTCATTTGATTTGTTGTAGACACTGTGTTGTTAATTACGAACTGTTTTACTATAACAATTAAAGGTGTGATTAGTGACTTGATTGGTGTCTTGTAATTATTTTGTTTCCACTGTACCTACGACGATCGAGTAGACCGTCGTAACAGTGGTGTCAGAACTGGGATAGAACGGTTAACAGTGGAAACAGTGGATACTTTGTACAAGACGAGTGTAATTCGTAATTAATCGAAAAACAATGGATGCCAGTCAGATGATGGAATATTTCCAGGGTCTGTTGTTGCAGACAGAAGAACGACGACGACAGGATTCAGAGAAAGCGGAAGAGAGACAGAAAACCCTCCTGCTGGAAGCAGAGGAAAGACACAGACAGGAGGCGGAAGAAGCAGAAAGACGACAAAAAGAAGAACGAAGACAAGAAAGAGAAGAAGCTGAGGAACGTCAGAAAGCACTAATGCTAGAAACAGAAGAAAGACAGGATGAACGTAAGCAAGAAGCAGGTGACATCAAAGCATTAATTCATGAACAAAAGCAGATGCAAGAACATACTACTGCAGAATTGGGTCTCCTACGTGGTGACGTAGGTGAATTACGAGGTGAGCTCAACAATCAGATTACCAGAATATCTGACGTAGAAGAATCCATGTCAAATAAAATAGCTAAAGTAGAAAAATCTGTCTTGACTGTGGAAGAAGTTATGTCAACAAAAATATCTGCAGTAGAAGACTCGATTACAAATATAAAAGAGCAGATTAAAAATGAAGTCGAGCAGTGTCTGAAATACAACCAAAACAACTTTGTGAACAGACTGTACCAATGATAAAGACAGAAAAAGACGCAGAAAATAAGTCAATAGAGAAAGTAACTTTGCCTTCAGTAGGGACAGTTCATGTCAAAGCTCCAAACTTTGACGGAAGCAGTCACTGGGCAACGTACCTCCGCCAATTTGAAGCTGCTGCATGCGCAAATAATTGGACAGAGAAAGACAAGGCAGTCTCACTCGTTCTCGCATTAAAAGGACCCGCGGCAGAATTACTACAGAAAGTGCCACCTGACAGCCAGAACATCTATGCCGAGTTGATAAAAGCTCTAGAATTACGGTATGGTGATAAACATTTGCGAGATGTGTACTGCACCCAGTTGAGAGCAAGGCGACAGCATTCCGGGGAAAGTCTTCAAGAGTTTGAAGCAAGTATCGACAGACTAATTAGACTGGCCTATCCTGAAGCGCCAGAAGATTTTCGAACGCGTTTTGCGATGCAGACATTTACTGCCGGTGTCCGAGATAACGAACTACAGCAAGTGTTACGAATGGCAAGACACCAGAACAGTGCGGACGCCCTGGTACATGCTTTGCAATTTGAGGCCGCCAAATCAGCGTCTGGTTGGACAAGTCATAAAGTGCGCGAGCTAAAAGATCGCGACAGCACAGACGATGAGGAAGAAGAACAAAGAACAGAGACTCGACGGTCGGCGCCACAGTATAAAATAAGAAAGGATGGAAGACCGAAGTGTTATCGATGTGGGAAACCTGGACATCTACAACGAGATTGTCGGGTTAGAATTCAGCAGCAGGGAAACGAGCAATAGTCGGTGCAACTGAGGTGTGCTGACTAACTGGAGGAAGGAAGCCCCTAGAGAATACGCAATTTCTACGCTTCAGAAAAACACCGGGAGCTTGGTAGTTACCGGATTTGTTCAAGAAAGGCCAACCTCGATTACAGTTGACACAGGTGCAACAGTTTCTATTGTGCGCCCCGACGTGGTGAAAGATCTCAAGCCAATCTGGTGCTCTTGCAGCTTGCGAACTGTAAAAGTGTATGGAAAAGTGGAGATACATCTACGCCTCGGTAGACTTGAGTTTAATCATCAAGTACTTGTTGCAGACATTGTGGATGAAGCAATTCTTGGTGTGGACGTTATGAACGCATACGGATTTATAGTCAACTTCAAAAACAATGTCTTGAAAACCGGAGGCGAAGAGGTAATGCTATCAACAATGACGACAGCAGAAAAATCGATGGACGTCATAAACCAAGTGGCCGTAACTGTTCCGCCAAACTCCGAAAAGATCATCATGGTTAGAACTGCGGTAGATACTAGGGGCAATCAGTGCTCTATATTCGAACCCCAGGTAGTCAGCACACCGGGCATACTAATTGCCAGAAGTTTAGTAAAACCTGACGAAACCGGAAATGTACCTATTAGAGTGGCGAATATTTTGGATCAAGCTATCACTTTACAAAGCAATACGCTCCTAGGCAAATTGACTCCTGTGGCCTGGGTAGCCGGAACAACACAACGAAGACCCAGTTCTTCGGATACTTCTAAATTACCAGAGGAACTGCAAGAATTATTGAACAGATCTTCTAACGACCTCTCAAGTGGTGAGGTAAAAGAACTCGGACAGTTTTTACACGAATTCAAAGATTGTTTTGCAGTTCGGGGACAGTCACTGGGAATAACCTCTCTTGTGCAACATCGCATCAATACCGGGGACACAACACCGATACGCCAACCTCCTCGAAGGCCTCCATTACCTAAACAAGAGGAGATGTCTCGGTTAGTACAGGACATGTTGACAGAGGGAGTAATTGAACCTTCGTCAAGTGCTTGGTCTTCCCCTGTAGTTCTGGTAGCGAAGAAGGATGGTGGATTGCGTTTCTGCGTAGACTACCGGAGGTTAAATGACGTTACAAAGAAAGACTGCTATCCATTACCTCGCGTTGACGATACACTCGACACGTTGTCCGGAGCACAGTGGTTTTCCACATTGGACCTGAAGAGTGGATATTGGCAAGTGGGTCTTCATCAAGAAGACAAGGAAAAGACCGCTTTCTCAACCCCAAGTGGCTTATTCCAATTTAACGTCATGCCATTTGGACTCTGTAATGCACCGGCAACATTTGAGAGATTCAACAGGACACTTGAGCAGCATCTTTCGAAAGTTGTTGACGAGAACCAAACAGACTGGGACCAACGTATACCACTATTCCTTATGGCGTATAGGTCATCAGTACATGACACAACCGGCATGACTCCAGCAAAATTGGTGTTTGGGCGGGAGATTCGTCTTCCTGGGGACTTGATGTTTGGATCACCTGAGACTCAGTCCCAAGAGCCAAAGAACTATTCCTCGCAATTAGAAAACCAACTGCGAGAAATGAATCGCTTGGTAAGAGGACGGCTGAAAATTGCCAGTGATAAAATGAAAACTCGGTATGACATTCGCAGCAATAGTGTGGGTTTCCAAGAAGGAGATCAGGTCTGGTTGTTCAATCCAAAGCGCCGTCGTGGTCGCTCACCTAAGCTTCAGTCTAACTGGGAAGGACCCTACACTGTAAAAAAAAGGATTAACGATGTTGTTTATCGGATTCAACAGGAAGGACAGCGAAAGTTCAAGGTCGTCCACCTAGATCGCCTGGCTAAATACAAACTTAGAGACGCTTTGCCAGTTCGGGACGAACAGGCTTAAGGAGGGGACAGTGCTACGACAGCACAGAACAATCTACGCGTTTATCGAATGTGCCAGAAAGATCTCGACGTAAGCGTGTGGTGTACGTGCTACTAGACGCATTTTGCGAGAATCGTCTCGACTGTGCCGGGCTTCACTCGGTCGCTCGGACTGTGTCAAGGCCGTAGTAATTACGTAATTCACGAGAGATAAGACGCAGTTTGGAAGCTTCTGGTGTGTGAGCGAGACTATAAATACATCACGTCGCGGCCTTAGTTTTCAGTTCAATGCGAGATATTTGACTGTGCGGTTCGAGAGAATTAGTGCGATATATTTACAGAGCGGTTCGGGTTATTACTGTGTACGTGCAAGTAGTTATTAGTGAAGTGTTGCGTTTTATATTCGGACGGTATAATTGTAATACAGTTGAGTTTTAATATTAGTGGACATTCTATTGCGTATGAACAATTTTCATTTGATTTGTTGTAGACACTGTGTTGTTAATTACGAACTGTTTTACTATAGCAATTAAAGGTGTGATTAGTGACTTGATTGGTGTCTTGTAATTATTTTCTGTACCTACGACGATCGAGTAGACCGTCGTAACAATATTCATTGAGCTCAAATAAAATGTCAAAAGATGTACCGTTAAAATTAGTTTGTGTGTGAGCATGTGTGTGTGTACCGGTACATATATAAAGAATCACAAGCATTGGTTAACGTTATGTGATTCAGACAATGTAACAATTTGAACTAGTACACTGCAGTATGTTCTAAATTCATTTAATAGTTGTTACGGTCTATTTTCTTACCCCCCTTATATTAAACTTTTACTTACCTTTTACGCATTCACCCTGACTTACCAAAAACAGAAGATTCCCAACTTAAAGGTCGCCACCAATATTTTTAAAAAGGACAAATATGGAAACCTTTATACATTTTCCCAATATTTACTTTAAATTACTTACCAGGTCCGTTTAGGTGAGATTTTCTATACAGGACAGGTTATGTTAAACAGGCGTAATAACTTACTCTCTACACATGGTTTATATGAAATAAAGTCTGAATTTTATTGAAATTTGCATTTGAAAACAACTAATAAACAGTGAATGATCAATTAGACTATGCCAAGTTATTATGAACCAGTGTGTATATTTTAATCCCCTTGCTATTTACTTTTACAAAACTTCTTTCCCTTAGAGATCTCGATTATTTATATTATATTAAATAAGTTATCATCATTTGTTTTGAACTGATTTAAATAGGTATATTTAAGGTTGTTAGTTACTCATTCACCGTGTATGTCCGTATACCTTGTTGCCCTGTCTCGTTGACCACTTTCTTGTTTCTGGTGCCCTCACGCCCCTAGTTGCACTGAGTTTACTGTGTTGTATTATATTTTCACTGATTTGACTTCACTGATTTCCGCATGTTAATATTAAGTCACACACTTAAATCCGCTGCATTGTTTGCACTTTTAATAGTTATTAAAAGATGTTTTAATTAGTTATTTAATTGGATAGGCCGGCCTTAACTTTGGCCTATCTTACACACCCGAGGCCACTGTTTTCTTTTAACAAAACTGTATGTTACACTTTAC
The DNA here is from genome assembly GCA_034769895.1 of Magicicada septendecula. Taxonomy (NCBI): domain Eukaryota; kingdom Metazoa; phylum Arthropoda; class Insecta; order Hemiptera; family Cicadidae; genus Magicicada; species Magicicada septendecula. Next base: position 228,170,224 of record CM068373.1, read on the forward strand.
TGTCTGTTGTTGCTTCTGTGGTGACAAACTGCTTACTGGTGAAGAACTCTGCTTACTGTGATTCACAAAGCCTGCTGCTGGCAAAGTATTACGTAATGCGTCTAGTCTGGCTGTCTCCAGGCATCAGTTGTTTATGCTAACAGTGTGTTGCTGGTTAAACTGGGGCACCTCACAGTTTGATACTAACAATTAAAACTGATTTAAATTAAAACTATGGGATCACACAATTCTGTACCGTTACATAGTTAATCAGAGTAAACTGGAGATAAAATATATGTTATGTAATTGTGTCACACGTACGGCTGATGTAGCGAAAATATTTCGCAGCCATTTTGTATTTGTGTTTGGTAAAGGAACCAGACTCCATCTTGTTTTTGCTTTTGTTTCAAATATTTAAAAATTCCGACAATTAAAACACAAGTTTAACTAATGATCTCAGAGTGTATTATTTCTCAAAACCATTCCGTCTCTAGCTCGTTTAAAGAACCTTGGACCGGAACGTAAAATATGTGATGTTGGCAACAAGCAAATTGGCGCCTGAATCAACATGGTAAACAAAGTAATTGTTAACAAGATTATAAAAGGTAAGTCAGTGAAAAATAAAAAGTAATAGAAGTGTAAAGTTACAAATGGCGCCCGAACAGGGACATTATATAAATAAATTTTTATATAAAATAAGCCTGCATATAGAGACAGAATGGTTATTGGAAATGGGTTAATACGTAAATATGGGATTATGTTTTGATAGTGCGATGTATCTGATGAAATATTTGTTTACTGTAAAATATTGGTATTGATGTTTTGTAGCGAGTGTTTGTGAATTAGTATGTGTAATTATTAAGTAAAATAAAGGGGTATTATATAAATAATTCTTCTGAACATGGCTAAGGAACAAATAAACGATATAGATTTCACGTGGGATGAATGGGAGTACGAATTTAGAAGTATTGCGAATAGAATGACGGACGAGGAGTGGGGTAATTTGGACGATGATTTGAGGCGGATGGAAGAACAAGAAGAGGGAATATTCACCGAAATTAAAAAACATAGTGAGGATAAAGGTAAGGTAGTTGAAGTGATAGGAGTAGAAAATAAGACAGTGAATAGGCCTGATAATAATGATGATAGTGTATTAGTGGTAGAAAAGGGTAGAGAGACAGACCAATTTAACGAAAATAAAGACGATCAGTTAATAGATTATAATGTAAGTTATGCTAATATGAGTGAGTCGAATCAAGAGCTGATGAAAAAGTTACAAGTAATGTTAGACGAAATGTTTAGTAAACAAAACGCAATATTAAATAAGGGTTTTGATATAATGAATAAGGGTTTTGATATAATGAATAAGGGTTTTGACGGGTTAAAAACAGTATTAGATGAAAGGAAGGAACTGATAGATAAGGGTTTTAATAAACTAAAGGACGTTCTTGATAAACAAGACGAGAAGTGGGAAGGAGATAGATGTCAATTAAAGGAGAATACAGAAGTTGAATTAAAAAAGGTAAGTGATAGTGATAATATGACGAAAAATTGTGAAGAAATAATTAATAACAAGGTGAGTAATAATGATGATTTTAATAATGAGTTCACAAGTGATAACGATGATATAATTAAAAATAGTGGTGACAAAATTTTAGAGGAAGTAGAATGTAATTGTAGCGGGTCAAATTTTGGGTGTTTTTATTTTCAACAGTATGGGGTAATTATATTTTTATTCATTTCAATTTCGGGCGGGTTTGGATAAGGTATTGTAAAGCTGCATTATTGTGCAACGTTATTTTCCATGCAACAGCACGATGTTGAGCAACAGTGAGACAAAAGCGATACGCAGGTGTTATTGTGTAAGCCGGCAAGCGAAGCATTTACCTCCACCAAAATTCTAAGAACTCTGTACTTGTGTAAACAGCACACAGACTCAACTGTATCACTACAAATCTGAGTGACGCAGCCAGCCACAAAACCGGATGTCCTAGGACGAATAAAATTCCACAATGTGCTTTTTGAGCGGCAGGAAGTCATGGCTAAATCCGGTCTTTCCAATGACATCAGCAGAGCCAAGCCTAATATTAAGCTCAGGTCATCCACACATATCCGCTCCAATCCATATATAAAGTGGTTACTTCCCAACAAATGCAGCCGGAGCGACGAAAGCGTAGTGGCAGTGAAACACTGATTCCCGGAAAAAAGTAAAAAGTACCTGTTACATTACAAGTTCCAAGGGCAGTCCACAAGCAGCAGTTCACGGTGCCGTGCTGGTTCCAGGTGGGCTCGTCACCAAAGTTTTAATTTAACAAAGAAAAGGGGAAGTTGTAGCAACAGTAAATAGTGTGTGACCGCGGTCGGTTTGACAAGCGGAACAGTATCGAAGAGTTTGGTTGAGGAATGAAACGGTGAATTAACTATCAATGAGTGCGCGCGCAAAACACGTGCCGTCGGTTTCGGTGTAAGGGCTGGGGGGACTTTATTACATATGTTAATTAATAAATAAATTTATATGTGTGTCTGAGTGTGTGCCAAATTGCAGGCTGGGCAGTCTTGTGTATATGTGTGTATAAATTAAGGTAAGTCGTAGCATTAGATTAAGGATGATAATCATGTAACCAAACAATATATTCTTACAAAATTATTGCAGATGTGGTAAAGTTTATAAACAAATTTTTAAATGATTCAAAATTAAATTAAAATGTAATTCTCTTCATAAAAACGTGTTGTGTAAATCATTCACACAACCTTGAAAATTACGCCTGTAACCTAACGTTCGTATGACGCAACCCTGAATCCGAGGCTACTGAGTGATGGTAAGTGGAAGTTTATTCAATTTTATTGTGTATTTTATTATGTAATTGATTAATAACAGTTCAATGGCGCCGCGAACCGGAACGAATTTAATAAAATGAAATTCCATACCTACAAACAAGATACAAGCGTAATTGAGAGGTTGAGTGAAAATACGTAAAGTTACGTAAAATAAGGAAAAAATACTTGTTCAGATAATAAATAAATTATATATTTAAAAGTATAATAATGGAAAATACAGAGAACGGAGTCGATTTGTCCGACTCGACTGTGATAAGTGAAACAGCTGAAGCTGACGAATCAGCTGTGATGAGTAGTCCTGAAATACATTCAACACCGAATGTAGGTCAAGACGATAAAAACATGAATGTGCATAACACAAATGAAAAAGATAATACAGAGGATTCAGGGATTCAAGCAACCCCGACCTCAACAAAATGTAACAAATTAGATGATGACATAATGAGTATATTAAGAACCATATCAATGGACATTCATGTACAGAATAACAAGTTTAACGAATTAAATAGTCGCTTTGACAATAATGACATAAAATTAGACCGACAAAATAGTCGCTTTGATGAAATTAAGACCGAATTCAATTGCAAATTTGATGCACTCAAACTTGATATTGATGAGGTAAAAACAAAATGCGAAAATAGGTGTAATGAATTGAAACGAGATATTGAGAGAGTAGTAGAGTCAGTAGGAGAACAGAGTAAAAGTAAAAATAATAATGACAGTAAGAAATTAACAAGTGAGAACAATAATGTTGAAAATGAGAATATAATTAAAAATGTGGTAGTAGAGAGTAAGATAAATAGTAACAATAATGTTGAAAATGGTAATGTAATTGAAAGGGTGGTATCAGAAAGTGATACGTTGAAAATAGATAGTGAAACAGTGAGTGAGAGAGAGAAAGTTATATGTAGTAACGAAGTTGTAATCAGTGTTGTTGAATTAGAAAAAGAATGGAAAGAAAGAGTAGATGAATGTGTAGAGCAGAGGGTAGATTTTCCCCTTATTTGTGATGAACCAGAGTGTTCAAAAGTGTTATTTTTGGGCAAGAGACCCTTATTAGTGAAAGATTTGAGTTGTTTATTTTTGTTGAATAATTTTGTACCCTCTGCATGGAATGAGAGAGAAAGTGTGATATGGCATTATGATGAGAGAGATTTAAATGGAGAGTTGTGTGTTGACAAAGAGATAGAATTATATAAACTAATGAGAGATTATAATGAGTTGAAAGAGATGTTAAACTTACCTGTTAAAATAGAGAGTGAAGATTATTTTGATAATACATGTCTAAATAATAATAATTTACTTTATGAAGAAAAAATAACGGAGTTGATAACGAATATTACTGATGGAGACGTAACCAATGTACTTAATGTTGACTTGTTTAATGATTATGTGGATAAAATAAATCAGTTTAGTTTGTATGGTTACCACACACAAACCAGTCATGCGTGTGGTAATAAAATTGAAAATTGCTATGTGAAACCCCGATTAATTTTTGACGATGGAGGTTGAGCCTTAAATTCACAATTGAACAATTTCAAATAGGTTAATATATGGTAATGACCTAGCTGATTTTAGATATTGAAGTGCGATATAACTGAATAATTATTGATGAAGAATTGTAAATACATGTGTAGTGAAATTATTTGTATGTATTATAAAACGTTAGATAAACAAGGTATGTATGTAGCCGAAATTGTGATGACAAAAATAATATTAATATTTTGCATCTTAAAACAAAACAATACATTAAATCCTGTAATTAAATATAACTAAACCACTATAATAAACCTATAGTTAAATAATTATAAATAACTATGAATAACATAAAACAGTAAGTGGTAGCGGATAGAGGATCCCCACTTGTCCCAGTGGGGTTTGTCTATTTCAGGGACGCGCCCCTGCCCACGCGAGCCTTGGTTTTCTCCATGTACCTTTATTTTCGGAGGAAGCTTTGTCCCTACCTTTAGTCCTAGTTCTTGACCTTGTAATAATCCTTATCCCTTTTATCTTCCCGATTTCCCTAACCCTCCCCTTAGAGTAAACATATAAACAATAGTTACACAAATTGGCACACTTTTTGTAACCATTTGATTGCCTTAATTCTAAATACTACATTAGGGTAATCCTCAAAATTAAATAAACTGGCGTTATTCATGAATTGTAAACTCATCCCTTAATTAGGTAGGTAGTGGAGAAGTTTTGTGGCTGAGTAGACAAACTAGATAATAAATTTCTGTATAATTCTACATGACCATTGTGGATTGAGATGGGGTTGTAGATTAGTGGTTGTGGTTTGTTTTTATGGGAAAGGAGGCAGGCAAGGAATTCAGCGGCTGCCAACAGGTTTTGTTCACATTCACTCATGTAGGGGTTCTGTTCGTCTTCCATCGCATCTCGATTCACAGTGTACATGTACATGTAACATATAACCTATTTACAGGTAATTAAATAAATAATTTGGGAAAATATTCCAAAGTAAACTTATGTAACCAAAAGGTTTAACTGTTATTTTGTGGTACCTGCTATGTTAGGTTAGGAGTACGGTATATTGGTATTAAGAATGTGATTGTGGAGGAAGTTAAAGAGAGATTAGAACCAATGATGTAAGGTTTGTAAAACTTACTGAAATATTAAGAAAAACTGAAACATTTAATCACGTAGAATCATTTTGAAAATGGTAATTAAAGTCAAACTGTTTTGGATGGAGATTGTTAAGGAATCTTCAAGCTAAACAAATAATTTAAAAGGGTCAATTTTATTAAGGAATCAAAAATATATCTGATCCAAATTGGAATAAAAAATGTAAGAGACAAATATGTTATCTAAAAGATTTATAAAATTCGAAAAGTGTAGTAAGCAGGTATGGCAATATATGATGTAACCAGAATGTTTAGACTATGAATGCTGAAACTGAGAATGTTTATAACTGTTGTTTATGAAAACAAGTCTGGCACACAACTGTGTTCATGTAAACAGTAAACAGGTGTGTTGTAGTGGTATGTTGTGACTAATGCCTACAGACATACTTGGTGACCATAACAAAACTCTATTGTGACATAAAAGAATTAAAGAAAATTTTTTTGCTAAAATAATAATGAGGTAATCATTGTAACTCAGAGTTTGATACATTAAAAAACCATTAAATTAATAGAAACAAGGCTTTTAACAATGAACTTAAATTGTTAAAAAACAAAAAAAAAAAAAAAAAAAAAGTGTAACAAAATAAAAACTTGTTGTCAATACCAGAAGTGGGGATGATTTTGGGGGGTAGATTGGTGCTCAATGAAGTGACAGAACAATGGAGCGTGGAACTGCAAATGTAGAAAGTTTAATTTTCAATTGTTAATAAATTAATTAGCCATTAAGTGGCTATTGTGGGGGTTGCCTGTGCTCTCGCAAATAGCGAAATGGGTTGGGGGTAACAGTGAGTGTTACCTCCATCGGAGGCCAAAAGGGCGATAAATGTGCGGCACACCTTATCAGTGTAAATTAAAGTGTACACACTGCCAACTACCGTGTCGCACATAGTAGTGATGTGTAACAGGCAATTAAATTAAAGTTAGATTTCCTCGACTTTTCGGGCGGTTACTGTCTCACCAGCACTAACCGTGGTTTTGGCTAGCGGCCAGCTATGGTCATACCAAGTCCCTTGACCATAGCTGACTTGAAATTGGTATATATTTGAAATTTAATGGGGGGACAATTAGAGGAAATCTCCGGAACTAGGGAACAGCGGCTGCCACTCTGTTCGAGGAGGAACAGCAAAGCCAGGTGGCAGATCCGTTTTAAGGGTGCATGATTATTAACCAGAACATGATGATGTTCACCAATTTAAACTTAACAGCGGAAGCAGAGACACGGAGGGGTAAAACCCTGCTCCAAAATATACCGTCTCTGTGGAAGCGAAAGGGCGAGACAGTCCTCCATAATCTGAAATAGTGTGTGTGGCTGGGAGGTGACGCAAAGGAGTCACGAATTTAAATTTTATGACATAAAGTTTTTGCTTATTCAAGGTTTAATCCAATCAAAAAAATGCTTGTGCTCTGTCCACATAATTATATGCTCAGACTCGTAAATTAAGGTGTTCATGCTATAATTTTAAGTGTATTATTTTATTGTTGTCTATTAGATAAGCATTGATAAGTATATGTAATTTTATTATGTGTGTATTTGTTTAAGCCAATAAGTAAATCGTCTGGCAGGTTAACATAAGCATCAGAATCAGAGAAATGGGAAACAATGAGGTGAGAAGGGAGAATGAATAAAAATAAATATGTATATTCCATGTAATTTGTTCAATTTTGAGATGTGTTTTTATCATGTTAGGATATCAGCTGATCAGCAATACCATGTCACTGGTATATTGGTTTGTAAATGTTACAAGTAATTAATGTTTAGGGTACTACAGATATTTTGAAGTAAAGATAAAAAGAATATGAGAAATAAAATAACAATAATTTATGCCAATTAATAAGAGCTAATTCATGGGTGATAAATGTTTTATGGGACATGTAGACCTGTCCAAGTTAAATTCTAAGTTGAATTTGAAATGATAGAGGTGAATATGATGTAATGTTGTTTTTGAATTGATGTGATGTAACCGAGTTGAAGTATTAATGTTGACGCAGTTGTAATGAAGACTTTATGTAGATTTTGAGTGATATATTTATAATTAATGAGGTTATTTTGTGTATTTGTAGTAATGTAATGAGATTGAGAATTTTGGGGATGGCAATTTTGTATTAGAGGGTAGTGTAATGTAGGAGTCCGCAACAAGGGTTGGGATGGGATAGGGATAGATTTTTGTGGGGAAGGGGCCGCCTTAGGTAAAGTCCAGGGGCCAAATAAGGGAATTGAGTTTTTTGGGTAGGGGAAACACGTATCCTATATGTACAAAGGGTTAGAGAGTATTTTATATGTAGAGCAGGTGGCGTTTTGTGTTAAATGATAAGTTGGGGTTTAGAGTGTTCTGATTAGTAGAGATTTTAGTAGAGATGGGTGTCAGGGGAGTTGAAGTTTATGAATATTAGAGAAAGTTCATATATGCATACAGATCTAATACAGAAAAACGAGAATAAATAATTTATATCACCCACAGTAAAGTATAGCGAGATTGTTAAATGAAGAGTAGGATTGTTAAGCTAAAGAGAGGAATTTATAATAAAGAATATACAATTATTTTTTTTTTTTCACCAGTGACAGAATTTTGATAAAATTGGAAAATAATGTAAAATTAAGAATTGCTTGTTTTAAATAATTTAAATGTCAATCTGTTTATTATCTATATTAATATTTTGTTTGTTTTAAATATTTTGTGTTATTACGTTTTGTATTTCAAGTTAGGATATTACAGATGTTCAGTGTTTTCAGAAATCATACATAACATATGTAGGTCAAGGGTTCTGGACTTGACCTAGTTACGATCAGCTGATGAGGTCATACACCTACTAAGCTTGTATAGTAGGAATCCAATTTTAATTTGTTTGTTTGATTAATTCAAACCAATATTTGGATAATTTTAATAAATGTTATTTAATAAATAAATTTAATAAAATTTTTTATGAATAAATTTAAATTTTTTGAATTTTAAAATTTTTGAAATTTTTAATTTTTTATTTAAAAAAAAAAAAAAAAAAAAAAAAAAAAAAAAAAAAAGTGATTTTTCGCCTGCCAGCGAATGAATATGTTAGATAATTATTCTTTTATTATGTGTGCATTAACCATGTTTATTTTATTGTATTACATTTTATTGGTAGCCTATAAGTGATTCTCATGTTAGAGTAAGAAAGTGTTTATATTAGTAGAAATGTTCAGGTTGTCATTTGAAAAAAAAAATTAGAAAAAAGAAGAGAATTTTTTTGATAAAAGATTATTTTTTTTTTAATTTTAAATTTTTTAAATTTATAATAAATTTTAAAAGAAAATTTTTATTTTAATGCACTAGGGTATCATGTAACGTGAGTGTGTGTGAGCCCAGTATCTGCTAAAGGCAGCCCAGCTTGCAAAAAGGGGATCCACATCGGCGGAGGAGCTGGAATAATTTTAGCCAGGGATTGAGGATTTTTGGGGGTAGCATGTTAGAAGGCGAGGCGTGCTATGGTGCGAGTCTGATCGATTTCTCGGTGTTGGGATCTCTTATAGAGAAGTCCAGTGATCTCGTTCGGATGAGTCCATGGTCGCTGAGCCAGGGGGGTCGTGTACCCGAGAGACTCAGAATCAGGGGGTTGTTGGCACCAGTTCCTCACCGGTCCTCTTCGGGGTTTATCGATGAGATTTCTTCTGTCGTGGACAGCAGAATTCTCATCGAGGGGGTATTGTAGCGGGTCAAATTTTGGGTGTTTTTATTTTCAACAGTATGGGGTAATTATATTTTTATTCATTTCAATTTCGGGCGGGTTTGGATAAGGTATTGTAAAGCTGCATTATTGTGCAACGTTATTTTCCATGCAACAGCACGATGTTGAGCAACAGTGAGACAAAAGCGATACGCAGGTGTTATTGTGTAAGCCGGCAAGCGAAGCATTTACCTCCACCAAAATTCTAAGAACTCTGTACTTGTGTAAACAGCACACAGACTCAACTGTATCACTACAAATCTGAGTGACGCAGCCAGCCACAAAACCAGATGTCCTAGGACGAATAAAATTCCACAATGTGCTTTTTGAGCGGCAGGAAGTCATGGCTAAATCCGGTCTTTCCAATGACATCAGCAGAGCCAAGCCTAATATTAAGCTCTGGTCATCCACACATATCCGCTCCAATCCATATATAAAGTGGTTACTTCCCAACAAATGCAGCCGGAGCGACGAAAGCGTAGTGGCAGTGAAACACTGATTCCCGGAAAAAAGTAAAAAGTACCTGTTACATTACAAGTTCCAAGGGCAGTCCACAAGCAGCAGTTCACGGTGCCGTGCTGGTTCCAGGTGGGCTCGTCACCAAAGTTTTAATTTAACAAAGAAAAGGGGAAGTTGTAGCAACAGTAAATAGTGTGTGACCGCGGTCGGTTTGACAAGCGGAACAGTATCGAAGAGTTTGGTTGAGGAATGAAACGGTGAATTAACTATCAATGAGTGCGCGCGCAAAACACGTGCCGTCGGTTTCGGTGTAAGGGCTGGGGGGACTTTATTACATATGTTAATTAATAAACAAAATTTATATGTGTGTCTGAGTGTGTGCCAAATTGCAGGCTGGGCAGTCTTGTGTATATGTGTGTATAAATTAAGGTAAGTCGTAGCATTAGATTAAGGATGATAATCATGTAACCAAACAATATATTCTTACAAAATTATTGCAGATGTGGTAAAGTTTATAAACAAATTTTTAAATGATTCAAAATTAAATTAAAATGTAATTCTCTTCATAAAAACGTGTTGTGTAAATCATTCACACAACCTTGAAAATTACGCCTGTAACCTAACGTTCGTATGACGCAACCCTGAATCCGAGGCTACTGAGTGATGGTAAGTGGAAGTTTATTCAATTTTATTGTGTATTTTATTATGTAATTGATTAATAACAGTTCATAATGATGGAATGTTAGTGTATGTTGATGAGTCAGAGAGAAAGTGGAGAGAGAGTACACAGGTAGAGGGGTTGCAGGGGGTAAATTTTTCCCATGATGTTGTAGTTGGGGGTGAATAAAAAGCTTCACGAGTGTATTTGGGAGACATATGGTCTGCAAATAGTTGTCCCTTGATTTTTTGTGCATCTGATAGGTGGTGCAGTAATAAAGTTGTAGTGCCCCCTGCATATATTGAGAGAGAGTGTGTGAGTTGGGGTTATGATGAGAGACATTTTGAGAGAGAGAGATATGGTGATAGGAAGATAGAGTTGTTTGAAGTTGGGAGGAGTTATGCAGAATTAAGAGAGAGAGTGAACAGAAAGAGAGTTGATAATTATAGTGAGCACTTACCCTATGTTGAAACGGATGTAGCAGCTGTAGTTGACGAATTAGTAACTTACCTGACTGTGACAGAAAATACTGAATGAGAAATTATTATACCCGATGTCGACAGGAATTTTTAAAGAATGGTTGCGATAATATTTGTATTATCAGTAATATTGATATAATGGAAAAAAGCAATGATGATGATTGTTATAATTATGATAATAGCCATATGTATTCAATTGTAAATAAATGGTGTAGCCGTAAGATCAGGTTATTATTTGATGATGGAGGGTAGATATTGTGTTGTTCATGAACATTTTAAATATTTTACTTTATGGTGATGACCTTGCTAACTTATGAAATGAGGTGTGGTAAACAGAAAAATTAATGACGAAGAATTGTAAATAAATTTATAGTGAAATTAATTGTGTTTGTGTTGTGAAATGTATTTTATATAAACTATGTATGAAGGTAATAGGAATTGCTTTAATAATACTTATAACATTTTTTTTCTCTCAGACTAAATAAATAATGAGAGTCTGTAATAAATGAATTGTAATTGTTTTGAAGAAGGTAATTAAAGTAATGTTGTGTTTTAAATAATTGATTGAATTAAAGGATTTGAGATTAATTAATTATTGTTGTACAGAAGAGATTCTCTAATGATTAGTAAATGATTAAACACATAATATATTTGGATATTGAGATGTATTGTTATTAAGAGGTAAGTGATGAATTTTCTAAGGTAATTGTCAAAGATCATACTAATGTAAAATGTTATAAAGATGGAGCTTGGGTGATAATTATTTTAATAAGGCATTTTGAGTAAATCAGAGTTAATTTTAATTGGTGTTAGAGAAAATAAGAATTTTGAGATACAAGTAATACAGAAACAGGATAGTAGTAGGGACACAGTAGAGAGAGTGCATATATGTAGAAAGAGAGAGTAATGTAATTAGAGAGTAAATAGTTGATGGTGAAATTTTGTAGTGAGGGTGAGGTGGTAAGGAGTGATCAACGTGCGTCGTTGGGCAGGTAATTGTGAAGGGTCGAAGACTGTTTGCCGAGATTATGGGAAGGGCAAAAGGCTATGAATGGAATTGCCAAGGTTGGGAACACACATCATAGTTACAAAGAGGGTATTAGATATTTTATTATAAGAGGGGAAGGATTTAAGTGGAATTAGTGTTGAAGGGGGTTATTATTGAGAGATTGGTGTCGCCCTATGTAAATCTGTTAGTAGTTGTTAGTAGAAAGAAGGTGAGTAAGGTTATACATCTGATGCCCATATAAATCAAATCATTGTGAATAACTGAGAATCACCCAAACTAATTAATGATCAAAATGTTAAAGAGAAAATTCATAGTAGAAATGTAATACTAAATGAAATGTGATGTAAACTGAATGTTGATAATAAATTTGAATTTTTTTTTAGAATCTCATGGTACAATAAATGTTAAATAATTAAGAGTATACCGTATTTTCTCACATAATTAAGGCCCCCGTATAATTTACGCATCCCATTTCTGGGGGGTTCAAAGTGGGAAAAAAGAAATATTTGCGTATTTGACGCACCCACTTTCTCAATGATTTCATCACGCAGTTCCGGGTGCGTTTCGAAATAAAGATGTCAAAAAGTAGTAGCTTTCCTATTGTGCAACCTCGCATTTCAAACCCTCGTGCAACTTCCTGTTATTACTCACTGCGGTATTTCAGTCCGTGAGTGAATCAGTGAAAACATGATTAGTGACGATCTATTCCAGTCTGGTAGAAACTCATTTTACGAGTGTTTCGGGTACACGGATGTTTTATGATCTCAAAGTCATTCATTAATCCACAATGGGCAAGTATTCGAGTAATACTGCGTCATATAAACTTGCGGTGATCGCTTACACCGAAACACACGGGAATAGGGCAGCAGGCCACAAATATTCTGTGTCCGAGTGTAACGTGTGGTACTGGCGAAAACAGAAAATTGCCCTTCAAGAGACCAACAAGTCTCGTAAAGCATTTCGCGGTCCAAAAAGTGGCAAGTTTCCGCAAGTAGAGGAGTATCTTCTGAAATATGTGATTTCGTTACGCAATGATGGATATGCCGTTTCTTACGAAATGCTGTATTTTAAAGGACGAGAAATAGCTGCAGCACATGGGGTCAGTGTCTCGAATTTTAAGGTTAGCCGAGGCTGGGTGATTAAATTTATGAAGAGAAATGGACTCTCTCTTCGAAGAAGAACATCCTTATGTCAAAGAATGCCGAATGATTTTGACCAAAAAGTCATTGATTTTCATCGCTTCGTGATTAGGAAACGGAAAGCGAAGAAATATTTGCTTTCCCAGATAGGAAACGCAGATCAGACGCCCATCAGTTTCGATATGCCACAAAGTCGAACAATCGATACGAAAGGAACATCGTTAGTAGGCCTACTTTCGTTAATTCATATTTACGGTATTTTGCTTCAGGTCGTACTATCAGCTCGTGACGGGAAGAATATTTTCCGGTGTCCGTACTTGAAACTGTGTGTCCAACTTGCCTAATGTGCTCTATTTGATTGTTCAGAAGAAAACTCAACCGTAATTTTACGCCAAATGACGATAACTTCAATGAGTTGAACTGATTTTGTGTATAATATATTTAATGTATCTTTTAAATGTCAATAAATTTCAAATGAAATTTGGGTATATCTGAAATCCTTGAATAATTTATGCACCCGAAATTTTCGCCGGTATTTTTCGTCAAAAAAGTGCGTTAATTATGCGAGAAAATACGGTAAATAAAAAGAGTTAATAGAAACTTCAAGTTGTAATGTTGATAATTTTTTATACAAATTATTTAAAGGTGAATTGTTTAGATGAATGTAGCAATGTTAATGTTTATTATGTTTATGATGTTATATTATGTTATTATGCAAGATTAATGGGTGATTTTGGGGGCTTGTTTGGTGTTAATAGAAGAGAAAATCAATTATGGAGAGTAGTGACAGTACAGGTAGAAGGACATAAGTTTAGAATTTAGTTATGCTATTGCAGTGGCGGCATGTGCCACTGCAGATAGCGGTGAGTGTTGGTGGTAACGTCGAGGCATGTTACCATCATCGGCGGCCTCAAGAGGGTGTATATACACTGCACAACCACTTATATAATTTTATATTATATGTTAATTGATACCGTGCAGTGTTAATATTGACGAAGTGAAACATGCGGATGAGAGAAGATTTCCCCGCCTTTTCGGGTGATTACTGTCTTATCAGCACTAATCGTGGTTTTGGACGACAACCAGCTGTGGGCAGAAATTGTAAAACTGACCATGGTTGGTTGCCCTTGAAATTGGTGAAAATTGAAATTAATGGGGGGCAACTTAGGGGAAATCCCCGAAACTATGGAACAGCGGCTATCACCTTGTTCGAGTAGGAACAGTCAAAAAGGTGATAGACCCGTCTTAAGGTTATAAATATGTAAATTCAGATATTATGATATCTGGCAGTTTAAAATGTAAAGCCGAAGTAAGGACAGGAGATGCCAAAATTCCTCCCTAAATTCAGTCCCTGTGGAAGCAACTGGACGCTACAGTCCAGGGGGGTCATAGTGTGTGTGGAAGGAGGTTACTAGATTGGGTAGTAACATTTAATGAATATTAAGTATGTAATGTAGATAATGGTGTTGATCATAAAAATAATTATGATTTTTGTTTAAAGGAAGAGGCTCATGGAAGATGATCAATAATTTTAATAGATAGAGTGTTATGAAATAATGAACTTGTGTTTTGGGTTCTATATAAGAAGTATATAGATAAATTGTTTGTTGATTCTTGTAAACCTGATTAATTGTTTTAAATATTATTGCCTTAGAGTAAAGATTTCAGTTTCTTCTTGTGTATTGGAAAGAGTTAAACTATTATCGATTGGAGTCGAAATTTTGATAAATATTGTAACGTTACATAACCCATGCCCAAATATGATAACACAATCATCCCACTCTAAAGGTCAGAAATGGGTATTATGTACCTAGCTATAGGATACTTTGTACTACAGAACACTATAAACAATAACAAAGTGACATATAGTGTACAAAGTGAGATATAGTGTACATAGTGAGAGGGTAAATTGTTAAAAAGGAGCATCTTTTAAAATGTAGATGGAAAAACAATCAATTGTAGCAGTGGACTATATTGCTGCTGATAAATTTTGTATTTTGTTTATATTTTGTATAATTTGTATTGTGTAAGCCACAAAGGTTTTGTACCTAGGTATAATTTTATGTTTAATATAATAATTGTGTTTAAATATAAGATAACCCAGGGTTAGATATAAAATAATACTATGTAAGTACGATGGCATAGGAAAATAGTTTAGAGTAAGGATACTTTAAGCAAATAATAAATAATAAATAAATACAATTGAAGGAAATTAAAATATTAAAGACCTATGTATAAGCTTAAGAGAAAATAGAAAGAAAAACCTTATATAAATTAAATTGGATTATAAACAAAATTAAAAAAGGATTATTTTTCTATAAAGAAGAAATAAATTTATAATAATTAATAATAGCCTATATACTAAAAAGTATATAGATTCACCAATAAAAAACCATAAAAAATTCTTGGTTACTAACAGTAGCCAACTAACAAGATATGAATTTAATTGTTAAAAAGGATTGAGAAGTGAACGTTTGAAAAAAGTGTAATGCCTATTTAAAATTTGAAAATTTATGAATACTTTCGGAATAAACAGTGCGAAATTTAATAAAAATTGACGAGAGATGTACACCTTCTATTAGAACTTCTGCAAGTAGCACCATCCAAGCCTTTATTTGACGAAATTTTGAGAAACTTAACGACTGGTTCCAGGCCTAGTATCTAGCACTTCGAGATTTTGGTGAGACCGTATCCTAGTAAAAATTAACTAAATTACAACTCAACTATAACTTCTAACACTAGAAACAGCACCATACAAGTAAACACTTCAGGAAAAGAGGTGAAACAAACTTTATTAATTTTTGTTAACCAAAAAATCTTCATAACGGATCTCTGTGAGTTTTCAGCCGCCATTAAATAATTCCGTATTTGTAGCGAGGAACATAACCTGTACTCTGGTGGATAAACCCGGAACTACAGACTAAAGAAAAACAAAATATAATCTATATTTCTTTTGTAAAGCTTGGTATTAAATTATTCATTTCTGACCGTCTCATAGCACATAGAACTTACAAATAACCCTGGGAATTTAAAAAAAAATTTAATTCTTTATTGTTTTATATTTCATAAAGGATAAAAATATTTGTTATACTTTCTATGTTTACCAAATAAGATCGAACTAATGTTGTGTTGACAGGGAGAATCGATTATAACTTTCTGTATTGGGAGAAGATAAAAAACAGTGTATTTATTAAATAAATACCATGAATACTTTGTTATAAATAATAAAATGTGTATTATTTTCAGTAGAGGGTAGTTGTTTACAGCTTGTCAGGAGACACAGAAGAGGACGAACAACCAGAAAACATAACAGACAACTGGTGTTAATTTAACCTACAATTTGTTTGTAAACGTCAAAATCAGCTGGTCTTATGAGCGGAGAAATTTAATCTAAGTAATTGTATGCCAAGAGGATAATACTTTTTGCACTCTCTCTCCTAACAACTTCGTTGAATTCTCCCAAATCACACACTCTCAATTTCTTTTTTGTTTTAGTTTTATTTAAGTTAAACATAAATTATAACGGACACTGAACATTTGCAAATACAATCAATAAAGGATTAATAGTGACTCTCATTAAAGCGAGATTTTCGAGGAGAATAAATAGACGAAAAAGAAACTTTTTTAGGAAACGTCTATTAGACTTCGAGACTTTACCCGCGAGACGTTACAATATGTAGGAATGAAATGAGAGAAGGATACATCTATCATAAATCTTGTTTTCATCTCTGTATTAGATATATTAGGAGTTAAGGAAAAACCAATGCTTATTAACATAAACCAATGTAGCTAAGGGGAAACAGATCAGTTGAGGATATGACATTATACAAGGCCACTATTTGATTTTTATTTCAATGTTTCAGAGTTTGGTGATGCTGTGGTGGCGGTCCTGAGCTGGCCAGCGCGTCAGAGCAGGAACGTCAAGTGCCTGACTGGCCTTGCGGTGTTGGGATCTCGAAAGAGAAGTCCAGTAAGGTCATGCAGGTACTGTCACGATCACTGGACTAAGGGGTAAGTTATCTATATTCTTTTTATGTAAACAATACAGGGGGTTGTGGCGACATATCCTAGCTGATCCCTTTAGGAAGTATGAATGTGTCAATGAGAGTTTTTATGCTTCGTCATAAAACCTCTCACTGAGGGGGTTTTGTAACGGTACAATAGGTCCATGTAGGAATTTTGGGTACATAACTGATATAAATTTTATTGTAAATCCAATATTAATGTGTGAGGGTAAAATTTTCCAAACATGAAACAACACAATAAGCGACGAAGAGTTGGCGTCAAGGTCAAGTGGTGTACGTGACAATCTACAGTGATTCTGCTAACAACAGCCACCCACTCCTAAAATACGTCATCTAAAGTATGCCAGACGTAATCGCTGCACCTCAAAAAACAAAGACGTCATCACAAACACAATAGAAATGATGACGCGACAAACCCTTCCATTTGGGAATTAAGCGCCATATTGTCGTTCTCAGTTGCCTGGTACTCTTTGTGCGAACTGCACGCTACATAAATTGCTGGCCAGCAAGTATTCAAAAGTGTTCAAAAGTATTCAAAATGTAACAAAAATGTGAAAATTAAACCATTGGAGAACTAACAGTATAAAATGTAACTTAGTCAGTGGGTGCAGTAAAAAAAGAAGGAACAGTTAGTAATTCGGTCGAACAACAGATGAACCATGTGTATAAAAACCTACTTATTTAATTTTTTATTAGTTGTTAATAATCATAGTTCATAGCTCGTACTTACCAGTATTTCTCGGGTCCCAGGGTTCTTTCATAAGCGAGGTCAGAAACAGTGTGGAGTTACGAAATAATTATTCTAACAACATATGTAGTGAAAAAGAAAGAAAATTCTGTTTTATTATCTTAAAATCGCAATGACTACCAATTACGCCCACATCTCTACATGCGCCTCGCCATGTGGCGTAGTTGTGCAATCAAACAATACATTTTCCATTTAAAGTTTTATCCACCTGTTACTACCAAAGTGAACAAAATTAATTATTTCTCTCTATATTTTACCAAGGATACAATTATTTACTTGTTGATTATTACGACATAATATTAAAGTATACATACCAATTAACAGGAAACATCTTATATCTAGGTAAGCCGCCCAGCCTGCTCTCTCTCTCACTCATACTAACTTTAATACCCTCCCGTGATCATTTTAATTAATAAAAAAAACTTTAAACTTGTGGAATACCCACTGCCGGCAACGTGGTTCACTCACGCTCACTATGACTTCTCATTTTTTTAAACTGTTGGGCGTCCGAAACCGATATTGATGTTCTTCAATTGAATAAGCACTCCACTGTTACATTATTTTCACGAATAGTTCTGCTTTTACTGGAAAATTATGAAATTTTAAAATGAGCCCACTTGGGACTCTACCTGGCCAGGTATGATCTGGAGTCAGACTGCGCAGAACGGTAAGGCGTTCACCGCTACCTCGATTTCGTCGTTGTTGAGGAAACCAAAGCCTTGTATTTGTTCGTCACAGTTTCGTCCCATGCTATTCATGTAGTTGTTGGGGTGACGACAGTAGACGATTTCAGTGAGGCACTGGCTAACGTCACAAGATGGGCGGTTCTTAAGTTTTCGTATCCGCTGTCAAGGTAAAGGAGACGGCAACAATTCCGCTCCAGGCCATTTTGATCTTTCTGAAGAGTGCGTCACCCCAGCGCACATACCTGGATCGCGCGTGCGTGCACCGTCACACTTATACAGAGTTCTGAGAAATAGAGGGTGGTACAAATTCTTTGCTTGCTGATTGCTCAACGCTACTACGTCTTGCCTTTGTCCCAAACTGTTCAGTCAACACGTGGTCTGTTACAATGGGATAAAATTTACAATATGTTTTAGAAAACCCCTGAAATGAAATAAAATAAAAATACCCACATTTTTGACACGTTACAATACCCCCTCAATGAGAATTCTGCTGTCCAAAACAGAAGAAATCTCATTGATAAACCCTTAAGAGGACCGGTGAGGAACTGGTGCCAACAACCCCCCTTTGTTCTTAATCTGCATGGGTATACTACCCCCCTGGCTTGGCGACTATGGACGCATCTGAACGAGATCACTGGACTTCTCCGTAAGAGATCCCAACACCGAAAAATCGAACAGACAAGTACCACAGCACACCTCACCTTCTAACATGCTACCCCCCAAAATCCTCAATCCCTGGCTTAAACTATGCCAGATCCTCCACCGATATGTTTCCCCTTGTATGCAAGCTGGGCTGCCTTTAGCAGATACTGGGCTCACACACACTCACATTACATACTGACATTATATATCATAAAATTGAAAAAATTTTTAAAAGTTCTTTAAATTACAACACGTTGTTTTCAGATAAAATTGATTCATAAATTTTGTATAACGTCTAAATTATTCTCTTCATTGGTTTCTGTTTTTATTTAAAATAAGTTGCTTTAAACATTTCTTATAATTGAAAACATCCTTAACCTAACATGTGATCACTTAGAATCTAACAATACAAGTCAATACAATAAATCAATAAAAATAAACATGGTTAGTACACAAACAATAAAATAATCGAAGCTCAAAATTATTCATTAGCTGGCAGGCGAAAAATCAAGATTTTTTTTTTCCAAGAAATAATTTTCCAAAAAAAAATTTTAAAATTCAAAAAAAAATTTAATTTTATTAAAAAGTTTCCTTTACATATAAATTTTTTAAAATTTGTTTAAATTGATAAAAAAAACAAAATTAAATTGACTTCCATATCAAACATTCTTAGTATATGACCTCATCAGCTGATCAAAACTAGGTCAAGCCCACAACCTTGACCCACATACGTTATGTACACTTTCTGTCTGAAAATACATTTAACATCTGTAACATCCTAACTTGAAACACAAAACATAATAAAATAAAACATTTAAAACAACAAAATATTATAAATGATAAGCAAATTGACATTTAAATTATTCAAAATAAACAATTCTTAATTTTACATTATTTTCAAAGTTTATCAAAATTTTGTCACTGGTTTTAAAAAATAAAAATTTTATATCTTTATTATAAATCTCTCTCTTTGCTTAACAATCTTATTCTCCATTACTGCGGGTGATTTGAATTATTTCTTCTCATTTACTACTCGATCTGTATACATATATAATCTTTCTCTCTCTGACTCTAACCACTAACAACTGTAACTCCCATGACACCCATCTCTATCAAAATCTCTATCAAACCCTCTAAACCCAACTTACCTCTGGCACCGCTCATCTTTGTACTAGGATGTGTGTTCCCAACTTGGCTATCTACATACGAACCAATGCCCCTCCAACATATCGGCAAACACTCCCTTAAACTACTCTATCCCCACCGCAACGCCACACGCTGCTCACACCTTACCACCTCACTCTTACTACAAAATATCATCAACAAATATATTTATCTACCATTCACATTACGCATCGCTACATATACTCACTACTGCTGTGTCAACATCAATATTTCTCAAATTCTATTGCATTATCTTACAACAACATTACATTAACTCAAAACAATATTATTCTCTCCTATTTCAACTTTAATTTTAACTCGGACAGATCTACATGTCCCATAAAATATTCATCACCCAAAACTATCTCTTGTTAGCTTTCACAACTTATTACTTTATTTCTCACATTATCAAATTACTTTTCTCATTACTTTAAAATAGTATATTAATTACTTGGAACATTTACAACCAATATACAAGTGACATTTTATTGCTGATCAGCTGATATTCCTAACATAATTAAAACACATCTCAAAATTGAGCAAATTACATGAAATATATATATTTATTTATCCTTACTTCTCATATCTTTGTTTCCCCTCTTTCTGATTCTGATAGTTTACGTTAACTGCCTGATAGTTAGTTTAATTATTTACTTAGGTTCAAAAATACACACATAATGAAAACACATATTTTTATCAATGCTTATATCTAACTTACAACAATAAAATAATACATTTAAAACATAGAATGAATACCTTATATTGAATGTCTGAGCATGTAGTTATTTAAACAGAACACAAGCATTTTATTGGGTCAAAATTTGAGTTAGCAATCTTTTTTCATGTTATAAAATTTAAATTCGTGACTCATTTGGGTCACCTCCCATCCACACACTCTATTGCAAATTATGTAAGGCTGTGGCGCCCCCTCGCTTTCACAAAGACGGCATATTTTGGAGTAGTGTGACCTCTCCGTGTCTTTGCTTCGGCTGTTACATTTAAACGTCTGAATATCAACATATTCGTGTCTATAATTAAACGCCCTTAAACGGGTCTACCACCTGGCTTTGCTGCCCCCACGCGGGCAGAGTGGTAGCCGCTGTTCCCTAGTTTGGTGATTCCCCTTAATTTCACCCCCCATCAATTTCAAAATACACCTTGACAACGATAACAGCTATGGTCAGTTAAGGTAGCGCGTAACGTAATGTGCCCCAACCATAGCTGTTGAAGCTAAACCAATTCCACGGTCAGGGTTTGGTGAGGCCGTGACCGCCCGAAAAGTTGGGGAATCACAAGTAAAATACCTTTTATAACACTAAAATCAAGAATTTATACTTAAATGACATTATTAGTTTGGATGGTGTTTTACCCTCCTTTATATGTAAGTTTATCCTTCATCAACATAAAATTTTAAATACAAAATTTACAACCTCCTACCATTGCAGTTCCACACTACACTGTTATGTCACTTCTCTAAACATCAATATACCCCCTAAAATTACCCTTTAATCTTGTATAATAACAAGTTCTTTTATTTAGTTTTAAAAATTTTCACATAGACACTTCTGCAAGTCCAATCTTTCACTTTTCACTAACATTTTCTTTCTGACAAAATAATAAGTACCACAATGGATCATCTTATACAGTTACATCAAAATAAAATACATTACATCAAAATAAAATACATTTGTGTTGTTTTCTGAGGGAAAACAATTCCTTGAAAATTTAAGTATTCAAATTTCATATTCTTGGTTATTTCATTTCACAATTTCCAAACCAAACTAAAATATTTCGTGAAGAGAAAAAAAATATATATATATACTACCTTTCCACGAAACTATGGGTCCCCCTCCCCGTTCAATGTGTTGTTAGTTTTCAAATTTTAACCAATTTTGGTGGAGCCGGACCATCGTTGCGTTCACCGCCCGAAGGAAGATCCTCCAACCATGGCCCGCCTCCAAGTTCCGAATACCACGGCCAGGACTGGTAAGATCGTGACCGCCCGAAAATGGGGGAGACTCCCTTCTGTAAACATATAAAATCAGATTAAATTTCGTTCACTCAATAACAATTAGTAACAATCATGGTAAAATTCCTATGATGACCAATACAATTTCAAATTTGTAGCATTGTGTGTCCCTACTATCTCCCTTGTCTCTCTGTTCTGTAATACATACGAATTCTTCATCTTAACTGCTATTACCTCATACGGTCCTTCATAGAGTAAGAAAAACTTCTTGATCTCCTTGTCCTGAGCGCTCGACAAATCATGTCTCCTCACCAATACCAATTGTCCTACTTCGTACTTCATCCACTTACCTT
This sequence comes from Magicicada septendecula, assembly GCA_034769895.1. Lineage (NCBI taxonomy): Eukaryota > Metazoa > Arthropoda > Insecta > Hemiptera > Cicadidae > Magicicada > Magicicada septendecula. Next base: position 228,192,710 of record CM068373.1, read on the forward strand.
TTGCGTCGTGCCTACGTTTTCTTTGTTCTCCTTTTGCCAACCTGATTTTTATACTCACATCCGCTTTCTCACTCTCAGGTGGGTAATCAAACAACTGTTCCAAAATTCTCGGGGGGCGTGTTCCTTTGATCAATTCGTGAGGTGTATAGCCGGTGGACTCGTGGGTGGTACTGTTCAGCCAAGTCTCTACTCTTCGGACGTACAACGGCCACTCGCTGTGTTTAGCGTGACAATATGCTCTAAAGATCCTGCCTATCTCTCTCATTACACGCTCAGCCTGGTTGAACTGGGGATGGTACACAGCCGTATGTTTCGTGATGATTCCTTCCCATCCTAGGGTCTGACGCCATTTCCCACTGATGAACTGTGGCCCATGATGTGATAAAATTACTCTCGGCTTACCCACGTGAATCATGTAGTCCTTTGTCACCTTCTCACTCAATACCTGACTGGTAGCTCTTTTAACGCTATACAATCTCACATATTTAGAAAAAGTATCAAGCATCACAAAAATATACATCACTCCGCCTCTACCCTTCGGCAATGGCCCAAACAAATCTACCGCAACTAAATCGAAAGGTCTATTCACTTTTATAAAATTCATCTCCCCTTCTACTCTATAATTTACTACCTTCGATTTCTGACATAAATCACAACCCCTTAACAATTTTCTAACCCTTCTTTCCATATTTTTAAAAACACATGACTCTTTCAAAACATTAACACACTTCTTCGCCCCAAAATGACCATATCTTAAATGACAATCCCAAATAATCTTATCAGCTAACCCCTCTGGCATAACTAGTTTCCAATCACGCTCATCCCCTACTACTTTCTTAAATAATAACCCCTGATAAATCTGAAAATGCTGATTATATTCTGACTCTGCTAATTCTGTTTCTAAACTATCCATAATCTTACCTGACTTACCATCTGCTCGTTGCATGGTTCTGATGTCCTTCAACTCTTCACCAAAAATTCTGTCTTCTCTGCTAATCTGAAAAATTTCAATTTCCTTTAAATCCCTACCTGTCTTATTGTCTAACATGTCTACCCGTGAAAGAGTGTCAGGTATCTTGTTGTCTGTTCCCTTGATGTACTCCCATTCGAAATTATACTCCTGTAAAACAAGTACCCACCTGGTTAAACGGCTGTGAGCGAGTTTACATGTATTTAAGAAGGATAATGCCTTGTGATCGGTGCGGATCACCGTCCTATTTCCCAAGATGTAAGTGCGAAATTTGCCGACGGCGAGCACAATACTTAATAGTTCCTTTTCGGTGGTAGTGTAGTTTTTCTCTGCTATCAACAAGGATCTGCTTGCAAATGCGATGGTTAAGTGTTCTTTCTCTTCGTCCTCTTGGTAGAGTTCCGCACCTACGGCCACGTTACTAGCATCTGTCTGTAAGAAAAATATTTTATTAAAATCAGGGTGGTTCATCATTATCATTTTGATAAATTTCTGTTTAATTTCGTTGAACGCCTCTCGTTCCACTACTCCCCATCTCCGCTGTTTGTTTTTCTGGAGTACCGCACTCAATCTTGCTGTTATATGTGCGTAGTTCTTCTGAAATTTTCGATAAAAATTACACAATCTCAGAAAACTCTGTAGCTGCTTGATGTTCTTCGGCTCAGGGAAGCGCATGATGGAGTCCACTTTATCCGGATTTGCTGAGATTCCTTCTGGTGTGATTATAAATCCTAAAAAATTTATTTGTGTTTGTAGAAATTTTGATTTGTCCCAATTTACAGTAAGTCCTCCTTCCTTTAATTTGGCTAACACATATCCTAAATGATCTAAATGGTCCTCAAAAGTTCTCGACGCAATTAAAATATCATCTACATATACCGTTAAAAAATCTAAATCTTTGGGTTTTAAAATTTGGTCTAAGCATTTTATGAAGCTGGCTACACTGGTATTTAATCCAAATGGCAATCTTTGAAATTGGTAGTTCTTGCCGTTAAACAGGAAAGCTGTATATTTCCTACTTACCTCCGCCAATGGTACCTGCTAATACCCTGCTGTTAGATCCAATGACGTCATATATCTCACCCCGCTGAATTTCTGAAATATTTCATTGATTGACTCTGGTGATTCACGGTCTGATATTATTATCTGGTTGATCCTCCTGGCATCTAAACATAACCTAACTCTGCCATCTTTTTTAATTACTACAACTAATGGGTTCGAGTAGTGTGATACTGACCTTTCTATTATCCCTCCTTCCATCATCCTGTCCAGCTCCTCTTGCACCGCTCGTCTTTTGGAATAAGGCACGGGATAGCTTCGCTGCATGAAAGGTGTGTGTTCCCGTATCTGCAATGTACATACATAATCCTTTGCCCTTCCTGGAATATCGGCAAACACTCCCTTAAACTTCTCGATCACTTGCCACAACGCCGCACGCTGATCTGCTTGTCTCAACGCCGCACGCTGGTCACTCCTTACCACCTCACCTCCACTACAAAATTCATCCGCCCTTATCTCCCATACTGCATTATTAATATTACTCATTTCATTTTCACAATCATCAATATACTCACTCTCTCTACATAAATTTACTCTAGTATCTGTATCACTTTCGCCTACTCTCTTTTGTAGTATTTTTACCCCCGTTGTTCTAACTTTATCCGTTATTTGTTCAAAATTAACCTTTACAGACCGATCACCCCCGTCTAACTCTATTATTTTCTCTTTAAAGTTTACAACAGCTTTATTTCTTTGCAGGAAATCATTACCCAATATAATGTCTAAACTTAACCCTTTAACTACCAAAAATGTGTTCTCAAATTCTATGTCATTTATCAAAAAACTTAAGTGTATCTGTTTTGTTATTCTCTTACTGCGTACACCTGTAACTCCTACTACTGTAACCCCAGCTACTGGTAAAATTGGAATATTCTTTATACTTTCTTTTAATTCTCCTAAAATGTTTTCAGCAATAACAGAAATCTCACTACCTGTGTCTACAAGTGTTCTATAATATTTATTAGCTACATTTACCTGTATTTCTGTTAGTCCCGCTCTCACCTCGATTGCATTGTTTTCTTCCTCCAGTAGATCGGCAACTATATCTGTTCTAATTACGTTACTCTTGACATCTTCTAACGGTTGGACCTCACTTGCTTCCCCGTACAGTGGTCTGGTCCGTGCTACCACTGTATGCTCTAGTTTTCCGGTTGTTGTCTATGGTTGCTTGTTGTGGGTATCTGGTGATCCCGCGGCGGTCCCTGGTGATAGTTATTTGTTCCTCTGTACTGCCTGGTTTCGTTTCTCCTCCTCTGCTCTTCTCTTGGTAAACTACATTTATAACACCGTTGTCTGCTGGCGAAATTTTCCCATTTGCACCTGGAACAACTCCACTCACCTGGTTTGTTTACATTATCTCTATGCACATTATTATTATACCCACGATAATTATTATTCTTATTTTGGTTATGTTCAACATAATGATTGTTATTATTCTGTTGTGTTCGCCTACCCCCTTCTCGATCTCTAATGCTCTGTAGTATATCTAATATTCTCTCCAACTCGTTCATATCTTCAATTTCTTTTGTCATCAAAGTGGTTTGTACATCTCTCGGTAAGTGATTACTTACATGTCTAACAAAAGATTTAAATGGTATCTGCGGCTCTAAATACTTCGCTTCGTTATATAACTTGGTCACGTATATCGTTAAATTATTATTATTAGGGTGTCCTAAAAAATCGCCCGTTCCCATTATACGGCTTCTTAGTATTTCTTGTTCATCTTCTGTCCAATATTTCCCTTTAAATGCGCTTTCGAATGTCTCATAACAGTCCCATTCTGACCGATGTGCTTCTGCCCACACTACTGAACTACCCCTAAAACATTTAATTATTTTGGTTAATTGCACCTCCCAATTACTGTTATTGAAACGGTTGTATTCCCGGGTTTGGTTTATAAATCTCATTGGATGTATTGTTCGGTTTTCATAGCTAAATGTTTCTAATTCAATTTCGTTGTGTAAATCTCTCGTTATGATAACCCTTTCAGTAACCCCAGTAAATTTTTTGTTAAATTCCCCCCGTAATTCATTCTTCACACTCATTAAATTATTCTCAATTACAGTACATTTGTCATATATATTATTACTAGTTTGTAAACTGAATTCATCTATTTCTCTAAGCTTACTTTGTATGGTACTTATTTTACAGTTGGTATTATCTGCATGCTCTGAAATAGCTTTACTTACTGTTTCTATATTCTCTGCTATACTATTACATTTGACTCAAAATTTTCGAACTGATCTTGTAAAACGGTTGTTTTAATGTCTATTTGTTTATTTATTTCAAATTTGGTTTTCATCTCTATCTGCTTATCTACTGTAGCTAAACATTTATTTTCTATCTCTTTACTTTGTGTCTCTATTTGGTTTTGAACTGTGCTAATTACTGTTTCATTGATTGTATTGATTTTATCATCTAAATCATTTATTTTAGCATCGAATTTCTCATTAACTATTTCTACTACTTGTTCTTGCATATTTGTACAACGTACATCTATTTCATTGATTCGTCTATCAAAATTAATGTTCTGTTTTCTGATTTCATTTTTTACTTCTTCAAATTTTACGTTAAAGTTATTTTGAACTTCTCTAATTTCACTTTTCTGTTCACTAAATTTTTCATCAAGGTTACTAAATTTCTCATCGAACTTATTATTTTGTATATTAAAAACCGTTTGCATCATTTTCATTATTTGATTTTCGTCAGCCCTGTTAGTCGGGACTGGCGTCGAGTGAATAATTTCTCCACTCATAATTTGTGATTCGGTTGCACTTGTCTGGCTTTCATTGGTATTGTCAGCTAGACTGACGTTCTCGTTATCTGCCATTTTAACTTTTGTTTAAATATTTCTTTCAAAAAAATGTTTTCGTATAATAAATATTACACATTCATATTATATCTAAAATTATTGTAAAATTTTCTACCACGTGTAGTTACAACATAACCTTATTTTACGTATTTTATATTCTTTCGATACCCACTCTGTTTCTGAATTCTGGCTTATTTATATAATTATTTTATATAATGTCCCTGTTCGGGCGCCACTTGTATAAAAACCTACTTATTTAATTTTTTATTAGTTGTTAATAATCATAGTTCATAGCTCGTACTTACCAGTATTTCTCGGGTCCCAGGGTTCTTTCATAAGCGAGGTCACAAACAGTGTGGGGTTACGAAATAATTATTCTAACAACATATGTAGTGAAAAAGAAAGAAAATTCTGTTTGATTATCTTAATATCGCAATGACTACCAATTACGCCCACATCTCTACATGCGCCTCGCCATGTGGCGTAGTTGTGCAATAAACAATACATTTTCCATTTAAAGTTTTATCCACCTGTTACTACCAAAGTGAACAAAATTAATTATTTCTCTCTATATTTTACCAAGGATACAATTATTTACTTGTTGATTATTACGACATAATATTAAAGTATACATACCAATTAACAGGAAACATCTTATATCTAGGTAAGCCGCCCAGCCTGCTCTCTCTCTCACTCATACTAACTTTAATACCCTCCCGTGATCATTTTAATTAATAAAAAAAACTTTAAACTTGTGGAATACCCACTGCCGGCAACGTGGTTCACTCACGCTCACTATGACTTCTCTTTTTTTTAAACTGTTGGGCGTCCGAAACCGATATTGATGTTCTTCAATTGAATAAGCACTCCACTGTTACATTATTTTCACGAATAGTTCTACTTTTACTGGAAAATTATGAAATTTTAAAATGAGCCCACTTGGGACTCTACCTGGCCAGGTATGATCCGGAGTCAGACTGCGCAGAACGGTAAGGCGTTCACCGCTACCTCGATTTCGTCGTTGTTGAGGACAACAGTTTCGTCCCATGCTATTCATGTAGTTGTTGGGGTGACGACAGTAGACGATTTCAGTGAGGCACTGGCTAACGTCACGAGATGGGCGGTTCTTAAGTTTTCGTATCCGCAGTCAAGGTAAAGGAGACGGCAACAATTCCGCTCCAGGCCATTTTGATCTTTCTGAAGAGAGCGTCACCCCAGCGCACATACCTGGATCGCGCATGCGTGCACCGTCACACTTATACAGAGTTCTGAGAAATAGAGGTTGGTACAAATTCTTTGCTTGCTGATTGCTCAACGCTACTACGTCTTGCCTTTGTCCCAAACTGTTCAGTCAACACGTGGTCTGTTACAATGGGATAAAATTTACAATATGTTTTAGAAAACCCCTGAAATGAAATAAAATAAAAATACCCACATTTTTGACACGTTACACATGAGGGACACCGGACAAGATCTTCGGTCAACAACAGCAGGAAAGTAAACCTTTCACAAAAAGTTAAATTAAAGAAACATATTCATTGAGCTCAAATAAAATGTCAAAAGATGTACCGTTAAAATTAGTTTGTGTGTGAGCATGTGTGTGTGTACCGGTACATATATAAAGAATCACAAGCATTGGTTAACGTTACGTGATTCAGACAACGTAACAATTTGAACTAGTAAACTGCAGTATGTTCTAAATTCATTTAATAGTTAATCAGAGTAAATTGGAGATAAAATATATGTTATGTAATTGTGTCACACATAAGGCTGATGTAGCGAAAATATTTTGCAGCCATTTTGTATTTGTGTTTGATAAAGGAACCAGACTCCATCTTGTTTTTGCTTTTGTTTCAAATATTTAAAAATTCCAACAATTAAAACACAAGTTTAACTAATGATCTCAGAGTATATTATTTCTCAAAACCATTCCGTCTCTAGCTCGTTTAAAGAACCTTGGACCCGAACGTAAAATATGTGATGTTGGCAACAAGCAACATGGCGCCTGAATCAACATGGTAAACAAAGTAATTGTTAACAAGATTATAAAAGGTAAGTCAGTGAAAAATAAAAAGTAATAGAAATGTAAAGTTACAATGCGTAATCGATCATTTTCACGTTGTTCATTTCGATTAGCATATGACAAATTTTGTCTTAATTCTCTAATTCTTACTCGACTTGCTTCATTTCGTGCTTCGTGTTGTTGTGATGATTCAGTAGCACGTGACTGTGACATATGTAATCTATTTCGTTCATTTCATTGTGCTGTCTCTTCTTCTGTTTCATTTCTTCTTTCTTCTCTCATTCTCTTGGCTCTATTTGTGCGACAACCAATAGTTTGTCGTTTTGGTGGCATTGTTATGCAACAACTAAACACTCCTGGCACTAAATTAACACTGTAAATATCGGTATGGAGAACCATACATGACTTCCATATTCTAAGATTTATATTTAAAATCATTTTCAGCCAAACAGCCAGGCTGTGTCTTACCTGCCTTTTTATTGCTGTATTAAATGAAAAATATTATATTACATTAAAATGAAAAAATTATAATTTTATTGCCTGGCAACAAAATGATTTTATTTTTAACAATTACCATTGTTTCAAAAAGTTTAAATAAATTTTCAAGTACTTTACTCTTGTTAAAACGTAAAAGGTTGCAGGTAAACTACCCCTTCCCCTTAACCGATCTTCACCAAAAACAATAGGTCTTGAGAACTCTACAATTTAGGGCTGTATGCAAATAATCTTTTGATTCTGTTTGAATTTGCGGCTGTTACCGTTTGCCAAACAAACAAAATTACCCTTGATAAAAAAAAACCGTTGCAGGTAAACTACCCCTTTCCCTCAACCGATCTTCACCAAAAACAATAGGTCGCGAGTACTCTGCAAATCAGGGCTGCATGCAAAAAATTAGTTGATTCTGTTTGAATTTGCGGCAGTTATCGTTTGCCATAGATAAAAAATCTACAGACACACAGACACACACACAGACAGACAGACAGACACACACAGAGACACTTTTCGGAAAACGACTTTTTTTCATGTTTTGAGTGTAGTAGAATCAGATTCTGCAATAATCTCGAACACGATTTTTTTTGCCATCACCATACTTCCATTCCTTAAGGAATATGGAAGTAAAATTACCCTTGATAAAAAACCGTTGTTGGTAAACTACCCCTTTCCCTTAACCGATCTTCACCAAAAACGATAGGTCTTGAGAACTCTACAATTCAGGGCTGTATGTAAAATATTATATGATTTTGTTTGAATTTGCGGCTGTTATCGTTTGCCATACAAAATACCCTTGATAAAACAAAAAATGTGGCTGGTGAATTACCCCTTTCCCTTAAACGATCTTCACCAAAAACAATAGGTCTTTAGTACTCAAGAAATCAGGGCTGTATGCAAAAACGTATTTGATTCTGTTTGAATTTGCGGCTCCTATCGTTTGCCATAGAAAATACCCTTTTAAAACATAAAACGTAGCTGGTAAACTACCCCTTCCCCTTAACCGATCTTCACCAAAATCGAAAGTCATTGAGACCTCTACAATTCAGGGACGTATGCAAAAAATTATTTGATTCTGTTTGAATTTGCGGCTGTTATCGTTTACCATAGAAAAATATGGAAGTAAAAATTACCCTTGATAAAAAACCATTGCTGGTAAATTACCCCTTTCCCTAAACCGATCTTCACCAAAAACGACAGGTCTTGAGTACTCTACAATTCAGGCCTGCGTGCAAACAATTATTTGATTCTGTTTGAATTTGCGGCTCTTATCGTTTGCCATAGAAAACACCCTTGATAAAACATAAAACGTTGCTGGTAAACTATCGTATTCCATTAACCGTTCTTCACCAAAAACAACATGTCTTGAGAACTCTACAATTCAGGGCTGTATGCAAAACATTATTTGATTCTCTTTGAATTTACGGCAGTTATCTTTCGTCATAGAAAAATACCCTTGTTAAAACATAAAACGTGGCAAGTAAACTACCCCTTTTCCTTAACCGATCTTCACCAACACCAATAGGTATTGAGAACTCTACAATTTAGGGCTGTATGCAAATAATCTTTTGATTCTGTTTGAATTTGCGGCTGTTATCGTTTGCCAAACAAACAAAATTACCCTTGATAAAAAAAAACCGTTGCAGGTAAACTACCCCTTTCCCTCAACCGATCTTCACCAAAAACAATAGGTCGCGAGTACTCTGCAAATCAGGGCTGCATGCAAAAAATTAGTTGATTCTGTTTGAATTTGCGGCAGTTATCGTTTGCCATAGATAAAAAATCTACAGACACACAGACACACACACAGACAGACAGACAGACACACACACAGACACTTTTCGGAAAACGACTTTTTTTCATGTTTTGAGTGTAGTAGAATCAGATTCTGCAATAATCTCGAACACGATTTTTTTTGCCATCACCATACTTCCATTCCTTAAGGAATATGGAAGTAAAATTACCCTTGATAAAAAACCGTTGTTGGTAAACTACCCCTTTCCCTTAACCGATCTTCACCAAAAACGATAGGTCTTGAGAACTCTACAATTCAGGGCTGTATGTAAAATATTATATGATTTTGTTTGAATTTGCGGCTGTTATCGTTTGCCATACAAAATACCCTTGATAAAACAAAAAATGTGGCTGGTGAATTACCCCTTTCCCTTAAACGATCTTCACCAAAAACAATAGGTCTTTAGTACTCAAGAAATCAGGGCTGTATGCAAAAACGTATTTGATTCTGTTTGAATTTGCGGCTCCTATCGTTTGCCATAGAAAATACCCTTTTAAAACATAAAACGTAGCTGGTAAACTACCCCTTCCCCTTAACCGATCTTCACCAAAATCGAAAGTCATTGAGACCTCTACAATTCAGGGACGTATGCAAAAAATTATTTGATTCTGTTTGAATTTGCGGCTGTTATCGTTTACCATAGAAAAATATGGAAGTAAAAATTACCCTTGATAAAAAACCATTGCTGGTAAATTACCCCTTTCCCTAAACCGATCTTCACCAAAAACGACAGGTCTTGAGTACTCTACAATTCAGGCCTGCGTGCAAACAATTATTTGATTCTGTTTGAATTTGCGGCTCTTATCGTTTGCCATAGAAAACACCCTTGATAAAACATAAAACGTTGCTGGTAAACTATCGTATTCCATTAACCGTTCTTCACCAAAAACAACATGTCTTGAGAACTCTACAATTCAGGGCTGTATGCAAAACATTATTTGATTCTCTTTGAATTTACGGCAGTTATCTTTCGTCATAGAAAAATACCCTTGTTAAAACATAAAACGTGGCAAGTAAACTACCCCTTTTCCTTAACCGATCTTCACCAACACCAATAGGTATTGAGAACTCTACAATACAGGGCTGTATGCAAAACATCATTTGATTCTGTTTGAATTTGCGGCTATTATCGTTTACCATAGAAAAAATATCGGTATGGAGAACCATACATGACTTCCATATTCTAAGATTTATATTTAAAATCATTTTCAGCCAAACAGCCAGGCTGTGTCTTACCTGCCTTTTTATTGCTGTATTAAATGAAAAATTAATAAATTCTGTTTGAATTTGCGGCAGTTGTCGTTTGCCATAGAAAATACGCATGATAAAAAACGTTGCTGGTAAACTACCCCTTCCCCTCAACCGATCTTCACCAAAAACAACAGGTCTTGAGTACTCTACAAATCAGGGCTGTATGCAGAAAATTATTTGATTCTGTTTGAATTTGCGGCTGTTATCGTTTGCCATAGAAAATACCCTTGTTAAAAAAACGTTGTAGGTAAACTACCCCTTTCCCTTAACCGATCTTCACCAAAAACAAAAGGTCCTGAGAACTCTACAATTTAGGGCTGTATGCAAATAATCTTTTCATTCTGTTTGAATTTGCGGCTGTTATCGTTTGCCATAGGAAATACCCTTGTTAAAACATAAAACGTTACAGGTAAACTACCCCTTTCCCTTAACCGATCTTCACCAAAAACAATACGTCTTGAGAACTCTACAATTCAGGGCTGTATGCGAAACATTATTTGATTCTGTTTGAATTTGCGGCTGTTATCGTTTGCCAAACAAACAAAATTACCCTTGCTAAAAAAAAACCGTTGCAGGTAAACTACCCCTTTCCCTCAACCGATCTTCACCAAAAACAATAGGTCGCGAGAACTCTGCAAAACCGGGCTGTATGCAAAAAATTATTTGATTCTGTTTGAATTTGCGGCAGTTATCGTTTGCCATAGAAAAAAAATCTACAGACAGACAGACACACAGACAGACAGACAGACAGACACACAGACACTTTTCGGAAAACGAATTTTTTTCATGTTTTGAGTGTAGTAGAATCAGAATCTGCAATAATCTCGAACACGATTTTTTTTGCCATCACCATACTTCCATTCCTTAAGGAATATGGAAGTAAAAACAATGGCGCTACCTATCGGACTTCATTCAAACCACTCTCTAAACACTCCTGGCACTAATAAGAACAAACTGTGAAATTTTCAGCGAAATCGGTCGAGTAGTTTTTGAGTCTATAGGGCACACACATACGAACAATGCCTTTTATTTATATAGATATACCAGTAATTAATACCAGCTATTCTGCTTAATAAGCATTTTCTTCAAACCCCATCATATGATTCAACTAATTTATGAGCATAGGCCACCTTGGTTTACGACTTTTGGTCACTGAGCAAATTCACAAAATGTAATATGAAAAGTCCATTGTAACTGACATGCATGCTCATATTTCTATATGGTACTACTGCTCCAGACTAATAAACATTCGAAAGTAACAAAAAACAATCTTGCTATGCAGTCACATAACAGTTAAGATTTATTTTATTTATTTATTCTTAATCATTCTAAAAAGAAACTAAACAACCATTTCCAGAAGAAAATAAAACAAACTACAAAAAGTTTTAATACTCAGTATAAGTTAAATTAATTGTACAAATCTATGATTACAATTGTTTTTAATGAAGTTGTACTAAAATTCAGAACAATTTACCTTCACTTGTTTTTTTGGAAAAGTTGACAAAATTTCTTTCAGCAGACCCAGAATGTATAAAGTAGATACTTCTGAAGGGGCTTTTTCCATTTCCTTGGTACAAAATTCTGCAACATGATTTACAGCTGGATGATATAGGGGTGCCTTCTCGCCTTCCATTAGTTTGCTTCCCTTTAGTATTGCACAGATGGCGTGATGAGCAGACTTCCGTACCTTACAATAAAAATAAGAATACATTAAAATAATATTTAAAAACTTCACTTACGGTATATTTATGTTAATATAAAAAAAAACACTTTTCAGTTATCTCATAAAAGGTCATTCCAGGATTGAGCACTTCTACCTGTTCAAGTTCATCACCTATTCCTCAGATTTCCCACACTTTCCCTGCTCGTGGTCGATATTTCAAGGCTTGTTTCGGAATTTCGGAATCATTCATCATACACTTTTCTTGTATAATATGTCTATATTCCTTTGTACAGTTATGAATATTGCACATTTAGATGAACATTCAGTCCCTGACTAACGATCTCATTTCTTACTTGTCTCCTTTAATGCAGCCTTTCAGCAATCTAACACACTTCATTTCAGACAACTCCAACTACCTGAGATTTATTTTCTTCAGTGCCCAACATCCTGAGCCATAAGCATGTAGAACTTCCATAACCTTATACACTTTTAACTGGGTTCTTGTAACATTTTGTTTTTAAAGATTCATATAACTGTACCATTTGTTCATGAAAATACATTTAGGGTACAAGATTATACAATTAATTATATTAAAAACACTTATAACACAACCCTCAGTATTAGTGAATCTAGATAAAAGATTATACAATTAATCAGACTCTGACACTCGGGTTCTGTCACAAGTGTCTAATTCTATATGTATAAACTAACCCTGGTACTTATTAGACCTGAAGATGTAGTACTTGGCCATTAATCTATTCCTGAGCATCATAAATTGTAGGTACTTTTTCAGCCCCCAATCAACTCATCAACACGAACGAGAACCCAGAGTTATGGCCGTGTAATGGATGGATTACACACTGCCTCCCTTGTATAATGTATGGCTCAAGTTACATTTAGGTTATTATTTGTATAATTTATTTGTATAAACATTACTTGATGATGAAATTTTTATATATATGAAAAATATGCAGTGGTTAATGATTTTAATTATGCCTATATAAGTTATGTACAGCATATCCAGAACGCATGGCTAAACAGATTTTTAAAAATGAAAAATCTGTGTAATTATTGAAAAATATTTAATAGGTCAAAAGTTAAGTTTAATGTATGTTTTATACTTTGTAGCATGACAGATAATGCCCATAGTTCTGAATGGAAAGAAAGATCATAAAATAAAATAAAAACAAATTTAAATCCAAGAAAGCAACATTAAAAATTAATTAAGAACCACCGTGAAGCACAATCATAGTCTGAAGTAAGAATTTCATTAAAACAGATATACAATGAATGATGAGTAATCAAAATAAACCAAAAGGCTAAAAATAAAGTAAGGAGATACCCAGGTAGGATAGGAGTAAGTAAGGAAGAAACCAGAACAAGACAACATCCACAATAAGAAGGAATGCTTTTATAAGAAACAAGTAGGATAGGAGTAATTAAGGAAGAAACCAGAACAAGACAACATCCACAATAAGAAGGAATGCTCTTATAAGAAACAAAAAACGAAACCCCAAAAGAAAAGAAAAATAACCAGTGAAAGTATAACAAAAACCCAAATTTAGAAAACCATGTAAAATAGATATGAACAAAAATGTGTATAAAGTAGAATTAAAAGTGAACCAATGTGAATTAATTATATAATGGAAAAAACAAACCTTCATGATCCTCTATAAATAAATTCCTTGATTATAATAAGACTATAAAACTGATTAGAAATAAAATCAAAGAATAAAAAGGGGACCAGTGCAAGTTTTTATATTATATTAAATAAACTTAATGTGTCAATGTTGGAGTTCATAAACTAAGTAAATTGTGCATTTATACAACTTTAAAGTTTTTATATTGTATCAAGAAATAATATTGAATAGAGTATTATAATCACAAATAAGATACAAGTGTTTCTAAATAACTGCCACTCTTTATATACAACATTCATTAGAATGACAGTAATAAAACTAGAGCAGGCCAATAAAAAAGTGAAGTGACCAATATAAATACCCAAAAACCAAACAAAAACAGCTAAGACTGAAAATAAAATTAGTTATAAGAAATAGTTAAATGATGGAAGGACAGATATGTGTTATTTATAATAAATTCAAATAGCTCAAGACTGAAATGTCTGAGAGTACAATTCTTTTAATATAAAACTTTTATTATAAAATATTTATTATGTGTTAATAGTAGTAATCAAGATTAAGATGTCTGAGTTTAAATACCATTGTTAATTTCAAATATTTCTTATGGATAAATAGTATGAATTATATACTAAATGTCCTATTGTTCAAGTAAGGAAATGTTAATTAATATTATAGTAGAATAGAAAGTCAGAAGGGGTATAAACAAGATGTATTATTTGTTACAACACAAATAAGCCAACCCCGTACCAGGGATAAAAAAGATAATTCTTAATATAAAAATACTTCATATAAAATAAAGTGTTTAAAAATGAATAAAATATAAATATTATGACACGACGAACGATGATATTACCCAACCCAATTGATTGACCCAACAACAGAAACAAAAGAAGGGAACCACGAAAGATACACAGAGACAAAAGGTGATTGACCAAACAATTATGAACTAACAAAAGAAGGTAAGAAACCAGAACTAAAGAAGAATCAAAGGAAGTGAATAAATTCCTATGACTAAATAGAAATTAAACCAGATGAGAAGAGGAGAACCGAACCAAGATGAAGACAATTGAAGAAGATGAAGACGAAAAAGAAGAGGAAGAATGGAGAGGAGACAGGTTGAACCCAAAGAGAAACTAACACCACATATAAAGGGGAGAAATAGTAGACTCAAAGATAGAATACTGTAAATAAACCCCAAATAATTATCCACTAATGAAACAAATAGTATTGTTGTAATTGAAATAACTTATATACCTATTTTAAGGACAAAAGACAATTATAAAGTAACGTAGTGTAGAAAAGTACACTAACACAATTATTAAGGTTAGATTTAATGAAAGATAAATAACCCAATATTATTAATAATAAGAATTATGTTGTAAAGAAATAGTGAGAAATAATAGGAGAAAAGTATAGGGATTACCCATTAAGTAACACTTAATACAAACAGTGAACCAAAGTAAAGTGCAATAGTGAAAGTGTAAATACCCTAAAAATAGTGAGAGTGTATCAGTGATAAACCTATGTTAATTAAAGGTGAAGGTGATACGGGGAAATAGATATTTTAAGCAATAAAGATGTAATAATAAATAAGAAAACACTTTATAAAGCATTGATAAACAGTCAATGATTTGAGTGATCTTGTGAACATTTATATAATTAAGAATAATTAACAATAATATTTCAAATAAAGATGAGTAAAACGTGTGATATTATTCAGGGAGAAAGCCCAGATAAAAACAGTTTGTATTAACATGGAATGGAGGAGATAGTAGTATAGAAATAAGGTTTTGTTTTAAAATTAAGAATACAATGATTAAAACACCCCATGTTAAAAGGGGAAATAACTTTAATAAGTTTGCAAGAAGTGATGATGATTATCACTCAAAGTAGTAACAAAAGAATGAAATTAATGTTAAAACTAACAATAACTAATAACTTATAAAGAATAGTTTGTTTCAATGTTATGAAGAGGATATGGCTGAAGGGAACTTGCAGTCCATAAGCCTAATTGTTATATTTTAAAATATGTATAATGAAAATGTATATTGAATAGTAATTAAAACACAAACAGAATCAACACACAACACAAACAAATATGATAACAAAGTGAAGCCCATCAGGCTGAATTAAAAATGTAATTTAAAAGAAATAAACCAAAAACCATCATGGCTACTCTTGGCTATGAAAACATCTAACTGTCAGACACACACAAATGTCAATTGTAACCAATTCACAAGGAAATTTATTAATCTAAGACCAGTAAATGGCCAGTAATTATATGTAAATCGTTTTAAAAGAGAAATGTTATTATAAAAGTTTAATTTAGAGAGATATGTAATTTATCAAATGTCACATATTTAGACTAAAGTTAATGTATAATAGAATATGACCTTATGAGGTATCATTTTAAACTTTGAAAGGAAAGAAATATAATAGTGATATTATTTATTACCCCAAAGGAACTATAAAGGAATAAAACTATTAAGAAAATACATAATAAATTTGAATAAAAATTCAAATCTCTTAACAATGCTTTTGAAAGAGGCCTTAACCAATCAAAGGGTTACTGTTACCATAGTAACGGGCCGTTGAATACAAATTTTCCGTTAAATTTAGGAGACTTGAAGAAATGACACGTGGGTAAGCGGCACGCAAAATTGTGATGACTGAAATTTTCAATTAAATAGTTAAAAAGACGTTCGGAAGTTAACCATAGAAACCAAAGACGAATAGATGCAGAACTACCAAGATTAAACGATGTCCTGGAACCAAATAACAATAAATTAATTAGCAGAAATCCCAAGACAAGATAGAAAAAGATGTCCGAAGCCTAAAACCAGTCCAAATTTGCAGAATTTCCACTACCCCAGATGACAACATATCAACACTGTCTGAACTGATAAGTATCAAATAAATTCCTTTCTCCCAGAAACCAAATTACTATAAATATTTCTCAAATGATCAAATTTCTCACTATTGAACAAAATTTGTATTAAAATTACAGTACAGAGTATTACTATCGTTTTATTTCATAGGACGTTGTAGAATATATGTGTGTTAGCAATTTTTATTCAGTAACCAACTAGCGCTCGTCAGGAGTGGACAATACGGCAACCTGTATAGCGGCGGGAACCATTTGAACGCTCCAGCTGTCAACGCTAATAACACTTATCAACTTGTAATTTAACAATTTTAATTGTTTTGATAGAAACAATTTGGCGCCACCCGGGATTCGCAACCCCTATGAATTAACAGGTAGGTTGTACTGGTAATTTCGATAACGCTACAGACTCCAGTAGTGACTACGATTATTGTAACGACCGGTGTGAGGCAAACACACCACATTAACACAAATACACATAATAAACAAGTGTAAACACAATTTAACAGGTACACACCAAACTCTTCGTTACATATTGACGAACCCAACGCGGGGCTTTAAGTAAAAAGGAAGCCACCTCTTTAATCTTCGTTACATATTGGCGACCAGCAACGTGAGGCTAGAAAGGATAACTAGCGGCGGTTATGAATAGACACGGTATGGTTACGAGGCTCAAAGGTAAGGAAGCATTAAACCAAGAAGAAAACCAAGAAGAAATGGAAGAAGTTGAGGAAATAGAAGTTGAAGAAACGATTGGAGAATTGTTGGAAGAGAATCCACAGGAGGACCAACTAGAAAATCCAAATCCACCTGAACCAGAAATAGAAGCAGAAGTAATGGTAAACAACCAACCAGTCAAACCAACAGAAGAAACTAAATTAGATAGCATGATGAAGTTCATGATGGAACAATTTGGACAAATGAATGAAACCTCGAAGAGAACAAATAAAAGATTGGAATCATTGCAAGAGGGAAGGAAACAAGACAAGGAAGATTTGAACAAAAAACTAGAGTCATTACAAATGGGAATGAATGAGGAATTGAATAAGAAATTAGAATCATTACAAGAGGGAAGGAAAGAAGGCAGGGAATTCTGGAATAAAAAACTGGACCAAAACAGTGAAGAATTGAAGAAGCAAATGAAGGTGATACAAGGAAGTCAGGAGGCATTGGAAAAGAAGAGCGAAGAGCTGAAGAAACAGATCAAAAAGGATCTGGAAATCGTAAATAAAAAGATGGAAAATAATAATGATATTCTCCAACGGAAAATCGAGGAAGAAAGTGAGAAAACCAAGGAGGAATGGAAGCAACAACTGGTCGAATGTCGAGAGGAGATCAGGCAAACGGTAACGGAGACCAACGAAACAGTGCTACAAGTCCAGGAAGAATTGAACAATAAAATCAGTTATGTCGAGGAGGAAGGTAGATTGAGAGTGACCGAATTCTACCAAGTCGTTACCGAAGGATGCCAGAAGAACAAACAGGAGGCGGTCAAGGAATTGGAGGAGAGGCACCAAGAAATACAGATAGATGTAAACAATCGTGTGGAGAAGGTATACACCGTCATCGATAAACTAGACGGACTGACCAGAGAAAACAGAGAGAAAATCCAGGGGATCAGTATACGGGAGAAACAAATGCAAGAAGAGCTGGATGCACTAAGAGAAAAACCTTATAATAACACACAAATCATAACCAGCGAAAATCGAGAGATAATTACTTTCCGCAGCTACCGGAGGAACCCGATAGAATTCCTCAAACGGGTAGAAGAGCTAATAGAAAAAAATAGAGAAACCAGGTGGTCCAGTGTGAGAAGTATGATAGATGAAATGTTCCGAGACACCCATGACAACTGGTGGACGGCCACTCGACCCGAGATCAATGACACACAGGAGTTTAAGAGACAATTAAGGGAGAAATATTGGTCCGAGTCCACACAGAATGTGGTCCGTAATGATATCAGCAATGGAAGATACGAGTCACAAGGAGGACACACTTTAACGTCCTACTTTTTGGGAAAAGTATGTTTAGCCCAAAATTTAGAACCCAAGATACCCGAGGAGTCTCTGGTAATACAGCTGGGTTACCATTACGAAGAAGCTATACAGAAGGCCAGGAGGCAAGGACAGATAAAAACGATTCAAGGAATGGCTAGTCTATTGGAGGACCTGGAGAATGATGGCCAATATCGAAAAAACCGGATCATGAACCAACGATACAACAAATGGAATGAGCATAATAATGCAACCAATTTCAATGTACCATACAATCATCCACAAAACAGCAACCGGAATAACTGGGGCCGAAACAATAATAATAATAATGAAGAACAGCCATTTAATAGAAATACCCAGAATCATTCTCCGAACAATCAGCCAAGTAACAGAGGTCAACAAAACCATCGTCAAGGGAACCAAGATAACAACAGAAACATCCCAAATAATAACCGACCAAATGATAGTTACAGAGGAGCTGAACCGGAACAACGCACAAATGGTCACCCCAACGACCATAACTACTACGGCAACCGGTACAATCCTAGTTACCAGTACAACCGGGGACCCGGGGGTAATCAAAATAGAAGCGACGGCCAACGTCAGGTAAATTTCATCAATGGGAAAAGGCAGAGTAACCACAGAAGATATAACTCGAGCTGGCACCCAGACTCATGGTACCACGCGTCCAATCATAATAACAATCAACCATCAGTGAGTAGGAACAACGAACCACTTCAGGATGGAAACAACCAGCAACAAGGGCTGAACAATGAAACGAACGACCAGTCAAATAACCTGGCCGTCAGCCAACAACCACCTTTAAACTAAACAGGTCAGTGGAAAAGTATAAACACCCTTCACATGACCAATCACTTGGGTTGATACGTCGAACAATGTCAAATAATGAAACCAAAGTAATTACAATAATATACAACAATTATTTAAAGAATATTCGAGAGGAACTTCTCGAAGAAGAGGCCAAACAATTACAACAAAATAATAGTGAAATTGTTCATATAAAGGCGACAATAAACGGCACAATAACCATAATCATGGTGGGTAGGGGTCTAATATCTCTCTAATCAACCAGCCTGAATTAGAACGAATTCAAGCTCACTCTCGAACACCAATCCCTACGCTGCCAATAAACAATATAATCATCATTGGCGCAACTGGTAAACAGAACAAAACGGTGAGAAAACAAGTATCATTAGAGTTAGATAATCAAGAATCAACCATCCCTATTATATTTCTCATGGCAAGCGGGCTACCATTCAACATGCTTATAGGATGTGATATATTAAGAAGGTATTCAGCAGTAATAAACCTGCAGAAGGGAGTCATGTTGCTAACTTCGGAACAAGGAACCTGGTCCACAAACATTATAAATTGTATGTCAACTCCAATTGCTCTGAGTCAAGACCCAGGATTGAAGAGTTATTATTGTCAAAGGCGTAAACCGTCTATCACTATGGCCGAGGAGGAGGAAAGCAAAGCCTTGTGGAGACAGAAACTGGAAGAGATCAGAACCTTCCAAAGAGAACGGCCTCTACAGGAAATTAGTGAGCAACAGTCTAAAAAACTAATTGCAATTTATAACGATTATCAACATGTCTTTTCAAACACCCCAGGAAAAGTTAAAGGATACCAGTGTAAAATTAATTTCAGAGAACCTGTAGACTTCCACAGGAAATCATATCCCATAGCACATTCCCTGAAAAATGAAGTCAGGATGGAGATAAATAGAATGATTGCTGAAGATATTATTGAGTATAGCCAATCTCAATATACCAGCCCCATAGTAGCCATACCCAAGAAAAATGGCAAGGTACGAATTTGCTTGGACGCCCGAGAAATAAATAAAATGATTATCAATGACCGAACCTCACCGGGAGAGATAGAGGAAATTCTGAAAAGATTTCATGGGATAAGATATATTAGCACCTGGGATACTGTATGTGGGTACTGGCAGGTGGAGCTGCACCCACACAGTAGGCAGTACATGGCTTTCATATTTGATGGTAGAAATTACCAATTCAAAAGGTTACCATTTGGACTCATTAATTCAGTAGCAGTGTTCGTAAAGTGCATGGACCAAGTGTTGGGTCAAGAGGCACTGGAATTCACCACAGTGTACGTTGACGACCTGCTTATCACGTCATCAGACTGGGACGAACACTGCAAAAGAGTCGAACATGTATTGGAAAAATTATCCAACAACAATATTACCCTTAAATTGGATAAATCGAAATTTATTGCAAAAGAAGTGAAGTTCTTAGGATTCAACTTGACCGAGAAGGGAATCTCTCCATCCCAAGAGAAGGTTGAAGCCATCCAAAAATTCCCATCACCAAAAAACAAAAAGCAATTGCAATCCTTCCTAGGAATATGTAATTACTATAGGAAGTTTCAAACCAACTACTCCCACCTAACAGCAAAATTTTCCAAACAACTCTCTTCAAAAGAAAAATGGATTTGGGGAGCTGAACAAGAGGAAGTGCTCAAATTAATTAAACAAAAGTTTGTTGATACTGTTATATTACACCACCCCAATTTTGAAAAACCATTCTACCTAAACTGCGATGCTAGTGATGTAAGTCTAGGCGCAGAGCTGTACCAGGAAGACGAGGATGGAAATCACCTGGTCATTAGCTTCGCCAGCCGAATACTAAATAGTTGCGAGCGTAACTACAATGTTACAGAAAAAGAGTTGCTCAGCATAATATTCGCGTGCGGCAAGTTTAGAACATACATACTAGGATATCCTATCACAGTCCGAAGCGATCATAAATCAATATCGTTTCTCAAACAGTGTAAATTGAGTCATGGCCGACTTACTCGAGGGATACTTGCTCTGCAAGAATACCACATTACATGGGAATATATTCCAGGACGAAAAAACATAGTGGCTGACATATTATCCAGAACAAATGTAGAAAATCAGACATTTGAAGGAGAAAAGGGGAAAATAGCAAAAGTGTATTATATATTGAAAGATAGGAAGGACCTGGAAAATATTGTAAACCAAATAGTGTTGCAACAAGAGCAAGATACCAAAATATCAAACATCAGAAAAAGACTGATGGAATCCGAAGCAATTATTAACAAATTTTACTGTGTATACAAAGATATCTTATTTATAAAAACAAAAAAGAACCAAGACACATGGAAACTAGTAATCCCTCAATCATTAGAAAATCAAATCATCAAAGATTACCATGTGAGATACGGACACATGGGAACAATCAAAATGGTAAAAGCTTTAGAGGAAGATTTGTTCATAAAAAATATTACAAGAAAAGTTAATAAAAATATAAAAACCTGCACATTGTGTCAGATGGTCAAAACCAATAATGAAAGGAAGAATGGAATGATGATACCCATCACATCAAATGCCAAACTAGAGAAGGTATTCCTCGACATATGTGGACCATTCCCACGTAGCGGAGGAAGACATGGATACAAGTTCATCGTGATTATACTTGACCATTACACCAAGTACACCAAATTATACGCTATAAACAGAGCCACAACAAATAAAATATTAGATATTATTAAAAATAAATACATGTCAGAGATTGGAAAACCGTACATGATAATAACCGATCATGGAACGCAGTTTAAGGGAAAAAGGTGGAGAGAAGAATTACTAAAACTAAACATTAAAACCTATAAAACTTCAGTATACCACCCTAGTAGTAATCCAGCAGAAAGGATGTTGAGAGAGGTGGGACGCATTTTGAGAACTTATTGTCATAATAACCAGAGAGAATGGTGCAAATATTTAACTTCAACCGAAGTGTTTTTAAATATCACCTATCACCAATTTACTGAAAATACACCATACTTAATGATGTTCGAGAGGAAGCCAAATAGAGAGATCCAAGAGATAATAGAATACCCAAAAAAACCCAGAAGACCCGTATGATAAAAACAAATGGTACAGCCTAATAATGGAAAAGATTGAGAAACAAAAGGCCAAATATGCAACAAACCAACCCAAAATAATCAAATATAAAGAGGGAGAAAAAATATTAATCAAAAATCGTGAACTGCCAAGTACAATGGAAGGTATAGCAAAGAAATTGTTATTGCTGTATACCGGTCTGTACGTTATCACAAAAGATAATGGTAATAATACTTACCAGATAAGCAATATAAATACAAGAAAAATAAAGGGAGTTTATAACCAAACTTCGATAAAAAAGTTTTATGAAGAAGAATAAATGATGAAATGAAATAATATTTCAAAATTCCAAAAAAGATTGTAAGAACAACTTACTACCCTATTTAGATGATATGTGCGGAATAAAAAGAATTAATATAAATAAATAATAATATAAAAAAAAAGAAAGGAAACAGTTACACAAATTCCTTTCAATTTAAATCAACTCACAGTCTAATAAAAGATTGATATATGAAGTATGAAATAAAAAGTGAGATAATAAGGAATAAGTTACACACATTCCTATATAATATAAACGTAAGAATCACAAACTTACGATTATAATTAAACAAAAAATAACTAAAAAGGAATACTCTACAAACATTCCTTTAAAGTAAGAGAATTAACTTACAAAGAATTATCAAAAATGATATTTAATACAGAATAAAATAAACAAAAATAAAATCAAGCTCAAATTACTGAGATAAATGCCTGAAATTATAATGAATCAAATGTATTCTAAGAAGAAAAAAAAATCTGAACTGGTACAAGGAAGAGAGAGAAATTATGTATAAAACAAATATACAGAAATGCCTAAAGCAGAATCTTGCTAAATGACCAAGAAAAGAATAAAAAATGTCTAAGATAGCTAAAATGATCACAACGAGCATTGAAAACAAAATAATGAAAGGTGAGATATGATGAAATCAACATATGAATAAATATAAAACCAATCAAGTGTATGAGTAAATGATAGTATATAGTTAAGGTATAGCGGAAGGAAGAATGAGTAAAAGGCCAAAGTGATCTAAAAACAAACCACAAGGTGGACAATCCCAAAGTATATTATTATATTATTATTATTATTGATTTAAGTCACAAGTTGACAAAGAAGGTATTTAAGATTGACTGTTGAAAAGTCCAGCAATCCAAATAAACTGAGCAGAGAT
Organism: Magicicada septendecula; assembly: GCA_034769895.1. Classification (NCBI taxonomy): domain Eukaryota; kingdom Metazoa; phylum Arthropoda; class Insecta; order Hemiptera; family Cicadidae; genus Magicicada; species Magicicada septendecula. The sequence goes on from CM068373.1 coordinate 228,216,408, forward strand.
GATGTGCCTCTGGTCTCAGGAAAAAGAGTATTAATGGGAGAAACCAGCTACTATAAAAGTTAGGGAAAAAATTGTGTATGAGGGAAAATGCACCAATGGAAGTAAATAAATAACAGATCCAAATAAAATGGAATAAAATTAAGTAAGAAGAGATATGAAGAATGGAGAAACAAACAAGAAAGAAAAGGAAAAAGACTATCTATAACTGATAATTTCATAAAAAAACTATGCTAGTGTTTTATCAAAATGATCAATTTTAGAGGAGAGGCATTATGTTACAACACAAATAAGCCAACCCCGTACCAGAGATAAAAAAGATAATTCTTAATATAAAAATACTTCATATAAAATAAAGTGTTTAAAAATGAATAAAATATAAATATTATGACACGACGAACGACGATATTACCCAACCCAATTGATTGACCCAACAACAGAAACAAAAGAAGGGAACCACGAAAGATACACAGAGACAAAAGGTGATTGACCAAACAATTATGAACTAACAAAAGAAGGTAAGAAACCAGAACTAAAGAAGAATCAAAGGAAGTGAATAAATTCCTACGACTAAATAGAAATTAAACCAGATGAGAAGAGGAGAACCGAACCAAGATGAAGACAATTGAAGATGAAAACGAAGAAGAAGAGGAAGAATGAAGAGGAGACAGGTTGAACCCAAAGAGAAACTAACACCACATATAAAGGGGAGAAATAGTAGACTCAAAGATAGAATACTGTAAATAAACCCCAAATAATTATCCACTAATGAAACAAATAGTATTGTTGTAATTGAAATAACTTATATACCTATTTTAAGGACAAAAGACAATTATAAAGTAACGTAGTGTAGAAAAGTACACTAACACAATTATTAAGGTTAGATTTAATGAAAGATAAATAACCCAATATTATTAATAATAAGAATTATGTTGTAAAGAAATAGTGAAAAATAATAGGAGAAAAGTATAGGGATTACCCATTAAGTAACACTTAATACAAACAGTGAACCAAAGTAAAGTGCAATAGTGAAAGTGTAAATACCCTAAAAATAGTGAGAGTGTATCAGTGATAAACCTATGTTAATTAAAGGTGAAGGTGATACGGGGAAATAGATATTTTAAGCAATAAAGATGTAATAATAAATAAGAAAACACTTTATAAAGCATTGATAAACAGTCAACGATTTGAGTGATCTTGTGAACATTTATATAATTAAGAATAATTAACAATAATATTTCAAATAAAGATGAGTAAAACGTGTGATATTATTCAGGGAGAAAGCCCAGATAAAAACAGTTTGTATTAACATGGAATGGAGGAGATAGTAGTATAGAAATAAGGTTTTGTTTTAAAATTAAGAATACAATGATTAAAACACCCCATGTTAAAAGGGGAAATAACTTTAATAAGTTTGCAAGAAGTGATGATGATTATCACTCAAAGTAGTAACAAAAGAATGAAATTAATGTTAAAACTAACAATAACTAATAACTTATAAAGAATAGTTTGTTTCAATGTTATGAAGAGGATATGGCTGAAGGGAACTTGCAGTCCATAAGCCTAATTGTTATATTTTAAAATATGTATAATGAAAATGTATATTGAATAGTAATTAAAACACAAACAGAATCAACACACAACACAAACAAATATGATAACAAAGTGAAGCCCATCAGGCTGAATTAAAAATGTAATTTAAAAGAAATAAACCAAAAACCATCATGGCTACTCTTGGCTATGAAAACATCTAACTGTCAGACACACACAAATGTCAATTGTAACCAATTCACAAGGAAATTTATTAATCTAAGACCAGTAAATGGCCAGTAATTATATGTAAATCGTTTTAAAAGAGAAATGTTATTATAAAAGTTTAATTTAAGAGAGATATGTAATTTATCAAATGTCACATATTTAGACTAAAGTTAATGTATAATAGAATATGACCTTATGAGGTATCATTTTAAACTTTGAAAGGAAAGAAATATAATAGTGATATTATTTATTACCCCAAAGGAACTATAAAGGAATAAAACTATTAAGAAAATACATAATAAATTTGAATAAAAATTCAAATCTCTTAACAATGCTTTTGAAAGAGGCCTTAACCAATCAAAGGGTTACTGTTACCATAGTAACGGGCCGTTGAATACAAATTTTCCGTTAAATTTAGGAGACTTGAAGAAATGACACGTGGGTAAGCGGCACGCAAAATTGTGATGACTGAAATTTTCAATTAAATAGTTAAAAAGACGTTCGGAAGTTAACCATAGAAACCAAAGACGAATAGATGCAGAACTACCAAGATTAAACGATGTCCTGGAACCAAATAACAATAAATTAATTAGCAGAAATCCCAAGACAAGATAGAAAAAGATGTCCGAAGCCTAAAACCAGTCCAAATTTGCAGAATTTCCACTACCCCAGATGACAACATATCAACACTGTCTGAACTGATAAGTATCAAATAAATTCCTTTCTCCCAGAAACCAAATTACTATAAATATTTCTCAAATGATCAAATTTCTCACTATTGAACAAATATAATTTTCTTTCAAAGGTTTAATGCATAATTTACTTACATAAAAACATTTTGTTAATTAAAATATAACCTCGCATTAGAGTGCGAACTTTGTAACAAACAATACGACACTACCGAACAATTTGTAAAAACACATTATACTCTCTAAGTACGTATAAGGTATGGTAGTGTACTTTTTTAATGTAACCAACGTTTATGTCTTATTTTATAATCCAAAGGACCCCAGATTTTGAACAGATTAATATATTGTATGTAAACAGTAGCCATCACGGCAACGAAATAATTTGTTTTAAGATCGATTTACCAACCTTGAAATATTGGCGTCTCATGTTCTAAGCCGGAGCAATTTGTTATCAAACCATTTATAATCCTTTTGTCATATTAATTAATGACTGAATTTGTATTAAAATTACAGTACAGAGTATTACTATTGTTTTATTTCATAGGACGTTGTAGAATATATGTGTGTTAGCAATTTTTATTCAGTAACCAACTAGCGCTCATCACGAGTGGACAATACGGCAACCTGTATAGCGGCAGGAACCATTTGAACGCTCCAGCTGTCAACGCTAATAACACTTATCAACTTGTAATTTAACAATTTTAATTGTTTTGATAGAAACAATTTGGCGCCACCCGGGATTCGCAACCCCTATGAATTAACAGGTAGGTTGTACTGGTAATTTCGATAACGCTACAGACTCCAGTAGTGACTACGATTATTGTAACGACCGGTGTGAGGCAAACACACCACATTAACACTAATACACATAATAAACAAGTGTAAACACAATTTAACAGGTACGCACCAAACTCTTCGTTACATATTGACGAACCCAACGCGGGGCTTTAAATAAAAAGGTACGCAACCAAACTTTTCGTTAGATATTCAAAAAAACTTTGTATGTAAAAACAGATAAAATCTAGGCCAAATGGTAAATCTAAACAACATTATAATTGATGAATTAAGTACAGTAAAATAGTTAAACTGATGAAATTTATATAAGGTAAATCAGTCACAGAGTCATATAACTGAAACTATAATTAAGAAAGATATTGTAAAAAGATAGTAAGAATTATTGGAAAAAATGGAAATGTAATAACTGAAAATTCAAAGTGGGGAGTCACAAATTAATGAATAATAATTAAAAAGATAACCAATTAATTAAATTACAAGAAATTAAGGGAAGATAAACCTTTTATGTCAATCTGAGATTTAGTACAATCATAAATATAACATATAAAATGGCAAACATTTTGAGTAAATTTTAAGGCCTACATTTTAAAAATGAAGTAAATATAGCATTTTAGATAAAAAACTTAGTAAAACTATCTTATTTGGTATCAAATCAAGCAGAATGAACTAAAGAAGGAGATTATGTATCTAGTATTTAATAAATTTAAATAATAGCAAAAATATATTCAGTAATATAATGTAAATTTCATACATGTAACGGAAGCAAAAAAGACTTGAAACAATGTATTGCTAATATTAAATTGGCTAAGACGTTTTTAGATGACGAAGGAAGTTAGAACAGTTGATTATTAGACTTTGAGAAGCACACTTGAACGTGATTTTGGCTAAATATTAACCTAATAGCGAAGACAAGTATGGCGTTCATTCGACAAGCCTAGTCTTCTGTGAAAATCGCGAGTTTCGAAAAATTTCATTTAAACTTTAAATTCAGTGCAATTAACGCATACAAACATTAAACTAAATTAACACAGAACAGAAACTAAGTGAATTCATAATTTAAACCTTTTAAAACCAATAATTCAGAATAAAGAAACGAATGGTGCAATTGTCGACCTTATTGACAAAAGTGAATTATAACATTATCCAACACATTTTATCGAAGTGAATCACAAACACTGAACCAGGACCACTCCACTAACACCAGAAGGAATAATCACAACTGCAGGAACGAGAAACCATTGGAAAAGCAACATTTATTTGAAGCAGATTCTTCGAGGTGCATTCGTCTAAACACATCTGACTACGGAGCGGCCATCTTTGAGTTCCCACAATTCCAAGCGCCACGGCCAGTATACCTTCGAATGGTTCGAACAATTTCTTTATTCACCATTATATATTGAATGATGTTTGTATTTTAATTAATAAGCTTGTAATTTGTAATGTTATACTTTCTATACTATGCCCTTTTCTCTGACTATATATAAAATAACTGTTCAAAGAACCCGAGAATAAATAATTTGTATAATATATTGATTTGCCCTGAGAGAGTCGATTCACCAATCGATATAAAATCGATTACTTTACTAATTGTTAATAAAAATCATTTAATATTTATTATTTTGAATCCTATTTATTCCTCACTTATAAATAGAATAATATAACACATTAATTGAGACATAACTACCAGAACAGCTGAGTTTAACAACTTTAAAGGAAGATAAACAAGAAATTAAGGAAAGATCACCAATAGATTGTTCCTGGAGACAATCCTATTAACATAATAAAAGAATTATAAATACACCAAAGGATATAATTCGACAAAAACAATTAATAAGAAGTTCAAAATACAACGAAACGGTTTAAAATATTTATATTATATAAATATAAGTATAAATACTAAATTAATTAAAAATAAAAAATAAAAATTTTTTAAACCAAACAAGAATTATTTTAATAACAGTATACAAGAAGAATTTTTTAATTTGTTACAACTTCAACTCCTATAATTCACACTTGTCCTATGCAAATTGTTACATGAATTGCAAAACATTCAGTAAATTATTATAAGTTAATATACTTTGTTAAATTAATTTCATTCAATATTCAAAATTATTATGCGCAGAAATTTGCAGCCGTCTGTAACTGGTGACTTGTATTACTTACTGTGACACTGTTAAATAAGTGATATTCATTGTGTGTTGAAAATTTTTAAGCTTGAAAAATTATTTTATACAAGCGTCTTTGTTTACATATATAGTAATTAAAATTGCAATTAATGATTTCTCTGTGTTTGATTATTCTGTTTACACTATACAAAAATGACGATCCATGTATCTGTCATAATACTTTTAATTTGTATTATCAATGTGTTTATATTTCTTTCTCTATGTACACCTATACTTGATATTTAAAATTTCACCAATCTTTAAAACTAACATACATTCTTTTTACCATTTACAGGGTGCATCAGCTAAATCCAGACAAAACAAACAGTTTATTAAAACACTTGTATATTCATTAAAAAGTTATATTACCAAAAAAACTGTTTGTACTTTGCTTACTCAATATAACCTCCATTCACTATGACCACTGCCTCGATCCTTTTTCTAAAGCACAAGCACACTCTCTTCAACTGTTCCTTTCCAAATCCGCGAATGCTGCCTCAACACTGGGCTGAAGGGTTGCCATGCTGGGGAGCCTGGACTTGTTAAGACACTTTTTCAATAACACCCCAAACGTAATAATCAAGGGGTTTAAAACAGGACTATTAGGAGGCCAGAATTCCTTAGACCAGAATGCTTCCATGTTATCGGAAAGCCAGTTCTGCACTAAATAGCTTGTGTGAGCCGGTGCTTGTGTGACTTGTGGTCCTGTTGAAAGATGTACAGTCTTCTGGAGGCGAGAGTTTCCATCCATGGCTTCACTACAGTTCTCAGAATCTGAAAGTAAACCTCCATTGTGATGGTTTCTCCCATTTTAAAGAAATATGGCACCATGACATCACCCTCACTGAAAACAACACTTACGACATGAACACTAGCTGAAAACTTCATCCTGGCTATTTTAGGGATATCGTCGAGATGATGGTCAAGCCAACGGTCATTCCTCAGGTTCACTTTTACATCAACTGTAAAAATCTTTTGATCACAAAAAAAACCTGAGGCGACCCGCAGCTTCATGCTTCAATGAGCAAAGAAGCAAATTGCAGCGGGCAACTCTCTTGACCTTGGCAGCCTCAGACAGCATTTGTTGTACCTTGAGCACATAAGATGTGTATCTCAGGCCCTTTTCTGCAATTCGATGCATGGTGATCTCATTCACCCCAAGTGTGGTGGACAATTTATGAAGCGGCACCCTGGGTCTTTTGAAATGAACTCTTGAGCCCTTTGAATGACACTTGGGGTCCTTGCAGTCTTCTCTCTCGAACGGCTTTGCCTTGCCGGGTTGGCAGAACTTTCTATGGACTTCTCCACATCTGCATACTTTTGCACGATGTCATAAACGGTCGATTTCAGGTACCCAAAGAAGCAAATAATTTCAGTCGGGGAAAATCAGGCACAAAATGCTTCAATTACCACCGCTCGTCTATTATATTCCGCTCTCGATCTCACAAACTCACCCATTTTGAGGTTATGCACGTCTTACACGTACAGCTGGCTTACTTAAATGCCAATAATCAACTACTACTAAAGTGAAGCAGGAAATTCAAATTCAATTTTGTCCAGATTTAGCTGACACACCCTATACATTAAAAATTTAATTTCAAAATATAAATATTGCAAAACAAGTAACTTCTGTATGCAGTATTAATGTTATTGTATTTTGTTACAAGACGTATTTCTGGGGTGTTTATTTAAGCCCCAAGTTGTTGGCGTCAATTCTGTAATGCTACGGGAATCTCTCCCGTATCAATCTTAACCTCACTGTTGGGATCACCAATTCTGTAACATGTAATATTCTTCTCCCGTTAATGTGTAACAACTCAAGTTATAAATTATAATATACGGGTTAGTGTTTGTTATTTTAAGGATGAGTATGTTGTCAGGGTAAAGTTGGTTGAGCGCCAATTTGCAATCAGATGTTGCAAATAAAATGTATTGGTAAATTGGTAAGTAATATTGCATATAGCATAAGGGTTTCTTTTTTCTTCTAAATCTCCATCTTCTTTAATCTTTTATTGAACATAATATTATGACTACTAATTCTCAGTAAGGTAGATTCAAATCTGGTGCCATACTTTTCTTGTCGGAGTGTTACCAACCTATGCTAGTTGATGAAAAAATTAACATTCGTTTATATGTTGTACATAATATCATATACATAAAATTATTCACTAAGTAAAGAAAAAAAAAACCTTTTATCTGTTGTTATTGAACTCAAATCCTTTATTCTCCTTATTAAATGTTTTTAAAAGACAATTATAATTGTTAACAAAATCTTGCCGGCTGTTCTTTAAATATGCTCAGAATGGCAGCAGTTGCTCCTATTTCTCAGGGCAAACCATATTTACGTTTTAATAATTACTAAATCAAATACACATAAAATGGTTTTACGTTAGATCCTTTTGACTACGGTATAAACTACAAAGATCTTAAGAAAAGTACCAAAATACATGGGCTTAGAATAAAATACAGAGTGTCTTAACAAAAGTCTATTATGAATTTTACAATGTTCAGTGTCTAGGTTATGTTGATCTATGTATTTTCAATGTCTAATACACTTTAAATGGTTATATTACCATACATTAATAGTTTTTTACACTGAAAATAAGATTGTTCATTAATTATTTTCCCAGTGAAAGCTCAAATATATTTTTAATCAAAATGTAAACAGTTTGTTTGAAAAGTGTAAACTTAGGCCATTAAGGTAATTTCTTCAGTTTAGTTATTAGAAAAAATACTTCCCTTCCTGGATATGATGAATTTGTTTCTTCATATGTTAATTGGTTTCCTTCTTTTGAATAATGTTTTACTTCTTTCTTCTAAACATTTAGTCTTGTATAATGATTTAACTTTAATTATCTTCACTGGTATTATACTCGAAATATGTTAGATTGGTCTCTTATATTTTATATCAACCTTTCTCGTTCAGTTCTCATAATGGAATCCTCTTCATTCAATTTATAACATATCTGTTGCTAAGGCCTATAACTTAGCTTTCATTGGTTTAAATTGTATCATCTGGAGTTACTATGGTTCTCTCTGAACCTCAAAATAAACAAACTTCTAACATTTTACTTTCAATTTTCTTAAAATTGTTATAACTTTTTTTATATGATCTTTGATCTTCAATATACTAGTAGGGGGAAGTAGGGTAAAACCGGGTCCCTAAGGTTTGAAGGCTTCCAGAAACCACAGTTTTTACCGCAAAGGAACAAAATTTTGTAAAAGTAAGCACTACTTATCTGTTAATGCAACCACAGTTTCAAAAAAATTATTTAAATTTTTTTTTTAATTTTAGGTAATTTTTTTGTAAAAAAAGTCATTTTGCCCGGTTGGGGCATTTTGTCACTAATGGGGTAAAACCGGGTAGACATGTTATTCTTTTGGGAAAATAAAAATTTTAAAACTTTTCACAAAATTAATGTTTTTTTTATTTACACACGTTAACTATTGCTATAAAACATAGGAATAAGTATAGAAGGACCTAACTTGATGAGTTTTTAATAAATTTAACTGTCTTTGCCTTTACTTTTTGGCTGTAATATAAGGCCTATTTTCCATTAACATTATTGGCGAGAAACTGTCTGGCACAAGTCACAAGTAAAATAGTTATCTTCCTCTTCGGCCCCAGAGCAGCTTTCATGGGCCCAACAATGACATTGGATGCACTGAATCCATCCCTCACCACCCTTTGAGTCCGAGTAAAGCTCATTGCAGTAAATGCAGGCAGTATTTTCATCCTCTTCTTCACTGGAGTCACCCCACATTATCTCCTTAGGTTTCTCTTTTTTTGGACGCTTATTTTCTGTCTGTTTTTCTTTTTTGGCATCTTTAAAAAGTTGCCTTTTCTTTGATTCGTTTTTCTTTTCTTTAGGTTTTTTTTTCTTCTCTCCATCTTTGTTCTTTTTTCCTTCATTTTTCTTTTTCTTTTCTTCTAATGCTGTCTGTAGTTCAAGCTTGTATGGGGAGCCCGTCAAAATGACGGTTTTTCCTTTTCTCTTGTCCTCGTTCGGCTGCGTCTTTCTCTCAGTGTATGGGGGAGGCATCAATTCGGAGGGTGAAACAGTGAATGATGATTCGGGAACAAGTTTAGGGTTAGGAGTCAAGGACTTAGAACAGCAGGGTAAATTGAGTGGTTCGGGTTCAGAAGGTGTTAGATTCGATTGTGTTGGCACATTAGTAACACTTGCTGCAGGACCTTTAGGGACTCTTGCTGCTAAACCTTCCTTGTTTGTAGAGTCTTGATGCTGGCTTTGAGGATTCCTTGGAACTTCCACTGCATTTTCTTCAGGTCTTGGTTCAGGCATAGGTCTATCTGTGGTCAATGATGGCGCAAAGAGGTGTTCTGGAAATATGTTTCTGTTTAGTGGATATATGCCTGTCTGGCTGAATCCATTTATTGCTGTTTGCATCACAGCTGCTTTCAAAAAGGCACTGCCATAGAGTTTGCCAACTTGATGAATTGTCAATGGCCTGCCTGGATGCATAGCCAGCCACTGGCGAACTTCTTGTTGATAGTAGGTGCTGAGAGGTGCCATGAAGGTGACGTCTAGTGGCTGCAAACGGTGCGAACAATGGGGGGGGGGGCAAGCACAACAAACTTACATGGTTTGCACAGGCCATATCAATCAGCTCAAGACTCTTAGTGTGGGTCGCATGACCATCTAGTATTAAAAGAACTGGTTTTTCAGCACTTGGTCTGGAAAACTGAATAAAACTTTTAAACCAGAACAGGAAGATATCGCTTTGCATCCACCCACTAGGATGATACTTTGCGATGGTTCCTGGAGATGCCTCATCAAGTACGAGTGGGTTTTCTCTTGCCCTAGGGAAAACAAACATTGTAGGCATGTAGTTACCTGCGGCACTCATGCATGTTTCAGTTGTTACTAGAGTTCCGCGTTCAGCGGATGTCAAGGCACCAACTTGTTTCTTTCCTCGTAAGGCCAGCACTTTAGACGGCTTGGTCGGGACTGTAGTGATGCCCGTTTCATCGACATTGTAGATGTCGTTCGGAGAAAATTTATACTTTAAATACAAACTTTCCAGTAGGTCAAAAAATTTGTTCACGGCCACTTTATTGAATCCCATTGCACGAGAAATAGAGGTGTTTTCTGGAGTTCTCAAAGAAAGCTGATTCTTGTGCCTCGACAAAAAACCATACAACCAATCCTTGCCAGCGATTTTGAGTTCATTGCTAAATTTATGTTTAAGTTTATTTTTGACTGCTAGTTCATAAGCTAGCTTTCGAAAATCAGTTAGGGTCAATCCAAATAGCCTACTTTCCATCATCAAAATGTGATTGACCAACTCTTCTTCTTGATCTTTAGAAAATACAGTAGTGCAAGATCCCATACCTTTTGTTGCAGCTTGTGCGGGCGTTAAATCTTTTGTTCTTGCCTTACGAATTCTGTCTTCCAAAGTAGACTGAGGGACGTTGAACGCCTTTGACGCCTTCTTGTAACCCATTCTACCAGACATTACTTCAATAATTGCTAGCTCCATGCCTTCTTGACTCCATGACTGGTGGTCCGTTTTTCGCTTGTAGGCTCTAGGCATCCTGAGTCCTAAAACAAAGAAAAGAATAGGCTATAGTGATTTAACATAAATTGGTAAATTAAACCATAAAATAACCATTTAAAACATAAACACCGCTATTTTAGCGTCCCTAATGTGGGATAACGCTGTAGGAACCCCCCCCAAACCCCCCAAAACCACCCAAGGCGTTATTTAATTTAGGGACGCTCCCTGTTAAGTTGTATGTCCTTAAAAAGAATTTTTCTAAGTAGACTTGTGTTTTTATAAGTTATTATAGAAAGGTACATCGTTTTATAATAAGGTACAGCCAACGTAATAGAATTGAATTGAACGTAACAGTAAAAAAAAATAACATTTTTTTTTAAAGTTGTGGTAGGTAGTTTTTAGTGCCCCTATGAAATATTTAATAGCAACATGCATATTAGCTACTTTAAAACAATTCCATATTTTACATATATTTCATAATAAATACATTTATAACTCTAAAATGTATCAATAGTTTAGAGTTATAAATGTTTTTACTATGAAATATGTAAATGAAATTAGGTAAAAGTACTACCCGGTTTTGCCCCGCAGCTAGTACCCGGTTTTACCCCGCACGTACAGCTTTCATAAAACATGGCGTCATCTGACTATACAAAACGCTAAAGACAATTACTTAGAATGATAATGAAGGTAATTAAATGTTGTACAAAGAGAGCTACATACCTTTACTCTTGCAGAAACAGGAACGCAGTATAACCAATCTAGTTTTCTTCAAAAATCGTAAGCAAAAACCACTAAAACTTAATTTTTTTCATACCAACAAAACAAGCGCGTCTATTGAGTTCTGGTAATGCCCGCTGCTCCTTCGTCAAGGTGGAACGTAGTTCCTCCGTTATCCGTGCAATCACAGCGCATACAGCGGCTAGGAGGGGGTACCCGGTTTGCACCCGACTTCCCGGTTTTACCCCACTCTCCCCATCTTTGAATTTCTGATGGAACACTGATTGTTTTGATATCACTTTTGATTAGTTTCCATTCCATATTTCCAGAGTTACTATTTTACACTTTTAACTATTTGTACAAAATTATTTATAATTAGTTCTTTTTATACCCTTCACTTTACTAAAACTATTAGATACAATCAGTAATAACATAGTTCAATCTGACTTTAATTATTCTAGTTTTAATATAAACTCTTTTTTTTAACATTGTTATTGCCTCCAGAAGTGGTTATGACTATAAAATAGGTTAATTACCTTTCGTCACACTTCTTAAATATCCAAAATTCAGGATTCTGGATATCCTGAATTTTGGATATTTAAGAAGTGTGACGAAAGGTAATTAACCTATTTTATAACCTCTTTTTCAAATTCCTTAACTATCTAGGCCTAACATGCCTAGTTTCACAAATCTCTATTATTATAATTCTGGTACCCTTCCATTAACATTAACATTTGTTTTATTACTATTACAGCATATATTATTAATCAACATCAAACAATTAATTACTAACAACTATTAGGAAACATATGACAATTCTTATTAAACTTATGGATCCATTCCAAGTTTTTATAAACATAATAAAACATGGTAAGTAGTTCCCAAAACATTGCCCTCCTTACTTACTAACTTCAATATCTCAAAACACAATGATTAAAACATTGTTTATTAGTAATCACTTCCCTTATAAACATAACACAACTCTTATTAAACTTATGAATCAATTTCCATTCTCACACACATAGTGGGATTATTATTAACACAGTAAGTATTTATAAAACATTGTCCTCCTTACTTACTAACTTTAATAGTTCAGACATAATTATTAGAACATTATTTAGTATTAGTCATTAGTAATAAACCTATAATTGGTAGTCCTTTGGAACAAGCTACTTTATGGTTCCTGGTACTTTTCTAGGATTTATAAATACATTTTACTCATGCAATTACACAACAAGATGATGGGCAAAATATTATGTAACAATTTATAATAATAAGTCCAATAAATGTATTTTTTTTAAATCAATAAAAAGCCTATTTACCTTGGGCTTTGTATATACACAAAACACGAGTATAGAATCCAGCACTTGTATGGTGGAAGCCTCTTTCCAGACTGGCACATCCTGAGCTCTCAATATTACAGACAGGCAGCCCAGAAGCTACAGAATTATAATAATAATTTAACACACTATAATATAATATGTTACTGTACAACTGAACACATAATCAATAATTAAAACCACAGTAATAGCTAAAAGGAGATACAGTAGACTCCCTCTCATCCGGCAACCTCGGGACCAGACCCTAGGCCGGATTTCAAAATGCCCGGACGAACCGAAAATACGCTACAATGATGAAATTACGCTCTTTAATGAATGATCCATACAATAAATGACCCAATACAGTATATATAAATTACTAATAATTATAATTACTTGCCATGGTAGCAAGTAAAAAAAACAAACAAGGAAAATTACTACAACTCTCACACAGATATTACTGTACGTATTTGCCAAAAATAACACAACTCTTTATAGAATATGAAAAACACAAGAACATTAAAAGTGTCACTACAGAACATAAAACTCGGAAATAATAAAAGAAATCAGTTATCTTCTGCTTTTTTTGTTCAACTGTTTTGTTGAATGCGAAATCACACCATTTCTTGATGAACATAACATCAACTGCAGTTGCCTCTGTTTGTTGCTCGATGTACGTCGTTGCTAATTCCAGGGCTGCTCTTCCCTTAGCGTGGCTCATTTTCTCCTCGACATTTCCCTCTTCGTCATTGACTTCATCTTCTTCTTCGTCTTCTTGGCAAATGACAGATTGCACAATTTCATCATCGTTTAAGATCTCATTTTGAAGCTCCTCATCTTGACCAGCAAGCCTTTCTGCAACGTCTAGATCATCAGAGTGAGGCAATCGTTGTAGATCTTTTAACAGAGGTTCGTTGTCATCTGGTTCAAAACCCTGAAGATTTGATTCATCTGCTTTAGGGTTGTCCTCTTTATTCTTTTCAATGAGAAGAAAACAATTTGGCCATGCTTTTCTCCAAGACTTTGTAAATGTAGATGATGGCATTTTATCGTATGCCTTAGCTACCACATAGATCACATCTTTCATGTTGATTGTCTTTAAGGCCGGAATGAGACCTGTGCTGCCTTCATTGTCCAGTTTACCTAGAAATTCCGAAAGAAGCTTTCTGAGGTACCTTCTCTTAAAAGACTCGATGACCCCTTGGTCCTTTGGTTGTGTAAGACTTGTGACGTTAGGTGGAAGGAATAATAATTTTATATCACTGTAACCTTCACATTCAAGTTCTTGCGGATGGGTAGGTGCATTGTCTAGCACTAAAAGTGCTTAACTGGTAACTTCAAACTCGTCAAATGATGTTTCACTTTAGTAACAAATTCGCTTTCGAACCACTCCTTAAACAGATACGAATTCATCCAGGCTGATTTTTGTGCTCTGTAGTACACTGGAAGGGATGACGTGTTTAAATTCTTAAAACCTCTGGGTTTTGCTGATTTTCCGATTACAAACAAAGGCAGCTTGTGGGGCCCTGAGGCATTTGAACACAAAGCCACCGTGATTCTCTCTTTACTGGCTTTAAATCCTGGGGTTGAAGTTTCCTTAGCTGTAGCAAACGTTTTCTTGGGCAAGAGTTTAAAATTCAACCCTGTCTCGTCAATATTATAGACTTGTTCTGGACTAAGATTTTCACTAGCAATGGTGTCAGACAGTTTTTTTGAAAAATTGCTAGCTGCTGATGGGTTCGCCAACAATTTTTCACCACAAACGCCAATGAAATGAACTCCATGATGCTTTTTCCAGCGTGTTAGCCATCCTTCACTTGCCAAGAATGTACTGGCATCTTGAAGTTTTGAGCGTAGGATAACTGCTTTTTCTTTTAAAATTGGTCCACTTATTGGAGTGCCTCTTCGGCGTTCCTGCATAAACCGTAACCACAAAGCATCATCTACTAATTCGTTATTTGTTTTTTTTTTAAGTGCATCGCGTCGAAAGCACTTTTTCAGTTTCAATTTGAGTGCAGAAAGTCTCAATCGATTTTCTGTTTTGGCGCCAGTCATTACCAGTACTCTTACCTACATTAAACTCTTGGCAAATACACTGGACCGATTCACCCTTATCGAGATGTTGAAGGACTTGTAATTTTTGGTCCATAGTCATGAAAGTGTGTTTTCGTTTCGCACTCATATCGGAAAACGTTTTTATTTACACAGATACATACAGTATTACTATATACACAGATATATTTACACAGACTATATACACATAACTCACAACACAAGACATACATCCGCACATGAACAAAACCGTGAGTCAACTGAGCTACTGTACATATATATTTCCGTTTAACAAGTTGGGGCCTGTCACTGGAGGCTCGTCTAGACTGTGTGACTCACCATATGGCTGGCCGAACCATCCGACGGCCAATCCAACTGAGGCCGGACAAGAGGGAGTCTACTGTATGTGAATATAGGAATAAAAGAAATGAATAGTGACAATGATCTTTTAACCAAGAATAACAACAGATGAAATAGGAATGTGAACAGTATTTTAAGAGACAATTTTGTTAATGCAGCAAATTTAAATAGTCCATTTCATCTGTCACAGACCATTCTTGACCATAAATATGACAATTATATAAAAATAATTAGTTTTGTTCATACGCTTCCATTCTGTGTGTGCACTGTACCAGTGAACAAATGATGTGTATATGTACATTGAACTTATAATCCTCTCGCCCACTTACATGATTTTCATATACAAAAGGGTTTCAAATGTGTATACAGGAAACTGTTACTTTATTGAGTTGGTTGTTTTGTGCATTTGAGTTTGTGTTTGTAACAGGCCAAAATGTCATTGCACACTATTTCGTTGTAAATACGAAATACTCAAACCCCAAACGTTTTAAAACTATTTATTTAATCATCCCTATTCTGCACGCGTGGAATAAAACATAAGATAAGTAACTAATGGGGGGTTGAACAGATTTTTCAAAATTATAAATAAAACAAAAGAAATTGAGATCTCAGCAGGTGGGGTTATTAAATTGTGTGAGAGTGTGAGTATGTAAAAAAGAAAAGAATTACTGGTTTGCGCTTATAAAATGTAATTCTTTTTTCTATATTTGTTATCATTTTTTTGTATAGTACAATCTGACCATAAAAAATTAAACTTCATTTAATGTACTTTTAGATTTGTTCATATGTATTTGGCAATTTATGAAATGAAATAAGGAGAAGAGATAAAATGTAACTAAGGTCAATAAAAATGAAATTTTGAACTATTTGAATAAGTTATTTACTGAAAATAACACCATTCTGTTCTCCTGTTCACCCAAAGAACCTTGGACCTTGGTAAGTAAGTTGGCATCCGGCAAAGTAGACGTGAGCACAGCTGTTTTAATATAACATTGTAAAAGTAAAGAACTTTACAACAACACATGTAACACCAATACAAATTCATATACAATCTGCGTCATATCAAATGTCATTGTCTACCAAAACTCATTAGATAATTTAGCCGAGTATTGAAACCATTAACTAAAATAATTAAATGTTCGTTAACACCATGTGTCTAACCTCCATCATCAAAAATTAATCTGATATTACTTATACACAATTCATTTTTAATTAAACTCATTATATTATCTTTTTTAATACAATGCCCATTTAAACTTGTTTTCCCATTATACCATAACAATAATCTACAGAATTATTCCTTATTATTTCATCATAAATTCTGTCACCATTGATTATAGTCCAGTCACCCTTGGTATGATTTGTCACAATTAAGTAGGTTACCATTTCACCATTATCATCACCTGCTGCTACATTTATTTCATTATCAGGTAAGTGCTCATTATAAACAGCATTATCATCATTTACTGCACTAATTACTCCACGAGGTAAGTACTCGATTTTCCCACCTCTCTCAATATTTAATCTCTCTGCTAACTCTTCATAAACTCTAGACACACTAATAATCTCTACCTCTCTCTCCCTCTCATTATAATACCTCTCCGAACCCCATTTAAGTCTCTCACTCCACGCAAAGGGCAATACAACATCATTAAAACCCATCCTGGCTTTAACAGGGAAATCACAAAAACTCAAGGGACCATTTGGAGACCATTTGCTCCCACTGAGGAACTTTCATCCTCAAAAAACACTTGTGGAGCCTTTACTCCACATATACCATAGGGAAAATTCGTCCTCTGCCCCCCCTTCTCACTTAAACTCTCCTTCCACTCTCTCTCAAGCTCATTAACACTTATTACCTCACCACTAACCTCTACTAACTTTATATTCTCATTATTACTACTATTACTTAATGTATCATTCTTAGATACCCCATTTTCAACTATATCACCATTATTCTTATTCAACATTATCTCACTATCATCACTATTATTTTCACTTGTATTAACATCACTTACCTTGTCATCTATTACCTGATCGTCTTTATTCTCATTACACTTACCTGTATCTATTTTCCACACTTTCATTTCATCAATCGTTTGTTTTTGTAAGTCAATGAACTCATCAAGACCTTTATCAATATTAATCAGCATTTTACCCAAAAAAACTCATCATATCATTATTATGGCTATCACTTATATTATCATCACTTACCTTATTATCTGTTACCTGATCGTCTTTATTCTCGTTTAATTGATCTGTCTCTCTACCATTTTCTACCCCCCCCCCCCACTACACTATCGTCATTATAATCATTGTTCAATGTTTTATTCTCTAACGCTACCACTTCAACTATGTTACCATTATTATTCGTCATATCACTACCATTGTTACTTTTGTAACAGTACATAGAGACCCAATACTGTAATTATGGGATCTGAGGTTATTTTTCAATGTTTTATTGTATAATCATCAAATACAGAATGGTTAGGTCCATTGTCCCTATATACGAAGGAACAACGCAGATTCAATAAGAGTACCATGCCAAGGTCACCGTTGGACATGCGAGAGCCGGTCAAGGACATGGCGGTGTTTATGACGACTGACTACAAATATTCATTGTGATTGGTTCATAAAGCTGTTTCGTCATAACAAAAGACAATGACGCACGAACTACAACGCATGTAACTAGGCGTTGTCCCGTCTAACGAAGACCGATGACGTCAAACACACTAACACAAGCATAAATTTGCATATTCATCGGTCTCAGTTCAGCACAGTACACCAAAGAGGCCACAGCGATGTATCGCTGTTGGCATTAGTTTTCATACAAAAGTTGTAAAAAGTCTATTCAAAATTAACAAAATGTGAGAACAAAGTCAGAGAACAATTAAATAACAATATACAGTAAAGACATTAAATGTAGAGTCAGTGCAGACGATTTAAAAACCAGAATGATGAGGCGAACACCGGCCATACTCCTGGGGAACATCTGATACCAGCGAGGGAGCGACGCTACACCGTTCTCAGAGAAGTCACAATATCTTTTTTATTATCGTATTAATGAGCTCATTAAATAAACCCCAAAATTGTATAAAATGTAATTGTAACAGTGAGTGTGAATGAGTGTGCGATCGAACGAATGCATGGCCATGCTTCTATACATAGAGGGCATTGGTTTGTGAATTATATGATACTATGACTAATTACATGATAAGTGCTGCAGCTAGAAAACAAAAGAGAATATATATCAAGAGCTGGTAACAAGATTCACAATTCATATACAGTCAAAATAATTGAATAAGTTTGGAAAAAATATAGCCACCATTTTGTTTTTAGTAATAACACTTGACGCCATTTTGGGGCACCTTTTAATGTATGTTTATGTTGTTCATGAAATTAAAACTAATAATCATATTCAATCAAGACACAGTGTTATCATTTGTGTCACCTTCTTTGAATCAAAAATCTCGCTGCAACGAAACCCTGGCCCCTTAGGTAGAAAGTATCGCAAAAAGAAAAGCACGTGCTCTCAAGTAATGAAAATCGGTAAGTACACATATGTACCATATTATGGTAGTAATTATACATATATAAATATAAATGAATGTGTGTAGAAGGGAGTGTAGCGACAAATGGCGCCTGAACTAGGGACACTATATAAAGTCACTTTATATAAACAGGCCAGATTTAGAAACAAAGATGGTGATATAAGAAGGGACACAACCTAATGCACGAGAGGTTATGTTGACGAAACAAAGTAACCAATAATTGTATAATTAATTACAAGTAAAAAATAAATAGTCATTTAAATAGTTAAATTAACAATGGCAGAAAGTAATAATAGTCTGGAAATGGATAATACAGATACAGAATCTATTTTATTAGAAAGACATGCCAGCTCAACACCTAAAACAGTTGAAAATAAAATCTCATTGGAAGATTTATTCACGTTAATTAGTGACAAATTTGAACAACAGAATCTTAAATTTGAAGACAATTTCAACCAAATGAATAGTATGTTTAATGTAAAGTTAGATAGTTTTAAGAATGAGCTCAAGAAACAAAATACCTTACAAAATGTAAAATTAGATCAAGTAGAGGAGAAATTTGAAGAATTTGAAAATGAAATGTATAAACAAAATGTTGAGGTTAACAAGAAAATTAGTAAAATAGAGACACAATATGATGATGTTAAAAAACAAACAGAAACCGTAAATGAGCAAGTTAAAATTAAGATAAGTAATTTAGATGATAGAGTCAAACAAATTAATGAAACCATTCGAAATCAGATAGAAACCCAGAGTAGAGAAGTAGAAAATAAATATGTAGAGACAGTAGAACAGTTAGAAATTAAAAATAAGAATGAAATAAGTAAACAAGTAGAATTGAGAACTCCTATTTTACAAAACAAATTAGAACAATGTGAATCAAATGTAGTAGACCTAACAAAAGGTGTTCAAACAATAGATAACACTATATCAAAATATGAAAACAATACAACCGATAAAATAAGTATGTTACAGAGTAGAATTAAAGAAATAGATAGTTTACATATACAAAATTATAACGATGTGCATGATAGATATAACCTAGTTGAGAGTGATTTAACAAAGATGAAAAATGAGTTGCGGGGGAAGATTAACAAAAATTTAACGGGAACCATGGAAATGGTTGTTATTACGAGACATTTTTACAATGAAATAGAATTAGAATTATTCAGTTACGAAAACCACACAATACACCCCATGCGATTTATTAACCAAACCAGG
Organism: Magicicada septendecula; assembly: GCA_034769895.1. Lineage (NCBI taxonomy): Eukaryota > Metazoa > Arthropoda > Insecta > Hemiptera > Cicadidae > Magicicada > Magicicada septendecula. Next base: position 228,236,555 of record CM068373.1, read on the forward strand.
GAGTATCACCATTTTAGTAACAGTAATTGGGAGATACAGTTAACCAAGATAATCAAATGTTTCAAGGGTAGTGCAGCGGTATGGGCGGAAGCACACAGAATAGAATGGGGTAATTATGAGATGTTTGAACAAGCTTTTAAGGGAAAGTATTGGCCAGAAGAGGAGCAAGAAGCGTTGAGGAGTAGAATAATGGGAACGGGCAGTTTTGGGAGCCACCCAAATAATAATATAACAATATATGTGATCCAATTATATAATGAAGCTAAATATTTAGAACCCCAGATTCCCTTCAAGTCATTTGTAAGGTACGTCAGTAAACACCTACCTAGGGAAGTCCAGATAACGTTGATGACTAAGGAAATAGCAAATTTAAACGAACTTGAGAAAGTCCTTGATATTTTACAGAGTATTAGAGATAGGGAAGTGAATAGGCGATTACCACCGGGTAGTTATAAACCAAACCATGTAGAATACAATTCACAAAGAAATAATTACCATGAACATACTATTACGAATAGAGATAATCACTATAAACCAGGTGAGTGGAGATGTTATAGGTGTCAACAGGAGAATTTTGCATTCCGTCGACAGTGTTTCAAGTGTAGACTGCCGAGAGAAGTACAACGGAGGAGAGAGGAGACGAGACAAGACAAACCACAAGGCAGAGAGACACAGGACACAAGAGGAGCAGTGAACAATAACCAGAGGCCAGATAAGGGACACCGAGGCCCCACCACCAGCAGACACCAGGAAAACTAGAAACGACAGTGGTAGCCAGGACCCGACCACTGTTCAGGGAAATGCAGGAGGTCCAACCAGTCGAGGAGATACACAGCAATGTAATTAAAGCAGATATTGCAGCCGACCTGATGGAAGAAGAAAATAATGCCAACAGCGAGGTGAGAGCCGGATTGACAGAAATTCAGGTAACTGTAGGAAATAAGATTTTTAGAACATTGATAGATACGGGTAGCGAAATTTCCGTGATAGCAGAGAACATTTTAGCAGAATTAAGAGAGTTTAACAAAGATATTCCAGTTTTGCCAGTAGCCGGAGTCACGGTGATAGGAGTTATGGGTGTACGCAGCAAGAAAGTAACTAAACAGATACATTTGAGTTTTCTAATAGATAATGTAGAATTTGTAAACACATTTTTGGTAGTAAGAGGGTTAAGTTTAGATGTCATACTGGGTAATGATTTTTTGCAAAGGACGAAAGCTGTTATAAATTTTAGAGAGAGGGTGATAGAATTAGATGGGGGTGACCGGTCGGTAAGAGTAAAATTTGAACAGATAATAGATAAGGTTAGAACGTGCGGAGTTAAAATACTACAGAAGGGTGTAAGTGAGAATGATATAGATACTAAGGTAAGTGCATGTATAGAGGCAGAATATATGAGTGAGTTGGAGAGTGAAAAGAGTAATATTAATGATGCAGTATGGGAGTTAAGGGCGGACGAATTTTGTAGTGAAGGTGAGGTGGTAAGGAGTGGCCAGCGTGCAGCGTTATGGCGAGTGATAGAGCGGTATAGAGGAGTGTTTGCCGAGGTTCCAGGAAGGGCAAGAGAGTATGAATGTGTATTGCAAATAAGGGAACACACACCGTTCATGCAAAGGAGCTACCCCGTCCCTTACTCAAAAAGAAGAGCGGTGCAGAGAGAACTCGACAGGATGGTGGAAACAGGTATAATCGAACGGTCAGTATCACATTATTCTAATCCACTAGTAGTAGTAATTAAGAAGGACGGACGAGTACGTTTGTGTTTGGATGCTAGGAGAATAAACCAGATCATAATCCCCGACCGAGAGTCACCAGAGCCTATAAATGAGATCTTCCAGATGTTCAGTGGAGTGAAGTATATGACATCGTTGGATTTAACAGCTGGATATTGGCAGGTTCCGCTAGCAGAGGTTAGTAGAAAGTATACAGCATTTTTGTTTAATGGCAAGAACTACCAGTTTCGACGTCTACCCTTCGGACTGAACACCAGCGTCGCCAGCTTTATAAAGTGTTTAGATAAAATTTTGAGGCCCAAGGATTTAGACTTTTTGACGGTTTACGTGGACGATATTTTGATTGCATCCAGGACTTTCGAGGACCATTTAGATCACTTGGAATATGTATTGGCTAGACTAGAGGAAGGAGGACTTACAGTAAATTGGGACAAGTCGACGTTTCTGCAGACACAAATCAATTTTTTAGGATTTATTATCACGCCGGAAGGGATCTCAGCGAACCCCGACAAAGTCCAATCCATCATGCGTTTCCCTGAACCGAGGAATGTGAAACAATTGCAAAGTTTCCTTGGGTTATGTAATTTCTACCGAAAATTTCAGCAGAACTATGCAGATCTAACCGCAAGATTGAGCTCAGTACTCCACAAAACCAAACAATGGAAGTGGGGAGAGAAGGAGCGCACAGCATTTGAAGAGATTAAAAAGAAATTCAGCCAAATGGTAATGATGAATCACCCGGACTTTGAGAGAGTGTTTTATTTACAAACGGATGCAAGCAATGTGGCCATCGGTGCGGAATTATACCAAGAAGGCGAGGACAAGGAACATAGGGTAATAGCATTTGCAAGTAGATCGTTAATACAGGCAGAGAAGAACTATACAACGACGGAGAAGGAGTTATTGAGTATAGTATTCGCCGTTGGAAAGTTTCGAACATACATTCTAGGAAATCGCACAGTAATTAGGACGGACCACAAAGCCTTGTCATTTTTAAACACATGTAAACTTGCTCATAGCCGTCTAACCAGGTGGGTACTGATATTGCAGGAATATAATTTTGAGTGGGAATATATCAAGGGATCGGAGAACAAGGTACCGGACACTCTGTCAAGGATAGACATGCTGTACAACAAAACAGGTAGAGATTTAAAGGAAATCGAGATTTTTCAGATCAGCCGGGAGGATAGAATTTTTGGAGAGGAGATGAGAGACATCAAGACCATGCAGCGAGCAGATGGCAAGTCAGGTAAGGTTATAGAGAGTTTAGAAAAGGAGGTAAGTAGAGCAGAGTATAGTCAGTATTTTCAAGTTTATAATGGGTTGTTGTTTAAGAGGATAGTAGGGGGTGAGCGTGTTTGGAAATTAGTAGTTCCAGAAGGGTTAGTTGAGAAGGTTATTTGGGATTGTCATTTAAGGTATGGTCATTTCGGAGCGAAGAAGTGTGTGGGTGTATTGAAAGAGTCATGTGTTTTTAGGAATATGGAAAGAAGGGTTAGAAGGTTGTTAAAGGGTTGTGATTTATGCCAGAAATCAAAAGTAGTCAACTATAGAGTCGAAGGGGCGATGAATTTTATAAAAGTGGAGAGGCCATTTGATTTGGTTGCAGTGGATTTGTTTGGACCGTTACCAAAGGGTAGAGGTGGAGTACAGTATGTGTTTGTAATGTTAGATACATTTTCTAAGTATGTGAGGCTGTATAGTATTAAAAGAGCTACCAGTCAGGTATTGAGCGAAAAAGTGACTAAAGACTACATGATACAAGTGGGTAAGCCGAAAATAATTTTATCGGATCACGGGCCGCAATTCATCAGTGGTAGATGGCGTCAGACGTTAGGATGGGAAGGAATCGTCACGAAGCATACGGCTGTGTACCATCCCCAGTCCAACCAGGCTGAGCGTGTAATGAGAGAGATAGGCAGGATCTTTAGAGCCTATTGTCACACTAAACACAGCGAGTGGCCGTTGTACGTCAAGAAGGTAGAGGAGTTGGCTGAACAGTACCACCCACGAGTCCACCGGCTATACACCTCACGAGTTGATCAAAGGAACACGCCCTCCGAGAATAATGGAACAGTTGTTTAATTACCCACCTGAGAGTACACCTATGGACGTGAGCATCAAGATTCGTTTGGCAAATGAGAACCTGTTGAGCAAAGGAGAAAGACGGAAGCGTAGGCACGACGCAAGAGGTAAATGGATGAAGTATGAAATCGGACAGTTGGTATTGGTGAAGAGGCACGATTTGTCAAATGCACAGGAGAAGGAAATTAAGAAGTTCTTCCTGCTCTACGAAGGACCTTATGAGGTAATTGAAGTTAAAATGCAGAATGCCTATGTATTACAGGATAGGGAGACTAAAGAAATAGTAGGTACACAAAATGCCACTAATTTGAAGTTGTACTGGACGGCGTAGAAAGGAACAATGGGTACTTGATTAGATGTGTGAATGAGAATTAAATTTGGTTATTGAAAAAAAAAAAAATGTATTCCATTAACACAAGTAGTTTCATTGAAAGATGTGAAGTAAAATATGTCAAAATTGTTGTAATTACAGAAAATGAGTGTTGCTTGTTTTCCCTCGGAAAACAAGGAAATACATGTGTGTAAGGTAAGCAGAGCAGGTGATCCATTGTTGTAGTTCCTATCTTGTTATAGCAGTGAAAATAGTTGTGAAAAAAAAAAGGTAAAGCTCGAACTTGTAAAGTGTCTATGTGAAAATTTTAAATAATTAACGAACTTTGTTTTTGAGCAAGAGTGAAGAGTGTTTTGTAGTTATTTGGTGTTAGTAAATTATAAGTCAAAATTGGACTGTGAGAACAGCTGATGTATGGGAAGATAAAGTAGAATCAATTGGCTAGAACAGTGGTGACATGTACTACTGTGGCTAGCGAAGTGGGTTGATGAGCAACACATAGAACGTTGCCATCATCGGAGCCCTCATGTGGGCGTAAATACACGGTACACCTTGAATATAATTTATATTACATGTGATTTTAACCGTGCAGTGTATCAATGATGTTAGAGTGTGAAACAAGCAAATGAAATTGATTTCCCCGACTTTTCGGGTGATTAATGCCTTACCAGCACTAATCGTGGTTTTGGCTAGCGGGCAGCTATGGCCATAAATTAAGTCCCTTGACCATAGCTGTCTTGAAATTGGTCGATAGTAGAAATTAACAGGGGGGTGAACCTAGGGGAAATCCCCCAGAACTATGGAACAGCGGCTGCCACTCTGTTCGAGGAGGAACAGCAGAGCCAGGTGGTAGACCCGTTTTAAGGGCGTGTGATTATGTAGTTTTACATATTATGATATCTTGTTGTTTCAATGTAAAGCCAAAACAAGGACAAAGGAGATGACAAATTCCTCCACACTTACAGTCCTTGCAGAGGCACCCGAGCGCTACAGTTCGGTTGGGGGGTACAATAGTGTATGTGGTTAGGAGGTCATTACAGGGGTAATGACGGTAACAAATGTCAAAGAACAGTAGCTTTTAAAGGTTGAAAGTCTAAAGGTACAAATGAAGTTGAGCAAAACATAGTATGATACCAGTTACAAAATAGATAAATGATTATAAGGTTGAGTAATAAAATTTGAATAATAAACTTGTCTGCCATAGTAGTTGTAGGTTGAGTTTGATAGTAATAGATAGGTGAAGGTGTTTTGGGGAATATTAAAGAATTGTTTATGTATTGTGTTATTTGTAGGTATATATGTATAGTTTTTCTTCTTACAAGGAAGAGATTGAGTTTGGTGGTGGTAAAAAATCAGTATATGTTGAAGTCTTGTGATGTTATGTTGAACTTTTTAAATTAGAACAAACCAATGCCCCGAACACAAACCAATGCATCTAAAAGGAAACATTATCAGCTGTAGATATGGAAGTGTACTAGACCACTATTTTAAATTTTGTATTCAATGTTTCAGAGTTTTGTGGTGTTGTGACCGTGGTCCTGGGCTGGCTGGAGCATCAGAACAGGAGTGTAGAGTGCCTCATGGCCTTATGGTGTAGGGATCTCTCCGGAGAAGTCCAGTAAGGTCAGAGGGTGCGATCGGCATCATTGGACCAAGGGTAAGTGATGACAAATTTTATATAGTAACATTACAGGGGGTTGTGGTGACATATCTAGACTGATCCTTTTAGAAAAGTGTGAATGAGTCAATGAAAGTTTTTGGGTCTCGACACAAAATCTTTCATTGAGGGGGTTTGTAACAGTACATAGAGACCCAATACTGTAATTATGGGATCTGAGGTTATTTTTCAATGTTTTATTGTATAATCATCAAATACAGAATGGTTAGGTCCATTGTCCCTATATACGAAGGAACAACGCAGATTCAATAAGAGTACCATGCCAAGGTCACCGTTGGACGTGCGAGAGCCGGTCAAGGACATGGCGGTGTTTATGACGACAGACTACAAATATTCATTGTGATTGGTTCATAAAGCTGTTTCGTCATAACAAAAGACAATGACGAACGAACTACAACGCATGTAACTAGGCGTTGTCCCGTCTAACGAAGACCGATGACGTCAAACACACTAACACAAGCATAAATTTGCATATTCATCGGTCTCAGTTCAGCACAGTACACCAAAGAGGCCACAGCGATGTATCGCTGTTGGCATTAGTTTTCATACAAAAGTTGTAAAAAGTCTATTCAAAATTAACAAAATGCGAGAACAAAGTCAGAGAACAATTAAATAACAATATACAGTAAAGACATTAAATGTAGAGTCAGTGCAGACGATTTAAAAACCAGAATGATGAGGCGAACACTGGCCATACTCCTGGGGAACATCTGATACCAGCGAGGGAGCGACGCTACACCGTTCTCAGAGAAGTCACAATATCTTTTTTATTATCATATTAATGAGCTCATTAAATAAACCCCAAAATTGTATAAAATGTAATTGTAACAGTGAGTGTGAATGAGTGTGCGATCGAACGAATGCATGGCCATGCTTCTATACATAGAGGGCATTGGTTTGTGAATTATATGATACTATGACTAATTACATGATAAGTGCTGCAGCTAGAAAACAAAAGAGAATATATATCAAGAGCTGGTAACAAGATTCACAATTCATATACAGTCAAAATAATTGAATAAGTTTGGAAAAAATATAGCCACCATTTTGTTTTTAGTAATAACACTTGACGCCATTTTGGGGCACCTTTTAATGTATGTTTATGTTGTTCATGAAATTAAAACTAATAATCATATTCAATCAAGAAACAGTGTTATCATTTGTGTCACATTCTTTGAATCAAAAATCTCGCTGCAACGAAACCCTGGCAAAGAAAAGCACGTGCTCTCAAGTAATTAAAATCGGTAAGTACACATATGTACCATATTATGGTAGTAATTATACATATATAAATATAAATGAATGTGTGTAGAAGGGAGTGTAGCGACACTTTCACTAACCTTTTTATCCATTACCTGATTGAAGTTACTTTCTTCGTTCTCATTTAATTTATCAGTATCTTGTTTACACTCTTCTGTTTGTTCTCTTACCTCGTTAATTCGTTTTTTATTATCATTAATAGTATCATCACTATGCTCTTTCATTTCAGCGAATAATCCCGTTTTTTGTTCTTCCATTTGTTTCAGATTATCGAATGATCGAAAGATCAGTCTACGCCACTCATCATCAGTCATTCTATTCACAATACTCCTGAACTCGTCCTCCCATGCCTCCCATGAGAAACCTATTTCGGTTTCTTGTGCCTCAGCCATGTTTACAAAATGTTTTATTATAATACCCTTACCACGAAAACGACTACAACCCTCCTAATACACAATAATTATACACACCAAATCAAAATACCCAATACATAAAATCATTATCAATATGTAAAAGTAAACACATAATAATCTCACAAGTACGTTACACTACCAAAACATAACCACAAATATATGATACTTATTCAGAATTCACGCCGTACCAAATCCTACTTTCTGTGCGTTAAACAGGCCTAATTTATATATTATACAAATATCCTGGCAGGGATCGCCAATTGTAACTATACGAATGATTTTTGCAAACAAATACCTGAATATTACTTACCACCGCTATCTTTTTTCCGCACTTACCTTAGAATCCACTAGAAGATTACAAGGCCGCCAATATATTTTGAAGTTGAAATATATAAACTATAACACTCTTCCCATTAAAAACACTTAAACAATTTTGATAAATATTTAACTCCTTAACGCAGAACTTACCCAGGCTCGTTAGACGAGTTTTTTAGCACAGAAAACTAGGATATGGTTATGGCAAAATAATTATTCTAACACATGTTTAGTTTACTGAAATCTTATTTATTTTAACTCAGTATTACTTCTTTCTGTTTTCCCTACTTTATATACTATACTATAACACCTTATAAAATATACAAATTCCCCAGACCAAATTTTATCGACAAACCAGTACTTTCTTTTTGTTGCTTTTATATATACAAATTCTCTCTCTCTCTCTCTCTCTCTCTCTCTCTCTCTCTCTCTCTCTCTCTCTCTCTCTCTCTCTCTCTCTCTCTCTCTCTCTCTCTCTCTCTCTCTGTGTGTGTGTGTGTGTTTTAAACCCCTTTTAATCGAGCTCTTTATTATTTATTGTATTACTGTATAAACTTTGGCCAATTGGTATTTTACAGTGTACTTATTTGTACTTGTATCCAGCCAGTCGTTGCGCACTATTACGTTGTAAGTCACTCAAACCCCAAACGTTTTAAAACTATTTATTTAATCATCCCTATTCTGCACTGCCACATTATTAATGGTGTTTTAATACCTTATTACTACCTTTTACTTCACTTTGGGGGCAGGCCTCGCGTACTTTGTAACTAAACAGTGTCGTCCGTCTTTACTTAAGCTCCGCGATGGAATCCAAATCTGTAACTAAACGGTTTTTACGGTGTGTAAATATTAATTAACGGGTATACGTGTTCAGGTCCCGCTATTAAATGTCACTCTGTTCAGTAATTATGTTACTGTTTAAAAATATTTAATGGGGTCTCTTTAGGAATGATATGGTTTATTATGAATAAAAGATTAACTTGTTGATCCGCTGATGAATGTAACGGTTGCGTCGAACTTGAAGTCGAAATCCTCTTCTATATAAAATGTCATCTATGTATGTGTAAGTCAAGTGTTGTCTGGACAAAATATAATAATATAATTAACACTTCACGTACCTGGTTGACGTACTTGAGGTTCAGACGTTCACCGCTACTGAATAAACTGTCAAGTTCCTTTTTTGACCAGTATAATATTTCATAAACAAGGGTTTACAACACCTTGAATGTTATGTGGGCGCCATATGGGTTTTCTTAAAGAAATGTCCCATAAAAAACAAACTTCTAATTCTATAATTGTGTGTATTGACTTTTTACTGTTTCTATCTTTTATATGTTAATTGAATTGAAAATAATTTAAGTAGTATACTGAAAAAATTATGTTTTGAAGTACCTCAGTGTCTGCAATACTGAGGGTTGAGTACCTATTCTAAAATAATTAAAACAAAAGTTAATGCTGTATAATATTATTGGTTTATTATAACCTCTAGAATCGATTTGAAAAATACATTTAACAATGATATAAACCGGATCACAAGTTATCCGTTTACTGACTGGTCTAGCTCAGTTTAAGCACAATATAAAACTCTTATTTTTACTAACAAAATATTTATCTTAATTGACTAAGTACCTCAAGGGTAAGTTCTTTGAAATACAGAATAGAACGATATTAATTTCTTTTAAAAAATACTACTATGATGTAATAATTCATTTTACGCCTCTTTAATAACTTTCAATTAAGTAACTGATTAACGAGAATTTCGTTTGCTTATATTCTAATTGATATTGGTTATGAAAAATTCTAATACATATATTCTTACGTTGGGATTTATTAATCCCTCTAAATAAATTAATCCGGTGTTCTCTACGAATAGTTTGATTGTTTTTGCGTCAGTACAAGTATGTTAATTCCTACAATCAATGGATGGTATATAAACAATAAATTTGGTCACCATACTACCTTGATTTTTAATCGTATTGATTAAAAATGAACACTTTAATGATCGGATTATATTGATCGCTAATACACTTCACTTTAATCGCACTTGGAAACGAGAAATAACCTTTTTCTTACTGACAATAGGTTATAGCCTTTACAGGTTATGTTAACTTTACTCGTTCCGATTACACGCACGGTTTATATAAACTCACAATTAACTTTCGATGCACTCAGAGACAATGACTCGCCTTTCCAATGGTTAATTTGACAAAATTCAAGGTATTTACTACAACTGTACTGTTATTGATTATTAAAATATAACCACAATGCAGAGACACAACTGGTTAGCTTGTGGATAAAGACGCGAATGTGAATTTCTTAGCGTCCTTTTGATTATATACCCCTCTCTCGATCGCCGTTAGGAGTAAATTTTGCTAAGTAAACTCGTTTGTGATTGGTACAAAATTATGTCATAGTGACGTAATGTTTTTAATAAACACCACCGACGCGTATTTTGTACTCAACTATCGTTATTGTTAGTATTCACTGGCACTTTCTTAAATCTTGTTAAAAAATGATGCTAACACTTATTATTAAACTATTACAATTCCATTCTTTAAGCTATTATCATCAAATTAAAGCTTAGTTTCTGATCTTTATTTTGATGTGGCTTGAGGCCGGTTTGAACCTAGTTTTCACTGACAATACATAGGCATACCGTCCTGAAACGTGGTTTCTTAGTGTCGTTTGCTAATAATGCAAAATGTGACTATTTTCCTTTCTTTGATATTTGATTATTTACATCTGTTTTCTCTTTTGAACGTTATTAAATGAATAAAAGTACATACATTATTAAAACTGAATGCTGCCTACAGCTGAACAATATTAAATCTTAGTATAATTATGTCAATACATTATTCTGAAAATTCCCTATTCTCTAATTACATTTTTACATGGCTTACTCATTTTTAAGGCATATAATATTAATTAAGTGGTGGTGCTTCACACCTGTTTTGTTATATTTACTATTCTGTAAGTTTATGTTAATTAGGGGTCCTCTTTCCCTAGTATTTCACTAACATTAACTCGTTCATACAGGGTTTGGATATAGTTGTAGTACAAGGTTTATTCCCTTCTTATTATTATCTCTACTTACATTTCATTTATTTAGGAAGTTGCTTATTTACACACAAGGCTTCCGTTTATAATTACCCTTAATCTATACTGTTACATCTTTGTTTGTAATTCTATTTTTTATAGCTTTGTGGCTACAGCTAGCCTAGTAATAGTCCTTGTTATTTCTGTATCATTGTTCTATTACTTTCAGCCAATATGCTGTTATTTGTTATTATCTTATTAAAGTCATTGGTTATTTTGTTTATATTATATGACTCTACACATCAATGTCTTGAACTGGCTCACTTGACAGCTTATTTGTGAACTTTGTTTGTCCATTAGTCATAGTCAGTCATTGTATTTAAGTTGTAGTGTCATGCAGTGTATTCATCACTGCTTCTTGGGATCCCTCCTCTTCTTTCTTCGTTGCTGGTCCCTTCTCTTCTTTGTTACATTCATTATAATTATTCATTTTACCACTCTAGTATCATATTTCACCCTTCTGGTGTGCATTATGGTTATGGAACATTTTGTGATGTTACAACTTACACGCACAGGCTCCCGACACTATTCCACTGCGACTGTACTGTTTGATGAGTTGTGCTGAACTGCGCGAGATGGAATAGGCAAGAGATCACGTGGTTCTCCTCCTCCGCTAAACGCTCCTCGCTGACAATATTTTATGGCTTGGCATACCCAGCCCACATTCCAAAGTTATGTAATCATGGCCTAGGTCCGTGAATGTTTGTTACGTCAGTTGAAACACAATGCATTAGGGATGGGCATTGCTAAAAATAGCTGCTGACTCACTGATTTACGATGTTCATCCAACTTTTGAACCCGTATTTTCTGGCCATTTTATTTAAATTATATCCCCGAATTACAATTATTAAAGTACTTCCACATGTGATATTTTCGGCTATGGTTTGTACCGTCATACTGTGTATCAGGTTATGTTGTTATGATAAAGTATCAGAGGATACAATGTGTTGTATGATGTGTACTCAATGTTAATAATTCTGATTGAGTTTATTATAATAATGATAATTGATGATAAACAATAATGGACATCAAGGTAATTATGAATTTTATTATGAAATTGAATTAAATTGAGATGATTTAAGTTAAAAGGAAACTTTGGTAATAAATTTAAAAAATTTATGTTAGATTTTACTTGTATAATAAATGGTAAATGATTAAAATTTTATGGTTAAAATGTTTAATAGAAATTCAGAGTTGAAGTTATGTGACAATGGGAATATTTTATAGAAAATTGAAATTAAAGTTGTAATGTTTGTTTTAATGTAACATTGGTTATGTTTATTTTGAGCTGAAGTATTTGTGAAACATAAAGTGTTTATTTGAGTATGATGTAACGGTGTCTAGACGTAAAACATGTATTATATGTTTTAACTGTTGATTCTCCAACTTTCGGCCGGTCATGGCTTCACCGAACCCTGACCGTGGATTTGGTTCATCAGTAACAAGCTATGGGCAGACTTATTGTACCCTGACCATAGCTTGTTATTTTTGAAATTTGTGTACCTAGAAATTTAACTGGGGAGGAATAAGGGGAATCTGAAATAACTTTGGAACTACGGCTATATACCTACGGAAAGGTGATAGACCGCTTAAGGGCTTGTAAATAATTATTTTAGTAGGGTTACTGGTATCCTGTATACCAGTAATACCGAACTTGATGTAAACCCGAAGCAGGGACGGGGTAAAATAAAAGAAAAAAATGTTTACTCCCAGCCGCTTCAGTCCTTGTGGAAGCAACTGGGCGAGACAGTCCAGCCTTGGGGGGGAAATAGTGTAGTGGATGGGTGGTAGCAACGTTACAAGCTACAAGGGAGAAATTACAGTTATGGAATTTGTGTAATATCAAAAGAGGTGCAAGTCCTTGAGATCACTTACACTAAATTGTAACGAGGGGTTAAGGGGTTTAGAAGGGGGGATATTAAGAAATGTTGTGGGTGGAGGATTTTAAAATGAATAATAAAGAAGAAAAGATTGATGATTAAATCATTAAAATACGATTAATAATGAAGTAGTGAAATACGTATTTTGTTGACTATGTATTTGTAGTATTGAGTAATTTTCTATTTTTGTATAATCATGTTGTGTATTGTATAAAGATGACAATAGTAATCCGAATTGGTAATGAGGAAATTGAGATATAAAATGTAATTTTTAAATGGAAAGGTGAGATGGAATTGTTGTTAAACTGAATTCCTAATTGAATTGGTGAATCATTTTTTAGAGTTTGAATTAAGACTTTTAAATGTATCTTAATATTATATTTTTTAAAGAAAATGTATTATGTTGTGTTAAGGATATATGTGTATTAAAAGTTAAGATAGAAAACTAGTACTTTGCTAAAGACAAACCAGTACAGCTAAAAGGAAACCAAATCAGTTAAGGATATGGAATAGTGAAAGGCCATTTATTGATGTTTTAATTGATGTTACAGAGTCTGGTGATACTGTGGTTGTGGCCCTGTGCTGGCCAGCGCATCAGGGCAGGGGCGTCTAGTGCCTGTCTGGCTTTAGGGTGTTGGGGTCCTGAGGAAGGAAGTCCCGTAAAGTCATGCAGGTGCAGCCACAGCCACCGGATTAGGGGGGTGAGTAACCCATGATTTGAATAAGGAAGTAAAGGGGGGTCATGGCGCCATATCCGAGCTGATCCTCTTAGGTTTAGGCAATGAGAGTTTTTATGCTTTGGCATAAAACTTCTCATTGGGGGGTATTGTAACGGGGCAAAATGGGCCAAATCATTTTGTATTAATAATTTTCAATAACTATCAATATGTAATAAAGACATTGTTTGGAGTTGCGGGGGAAGCCAGAACAAAGGATACGTGAGTTGCAGTAAAAGCATGTGGCTGTGCTGCTTAAGAAATTCACCACGTGTTGTCAATGTAAATGACTTTCCGTTTTCCGTATTCTAGAACATTCGATAAGCCAATAAGAGAAGGAGGTACGATGTAGACATCCGTTTGGTACCACGTGGCGAAAAAACACAAAGAGCGGATAGCGTCACCCAGCTATCTCAGCTCGCGCAGTTCAGCACAACTCATCAAACAGTACAGTCGCAGTGGAATAGTGTCGGGAGCCTGTGTGTGTAAGTACGCGAGGCCTGCTCCTAAAGTTAAGTAAAAGGTAGTAATGAGGTATTAAAACACCGTTAATAATGTGGCAGTGCAGAATAGGGATGATTAAATAGTTTTAAAATGTTTGGGGTTTGAGTGACTTGCAACGTAATAGTGCGCAACAATTGGATACAAGTACAGATAAGTACACTGTAAAATACCAATTGGCCACAAAGTTTATACAGTAATACAATAAATAATAAAGAGCTTGAATAAAAGGGGTTTAAAACACACACACACACACACACACACACACACACACACACACACACACACACACAGAGGGGGGTAGAATATACAACAAAAATTGTTGTAATTAATTACATCAAATAATACTTACATATTTACACCAAACAATTAGTGTATTAAGCAGCTTACATACACCAAAAAATGTATAATGTCATAAAATGGAATTGCCTGGTGCCTGGCAACAGTAAGAACAAGAATGGTGGTGCAAATTACTGTAACTTCATAACCACCTCATCAACATGGGCAAACTAGTGTCTATAGCCTATAGAAAACTTCTTGAAACAAAATACAAACTATGATCATTTATCTACAACTTCTTATTATCTATTTTTCCTTCAGTAACCAATTCTGTTTATACTATAATATGTATGTGTGCATGCACACACACCCACATTGAAAATTAATCAGAAGTTTAAGTAATAAAGTTGTGTTAGTGGTTATAATCACAAACAGAATTATCACTGTTGCACACCACTATAGAAAAATTAATCCAATTAGCGCTTTCAAGCTTCTCAGCTCATCGGAATATTTTTCTATAGTGGTGTGCAACAGTGATAATTCTGTTTGTGAAAATTAATCAAAAAACACCAAAATATAGAAACAAAGACAACTGAAAGGACAGACAAAGAACAGAACAGAATACACCATCAAAAGGCAACTACAAAACTACTGTAGAAAACAACTGCAACATTTACTTTTTCTTCATGATACCTAAATGATACCCAATATTATTATAATTTCAGTAAAATAACTGTGTTTTTATGCTTATACCTGATATCTTTATTTTCAGTAATACATTTTTTTAAGAATACCTGAAAGCTGGTATTATTACCATTTATAATCATTACTGTTAAAATATCAACTGCTTTACACATGCTACAAAGATGCACCATCAGAGAAATGAAATGTACACTGAAAAGAGCATATGTTATCATACAACTATCATAAATAAGCTATCTTCAAAAGACATATTACAAAACGATTATGCAGATTTGAAAACGCTACCATCATTTTTTTATAAAACAGAAATTTAAACTTACACTTTTTAATATACTGTTGTTATCTGATTCTGAAAACTTCCCCAAACAATACAAAAATATTTTAGCACACTGCGAAAATTTCACTTGCAATACTCCATGTGGAACAGTTTTGATGACCATTGCCAGCAAGTTTAATATAGCTGTTACGGACACCTCCTCACACTCAACATTTTCTAAAGTTGTCATCTAGAAAACAAATCATGTACTACACATTCATAATTTCTCATATTCTTATAACTACATGTTCATAAGAAAATTCTATGAACCATTACTCTGATTGCTGCTCACTGCCCCCCTTTACTTTCCTTAACTTAAATATAATAACACAATTCATTTTGTTTATACACAATTAATACACTGATTGTTTACATGTTACAATAATTTTCACGGGTATGATATTATGACAGGTTATAATGGATCTATAACATTGAAATCCTATTATGAATTATGTGGTATATTCTCCCCTAAAATACCATCAGTAAAACTCAACATGGGGTTCAACCCATGACAGCACTCCCCCTCAGTTCTTGATTGACACAAAAAATATCAAATACAGTAGAGTCTCACTAATCCGGACCCCGCTAGTCCAGACAGACCTCAAAAAAAAAATCGTCAAAAAGCGTGCATAAATTTTAAAACCTACTTTACTTTAAACTGTATTTATGTTCCATTTTAACAACTCATAAACAAACTAGGGCTACTACTACTGTATACAGTACGCCTACATTAACGTTGTGAAACGTGCGGCACGTATGTCGGCACGAAGCCTGTTTTCTAGGAAGTGACTCACTGATGGGAGTCCCCACACGCCCTCGAACTCCTTGCGCCATCGGCATCAGCTGTCAGCCGTGCGCGTCAGCCAAATTAGCTGTAAATACACCTTCATATCGGTGCGCAGCCTGTTTTCCAGGAAGGGACTCACTCTACCTGCACAGTTGATTGTCGTTTTACTTTGTTTCCTTCAGTTGATACTCGTACTGGTAACCGTGCAGTCCGTTTTAAGGCCGTGTTTTTATTCAGTGTGTGTGTTTTATTGTGTGCGCTTATTAAGAGGAACGTAAACTGGCAACTAAACGTAAGAAAGTGACTGTAACAATGGAACGAAAACTCCAAGCTTTGTTTCGTATTGATGCTGGTGAATCATTAACTAAAATCGCGCAAGAGTTAGGAGTGGGAAAACAAACTGTTTCTGACTGGAAAAAAAATCGGAAATAAATTGAAAATTGTTGTGCGAAAATGGTGAGCAAGGACAGTTTGGGTAACAAAAGCACGTTAAAAAAACCAAAAAACGAAACTTTAGACAAGGCTTTGTACTTTTGGTTTTGCCAACAACGTGAACAGGGCGTTCCGCTGTCGGTTGTAACATTACAAGCGATCGCGCTTAAACACAATGAAAAATTAAAAGGTGACCCTGCTTTTACTGCCAGTATGGGATGGTTGTCTCGGTGGAAAGATCGACATGGCGTTCGTGAACTTGGTGAAAGTGGTGAAATTTTGTCAGGTGACAATGTTGCAAGTGAAGACTTTAAAGTAAAATTTGAAAAGTTTGTTAGTAATGAAAACTTAAGAGCCTTGTCAAGTGTTTAATGCTGATGAAACTGGGTTAAATTACAAAATGCTTCCAAAAAAACATTAGCCTCAAAGCTGGATTCTGTAGCCAAAGGTCATAAGGTAAAGAAAGAACGAGTGACTTTGCTTCCTTGCAGTAACGCTGCTGGCGATTTAAAACTTCCACTTTTGGTGATCGCGAAATCGGCTAAGCCTAGGGCCCTTAAAAATGTTAATGTAAATGCTCTTCCAGCCCAGTACACCTCACACAAATCTGCATGGATGAATGGAAAATATTTTAAAGATTGGTTTTTTGAAAAATTTGTGCTTACAACAAAGAAGTTCTTTAGAGAGAAAAACTCCCAGAAAAAGCTGTGATATTCATAGACAATGCACCGTGTCACCCTAGTGAAGAGGAATTATGAGATGGTGAAATTTTTGTGAAATTCCTGCTACCGACCGTGACCGCTTTGGTACAACCAATGGATCAAGGTGTGACTGAAGCAACAAAACGGCGATACAGGAAAAAGTTGATCTTTTCTCTTTTAGAGCAACAAGAAGCAGACCCGTCGGCTAACTTCATGGATCTTCTTAAAAAAGTGACAATAAAGACTGTCATTTATTTAGCCGCAGAAACGTGGGAAGAGATTAAGCCGTCAACTCTTCAAAAAAGCTGGAAAAAACTGTGGCCTAGCATCCCACCAGAAAACCAGGGACAAGATGAAAATCAACCAACTGCAAATAATGATGCAGATTTTGTTCAAGTTTTTCAACAGTTGGAGGGTTGTGCCGACGTGGAAGAAAGTGACATTTCAGAGTGGATGAACAGTGACAACGATATTGGTCATCAGGTGTTAAGCGAAGATGAAATCGTGGAAACGTGCACTGCAAACACGGCAACAGAAATTGACAGTTCGGAAGATGACGATGACGGTACGGAGGAATCAGCTAGCCCAACTCATGGTGAAGCGACTACAATGCTGGAGGGGTTGATGACCTACTTCGAGAAACAAAACGACACACCGTCTGCTGGGCTACTGACCTTGAGGCGCCTACGATATCGCACGGCGAAATGACGTCAGTCTTTATTAAAACAGAAAATTACGGACTTTTTCAAGTGAGTTCAAAGACTTAATTCTTGTTTTTAGTTGTACAGTACATACATATGTACATACACATAGTTTCATTTTATCTTACAGTCCAGTACAGAATTTAAACTTTATTTTGTTTTTACACTTTTTAATTACCTATATGTAACAGTAATGTACTGTAGTTTTCTTTAGTACCGTACAATCAATAAACTTTGAATTTCAATCAATGTTTTGTTTTTTATCCTAAATCAATTCGTTGAGAATTTACTGATTAATTATTATTATTACAATGTTTAAATTGAGTCCCTGTTCTTGGGCGTCATTGAGAATTTACTTATTAATTATTATTATTACAATGTTGAAATCGAGTCCCTGTTCTTGGGCGTCATTGAGAATTTACTCACTTTTAAACAATTAACGTCATTAACCCTTAATTGCCCTGGCGGTATGGCGATACAATTTTGCCCGGGCGGCGTACTGAGTACGCCAGTCCATTTGTTGGTCTGTCCCACCAAATTATCATCAACTGCTTGTAATTTTTTAACACATTGACTGTGAATGACACACCGTGTGTTAATTTGAAAACAATTCCAAGTAATTCAGCTCCAGAAAATAAAACAATTTATTTTTCTCTGCTCTAGAACGTTTTTCGTTTCATAATATTATTTCTTTGTCCTTCAATGTAATTACCTTGGTTGTAAACAAAATTGTAATCATCGTTTGTAAACAAATGAGCTAAGCCGTTGAGATAAGCCGCAACAAACAGAACACTACCAAGAGAACATGTTTTTTTTGCACAACGTAGTGAACGTGACAACAGTGAAAAAGCAAAATAATAAAAAAAAACATGCGGGTAATTATATGCGTTTATTGAAACGAAATATGAAAGAGGAAAAGGCTGTCCTACATATATATAAATATATTTTTTTTTTTTTTTTTCTTACAAAAAGTTTCAAACAACATTTCAAAAATAAAAACAAAAGCACAAACAACGTTTTCAGTCATTATTGTCAAAAACTTAATCTTCGTCATCCAGTTCATTTTTATTGGCACATGTTCCGCAGAGATAAACTGTTTTCGCCAAATGAGTTTTGCATGTAAAAGCAGAACATTCTGAGCAACTAATCGTAGTGTAGTTGTTTTTTGCTCTTCCGCATGAAGTGCATCGTCCTTTTCCCTTTTTTGCGGGTGGTTGTATTTCCTGCTCCTCGTTTATTCTGTCCGAAGAAAGCACTCTACGAATTATTGCTTTTGAATGCACAGGTAGGCTTCGTAAGTTTGCACGATCTTGAAGGTGTGGCTTCATAAGAGACGTCGCTAAGTTTTTCAAAAATATTCTTCTAAACTTGGGAGAAGCACTGGGTTCAGAGAAATTCAAAAGGATTTGTGCATTTATGCTTGCCACGTTTTGAAGCGCAAAAAAAGTTGCCATCGTCCATCTCTTTGTTTTACGGGCTACGGTGTAGTTGCCACCGAGTTGGTCTACTACATCCACTCCACCTTTGAACTTATTATAGTCCATGATTATTTTTGGTTTTTGTGTCTCTGAATCAATTTTATCATCGTCGTGCGCGGTGCTGAGAAGAATTACACATTTATTTTTTTGGTCATGTAAGAAACCATCGTGACATCTTTTTGAAAACAAAAAATTGAAGTTCCAACTTCTCTCGTTTTCGTTGGCTGTAATTGAAAAGGGATTTCTTTTTTGTTCTTTTTTAGTGTACCCACGAGGGTAATACCACTGGCGAGGAGAGATTTGGCTAAAGGATAACTAGTGTACCAGTTATCGGTAGTCAGGTTTCTGTTAGAACCTTTATAGCGGCTAATCAGCCTATTGACGATATCCAAGCTTGCATTCGAAGCTTCATACGGTCCAGGAGGTTAAGTGCCACAGTACATTTCCAATTTCAAGCAATAAAAAGTTCGCGAATCAACGTTGCAAATATTTTTAGGCCATACTTGGCCGGCTTATTAGGAATGTATTGAATGAAAGAGCACCTGCCATGAAATGGCTCTAACTTTTCATCAACCATCAGTTGATCCCCAAGCAAATAAAATTTATCACAGTTGTCACTGAAAGAGTCGTAAAACTCCCGTATTGCGGCTAACTTATCAGCTGTTTTTCGAGTAAGTCTTGTGGATGTGTCATCGATTCTTATGGAAGCTAGAAGATATCTGAATCGTTTCAACCCCATCACCCCTTGCAATATTTCAATGCCAGTGCCATCCCGAGCCCATGCTTCGTCAAGATGTATTTTAGACATTTTTTGTATCCTAATAAGAATAAAATCCCACTGACAGCCATTATTTCTGATCTGCTTGTGTCCTTTGCACTATTTTTTGAGATTTTCTTAGGGTCCTCCATTGTTCTGTTATGCTGTATGTACATGTTAGTGTATTTCACTAGAGAATCAATCATGTCTAAGTTTATAATCTTCAAGAAAGCGGAAATTTCGTCTTTCACGTCGGCACAGTTTTTGGAAGCAGGAAGTACTTGTTTCACAATATTTTTACTAGGCATACACGAAAATTTACTTTTTATAGGGCCCTTCTTCCATTTATAAATTTCACTGATTTCCTTTACGACCCTTCCTTTTACTTTATTTTTGTAAATAGTTTTAGTAAAAAAATCACTGTCATCGGTATCACTCACCTCGTCATCAGAAGTCCTTGGAAGTGGTTGAGGAAGATCACCATCTATTTCGGAATCACTATTGTGGTCACTCTGTTCGATAACCTCACGTTCGTCAATATCAGATGATTGAATGTCAGTGTCAACGCCTGAATTTTGCTTCTCTTCATCCAACAGTTCACGTAAAACACGTTCGAAATCTTCGGGCCGCACAATTTCATTCCGCGACATAGTTGGAGGGGCGGCGTACGGAGTACGCCAAACCGACCGGCAAGTAAAAGACGTCACTACTTCGGCTTGCGATAACAGACTGGTGAAATTCAAACGGATCATTGTGCTTGGAGGGAGTTGGTAGGAGGGTACTGAGGGGGCCGTGCCTCGATGATTGGTAGGTTTTCATTTACAGCAAAACTTGCGTTGCTGGCACACTCTATACGCCTACCCGGGCAATTAAGGGTTAAATAACATGTACAACATTACAGTCTCCTTACCTGTTTTCGGGCCAGAGTCTTCACGTGAACCTATAAGTGATTTAGGGTTGCACTATTAAGAAACTCGACTCTTATTCCATTTGTTAATCAAATTAAATTTTTATTCAACATTCTTTGCATTACTTTTGAACTTGCTTGTTTACTATTTACTGTTCAAACCATATTACTTTTCTCTTTACAGATAAGAATAAAACAAAACATTTACTTCAACATTATGTGTTTAGGCAAATACTTATTAGTACTTATATTAACAATGTTAATTAAGGTGACCCAGCTTGCTATACTCACACACACATACAAATTGCCCCCCTTTTTATATAAAATGAGAATAAATTTAAATAGATACGGTTACGTGGTGTAGCGGCATCCCCGTCGACCGCATGGCGCGTCACACAAAGTTCAATGCTTTGATATGAAAAAATGTTATTGTTCCCTTTGTTTTAAAATCTTCACTTAGTCCACTGGTTTTTTTAATACTTCAAACTGCTTTACACATTTTTTATATATACTGTATCGGTCGGTTTGTCACTTTTAAAAAATTTCTTAGGGCCCACGAGTCTTAGCGTGCGTCGGGCCGACGCTGTGACTATAAGTCGACTGGGAAGACAACTGCGAACAAAGTCCCCACCTGTGCTGGTGGTTTTCGGAGACACACACAGCCTTTTGGATTACAAAGTTTTTCGTCACTGTATCGGTAACATGGGTTTGCATTGTGCCCAGGTGTTGACAATGCCAACCGGCGAAAATACTGAGGCTGTGGAAGGCGTGGCCTCTCAGTGTATCCGCCACCATCAGACCGCATGGAAATAAAGTTTTCGCATCTCACCATTTTTTGTGGCGTTGTTTGGAGTTTGATGTGTGTCATCTATGCGCGCATGTTCATGTTGCGCGTCTTTGTGCGTGCC
This sequence comes from Magicicada septendecula, assembly GCA_034769895.1. Taxonomy (NCBI): domain Eukaryota; kingdom Metazoa; phylum Arthropoda; class Insecta; order Hemiptera; family Cicadidae; genus Magicicada; species Magicicada septendecula. Next base: position 228,258,531 of record CM068373.1, read on the forward strand.
GAAATGCTTAATTACCTTGGAGTTACACCCGACATCGCATTCCATTACCACCTCACCGTTCACAATTTCACTTCACTGTTCCTTTGTTTGACGACAACTTTATTTAACATGGGACTGGCCACGCAGATGGAAAACAAATTTATATGATTTTAATAAAATAAAACCCTCTCCTTTTAGCCCCGTTACATCGTTCGTTAAAAAAGTAGGCCTACATTGTAGTATGCAATGTTACTCAATAGTTAAATAATTAAAATATTTAAATTCGTCCCTGTTTTCGGGCGTCAACTGAAGTAGTTCCCAGTAATTGGTAATTAAATTGAATATTGTTTTTATGTGTTAAGTTTGGTCCAAGGAAACGTTTAGTGTACTTTGGCAGAGAACGGTGTGCAAATACAAATAACAATACGCAAATCAAGTAAAATATAATATTATTTATTTTTCTTTGAGAACATAAACAAAATCATGAATACACTTTATTAGAACGCTATTCAAGCCATATGAAGTCTTACTCAGTAATTGAGTAATTAACTTTATCCCTGTGATGGAGTCAAATTTGCAAAGAACAGTATGCAAATACGATTAACACAATGCGTGTTTTGAGTAAAATAGAACATTTGTTATGTTATCTTGAAAACATAGAAAAGATTAGGAACACACTTATTTCGCCTTAAAACATAAAACTGATTATTAATAAACCACGTATATCAAATTATTACTACGTATATCAAATTTACGCAAACTCAACACTTCTTTTTTAGGCCTGTATTAATTTTGTAATTCACTCAATCACGCTCTCTTTCACACTTCTACATATCTTTTTTATTTTATTGAGCTCAATTTGAAAATGTCTACTTTCCTGTTAATTGTGTAGAAGGTCAACACCTGGTGCGTCAAATCATGGTTTACACTGTTGCTGTTTGATTTTCCTGTGGCACGGTTATTTCGCTGTAAGTCCTGGTCGGTGGATTTATTTAGTTCGTCCAATTTAAGTTTCACCGCCAAACTGTTCACTGCACTTTTTGTTTGATGTTACACTGTCTTTAGATCCATTTAGTTATAGTTTCAATCACATTTTATTAAAAAATTGCTCGCGAGCTTATGCTCTGAACCGACCGTAGCCGCAGCTGTAGAACGACAGACTTATTTTTTGCGCAACAAGCGAGAAAGAATTTATTTGAACGTGACATTATCGTGAGATAACAAGTCGCACCAGTCTCGAAGCTATAGTCCGTTCACCAAATATACTTGGGTCATGAAAAAACTTTAGATTACAATTTCCCGATTCTGTCACGTTACAAGTATTGAGACTGAAAAAGTCATTTTTATGACAAAAACATAGAGTTTACCCATCTAAAACTTGTTTTACAGACATTTTAAAGCTGATTCCGTTTAATCCGGACTTTCGGTGATCCGGACGGGGTCCGGTCCCATCAAGTCCAGATTAGCGAGACTCTACTGTAACTATATTTTAATAACTCATTTAAACTCAACAATGTACGTAAGTTCAGTTAGAGAAGTTCAAAATTATAGCTAGGATGTATGTAGCATCCTCTGTTAACCCACTCCAAAAAAAAACGTAACTAGCTTAAGGTCATATCAAGGACCCACACTAGAAGTTAATATAGTGAAAGTAAACAGATATTAAACAATGGAGCCCTGTGAACATATTTCAGTTACTTAGGTTTTGTTGTTACAAGGGAAAGTCTGTAAATAGGTCACATATGCCTATTAAAAAAATAGTCAGTGAAACATTAACTTGAAAATCATTTTTATTTTTCAACATAATCATAATATCCATGAATAGTTATACCTTATCCAATCACTTTAAGGGGAGAGTGCCAATTTGAGCGTTCAATGTTATTTAAATGGAGTTTTTAAGTTTGGTTAAGAACATGTTTCTCAAAAACTACTAAACCAATCTTCTTGAAATTTTTACACAGTCCTCCTTCAGCCATTAGGTATTCAATACACTAACAATATTGTAATAAAATTAATTTTTCTTATTTTTGTAGACAAATAAAAATTAATGGTCATTTTTTGTTAATTTATATATATGAGTTATTTTTTTTAGGTAAATCATAAGCTAATCTTAATATATTATTAGTGGAATTTGTAGATATAAGTGCTCTTAAAGTACACAAAAAATTTCAAGTGTGTAACTTAATTAGTTTTGAAGATAATGGTACCTAAATGTAGAAAATCATGTTTTTCGGAAAACGCGGTGCAAAAGAAACTAACCTGTTTAACATCAAAATCCTCCTGGGCAATAGTCTTGATTGTCTGGATCTTCCATTTTTCTCTTCAACAGCCTTCTCCTTATTCTCTGCTTCTTGTTGCCCTCTTCAGCCTCTTTGTCAGCCTTCAGTCTCCTGTCACGGTCGATAATTTTTTATGTTTCTAAGGTGTACCTCCCGGGCTTGATGCCAAGTCTGTCTAAAACATTTGCTTTGGCAATTGCACCTTCATTAAATGTTATGAGAGCATCCTGAACTCCAAGCCTAAGTGTCTGTAGCCCTACAAATCCTGTTTTCTTTATCCTCTGCCATATGCAGCTATTAAAGCTTTCATTAGGGTTTTAGGTTTTCCCATGGAGGCAACGCTTCAATAGTTCCGGTTTTGTCAAATCTCTGTAAATAGGTTTTATAGTTTTCATTATGGCCTCAGGTAGATAGTTTTTGTGTGAGTAAATTGTGTTTAACTCCTGTGCTTTGTTGTTTCCACACCAGGAACTAACTCCTTTAGGGCATAGGGCATGGTTCGGGTTTTTGTCAGTTGATAGGGTGTGAAAAAATGTAACCCAAATAGCTCTCTTCATTTGGTTTGTGTCTTCAAGGTTTTTTCTTATAGCTTTGCCATAGTATTGTTGAAGTGTGTCAATTTTATCATCAGTCAATCTACCTTTACCTCCTAATCCCTTGCCATCACTTAGTTTCTGGTTTTTCATAGTAGTCTTGAGTTTTCGAAGACAGGTTCCAAGTCTCTTTTGCACGTGTCCGACACATTCTAACTTTTCTATGACAACATCTTCACCATAAGGTTTGTCCTCTAAAACAGCTTCAAACCCTTTTGAATCCCCATCAACCAGGTACTTTGTATATTTGACTCCTAATTTATCCACTGAACGAGAACAAATGCGTTTAGCTCCTACTACCTCCATTCCACCGCTCGAACCAGTGTAATTAGCACTACACTTGAGTTTGTGGAGCCTCATCTGTTCAAGATTTGAAACATTCTTTTTATTTACACATGCTACACAAAACTTTGTTAACATTCAAAGTCGATGACCTTACCCGTGTCAAAGGATGCAACAGTGACAACACCATTCAAAGATGTGTGGCCTCGCTTTTGCCATGTCCCATCAAAAGCTGCTGCGATTTCATCTTGTCCCTCATTTTCTTCCACAGCTTCTGCAACTGCATTACGCATTGATGCCTCACTTACTTCTCTTGTTCGTAGGTTTTGACTTTAGTGTTAGGAGGGGAAAGATTCATAATAGCTGTAAACATCTTGCCAGCAGATATACCACAACCAATAGATCGAAGCGCATATAGGAATCTGGTATTTACTTCTGAAAGGCTCCTTATATTATTAGATGTCAAGTCAGATTTTGAATTGTTACATTTATTACATTGAATAATTAATCTGTGGGCAAGACCATTTCTATAATTATTGTCTATCACCAAGGAAACACAATCTACATTGTCACAAAATCGACATTTTGTAAAGGATTTTACTAATTTGCTCATTAGCTGCAAGTTGGCAATAATATTTATGTCATTGTTGTAAAATGAAAAATCATAAGGCAGCTTAGATTGTGACAACCTTTTAGTACTAGATGATACTTGCTTTGGTACAGACTTACTTGTACTTTGGCTAGGATTAGAGGCATTTTCAACTGGATTAGGCCTAGGCCTAGTTGTATTGTTTACATGAAGAATATGACTGCTATTCATTGCTTCTAGGTTAGGCCTACTGTTTCCAGATGTAAATCTATTTCCATAGAATTTATGTGATCTATTAAATTTATTTATTCTAGGCATCTTACTAAAAGTTAAACTCACACACAGCACAAAACTCACTTTGTAATGTTTATAACCTCACTTCACAAACTTCACAATAATAATGTTTACAAACAAAATTCAATGTTAGATGACTATCCGTATCTGTAGTAAACAGGGCTACCAACTCAACAACTAATATTGTGAACTACAAGAACACAAGTTTATAAATCCAAGTTACTATATGAAAACGCCGCTTCAGATCTGTTCGCTTCAAAGCTATTGTTACTTCATTACTATGACATACATAGCTTTTATAATTGTTTTAAACCATTTAGCGGTATTTTTGGTATATAAATGTATATATATTCTTAATCAGGAAGAAACAGAGAATATTTTTGAGTAATAAAAAAAAAATCAATTTTTGACCCCCAAATCGGCACTCTCCCCTTAACAGCGTCCCTATACCTGCTGCATAAAAGTCTTTGAGCTGCTGTCTCAGCCACACATGCACCCATCTTCATCACTCATAAAATGTCTACGGTGAGATCTCATGAAAAGGTGAAAAATCGTTGGGGACTAAGTTGGGACTGTAAGGAGGATGTTGAAGAAGTAGCCACTATAACTGATCAATTTTCTCCTGAGCTGATAGTGCCACATGCTCATTGTCATGATGCAACAATACTCCTGTAGTCAGCAGGCCTTGGAGTTTTCTTTGAATTGCAGACTGAAGCTTCAACAGAATTTCACAGTGTGATGCGGCATTCATATTTTCACCTCACCTATGAAGAAAATTAACTAGCAGCACCCCTTGAGAATCCAGAACACTGTAAGCATAACCTACTCTGCTGATGATGTAATATTAAATTTCTTGGCTGAAGGTGAAGAAGAATATTTCCATCGCATTGAATCATAGTTTGATTTGGACTGATAGTGATCCATGCATGATTTATCTCTAGTAACAACCCTCAGTCCTGTTAAGCATACCTTCCACTTCATTGGTGTACTGAGACAAAGTTGCAAGGACAGATCACAGATCCATTTGAGTTTTGTGTTTATTAGTCAGCTATCTGGACAATCTCCTTGTCCACGCTTCTTGAAAATTCAAATCATAATGCATTATGCTGTAGCTAGAACATGAGAACACTCTTATTACAGAGTGTAATAAGATGGTAAACACAAAGTACAATGGTGTTTACCGTTAGTTGCCTGTCATCTCAAATCATTTCTACCCATTGCACTGTTGGTTCCATCAACTGTTGGTTCGTTAACAACTTTTGAGTGCCCTTGAGAGAATTTATCAACTCAGTTGTGCACCACTTTCTGGGACAACCACTTCTCACCGTAAACAAAAACCATTTTCTTAAGAATTTCTACTGTAGTAAGATACATTACACACAACAATAGCACAATGCTGCTTTTCTAACGTACAGTCCACAAGCATGGTTGCATTTTGAACAACTGCCAGCCGGTCCTTGATAACTGAAAATCATTAAACAACTACCACACATTAGTTTGTGATCTATTTACTAACTTTTCCTTGTATTTATGTATATACGGACATCAAACAAGAGAGAAAGGCAAAAGAAATGACATATAAAATCACTCATTCCTCTGTTATAACAAGGACATGGCTAGTGGAAGATGTTTGGGAGGCTTCTGTTTGGAGTTGTGGTACTTGACAATTGTGTTTTAGTAGTGGTACTGCTATTATGGTGTTTGTGACAAATGTTTATATACAGCCATTATTTGGTTTTGTGATAGAACATTTACAGTATTGGGAAATTATCTGTAAATCCCTACAATGAGTAATCACAAGGCAAACTTCACGGTCTCCCAGGTCAACATCTCTAAACAATCTTAAGCCATTCTGCCATCAGTTCTTTAGTTATACACCCCTTTTCCTGTGGTCTAAACACAATCCCAGCTGGTAACTATTCCTTTGGAAGCATTATTCTTTTTAAAAAAATGGAAAGAACCTAAACCTAAAACATTTTAACCTAAAATTTGTATATATTAGGTTGCACAAATAAGATGGGTACAGTATTCAGAAGGGCATTTTAAGGAAAAAAAAATCATTGTCTTATATTTGGCCAATACGGTAAAAATCTTTAAGCAGCAAAACAAGAAAGGGGGTTGGTATGAATTCTACAGATCTTACAGATCAGTGTTTCTCAAACTCTTTACTTCTACACTCCTTTTTTACATGGCATTCATATACCCCTTTCAGTTTGTTTTTTGTATTCTCATGTTTTATATACACAAATTCATTCCTAATCCACAATCAATTAAAGTAGAAACTTAAACATCAGAAAATGCATAACGCATTATACAAATGTGTGTGCATTCGCAACTCAATTCAACAGCAACATGCCTTAGCAATTAAATAAACTAAAAACTCAAGTGATTCACTTCTTACCAGGGCTCCAAAGTACTCAATATTTGATTCAATGCCACCTTGACTCTTAATTACTTCTGTTACGGCAGCCAGTACTGCCAACATCTCTTTGTGAATTGCAGAATCAGATCGAAAGTGATCAACCAATCTGCCAACATTCAAATCTCATTTTGTTAGTTCTTCATTACCAAAACAAGACTAATTTTTAATTATAATTATTACAACAGCAGTAACAACAAAATAATAATACATCACAACTTCTGGTAATATAATATATAGGCTATAGTTGAAAGCTAACCTACCTCAAGGAATTTCATAGTGAGCTCTTTACATGGTATGAGTTGTTCTAATGTACAAATAAATAACACTTCAGCAATGAAGGTTAACAGTGAAATCAACAAAGAGTGCAAACAGAAAATTATAGCAAAACAGTTGAGTGAATCTCAAACTTCAATTATCTAAGTTCAAATACAACTTGTATAAGTTAATGCAGACCTAAAAACAACAAAATACTCACTCCAAACATTATAACAGACAATGCAATGGAAAATAAAAGTGCAACCAAACTTACCGGCTAAATGACTTATTTGAACAATTACTCCAATCACTGGCAAATGTATCAAATGTTTTGGCAGTACTTGCAAAGAAACTCTCTGTGGCCTTATCTTCTTCCATAGCAATAGAATTAGTACTACTGCCTGTAAATGCATCATGTTTGCGGAGAGCCTCTGAAGTAAGTCCAGTAGATCCTAGAAAATAATCACAAGTAATATTACCATTCTATTCTAACCCGCAAAAATTTCTTATTTTTTAACATCTGTAATTTACCAATTAATGTTGATGGTATTTGTTCATTTTATGAACTTAGCGAAAAATTTTCAGCACTTGTAAATATGCATTCATGTAAAATAATATGATCCTCTTTTCATGTTAAAAAATATGTCGAGCACGGCGAATTATTATTAAAAGTAATTAAAATACTATAGTAAATAAAAAAAATCGGTATGGAGAACCATACATGACTTCCATATTCTAAGATTTATATTTAAAATCATTTTCAAAATGAAATATTACCATAGAAACTACTTCTTTCTACTTACTGCTTCAGCCTTAACCACAGTACTGTGGTCACTAACGTATACCACCTCACGTTATCGCGCTCGATTTTCACTGATGATGGAAGTCGAAGGCATTGCCGAAATGTCTGGTTTTGTAGAAAACATTGGACTACGGCCAAATATCCCGGGAAGGAATTTTAACAAAAACTACTTCTTTGTTGCCGATAACGTTGTACACATATATATCAGTGGCGAAGTTACATGGAGGCAATTGAGGCAATGCTACCCTAAAAAATTCTGTAGAATAAAAATTATAAATACGTATGAACTACATAACGTAAAGATTATACATTGTTACTGCGACTGTCAACTTTATTAAACCGAAACGTGCTTTATTGAGCGACCGCTAGATGGTGACAGGTGAGATTCGGCATAGTTCGTTTAAAGCGAATGAGGCAACCTGAACTTGCCTCAGCGTTTTTTGTATACATCGTATGTAAGCAATGTAGTGGTGTGATAGGGAAGTGTAGGGAGGGGGGATTGTCCCGCGCTGTACACACAGAGCGTTGAGGCATGCCTCACTTCTGTGGTCCAAACAGTTAAGTTAAAGCGCCTGTGTTGTTTCTAAGTGTTTATTTTATGCGGTTATTAAAAGTGTCACTGTTATTCCGCTGAACTAACAGATGATCAAGATTGTTATTTGAATTATTTGTAACATTAAACATATATATAGAAACTAATCAAGTTTAAAAATTTGAAGTTCAATCAGTTGTATTATTGTGTATGACTAATACAAGGATTGTTCAATAGAAACACGTATAGAGCTGTAAAGCATTTTTTATTCAACGATTTTAAAAGAAGTCTCCAATAACATTAAGACATGAGTTCCACTGTTGCGCTAACCTGTAGATTCCCTGCTAGTAAAATTCTTACGGCTGTTTGTGGAACCATTCGGTTACAGCAAACTCTACCTCAGCGTCCGATTTGAACCACCGTCCTTTTAGTGATTCCTTAAAAAAAATTTAAGATAAGATTTTTGCCTACCCATTCATTAACTACTAGCTTCGCCAGTAAGCAAATTGATGTCCATTTTTTCGGCTTTCACGCGTTATGTTGGTGTGGGTTTCGGCACTTTCCATTTAAAAAGCATGCAAACGTAAGAAAATAAACATGAGTGAGGCCAGAAATAACGTGAATTGTGTGTGTGTGTGTGTGTGTGTGTGTGTGTGTCTTACCTGCCTTTTTATTGCTGTATTAAATGAAAAATATTATATTACATTAAAACGAAAAAAATTATAATTTTATTGCCTGGCAACAAAATTATTTTATTTTTAACAATTACCATTGTTTCAAAAAGTTTAAATAAATTTTCAAGTACTTTACTCTTGTTAAAACGTAAAAGGTTGCAGGTAAACTACCCCTTCCCCTTAACCGATCTCCACCAAAATCGAAAGTCCTTGAGACCTCTACAATTCAGGGACGTATGCAAAAAATTATTTGATTCTGTTTGAATTTGCGGCTGTTATCGTTTGCCATAGAAAATACGCTTGATAAAAAAACGTTGCAGGTAAACTACACCTTCCCCTTAACCGATCTTTACCAAAAACAATAGGTCTTGAGTACTCTACAAATCAGGGCTGTATGCAAAACATTATTTGATTCTGTTTGAATTTGCGGCTGTTATCGTTTGCCATAGAAAATACCCTTGTTAAAAAAACGTTGCAGGTAAACTACCCCTTTCCCTCAACCGATCTTCACCAAAAACAATAGGTCTTGAGAACTCTACAATTTTGGGCTGTATGCAAATAATCTTTTGATTCTGTTTGAATTTGCGGCTGTTATCGTTTGCCATAGGAAATACCCTTGTTAAAACAAAACGTTACAGGTAAACTACCCCTTTCCCTTAACCGATCTTCACCAAAAACAATAGGTCTTGAGAACTCTACAATTCAGGGCTGTATACGAAACATTATTTAATTCTGTTTGAATTTGCGGCTGTTATCGTTTGCCAAAAAAAAAAATTTCCCTTGATAAAAAAAACCGTTGCAGGTAAACTACCCCTTTCCCTTAACCGATCTTCACCAAAAACAATAGGTCGTGAGTACTCTACAAATCAGAGCTGTATGCAAAAAATTATTTGATTCTGTTTGAATTTGCGGCAGTTATCGTTTGCCATAGAAAAAAAATCTACACAAGACAGACAGACACACACACAGACACTTTTCGGAAAACGACTTTTACTTATGGTGAAGTATGGTGATGGCAAAAAAAATCGTGTTCGAGATTATTGCAGATTCTGATTCTACTACACTCAAAACATGAAAAAAAGTCGTTTTCCGAAAAGTGTGTGTGTGTGTGTGTGTGTGTGTGTGTGTGTGTGTGTGTGTGTGTGTGTGTGTGTGTGTGTGTGTGTGTGTGTGTGTGTGTGTGTGTGTGTGTGTGTGTGTGTGTGTGTGTGTGTGTGTGTGTGTGTGTGTGTGTGTGTGTGGATTTTTTTTCTATGGCAAACGATAACAGCCGCAAATTCAAACAGAATCAAATAATTTTTTGCATACAGCCCTGATTTGTAGAGTACTCGCGACCTATTGTTTTTGGTGAAGATCGGTTGAGGGAAAGGGGTAGTTTACCTGCAACGGTTTTTTTTATCAAGGGTAATTTTGTTTGTTTGGCAAACGATAACAGCCGCAAATTCAAACAGAATCAAATAATGTTTCGCATACAGCCCTGAATTGTAGAGTTCTCACGATCTGTTGATTTTGGTAAAGATCGGTTAAGGGAAAGGGGTAGTTTACCTGTACCGTTTTATGTTTTAACAATGGTATTTACTATGGCAAACGATAACAGCCGCAAATTCAAACATAATCAAATAATGTTTTGCATACTGCCCTAAATTGTAGAGTTCTCAAGACCTTTTGTTTTTGGTGAAGATCGGTTAAGGGAAAGGGGTAGTTTACCTGCAACGTTTTATGTTTTTAAGGGTATTTTCTATGGCAAACGATAAGAGCCGCAAATTCAAACAGAATCAAATACGTTTTTGCATACAGCCCTGATTTCTTGAGTACTAAAGACCTATTGTTTTTGGTGAAGATCGTTTAAGGGAAAGGGGTAGTTTACCTGCCACGTTTTTTGTTTTATCAAGGGTATTTTTTATGGCAAACGATAACAGCCGCAAATTCACACAAAATCATATAATATTTTCCATACAACCCTAAATTGTAGAGTTCTCAAGACCTGTCGTTTTTGGTGAAGATCGGTTAAGGGAAAGGGGTAGTTTACCTGCAACGGTTTTTTATCAAGGGTAATTTTACTTCCATATTCCTTAAGGAATGGAAGTATGGTGATGGCAAAAAAAATCGTGTTCGAGATTATTGCAGATTCTGATTCTACTACACTCAAAACATGAAAAAAAGTCGTTTTCCGAAAAGTGTCTGTGTGTGTGTCTGTCTGTCTGTGTGTCTATCTGTCTGTGTGTAGATTTTTTTCTATGGAAAACGATAACTGCCGCAAATTCAAACAGAATCAAATAATTTTTTGCATGCAGCCCTGATTTGCAGAGTACTCGCGACCTATTGTTTTTGGTGAAGATCGGTTGAGGGAAAGGGGTAGTTTACCTGCAACGGTTTTTTTTTAGCAAGGGTAATTTTGTTTGTTTGGCAAACGATAACAGCCGCAAATTCAAACAGAATCAAATAATGTTTCGCATACAGCCCTGAATTGTAGTGTTCTCAAGATCTGTTGATTTTGGTGAAGATCGGTTAAGGGAAAGGGGTAGTTTACCTGTAACGTTTTATGTTTTAACAAGGGTATTTCCTATGGCAAACGATAACAGCCGCAAATTCAAACAGAATCAAAAGATTATTTGCATACAGCCCTAAATTGTAGAGTTCTCAAGACCTGTTGTTTTTGGTGAAGTTCGGTTGAGGGAAAGGGGTAGTTTACCTGCAACGTTTTTTTAACAAGGGTATTTTCTATGGCAAACGATAACAGCCGCAAATTCAAACAGAATCAAATAATGTTTTGCATACAGCCCTGATTTGTAGAGTACTCAAGACCTATTGTTTTTGGTGAAGATCGGTTAAGGGAAAGGGGTAGTTTACCTGTAACGTTTTATGTTTTAACAAGGGTATTTCCTATGGCAAACGATAACAGCCGCAAATTCAAACAGAATCAAAAGATTATTTGCATACAGCCCTAAATTGTAGAGTTCTCAAGACCTATTGTTTTTGGTGAAGATCGGTTGAGGGAAAGGGGTAGTTTACTTGCAACGTTTTTTTAACAAGGGTATTTTCTATGGCAAACGATAACAGCCGCAAATTCAAACAGAATCAAATAATGTTTTGCATACAGCCCTGATTTGTAGAGTACTCAAGACCTGTTGTTTTTGGTGAAGATCGGTTAAGGGGAAGGGGTAGTTTACCTGCAACGTTTTTTTATCAAGCGTATTTTCTATGGCAAACGATAACAGCCGCAAATTCAAACAGAATCAAATAATTTTTTGCATACGTCCCTGAATTGTAGAGGTCTCAATGACTTTCGATTTTGGTGAAGATCGGTTAAGGGGAAGGGGTAGTTTACCTGCAACCTTTTACGTTTTAACAAGAGTAAAGTACTTGAAAATTTATTTAAACTTTTTGAAACAATGGTAATTGTTAAAAATAAAATAATTTTGTTGCCAGGCAATAAAATTATAATTTTTTCATTTTAATGTAATATAATATTTTTCATTTAATACAGCAATAAAAAGGCAGGTAAGACACAGCCTGGCTGTTTGGCTGAAAATGATTTTAAATATAAATCTTAGAATATGGAAGTCATGTATGGTTCTCCATACCGATATTTTACTTTTTACTTCCATATTCTTTAAGGAATGGAAGTATGGTGATGGCAAAAAAATCGTGTTCGAGATTATTGCAGATTCTGATTCTACTACACTCAAAACATGAAAAAAGTCGTTTTCCGAAAAGTGTCTGTGTGTGTGTGTGTGTGTGTGTGTGTCTGTAGATTTTTTTTCTATGGCAAACGATAACTGCCGCAAATTCAAACAGAATCAAATAATTTTTTGCATACAGCCCTGATTTGTACAGTACTCGTGACCTATTGTTTTTGGTGAAGATCGATTGAGGGAAAGGGGTAGTTTACCTGCAACGGTTTTTTTTATCAAGGGAATTTTTTCTTTTTTTGGCAAACGATAACAGCCGCAAATTCAAACAGAATCAAATAATTTTTTGCATACGTCCCTGAATTGTAGAGGTCTCAAGGACTTTCGATTTTGGTGAAGATTGGTTAAGGGGAAGGGGTAGTTTACCTGCAACCTTTTACGTTTTAACAAGAGTAAAGTACTTGAAAATTTATTTAAACTTTTTCAAACAATGGTAATTGTTAAAAATAAAATAATTTTGTTGCCAAGCAATAAAATTACCATTTTTTCATTTTAATGTACATCATGTATAAGAGAAAATATATCGCGCTTGGCAGGCGATATTAAGATTTAAATATAAATCTTAGAATATGGAAGTCATGTATGGTTCTCCATACCGATATTTTTTCATGTTTTGAGTGTAGTACAATCAGAATCTGTAATAATCTCGAACACGATTTTTTTTTGCCATCACCATACTTCCATTCCTTAAGGAATATGGAAGTAATACTACAGTTACAAATGAAAACATGTGGACTATAATTTCTTTTTTCGTCCAGTTGTGAAACTGTATTTTTACATGCTCTAACTTACTTAAAACACTGAGTGTAAAAATAAGAATAATTAATCCGCAGATTGTTACAAATACATGACTCGTGTATGAAACACAAAAATCAATGAATCATATATATTAATAAGTTTCGTTAGTACAAACAAACGAACCAACCTAAATTCTCTTGAAAGAACCTCGACTTTGCCGCATCCCGATGTTTAGTTGTTTCAGGATTTGAACTTGAGCTTTGCCCTTTTGCCCAACGTTTGCCTTTTCCTTTCAGTCTTGGTCTAAATTTTGCCATTATAACATGCACTGATTAAACTTTACAAAAACCAACTCACTAACCATTCAATTAACCTATAACTGTTTGGCACCACGTGTAAAATCATAAGCTGGACTCAAACCGAGCAACTGTATGAAACATCTGATTTGTGCTCGATTCTTGCTGCGCTCTATCGGTGATATTGAAAATTGGTAACCATTGTAGTACGCGGTTGATTGTGGTTATGGGTATGAAAGTGATGAGAATTTGTTTTGAATGAAATCAAACGTTTGTATTGAAAGTTACTTTTTCACAATGACTTCATTACTTATTACAAGAAAAGTAGCAGGTAAGCCTGTGATTTATATTTCTTTAAGTTTGAAATTATTACAAATACTATATCTATTAAAGAATTGTAACTTGATAAACCACGTTAAAATTATCGCTCATGTAATTAAGAACTTTGTAATAAAATGTTTTCAGTTTATTAAAATTTGTGTTAGAATAAATACAGAAATAAACAAGATCATGAAAAGTGCGTTGAGATGAAAACTTGGGAGTGTTTTGAAATATTAACTTGATGGTGACGCCAAAGGGATCATTGAGGGAAGCATGTGTTTTATTTTTAATTTACAAGCAGGGGCGGATTAACCATTAGGCTGTAGCCTAGAGCGCGCCCAAAATTTTAGCAAAAAAATAAAATTTTACAGCTAAATGTAAAATTGGTAATAAATTACAAGGATAAAAATTTGAGTTCATTTTAACATAGGCGCGTGTTTGCGAGAAATTGTGGTAAAACTGTACATAAATAATATAAGATGTGTTTTCCAAACTGTTTTCTCTGGTGGTTATAGGTGTAGTTTATTACAGGATTAATATGTAGTTTATTACAAGATGTATATTCTCTTGTTCATTGAAAGTGACTTTCGGCAGTGAGGTGATTAAAACGTTTGCTCAATCCAAAGCGTGAAAAAAGAATCTATCTTGAACTTTACATGAGTCTTAACAAATCCACAAGATATTTAACTGCTCGTCTTCTTTGTGTAAATGAAGGCCTACTCTTAATAAAGCTGTTATATTTCTGTAACTACTTAATTAATTTATTATTTGTTTTGTTTTATTTGTTATTACTTAATTAATGTTTTCCTTATAAAAGCCATGCAAACTACAAATGGTTGCAGGTGTAACTAAAAAAATCTCTGAAAAATAGCCTCAGTTTTCAATTCTTGAGACTATTTCCAAAAACAATAAGATGTTTGAAATATTCCTAACTAAGAAATATATTGTAGGGTGTTTAAAGCTTCATTCAGCCCCTTGGAAATAAACGTAAGAGTAGCCTAAGGGTGGTGAGGGGGGGATAAAATATAATTAGCCTAGGGCGCCAAGATACCTTAATCCGGCCCTGTTTACAAGCATGTGTAATTTATTGCTTGTGTCATAGTTTCAGTGCAATCAACATTATTTCCCATTTTACAAAGAGAGTAAATGAAGAGTTAAACTATCAAAGAGAGAAATAATGATCATATAGTGTTACCGGTACTAAGTGTATGATTTGAAAAAAGTGGATTTGTGAAATGGAATTAAAGGAAATTATCTTTGTCAATTTGCTAATGATAACACACAATAATTATAAGTAAATTCGTTTAAATAATTTAAATTTAAGTTTAGAGAAGACAGTGGTAGGGCCACCCAAATCAGCATGGGCCACCTATGTAATTGCTAGTGACCTCTGTGTGGGGACGTCATCATTTTGATTCTGCAAATGTCTCACTTATTTCAGTGAGTCCATTGGTTCTTTTATCTACCTGACTAAAAATTGGGAAAGAAAGTATATAAAAGTATACAAAGAATACATTGACAGTATTGCAGAACGAAGACTTAGAGAATTGGAAAAGATGGGATTGATTAATAGGATTATAACAAATCGTATTGTTGACGCATTTACTTAATGTATACAGTTTAATATAACTGTACTATAAAATATGTACTGTACTGTATAATTCAGTGGCATATCTAGAATTTGGCCTTGGTGGGAGGGGTCCAGGGACCAGTTAAGTTGGCTTTATATACAATAAATTATAAGTTAAGACTAATCAACATTACTATGTTTAAAGTGGCTGAAAAACATGTGATAACATCTCGAAATCAATCTGATTAAAATAAACGGAATTAACAATAGAAATACACGTTACTGAAACATTGTTTAAAGATACTGACTGAATTAATTTTTCCTATAGGCTACTTCATATTTCAAACGTATACGCAAATGCTGTGTAATAAACCTCTTTGTGTATTTAAAAAAGAGTTACTAGCTGAAAAACAGTAGGCCTACTGAAAAAATAATAAAAGAAACCAGTTCATCCCCCCCCCCCCGTAAATACACCCCTGGTATATGTACATTTTTGAAGTTCTTATAATACACAATCCTCAAGAATCAACTTACACAGATATTTAGTACCAAGTAGTATTATGGTATCGGTGTTAACAAATGTTATGCTCCTCAGGACCAACAAATATAATTTGAGATCTGAGACACAATGTTGAAATAGTGTGTTCTGTAAATATTTTTATTAACTGCTTAGGGCAGAGCTGCCAAGGGTCCCCAGAGTAACTGAGTGAGATCACTGGTCAGGAAGAGTGAGATTCAAGGAAAATGAGTGAGACAACAAATTTATTTTATATATCCATTTATTTCATAATTAATCATTATCAAACAACTTTTTATTATAATGCAAATTATTTTTATGTAATATTCATCAGTTTTGTGGAAAACAACAGAACACAAGTTAATATATACCAAATGTTGCACTTAATTGCAAACAATACAAATCTCACTCTTTATTGCTATGTGTTTTATTATACTGATATGTTGCTTTCTTAGCATTAGCCACCACTTCTTTTGGTGGTTCGAATGTATGGCATGGCTCAGGGATGGCCATTTTCATGGTCAAGACAGATGATAATGTGCCATCCACGTTCATTGAAGGTCTAAAAGCTGTTTTTAATTTTTCCGTATCATAGAAAAAACACGTTCTTCGCCAGCATTAGAATGTGGAATTATCAAAACCAATTTTGCAACCTCAGATAGCCTCTTATACCTTAATTCTCCATTTGCTAGTTTCATCTGAGATAAATATACCCAAATTACATCCATTCGGTAAATGTACCGACTTACTTGCTCCTCATCTTGGACTTTAGCACTTTCCCATACATCTTCAGGGATGCTGTCTTGTTTTAAAATTTTGTAATCCACAAATTCATCGTATAGTTGTTCTATCTCAGTCACTGGGTGGATATGTGAAAGAATGTTACGGTACCTCAAGAGAAAAAATTCTACGTCACTAAACTGAACTGAACTTTTCTCAAAAAAGTCAACAAATCTGGCATGTTTCAGCAAGTTGTCGTTCAATGGTAACTTGTTGGTTGCCTCAGAAATTACTTCCTGGTAAAACTGCCTAACTGCAGTTAAAAATTCAGCAGTCTTTAGGGCTAATGCTACCTTCATGAAACAGAGTAGTCAGTTTTTGTCGAGTTGCAATCCCAATAAATATTTCCTCATCATCCAGTTGATCTTCTCTTATATCAACTTTGAGATCTTTGAATCCAAAACCTTCAACCTCTTTAACTTTCTCAGGGGGGAGAATTTTACCTAGAACTTTTTTCACAAATTCATGCAAACATTGATAAGCAGCAAAGATACATGGATCCTCCCTCTGAAGATACTTGTTAATAATAGTGAACATTGGCAGAACTGCATTGTAAAAGAGCAAA
The DNA here is from genome assembly GCA_034769895.1 of Magicicada septendecula. Taxonomy (NCBI): domain Eukaryota; kingdom Metazoa; phylum Arthropoda; class Insecta; order Hemiptera; family Cicadidae; genus Magicicada; species Magicicada septendecula. The sequence continues at coordinate 228,275,711 of CM068373.1, forward strand.
TACACTTCCAGAATTGGATTATTGAACAACGTTTTAAGTCTTTTAAAACGTGGCTCACTCTCAGAATTGGACAAAAAGTAACTCTTCAGTCCATCAAATAAGGAAAGGATTCTCTCCACTGCTCTCTCAAGACTCAACCATATAGTGTTTACATATTTGACTACTTTGTGATATTCAGCATCACAAAATAAGCAAAATGTTTTAAGATTTGATTTGCGCTTAGTGCTCTTATCAAAATAATAGTAGAGATCAACACACATATCTTCTACATCAAACCCACTTCTCTCAAGAAATTTGTCCGCAGCTCTCCTTGCAATATTATGTATTAGGTGACAGGGGCACCCCATGAAGTAAGTATCCTTATTCTGAAGAAGGACTCGTGACATGATGGAGTTCCTAACACCTATATTTACATTCGTATTGTCAACACCAAAAGCAACACAATTAATCCAGGGAATGCTGTTTTTCACTAGTACCTCTGAAATCTTGTCATAAATTGTGGCTGCTGTTGCTGCTCCAGTACCTGTGGTGGTGCACATGTCCAAAAAATGACTCATAACTTTCCGTGATCTTATATCAAAGATGCATACAGTCAGTGGGTTTAATTTCTCAAGACCAGTGTCATTTGAACCATCTACAAGAACTGAATATGGATGAATCTGCATGTGTTGCACCAACTGAGAATGAAAGTATGGTGCAATAGTCCCATTCATAATGCATGTAGTTTTCCATCTGCAAGAAGGAATGATAAACGAATTAGGGTAAATCAGTGACAAGGTTCATGCTCTTCTATTGCTCACATGTTTCCATAAATTTATTTTTATAACCACATTCTCTTACATACCTTCCTGAAGCATAATTCTGAGCTATTGAAGAATCCGGGAAAATGTCCTTGAAGAGTGGACTCAAATGACTAGCAGTGGCAATTGGGATGTTGTGGCATGCAAGAAGTGTTGCTATTTTCACTTCTGCTCTACCAACCTGAAAATAAGGTATAACTATTATAAAATGTGGTTGTGCCACGTTGTGCAACCAATAATTATAGACCTACAAAATGATTCAGATTCTGAAAGTATTGAATTCGATTTTGATGGAGACCTGTCTGATATGGAAGATTAAAGATAAAAAAATTATAAAATATAAAATAAAAAAAAAACATTTTTAAAGCTGCCTTTGGAGGTCTAAAGCCCTCGTGAGAAAAAGCTGATGGGAAATGGTAAAATTGGATCTGGCTGTTTTCTGTAAAGACTGTCAGCTGTTCGAAGACGGCGCTAAATAGATGTGGCAACATCGCAGTCTCCCCTCAAGAACAGGCGTTGGCTCTGCAGCACCGTTCTACTGCCAACGAAAGGGACAAATACTTTTGTACAAATAAAATTTTGTTTACGTGTACTAAATGTATACAAATATTTGGCTTTATTCCAGTCGTTCTCTTCATGTCTTTAAGATGTTAGTATCGCTTTGAACATATTTTTTCCACCTCAAATTACGATTTTTGTAAGGGTTTTGAAACTTAACAGCAACTAATAAAATAAACACAATAAAATTCTGAAAATTTAGGATTATATTTACAAATGTCCTATCTATACTGTGTAAAAATTTGAAAACAATCGAGTGAGCCGTTTTTTTACAACTGTTTGAACTTCACTTTTAGTTGGAAACTGTGAAAAAACCGGTACTTTTTCTACATTTTACTTCATAGATATTTTTCGACGATACATAAAATTTTTTTAATGATACCACAAAAAATATAAATAAACAAGGTTTAGTTTAACATTTATTTGAACAGAATCAGATAGGCCGTTCTCGAGATTTAGGACTTTAAACTCGAGTCTACATACTTTTTTCCCCGACAGTAGCGTCGTCCACTTCATAGGTTAGAGTGCGAAATGTGGTCGATCGGTAAAGAAATAAGTTTTTGGTACCTTTGATAGGTAAAGAAATACGTTTTTAACTAATGTCAGTAAATAATAATTTATAACTAAAATACATAAACATTAGGCTACTTACTTTTTCCATTGTTCGATCGTCCTTAGGTCTGCTGAATACGTCAGATATTTTAGGCTGATTTCTGCTAGATTTCATAAGCTTCTTATGAGCATCGGAGTCAAAGTGTCTTTTGATATCCGCCTCACCTTGATGTCCACAGGACAAAGTTTGTGCACACACATCACACCAAAAGGCAGATCCAGATGGATCATCAGAAAGTGCAGATACAGGATACTTTACTTGCCAGGCAACGTTGAAGCGGGTTTTATATTTAGCAGCTCCCGCAAAAGATCAGGGATTTGTATTTCTTTTTGGAGAAGTTCCTCCCGGAGAAGGACCATCCTCCTTTTCTGAATCTGAAGACAACACAGACTGCACACGCTTCGTTCTTCCATGAAACAACTTATGAGTGACGCGTCGAATCGGCCGTATGCGTTTCCTTCGAAGCCGGTAGAGGCGCTCCCGCCATCTGTTAGTGACAATCGCAATCTTTTATGCGACTATGGACTTATCTTTCACATCAATATTTAAATGACCGGTATTCAGAGACTGTGAAACACAATAAACAGGAGTTAAAATAAAGTTAATTTCAAAATAAAATTTTAATGTATTTCATTGATAAAATGCGTGAGATTTCAGTTCGCGTGCGTGTGAGCGTGAGATCGGCCTCAAATGCGTGTGTCTCACGCTCAATGCGTGAGACTTGGCAGGTCTGTTAAGGGTATGCAATTGGGAACGTAAACTTAATGCTGTGGCAAGGCATTGTAGTCATTCTAGCATTTCTGGTACTCAGAAACATTGAATTACCCTATGTTTGTTTACTTTCTCATATCCATATAAAAATCTTAGTGTGAAGTTGTTTCAATTATCCAAACATACACTGAGTAGTAGGGGCAATAGTTAACCATATTCCTAGAGATTATTCCAGATGCAGATTAATGTATAGGCCTACAGTTGCAACATTTGACATTTTGAATCATGTATCCAGTTTTCTTAATTATTAATTCTAAGTAGGCCTACATAAGTGTTCTAGAAAAATAATTATTAACTGTGGGGTGCCGGATGTCTACTGTCTCAGTTTTTGATATTTAGTTGAAATGTTTTTGAGTAAATACATTTATTTATTTATATATAGTGTAGTACAAATTTGTGCTGAAAACCAAAATATAAAGAACACTTTTCCCTTGCATAATCTACTAATGTTGCTACTACAAGCTGTTTTGCTTTATTAAACACTAAGTGTCCTGATGGTATTGTGTATTAAGAGTGTAGAAATGGTAAGAATACATCAGATAGTAAAATTAACAGTTGCAGCAGTCTTACTACATATTGTAACAAGACCCTGTATGCCGGTCTTTACAAAAATAAAATAGTAGAGAAAAATTTTCAAAAAAAAATATTTTTCAATAATAAAAATAATTTTGTTTATGTTAATCAATGTGTGTAAATAAGAAATAAAGCTGTTTTAAAGGTTTTGTAAAAATTTTGATAATCAGGCAGGTATTTATTAACTATCGAGCACTTCTGGAAGATTTGAACCAAGTCTGGAGTTAAATAGATTAACTCCAGTCAGCAATCGATCGATGATTTTTCTTGCTGGTCCAATATCTCACTCAAATAAAATATTTTCTTCTTCTTGAAGTCCCTTAGCCTTAATAAATAATCTTAAATTAGCCTGTGAAATAATAACAGATAAAAAACACTTGAAATATATGGATTTATTGAACAATTTAATAAATAATCGATTTTTTATCGATTGAGAACAATTATCGACTCCGTCTCAGGGAATTATCGATTGTGCATACAGTATAAAAATTATTATAGGTATTATATAAAGGACAGGTTCTTTGAGCGATTAAATTAATAGTCAGAGAAGGGTGACGAGAAAGTATAACATTAACAATTAAAATAAATTCAATAATTATTATTTAATAGTATTTAAATAATTCTGATATATAATGTTTAATAAATTGTTTTGTCAGACCAAATGTAGACTGACGTCACTGCTCGATGAGGTAGGCAGGGCTTCGTAAAATCCAAAGATGGCCGCTACTCGATCTGGATATATTACTGCGAAGTCGTTGTGTCAGAAAATCACAACAAAATTACCTTCATGAATGTTTGAAATGTTCTCGCACTGGTGTAATTTGTCTATTAGGTTGTTTGGTGTGTTCTGAAGAAGTGTTCCATGTAAACTTGTGTTAATTAGGTTATTTTGTATGGGTTCACTTCTGTTGGTTAGATGTCTGTAAAAGTGATTATGCGTTGTAGCGTGAATTGTGTCAAATATATTGTTTTACTGTTTTATATCACTCGTATCATGAAGTTAGGTGTTATTTCTCACTATTGCCGTTAAAGTTTTGGTAAATTTAGCTAAGAAAGTGTTCAATTCATCTAACTCTCGATGCACTACCATTAATGGCAATTTGTCGTACCATTTTCTACTCAGTTTTTAAAGAACGTTTTGTCACACAACTATTCAGCTTGATATTCAACAAAAGACTAATTAACTTGGTCAAAATCTGGCCCAGTTAATCTTTGAAAAAGTATTGTTAACATATTTCGATTAGTCAAACACATGATACAATATTACATTATATATGGAATTTATTTATTTTATTCATCACTTTCATGAATTATGAATCTTATCATTGGTTTAATCATCTCATTCCCTTTAAATTGATATATTATAGTCCATATCTGTAGACATTTTGTGGAAATTAACAAATTTCTTTCCCCTTTGGAAATACAGGCTCAAAATTGGATTTCCGTCTTTCTCAAATTTTCCTCCATTTTAATTATCATTAATACTATTATAATAAATTTTAATTAGTCATATTCCTCTTCCTTTCCTTAAATACATATAAATTAAACCTTTGAACTGGTTTTTTGTGTTAATCTCTGAATTTGACATTGCTCTTTAAAATTAATTAATTTATATATTTTGAAAATTTACAATATTTTAAGGTATATTTCCTTATTATCATTTTAACTCATAGGATCATTCCCAGTAGTGGTTAACTGATTTACCTTATCTAAATCTTGCTAGTTTACAGGATTTATAAGTGAATTATACTGGTTTATATGGTTTCTGTGAATTCACCAAATGGCCTAGAGTTTAGAATTTTATATTTCTGTCTTTCTCAAATAAATTTAATCCTACTTCCTCCTCTGACTTTACATAGTTACTATTACATGAAAATAAAATGGTTTATAATTTATTGTGAGGTGTAGTATTTAATTAACACTACTGTTATACAAAATAATTATGAACATTATTTAGCAATCTGCACAATTGAACATATTGCTGACATGGTTTGAACATATACTTTTAACTATTTTTGATTTAACATAGCATACCTACTGAAACATTATTAATGGTATGTATGCTGTTATTTAGCAAACATTATTCATTTTAAACATATAATATAAATCTTATTTTCTAACAACTCTTACAAATACATTGATTTTATGGCTGTGAACAAACAGTCTATTTAAACATTTTAAACCTATGAATACTAAATTAATGCCAGTCCTTTCTGGTCTAATCCATTATTATTTATGATCCCCTTCATCAGTAAACATGACCACCCATACTCTAGTTATTAGCATTTTTTACAAATGTCTTGTAAATAAAGAGTTACATTAAAATAATAAAATACTGGAAATCTTCCATTTTATTATTTTATTATGCTGTTTATTATTGGATATTAAAGTTGTTATATAGCATATTGATAAGTCATAGTATCACTAACTTTAAGTTTATTGCATTTCCAAAAAACACTTACACAAATTCACTTTCACTGTTGGTTCTGATATTTTGAGTCTTATTATCTCAGACCAGACCTTTAGTAATCATGGACTGTTAAGACTTGTTTATTTTCTTATCACACAATAGCTTTAGTCGGTTCACTTCTTATAATACTATACAGCACTTTAGTTTTCTAAATAATTACATTCTTATAGGATTTTGGTATGTTATACTTTCCTTTTAATCGTTTTTGTGGGTTTGGGGTTGATGGTAGTTAATAATAATAATAGGTTTTACAACGGTGTTTCTTTCATACTATTTCTTCCTCTCCTCCTGTCTTCTTTCTTGTCCTTCTTCTTATCTTCTTTCTTGTCTTCATTCTTGTCCTTCTTCTGGTCTTCATTCTTCTGGTCTTCTTGTCTTCCTTCTTCATTCTTGGGTAAACCAAGGTACTTTGTGTTATCTCGACTGATGTTTAGTTTGGAGCATCTAATTTATTTACTGACACGGACCTTGTTCTTCTCTAAAGGTTTCAGGGTATGGTTTTCTTCCTGATCACAAACTTTATTCTTCCTTCTTCTTGTTTTTGGGGTATTTTGGTGTTCACCACTCTTAAACTGATTCTCTTTCTTCTTGATATGGTGTTATTTAATTTGTTTACTGCTCCTAGCTTCCTGGGTAAATTACTGATCTTATAATATGAGTTGCTTTCAATACTTTCTTTGATATTTAAACAGTGGTTTTTATATAATGTAATGAGGATTTTTATTTTATCGTGGTTCATTCCTTTGATTTCCTTAAATCTCATTCAATATTATTTTAACATATGTGGTGTAATTAAACTTTATGATTTTATATGACTTAATAAGTAGTGGATTTTCTGTCACGCTACAGAATGCCCTTCTCCAGAAGTAATTTTTTCAGACTATACTTGCTTTGTCTGAAACAATTGCTTATGATAATTATTCTAGGTTTGTTATTATTCTGGACTTCCTTCCATTTTAAAAATTTTCTTTTTTATATTTGAGTTTATATCATTCTCACTTGATCTTCCTTGATAGTAATAGTCATCTGAGTTCATATTTATTATTTCATTTTCATATTTCTTCTTAGTATTTTCTCCTTGGGATATTTCCTCCCTATCGTTCCCTACTTTGTGAGCTGGTTCAGTTCAGAGAGCCACTGTACGCTACTTTCCTCTGCTGTCCAATACTTCACACATATTTCAGTACAGAGGCAAATCATCTCTGCTCAAAAAACATATTAATACTGCTGGAATTATCTACAGACAGATTAAAAAATTATTCAGAATAGTACACATTTGTTACTATTAAAAAAAAATATCTTTGGGATACTTCACTTATTACTTATTATATTTCTCAGAGATTTTAATATTCCTATCTCAGTTGTTCTTCTGACTCGTTAACTGGATGTTTCATTCATTTGATATTATGGTAGGAAGCTCTTCTATTATTACATTTTTCAACTTTTCTTATCATATAAATCTTTTGGTTATAAATTCTTTATTACCTTCTGGTTTTTTTATTATAATCTGCATTGTTTATAGTAGCATATCTTTATAACATTTTTAGACTGTTTCTTTGTTCTTATTATTTCCACTTGTTCTATTTTCTAGAACTTTTTATAACTGTCATTATCATAATTGACATTTAATTCATAAATCATTTTATATTAATTCGTTTAATTACATAAATCTTTGATATTATTCTCACATTATTCCTGTCATGGTTATTATATTTTCGAATGAATTTTTTTTTTTTATTAATTTCATAATGAGGTCATAATTTCTCCTCATACCACTTCAAAGTTTTATTATCTCATAATTCCAAATAAGTTTTTGTACTTTATTATATTCAATCACTCAAATCGTATCAACTCAAATCGTATAAAAAAATTTTTTTTTTTTTATTTCCTTTGGCATCATTTTATGGAAAGGTTTTTACTCTTTATATTGAAATTAGACATGATCATACTTTCCAGAATTATTTGTTTTAATTCTAAAGTCTGTTTCCTTTATTCATCCCATTATGAGCCTTTATTAACATGGTAATTATATTTTATGCTTACCATCAATATGGTATTAAATCTCTTCTGTTTATCTCACCAAAGTGTTTTACTAATAATTGGTTGGTAAGTTGTACTTACTCTTGGTTTGGAAACTTGATTTATACACAATTCGAAATTCACTCTTCTTATATTATTCCATAAAGTTTTCAAATAATTGTATGTAAGGTGGGCTTGCTTTTCTTTTTAGAACTTATATTATTTCAATCTAAATTCTGTTTTATATTTATCTCTTCAAAATGTTTTCTCTCAAATTCTTGGTTAGTAAAGTGAACTTATAATCTTTTTTTTTTAATTTAGATGATTTCTCATTCTAAATTCTTTTTTATATTCTTGCCATAAAGTTTTCTTCAAATAGTTGTTATGTAAAGTATTACATTGTTTTTGGAATTTTGAGTTTTTTCTAAATTCTTGTTTTCTATTCTCTTCCAAAATGTTTATTTCAAATTCCTGGTTAGTAAGATGGTCTTACATTGTTTTAAAATTTGGATGATTTTATTCTAATTCCTGTTTTATATTCTCTTCCAAAATGTTTATTTCAAATTCCTGGTTAGTAAGATGGTCTTACATTGTTGTAAAATTTGGATGATTTTTAAATTCTTCTCTTATATTCTTGCCATAAAGTTTTCTTCAATAATTTTTATGTAAGGTTGGCTTACATGTGTTTTAGAATTTGGCTGGTTAAGTCCAAACTCTTCTTCTTATATCTTTCCAAATAGTTTTCCTTAAAATAATTTTTATGTAAGGTTGGCTTACATGTGTTTTAGAATTTGGTTGGTTTTAAATTCTAACTTCTTCTTATATTATTGCCATAAAATTTTCTTCAAATAATTTTTTTGTAAGGTGGGCTTACATGTGTTTTAGAATTTGGTTGATTTTATTCTAATTCCTGTTTTATATTCTCTTCCAAAATGTTTATTTCAAATTCCTGGTTAGTAAGATGGTCTTAGATTGTTTTAAAATTTGGATGATTTTTAAATTCTTCTCTTATATTCTTGCCATAAAGTTTTCTTAAATAATTTTTATGTAAGGTGGGCTTACATGTGTTTTAGAATTTGGCTGGTTTTTAAATTCTTCTCTTATATTCTTGCCATAAAGTTTTCTTCAAATAATTTTTATGTAAGGTGAGCTTACATGTGTTTTAGAATTTGGTTGGTGTTTCATAAAATTTCTTCATGGATGCCTGGTTAAAGACAGCCTTAACTTTATTTGAATTCATTTCCTTTAGTTCGTACGTGTTGTTGTTATTGTCCTTAGAGACAATATAGGGACCAGTGTACAGAAGCAATAATTTTTTTGTTATCCCCTCTAAGGAACTGGGTAATTCCCTATTCTTCAACAACACCTTCTCTCCAACGGTATAATTAATAACCTTACCCATGCTTTTATCGTACTTATTCCGCCGTTTCTCCAGATCTTCGGCCACCTTATTATGAAATTGAATTCTATTAAATATATATTTATTCTCTCTGGGGAACTCCAAGATATCTTCGATCTCCCTAGGGGGTTGTCTCTCGTACATTGCGGAGTATGGGGTTATTCCTATGGCTGGATGGTATGCCAGGTTGAGGAATTCTTCAGTGGCCTCCAAGTATTCTTGCCACCTCCTCTGCTGATCGTGGCAGTACGTTCTTAATAGGCGCCCCACCTCTCGCAAGACTCTTTCGGCCGGGTTACTGCTCGGGTGGTATACTGATGTCTTGTAGGTATGAACCCCCATTGACAGCAGTGTATCCCGCCATTTCCTCCCCTTGAATTGTGTTCCATGGTCGGTTATGATCGATACCGGTTTTCCGACGGTTGGGAAGTACTGGTTGATCAGGATTTCAAGAACTTTATTCGTAGTCGCCCGATTCGCTGGGTATAGCTTCACGAACTTGGTATAATGGTCCATTATGATGACGAGATATTTGTATCGGTGGCGGCCTCCACTGCGGGGAAATGGCCCACAGATATCCAGGAATACCTTCTCAAGTTTCGACTGAGAGGTTATCGGAATCATCTGCCCCTCTCTTTTCTCGTTGTTTGTTTTTACGAGTTGGCAAATGCGACAGTTTCTAATGTACCTCCGTACCTTCCGATTTATGCCTTTGATATGGCAGCTCTCTTCCAGGGCCTTTACCACCTTTAAGGCACCCATATGCCCATATCGAACATGATAATTGAACACTATCTCCTTCTCGATATGGGTCGGAATTATAACCTTCCATTCCTCCTTATATAAAGATGGTCTTGAAAACAGGATTCCATTATGTATTTGATAATATTGGGAGATTGTCTCATCCCCTGCTTCCAATCTTGTGATAATAGAGATTAACTTCGGGTCAGCTTGTTGGTGTGTGCTTAGGTGTTCCAAAATTGATTGTAGACCGGCGCTGCTGCTGAAAATATGGTATACTTTCAGAATACTCTCCTTCTCCCCCTCGAACGTCTGTTTGTCAATGTCTACTCTAGACAATACGTCCGCGACGACATTCTTCCTTCCGGGGATATACTCCCACTTAAGGTCGTATTCTTGCAGCAATAGTATCCACCGCGTTAACCTTCCATGGCTTAACTTACATCTCTTAAGGAACGAGATAGATTTATGGTCTGTCCGGACGGTAACGGAATAACCAAGGATATAAGTGCGGAACTTTCCGCACGCGAACACGACACTCAATAATTCCTTTTCTGTAACGTGGTAGTTTTTCTCACATTGATTCAATGCTCTGCTGGCAAAGCAGATCACAAGATGTTCGCCCTCCTCATCCTCTTGATATAAGGTAGTGCCGAGGGTGATGTCACTGGCATCACAATTAAGAAAGAAAGGCTTGTTAAAATCTGGATGGTGGAGTATAATGGGTTCAAGGAATTTTTGTTTTATTAGAGATAATATATTTTGTTGTTCATTACCCCAGATCCATTTATTTTTGGATGACAGTTGCGGCTGAAATCTGGCAGTCAGTTCTGAGTACTTTTCCTGGAACTTGCGGTAGTAATTACAGAGTCCCAGGAATGACTGTAACTGCCTTCGATTCTTAGGTGTAGGAAAGTTCTGAATCGCTTCGACTTTATCAGCCGACGGTGAGATTCCCTGATCATTTAAGATGAAGCCTAAGAATTGTATTTCTTTAGCAATGAAATGAGATTTTGCTAATTTTAGCGTAATATTGTTTGTCGCTAGCTTCTGTAATACGTGTTCCACACGGTAGCAGTGTTCCTCCCAAGTTTCTGAGGACACTAGCAAGTCATCGACGTATACGGTGGTGAATTGTAGTGCTTCTTGGCCAAGTATCTGGTCCATGCAGTGCACAAAGACTGCGACTGAGTTTACCAGTCCGAAGGGCAATCTCTTAAACTGGTAGTTCCGCCCTTCGAATATAAAGGCCAGATACTGGCGACTCTGTGGATGTAATTCCACCTGCCAGTACCCGCACACCGTATCCCAGGTACTGAAGTATTTGGTACCGTGGAACCGTTTTAAAATCTCCTCAATCTCACCGGGCGAAGTCCTGTCATTAATGATCATTTTATTTATTTCGCACGCATCTAAACACAAACGGACTTGTCCGTTTTTCTTAGGAATAGCCACGATAGGACTTGTATATGGGGAATGGCTACTCTCTATAATGTCACGGTTAATCATTTTCTCTATTTCAGCTCTTACTGCTTGCTTTCGTGATTGCGCAATGGGGTAAGACTTCCGGTTAAAGTCCACTGTGTCTCGGAACTGTAGAGTACACTGGAAGTTTTTCACTTTACCGGGCTCATCAGAAAAGACTGATTTATATTTGTTATATATGTTTATTAATTTGTTCGCTTGGTTTATTGTTAAACCTTCGCCAGTTATACCGCTCCGGAAATCCCTGATCTCCTGGATTTTCTGTGACCATAAATCTTCATTGGAGACCTTTGTTCAATTATAGATGTTGGATGGATGTAGTTAATTTTGCGGATTTGCTGGTGAATACTATCGGGAACGACTTGGTCACTACCCACCAAGTTCGCCGTCCAACTATGTCCGTTAGAAAACAGCGACAATGTTTCAGTTCTCAGATCAATGATGGCGGAATTCCTCCTAAGCACATCACACCCGACCAGTATATTAAATGGCAGACCGCTCGCCACCAAGAATTCCATATCAATTGCTATACCACAGCTCATCACACTGGCGGAGACTTGCCTGCGTATTGTTTTATTTTGTCGGCCAGTTGCACCCAACAAAACAACATTATTCAACGGCAACGTTGGTAAAGTTCTCCCGCACTCTTGCTGTATCCTCTCCAACTCCGTCGTACTTATGATTGACACGTTCGAACCAGTATCGATCATTAACTTGGCTGGGATGCCTTCTACCTTGGCGTCGACGTGTATTATTTCATTATTGGAGTTATTGGTGGGATTCCTGTTATCCTCTTCCAATAACTCATGTCTGATGTCCTTTAGGTAGTTGCACCCTATGATTGTGATACGATTGTTATTATTCTCATGATTGCACTCATTATTATTATTATACCCAGTATTTAGGAGCAGTAACGGGTTCTGGCGATTTATTACTGCCTGTGCCCGTTTAAAGGCTCGGCATCATTATTCCTTGGAGCCATACTAATTGATGCCTCATTTGGGATGCTCAGAGTGGTTACCTGTCGATCTGTCCTATGGTCTTCCGGTCGTTCTTGGTTAGACCTCCGTTCAGCGTCATCTAAACTATTACTCCTCCACGCCGGATAGTACCTTGGTTGGTCCCGTTCTAGGCTCCTCCGCCTTTCTTCATATCCGCGGTAGCTGTTTCTTCGATTGTGGTTGAATCCTCGCTGTCGTCCATCTGTGGCTCGTATGAAGTTCACTCTAGGGCGAGGAAACCTATTATTAACGGAATTACCATTATTGGGACCCACACGATTATTATTATTATTATTATTATTATTATTATTATGGTAACGACTATTACCATAATTGGGGCTTCTCTGACTATTTGTGTTATTAGGGTAGGGATTGCGGTTACCCTGATAACCATTAGAGGGTCGACTCGGGTTTGGATTGTTTGAACCCGTATTATTATTATTATTATTATTTAAACTAGAGTTGTTAATATTATTATTATTATTATTACTAAAATTGTTATTTTGCGGGTATGCCCGGCCTCCTTGGTACCCAGTGTTTATGTTGTTCGTACCCTGGTTATTGTTCTGATACGTCCTTGGTTCGGGCCCATCACTTCTTCTACGACTCTGTCGGTAGTAGTCTTCATTTTCATAGTTTTCGAGGAGTTCTGTCATTGCCTGGATGGTTTTTATTTGGCTGCCCCTCCTCGCACGAATTACCTCTTCATCATAATGATAGGACAACTTATTTATTAGGCACTCCTCAGGTGTGGCCGGTTCTAAGTGCTTGGCCATACATACCTTGCCGAGGAAATAAGCTGTCATTGAACTACCGACTTGTGGTTTGTAGTGGCCATGGCATATATTGTCTCTTATTAAATTTTGAGTGGTCTCTGACCAGTACTTGGCCTTGAATAGGCTCTTAAATTGCTCATAATTGTCGATGTCGCTCCGGTTGGCCATCCACCAATGGTCATTCACCTCCCGAAACGACTCGTCAAGGATTTCCCTGTTCTGGACCCATCGGTTCCCTCTGTGTTTTTCGAGGTACTCCTCTATGCGTGCCAAGAACCCCATAGGCTTCCGTTTATATTGCCGGAAATTGAGCCATTCTCTGTTTTCTGACATGGGGAAATTATGATACCCAGATGGTCTGTTCCTTATCAATTCTATCTCCTCCTGGCTCTGACGCACCTGTCCGGTTATGTTCGTCATAGCGGCTTCCACGCCGTCGCATCTTTCGGTTACCTGTGTCCGCACTTTATTCACTTCTTCCAAAGCAAATTTCTTGGTCTCCTCCATTCTCGTTTTCTGTTGTTCTTGGACCTGAGTAATCTCCTTAGTTATTACTTCCCGGACTTCCAGCACTTCGTTTTCTGTTTGACGACATCTTTCGTCTACTTCTCTGATCTGCTGGTTAACAACCACGACTTCCTGTTCTAACTTCTTTACGATGGATTTCTTCGTCTCTGTTATCTTTTTATTTATCTCCTCCTTGGCTAACTCAATCCTCTCGTCTAACTTATTCATCTTCTCTTGGTTAACTTCCCTTAGTTCTTCTCTTAACCTTTGATTATTCTCATCCATTTTCTCCTCCATTTTCTGATTATTTTCCTCCAACTGTTCCCTCAGTTGCTGATTGTCGCTTTCCATTTTCCTACTTGTTTCCTCCATTTTCTCTTCCATCTTCTTACTCAAATTCGTACTGGTTTCCTCAATCCTTTTATTAGTATTTTCTATCTTACGGCCCAATTCTTCCTTTGTGGATCGGTTATCTTCCTTAAGATCCTCTAGTTTTTCATTTAATAAATGGTTGTCTTCCTTCAAATCCTCTATTTTGGATTCTATGTTTTTATTTACTCCTTCCATTTTAGACTCCATATTTTTATTGGTAGAATCCATTTTCTTGTTTAAATTCTCCTCCATTTTCTTGTCATTTTCTTCCGTTTTCTTACTACTTTCTTCATTGTCCTTGCTCATTTTTAGGAACATTTCCATTAATTTGTCCAACTTACTATTTTCTGTGGTCTTACTTTTTTCTATTTCCTTGTCTTGGACATGGACTTCCCCTGTTTGAGTGGGTATTTCTGGTTGTTCCTCGGGTGCTGGTTGTTTCGGTTCCACTTGGGCCACTAACACTTCTGGATCTTCAACGGGTGTTGCCTCCTTATCCCCCATGTCAACCTCCTTTTCGGCCTCTGCCGCCCTCTTTTTCGAAGTAGCTCGTCTTTGCATTTTTCTGGTATCTATTAATTAATCGCTGCCAAGCTTATCTTATCAAGCCCTCTAAGTTGGACGCCACTTTGTAACAAGACCCTGTATGCCGGTCTTTACAAAAAGAAAATAGTAGAGAAAAATTTTCAAAAAAAAATATTTTTCAATAATAAAAATAATTTTGTTTATGTTAATCAATGTGTGTAAATAAGAAATAAAGCTGTTTTAAAGGTTTTGTAAAAATTTTGATAATCAGGCAGGTATTTATTAACTATCGAGCACTTCTGGAAGATTTGAACCAAGTCTGGAGTTAAATAGATTAACTCCAGTCAGCAATCGATCGATGATTTTTCTTGCTGGTCCAATATCTTACTCAAATAAAATATTTTCTTCTTCTTGAAGTCCCTTAGCCTTAATAAATAATCTTAAATTAGCCTGTGAAATAATAACAGATAAAAACACTTGAAATATATGGATTTATTGAACAATTTAATAAATAATCGATTTTTTATCGATTGAGAACAATTATCGACTCCGTCTCAGGGAATTATCGATTGTGCATACAGTATAAAAATTATTATAGGTATTATATAAAGGACAGGTTCTTTGAGCGATTAAATTAATAGTCAGAGAAGGGTGACGAGAAAGTATAACATTAACAATTAAAATAAATTCAATAATTATTATTTAATAGTATTTAAATAATTCTGATATATAATGTTTAATAAATTGTTTTGTCAGACCAAATGTAGACTGACGTCACTGCTCGATGAGGTAGGCAGGGCTTCGTAAAATCCAAAGATGGCCGCTACTCGATCTGGATATATTACTGCGAAGTCGTCGTGTCAGAAAATCACAACAAAATTACCTTCATGAATGTTTGAAATGTTCCCGCACTGGTGTAATTTGTCTATTAGGTTGTTTGGTGTGTTCTGAAGAAGTGTTCCATGTAAACTTGTGTTAATTAGGTTATTTTGTATGGGTTCACTTCTGTTGGTTAGATGTCTGTAAAAGTGATTATGCGTTGTAGCGTGAATTGTGTCAAATATATTGTTTTACTGTTTTATATCACTCGTATCATGAAGTTAGGTGTTATTTCTCACTATTGCCGTTAAAGTTTTGGTAAATTTAGCTAAGAAAGTGTTCAATTCATCTAACTCTCGATGCACTACCATTAATGGCAATTTGTCGTACCATTTTCTACTCAGTTTTTAAAGAACGTTTTGTCACACAACTATTCAGCTTGATATTCAACAAAAGACTAATTAACTTGGTCAAAATCTGGCCCAGTTAATCTTTGAAAAAGTATTGTTAACATATTTCGATTAGCCAAACACATGATACAATATTACATTATATATGGAATTTATTTATTTTATTCATCACTTTCATGAATTATGAATCTTATCATTGGTTTAATCATCTCATTCCCTTTAAATTGATATATTATAGTCCCTATCTGTAGACATTTTGTGGAAATTAACAAATTTCTTTCCCCTTTGGAAATACAGGCTCAAAATTGGATTTCCGTCTTTCTCAAATTTTCCTCCATTTTAATTATCATTAATACTATTATAATAAATTTTAATTAGTCATATTCCTCTTCCTTTCCTTAAATACATATAAATTAAACCTTTGAACTGGTTTTTTGTGTTAATCTCTGAATTTGACATTGCTCTTTAAAATTAATTAATTTATATATTTTGAAAATTTACAATATTTTAAGGTATATTTCCTTATTATCATTTTAACTCATAGGATCATTCCCAGTAGTGGTTAACTGATTTACCTTATCTAAATCTTGCTAGTTTACAGGATTTATAAGTGAATTATACTGGTTTATATGGTTTCTGTGAATTCACCAAATGGCCTAGAGTTTAGAATTTTATATTTCTGTCTTTCTCAAATAAATTTAATCCTACTTCCTCCTCTGACTTTACATAGTTACTATTACATGAAAATAAAATGGTTTATAATTTATTGTGAGGTGTAGTATTTAATTAACACTACTGTTATACAAAATAATTATGAACATTATTTAGCAATCTGCACAATTGAACATATTGCTGACATGGTTTGAACATATACTTTTAACTATTTTTGATTTAACATAGCATACCTACTGAAACATTATTAATGGTATGTATGCTGTTATTTAGCAAACATTATTCATTTTAAACATATAATATAAATCTTATTTTCTAACAACTCTTACAAATACATTGATTTTATGGCTGTGAACAAACAGTCTATTTAAACATTTTAAACCTATGAATACTAAATTAATGCCAGTCCTTTCTGGTCTAAACCATTATTATTTATGATCCCCTTCATCAGTAAACATGACCACCCATACTCTAGTTATTAGCATTTTTTACAAATGTCTTGTAAATAAAGAGTTACATTAAAATAATAAAATACTGGAAATCTTCCATTTTATTATTTTCTTATGCTGTTTATTATTGGATATTAAAGTTGTTATATAGCATATTGATAAGTCATAGTATCACTAACTTTAAGTTTATTGCATTTCCAAAAAACACTTACACAAATTCACTTTCACTGTTGGTTCTGATATTTTGAGTCTTATTATCTCAGACCAGACCTTTAGTAATCATGGACTGTTAAGACTTGTTTATTTTCTTATCACACAATAGCTTTAGTCGGTTCACTTCTTATAATACTATACAGCACTTTAGTTTTCTAAATAATTACATTCTTATAGGATTTTGGTATGTTATACTTTCCTTTTAATCGTTTTTGTGGGTTTGGGGTTGATGGTAGTTAATAATAATAATAGGTTTTACAACGGTGTTTCTTTCATACTATTTCTTCCTCTCCTCCTGTCTTCTTTCTTGTCCTTCTTCTTATCTTCTTTCTTGTCTTCATTCTTGTCCTTCTTCTGGTCTTCATTCTTCTGGTCTTCTTGTCTTCCTTCTTCATTCTTGGGTAAACCAAGGTACTTTGTGTTATCTCGACTGATGTTTAGTTTGGAGCATCTAATTTATTTACTGACACGGACCTTGTTCTTCTCTAAAGGTTTCAGGGTATGGTTTTCTTCCTGATCACAAACTTTATTCTTCCTTCTTCTTGTTTTTGGGGTATTTTGGTGTTCACCACTCTTAAACTGATTCTCTTTCTTCTTGATATGGTGTTATTTAATTTGTTTACTGCTCCTAGCTTCCTGGGTAAATTACTGATCTTATAATATGAGTTGCTTTCAATACTTTCTTTGATATTTAAACAGTGGTTTTTATATAATGTAATGAGGATTTTTATTTTATCGTGGTTCATTCCTTTGATTTCCTTAAATCTCATTCAATATTATTTTAACATATGTGGTGTAATTAAACTTTATGATTTTATATGACTTAATAAGTAGTGGATTTTCTGTCACGCTACAATATTGATGTATGCGAGTTTATTTGCCACAATAAACTAAAAGTATATATGTAGATAAAATTCCAAATGATATTGTTAAACAAAATTGCTGGTGTTTTCTTTCTGTAAATCACATGCATTTTCAGCACTCAAAGGTAGGCATACATACAGTGAAAATAATACTAATAGGCTAACAGTAATAATAATAAATTTAATATGTTGAAATGTTTATTTTACTTTTACCTATTACAATTTTTTAGCACTTTTTTTTCAGAACTGGTGTTACGGCCTTTGACTTTTTCTAGTCGCTTTTCTAGTACCGCTTCATCTGATAAGCAAGTTCACTTAGAGACAGAATCAAATAAAATTCCAGAGGAAGATGACCATATGGTAAGTGGCTTTCAAGTAGTTGTTTTATGTGATTTTTCTAAGTGAATATTCTAACAGAATATACAGAATCTCTTTTGTAAGTTTTTGACAAATTTTGTAAATTTTCATAGCTTCAAATAAAAACAATACATTTTTCTCAACAACATTTTATTTGTACACAGTCAGTTTGAACTTAAAAAAGGAAAGATAAATTTTAAAGTCCAGATCTCTTGGCTCAGATTGCCTGACAGGCAGATTCTTCTGGAGATTTTTCAAACAAGGAATGAACACATCATTATTAGGATGGATGTCAAGAGGGCTAAGCTTATTCAGTATAGTAGTAGAACAGTATACAAGTATAATTGCAATATGTAATTAGAGCATTGTTTAGTAAATAATTCTACAGAACACTACATAAATCAATGGGTGAAGGATTTGTCCTATTTCCCAAACAAAACATCTGCTCTGAATCATGTTTTGCTATGACAGTTATAATGTCAGTGGGATAGTTGTTTAGCTAGATGGTTGGATTCATCTGTCATAGTGTAAAAAGCATATTGTGCAACTAAAATGCTGGTTGGGCTTACTGGTAGTAGGCCCGAAGTGGGCTATTGCCCTAATGGCAGAAAATAGCAATCTTGCATGTGCATTGTTGTCTAGTTCAGAACGTTAGACCAAATTCCCATCAGAGATTTTTTTTTATGTCCAGTGAAGAGTGTCATTGGCAGTGTTTGTGCGTCATGTGTTGTTTTTAATTGAATTATGAATTCAGAGAGTAGTTATTAGAACTGTGGGAGAATACTTGCTTTCTTAAGCAATTTACCAACTACAAAGATATGTGCTGAAGTATGCGGAATGAGTCTACAAACTGTACAATGCAGGTGTAAAGAGGGAAAATATCCTACGTGTATTTCTCCATATTAAGGAAAACATTAATATTCAAACATCAGTTACAAAACAAACAATTCTGAAAAAGTTCATGAGTTTTATGACAATAGTAAGTACCCAACCTTGGAAAAAGTGAGAAGAAACTTTGAGGAAGAAATTAGTTTTTCTGGTTCAGGTAGGAGAATAATTCTGAATAACGTTGGTTTTAAATGTATTAAAAAAAACACACACACACAAAATGTTGAAGAACATTCTTATTGTGTAAAGTTATATTTGTGTCTTACTATTTTACTTTACATAGTGTACTACTAATCATCCATGTTTTTTCGACTACTTCGAGACGCCATCTTTTAATTATTGCCAACTGTATCAAGTACTTACCCGGGTTCTTATAAGCGAACAGGAAGAACAGAATTGGTTATTCAAGAAAGTACAACTGTATTACCATCATACTATGGTTATACTTTTATTTAATTAAATTTCTTATACAACAAAGGAAAACATAACATTAAAAAAAACCATTTCAATCTTCCCGTGAACAAAATATTCCCCCTCCCTTTCTTCTTTCTGCTACACTACTTTTTATACAGACAATAATAACAGTTATTGTACATGATTTTTTCTTTTCTTAGAATAGAAATAAATACATTCAAAACATAAAATCAATTTTATAGAACGCAAACCAGCGCTTCATGGTTTAATATATAATTAAGCAAGACCCCCACACACTCTCACATACAACATATTTTAGATTTTCCCCTTGAGCTCATATTTTATTTTAATTTTCCCCATCTGTTACTTATCTGTTTATCTGTCCAGGAGATGTCAGGCCATTTTGATATGCACTTCGACTTTTTCACGCACCCTACGTCGATTACTCGGTATTTTGTTCACTGATTCTACTTGTTTTATATTACGCCAAAACTGTCACTTCATGATTTTTTAATACTATAAATTTGAATGAATCACATTCTATGAGTTGCGGGCGCCCACGATTTCGTTCCAGAACTTTGCGACTGTACAGCGCGAGTTGTTATTGCAGACTGGGGCGAAATTTAATGTCTCAATTTCTGAAGTAGTGAGGGAATCACGTGATGCCAAACTATTGTTCTTTCGTATTTTGAATTCAGTTTTGACGGGATGATTAATTTAGATCTACATTCCAGCAAAAATTTGAAGCTGGGTTGGTCTCTGACGTCATATGGTATGACCGGTGATCTCATAGGTTACAGGTCATGCGACTAAAAATAACTGTTCCTAATGCGTCTTGAGTTGACCTTGACACGAATTCACTCACTGCTTATTACGTCGTCCTAGTTTATGAATAAAATTTGTTTATTTTCTCCAAAATTATTAGGTGGGCTTATATTTACTGTTACAATTGGAATGACAGGACATTGTTGCTGCCAGAATCAAATGTTTCAGAAAAACGAACAGCCTTCGTACATCAGAAGACACTCGTCCCATTTTCTTCCCTGATGAGACATGGGTTACTCAAAACCACTTTGTGAAGTATATTTGGCAAACGTCCAATCAAAGCGGAAGCATTGAAGTTCTGTCGGGAAAGGAACAAGATTGATCATATTGCACATTGGTTCAGCACAAACTGGTTTTATACCTGAGAACAGGGCCGTAACAAGGTACTCCTGCGCCCTTGGCAATTTTGACAAAGATGCACCCCCAGTACCAATACTGGGGGGGTCTGGAATACCCACCAGTGTAGCGGGGGGGTCCGGGGTTCCTCCCCCAGAAAATTTTTAAAATTAAAGTGCTAAAATGGTAGTTTTTTAAGCATTTTGAGCCAAGTTTTTGCCTCTTTTCAAGGTAACTTTTTGGTCGAATTTCTGTAAAATTGTATATTATCTGAATATAAAAGCATTACTATTATAAGAGAAAGACTGAACTTAAAACTATTTTTAAAAACTAACTGAAAGTGGTGGAATCTGTAGGAGGTATAAAACCTAATTTGCAGGTAATTGAACTATGTAAAAAGTAACTAAACAAAAAAAACGTATTACAGTAGGCCTTCTTTAGTTATCAGTTAGATTATATCACACTACTGTAACTGATGAGGTATTGATTATAACAAAAACTACCAGAGAAATAATTCATAACTTTAGTCGGTGCTTTAGTTCTGTAATTTATCTTGATTTTTTTTACACAGGACTTCAGGACTTGCACTTACAACATTCTGTTGTTGTAACTGCAGGTACCATTTTTTTGGCTCTGGGGGCTGTAAATAACAAATTGAAACTCTTCAGTAAACAAATATATTGCTTTTACAAATTGTTACATACAGTATACAGCAGAAAAGCCATGGAACTAAAACTTTACCTTTCTTGCTTTCAGCAAGGCAAACTCACTAATTATTTCACTAAAATCAAGTTTTGAAGCAATCTCATATTCTATGGACAGGATAGCTAAGTTTGTCAATCTGTTTTCACACATACTTGACCGTAAGTAGTTTTTGTTTATCTTCAGCTTGCTGAAAGTACGCTCGCAAGACGCCACACTGACGGGCATTGTCAAAAATATCCTCAATGCTATTTCGTTGTTTGGATAAGCATCTCTTAATCCATAGTTTGCAATAACTTTCAGAATATCCAAATGGGAAGCCTTGTAAATGTTCTTCACCAGCTCTTTTGCGTGAAACTTGAAAGCAGCTTGTAATGTGGCATTTTGGCCTACCTGGGGTAATTTAAATAAAACAAATAATATTTTTTACTATTTGGGACAAAACTTATAAACAAAAGGTAAATTCAGTGGTACCGACGAATAGCGACAGTGGTAGCACTGCATGTGACAACTATTCATGAATATTTTACAAAACGAGAAACAACCGACGGAATTGTGCCAAGGTCAACAAATGACACACAAGCTGCATAAACCAGTTATGTAACGGAATATCAGGCGATCTGACATCAGCGCCTTACATAACGCTGCTATGCAGGGTGTGTCTACGCCAGCCGCTTTGTCAGAGACAGCAAACAAAACCAGTCGGCTATGAACATCCAATAAATACGGACGCAATCTGTCTGAGCGTCCGCCGGCTCAGCATAGTTTTCGTTGCGCCCGCACCTAAAATGAAAAGTAATGCATTTTAACTCTTAATCAAAGTATAATAACAGTTTTAAAAATATGCAGGAATAGGAATACATATATCAAATGTAGACACAGTTTTCGGAGATAATCAGTTTTAAAGATTAGCAAATGTGCGTGTAAAATAATGTGACATCTGCAGGACTCTATGAACAGATAAGTAACCAGGACAAAACACCACTTTAAATGAAAATTCACACAGTCAATATTTTAATAGAAGGAAATAAAATTGTTAACCTAAAATGAGATCTCTAAAGTAACTTGGTGTGTGTGTGTGCGTGAGTATGTGAGAATATATTTAAACAAGAAGTGCTGGTTGCGTAATTATGTATATAGTAAGTAAATTCATTTGATTTGTTGTCTTTATATGGTAATTAAATTCATTTTGTTTTATTATTAGTTAATAACTAATTAAATAATGAGTTGTTCTATTAATTGAGCCTCGTGGCCAAATATATTCATGTTCAAATTATAGTATAAAAGAAATTGACGAGATGGGAGTTAGTCGAATAAAATAAAAAGTGTTCGTTAACCACATGTGTGTTGGTCATTTGCGTTCACCTGTTTCTCTCTGCTAATGAGTACACCTGACGAGACCCTGGAAGTTCACGAAAGATAACTGAGCAATATCAATTTCAACATAAATAAATTTTAATTAACTCGTAACGTTTTAATGGCGCCCTTTAACAGTGACTTTGTGAATTAAAAAATTAAATTAGTTTACAAACGGGTCGAAAATGGCAGAGGGAAATATGAACGCAGACTTAGGTAAAAGTAACATAGAAGAATCAATTTTAAATATCACGCAAGATCATATAGTAACAACCAATGATTTTGTTGATGAAAGTGTTGAAACAAATGTAGACGAAACTGTAGTAGCAGGGGGTAGTAAAGACAAGGGGGTAAATATATTTAACCAATTAGCATTGATGATGGAGATGATGTCAGGAATGAAAACTGAGATGAAATCAGAAAACTGTAATCTGAAAACGAGTTTGAATGAATTTAAGATTGAAATAAAATCAGAAATAAATATCGTAAATATGAGTTTGAATGAAATGAAAACAGAAAATAATAATTTGAAAACTGAAATAAAGTCAGCAATAAATGCTCGTAACATAGAGTTGAAAACAGAAATAAACAAACAAGACCAAAAATTAAGAGAAACAGACAATAAGTTAGAAGAACAGAATAAGACTATAAATGATGAATTCAGAAGTGCCTGTGAACAAGTTGATACAATTAAAATTAATGTAACTAGTTTAAAGAATAAACAAGCAGAACATGAGCGTGAAATAATTAAAGTCAGAAAAGACTTGAATGTAACCAGTAATCAGAAATTAACTAATGTGAGTGAGAGAGATTTAGATAGAGAGTTGTGTGCAGAGAGGGAAATAGAATTATATAAGTTAAAGAGAAATTATTATGAGTCAGAGAGAAAATGGAAAGAGAGAGTAGAGTATGTGGGGCAGAGGGTAAATTTTCCTATTAATTTTTCTGAACCAAGGTGTTCACAAGTGTTGATACAAGTGTTGTTTAAGAAGGGAAAGAGTCCCGTATTGATAGATGAATTGAGTCATTTATTGATGTTGTATAATGTTTTACCCTCTGTCTATAATAAGTGTGAGAGTGTGATGTGGTGTTATGAAGAGAGAGAGTTGTGTATTGAGAGAGAGATAGAATTGTATAAGTTAAAAAGAAATTATGATGAATTGAGGAAAATATTAGAAGGGGTGAAGATGAACCATACAAAATGCTTACCTGTCGAAAGAGAGATAGAGAATTATTTTGATAATATTTTTATAAACGATTATGACTTACCTGACGTAATAGTAGAGGAATATAAAAATGAGAAAACAACTTACCTGACCTTGACCAATAATACTGATGGAGACTGGACATTAATAACTGATGTTGACAAGTTGTATGAAATATTAATAGGAAATAACCCTATATGTTATAATGGCATGATGAATGGAGTAAAGTTACTGGATTATTATAATAATAATAATAACAAAGTGTATGTTGATAACAATGATACATGTTACAAATATATTAGATATTTATATGACGATGGAGGCTGAGCTAAAATATCAGCGAATGAACATTGTTACATATTGTAATTTATGGTAACGACCTTGCAGATTTGGACATATGAAGTGTGAAACAATTGAACAGTTATTGGCGAATAATTTGTAAATATAATGTAGTGGATTCGGTGTGTATTATGAAATGTTAATTGAATAATGTATATATGTAGTAGAGAAATGTGATAATAATAATAATATTATTAATATTTTGCAGTTTAAATAAATAATAAAAAATAATTATGAAGACAATAATTAATGATCTGTAAATTTTGATAATAATGGAAATATGTTGTGTTTTAATAATCAATTGAAGTAAATAATTTGAGGTGTTTCAATATTGTGATTAAAGGTTATATGTTTGAATTTTTATAATGAATTTAAATTGTTTGATGAGATTTCAATTTAACGACAATTAATGAATAAATAAATAAATGTTAAATGGTTTATTTTGTGGAATAACATAATTGTTAAAATAATTGTTAATAATAAATTTGGAAATTTTGAAAATCTAATTGCAGCCAAGGATAAATAATGAAATGATGATATATAAAAGAGTTAATAAAAATTTCAAATTATAATGTTTATATAAGTTTCTATATAAATTATTTAAAGGAGAATTGTTTGTTTAATGTATGCTAATAATCAAGGTAAATGTCTATTTGTTTATTATATTATGTAATGTATTATATAAGATGTGAGTTTGTGTGAGGTTATCCAGGGGGGTAACGATTTAAAAAATTTGTGGTATTTTAAATAATACATCAGGGGTGTCATACTAGATAAAAATATTGTAATGAAGCATTAGAGAAATAAAAATGGTAAGATTATGGGTAAATGCCAAGTTGATAAAGTGAATTATAATGAATAACGTAGAATCACCCAAATTAATGAAAGGGAATAATAAATGAAATGATGTTTAAAACGAAGATTGAAAAAAAAAAAAAAAAATTTTTGAGAAACGAATTAATAAAAGTAAAGTGAGTTTAAAAGGTAATTTTATGATTTTATATGCAAATTCAATGATGCTAAGTATGTAAGTTTTAAATATAAATTGTTTATTTTAAGATGATAATAACAATGTGAATTATTAATGTACTATGTTTTCTTATGTTATATTGTGTTTGTTAGTGTAAGACCATTTTATGAATTTAAATATTTTAAATGCATTTTAAATTGGGGATGAGAGAAATGTAAAATGGTAATGGGAAATGTTTATGAGTCAGTCGTCTGTTTATTTAAATTCTGATGGGAATCAGGGCAATAATTTTGAATGTTGGGATTTTAAAGTTAATAAGAGAAAGTAGACGGAATGAGATTATGGAATTTTAAAATGGGTATCATGTTGTGGTTAGTAATTTTAAATATGTTAGAAGTAAGTAAAAAACAAAACCAGTGCTTCTTAACGCAAACCAGCGCCGCTAGGGGGAAACAGATCAGTTGGGGATATGGTGTTGTATAAGGCCACTATTTGATATTTTGATTTATTGTTTCAGAGTTTGGTGATGCTGTGGCAGCGGACCTGAGCTGGCCAGCGCGTCAGAGCAGGGGCGTTAAGTATCTGTCTGACTCTACGGTGTTGGGATCTCGAGAGAGAAGTCCAGTATTGTCATTCAGGTGCGGTCACAGTCACCAGACCAAGGGTGAGTTGATTATATTTTTTGTAAATCATACAGGGGGTTGTGGCGACATATCCTGGCTGATCCCTCTAGCAAGTATGAATGTGTCAGATTTTTTATGCTTCGGCAGAAAATCTCTCATTGAGGGGGGTATTGTAATGTGGCATTTTGGCCTACCTGGGGTAATTTAAATAAAACAAATAATATTTTTTACTATTTGGGATAAAACTTATAAACAAAAGGTAAATTCAGTGGTAGCGACGAATAGCGACGGTGGTAGCACTGCATGTGACAACTATTCATGAATATTTTACAAAACGAGAAACAACAGACGGAATTGTGCCAAGGTCAACAAATGACACACAAGCTGCATAAACCAGTTATGTAACGGAATATCAGGCGATCTGACATCAGCGCCTTACATAACGCTGCTATGCAGGGTGTGTCTATGCCAGCCGCTTTGTCAGAGACAGCAAACAAAACCAGTCGGCTATGAACATCCAATAAATACGGACGCAATCTGTCTGAGCGTCCGCCGGCTCAGCATAGTTTTCGTTGCGCCCGCACCTAAAATGAAAAGTAATGCATTTTAACTCTTAATCAAAGTGTAATAACAGTTTTAAAAATATGCAGGAATAGGAATACATATATAAAATGTAGAGACAGTTTTCGGAGATAATCAGTTTTAAAGATTAGCAAATGTGTGTGTAAAATAATGTGACATCTGCAGGACTCTATGAACAGATAAGTAACCAGGACAAAACACCACTTTAAATGAAAATTCACACAGTCAATATTTTAATAGAAGGAAATAAAATTGTTAACCTAAAATGAGATCTCTAAAGTAACTTGGTGTGTGTGTGTGCGTGTGTATGTGAGAATATATTTAAACAAGAAGTGCTGGTTGCGTAATTATGTATATAGTAAGTAAATTCATTTGATTTGTTGTCTTTATATGGTAATTCAATTCATTTTGTTTTATTATTAGTTAATAACTAATTAAATAATGAGTTGTTCTATTAATTGAGCCTTGTGGCCAAATATATTCATGTTCAAATTATAGTATAAAAGAAATTGACGAGATGGGAGTTAGTCGAATAAAATAAAAAGTGTTCGTTAACCACATGTGTGTTGGTCATTTGCGTTCACCTGTTTCTCTCTGCTAATGAGTACACCTGACGAGACCCTAGAAGTTCACGAAAGATAACTGAGCAATATCAATTTCAACATAAATAAATTTTAATTAACTCATAACGTTTTAAGCTACTTCGTTAACTAGCTCAACTCTATCAATGTCTCTGCTATATATCGCACCAAGATCAGCTGCACACTTTTCAAGAAAAGAAACAGAGCATTCACTTAAGGACTTTCCTGACAAAAAACTGAAGTCTGATGAAAGTGTGTGGTAAATGTGTGCCCTTTTTTCCATTTCACTTACAATTCTATCTAATACAGTGTAACATTCTATCTCAAATGATTTATCAGAACTCAACAAGTGTGCTTCGTCTTCAGCCGTCTCCCCAGCCATCCTCTTGACTTTTCTCAGCCTCTTAACAGCAAAACTGCTTTGGATGGCCATGGAATCACAAATAGCTTTGGCTTTTTCTGTGTATTTTTTAATTCCTTCTTTACGTAGGTCTTTCTTCAACTTTTTTTGCCAAACCTGAAAGCAAACTTGATGCTACGTCAAGAGTTGTGCCCTTTCCTTGCAGTGACTTGTTGGTGCAGTCCAAACTTATCAAAACATCAGACCACATCTCTAAAAGGCACACAAATTCGTAATCAATTTGTCTAAGAAGTTTCATAGCACCAGACAGTGTGTCAGTGTTCCAGTCGCAGTCGTTGTCTCAATCAGCCATGTTTTGTAAAACTTTGTGTACAGATGATAAGTTCTTCTTAAAAGCTGTCACTGCTTGACGCCTGGAAGACCATCTTGTATCACAATGTCTCGTAAGGGTAGTTTTGAGACAACCAATCAAAGCCTCCCACCTTAAGGTAGAGCTACTAAAGAAGTTGAAAAACTCCAACAATTTTCCAAAAAAACTTGTCATCATAATTGACACTTCCGCGGCGTGCACGCCAACGAGGTTAAGACTGTGCTGCACAAGGCACAAATTTAGCAAGGTCGTTTAGTTGGGATATGTGCGCTTGAACGCCTTCATATTTTCCTGCCATGTTTGAGCCGTTGTCAAAGCCTTGACCACGACAGTTCTGAATATCCAAGCCGTCATTGTTTAGCTTTTGCAATATTTCTTGTGATAACCCTCTTCTTTTTTTCTGGTGACTTATGATGAAGTCCACAAAACTTTCTTCAACTGAGCATTTCCCATCCTTAATGTTAACATACCTTATTATTTCACTCATTTGTTCTAAATGTGCTGTGTCCGGGGTGCAGTCAAACATAATAGAGAAATACTTGGCACTTTTTACATTCTTCAGTATTTCAGATCAAACCTTATTTCCCAAGATGTCTATGACCTCATTTTGAATTAGAGGTGAAAAATAGCTTGTGACATGTTTTTCACTTTTAACATTTTCTATGTGCTTAGATAGTTGAGGATTGTAGTGACTAATAAGTTCTAATGTACTCAGAAATACACCACAGTTGCTGTCACTGATCGAATCGGAACCTCCTCTTAAAGGTAAGTTATTCCTGGCACAATGGAGAATTACATCCACAATACATTTGAGAACATTGCACCACTTTTCTGCTTCAGCTTGTAACAATGTTTGATGTTCTGCATCAACAGATCTACTTGTTTTGAGTCCAATTTCTAATTCTTTCCAATCGACATAAGAATGTCGGTGAGGTATTGACCTTTCGTGATTGACAATAAATGGGTTCAAGTGTCTCCAATCATTGAATCCCTCATCAGTATTAGAGAAAGCAGATTTGTCCTTTTTGTCGTCTTTTGAAAAGAGAAGGCAAGGGAAACAAAACAGTGCGTCCTTAGACTGGCTGTACAACAACCATTGCCTTTTTACTTTTTCCCCGTTTGGTAGAATTTTATAAACCCATTTCTGAGAAAAGTGTCTTCCATCATCTGCACAGGGGAATTTGTAGCTATCTAAGTCAATTGTTTGTGGGCCTCGTTCAACAAGTTTACAACGAACTGTGTCTGATCGAAAATTTGCTGGCCATTTTTTGGGATCCTCGTAGATAATTTCTATTCCCACATCAGTAGTATTTAATGCATCATTTTCATTATAATTAGATGTGCAAGATGTGTTGGGTTTTTCAAGATCAGTAGACTGCCTGCCCATTGTGGAATGACTTAGCTCAGGATCACTTCCTTCTTCAAAATCAATGACATTTGTGACGAACTCCATTGGAGTGATCTGGCTGTGGTTGTCTTCTGAAACAGTCTCAGTCTTGCTATCTTCTTTTTCATTTTCTCCTTCCTTTCTTCTTGGTCGTCTTCTTTTTCTTCTTCTTCTTGAAGTGCATTACTATTACTGGCACTATCACTTTCACCTACTTCTTTCTCTTCATTTCGCAGCCAATTTCCATGCTAATTTTTCGTTGTCTTCTTCTTTTCATTTTTTGATTTTTTTAAATTCACTTCCAGAAGGTTTTATTGGCCCAATTTCTGAAACAAACCATTCCCATTTAATTTACATTGTATTACAGTTGTAAATGGCTGCCATTTAAAAACTACTCGACCGATCTCAAACATTAACGAACTCCGCCAAGATATTGTGCCCACTGCCCAAGGACCTGTGTGCCAAGTTTGGTCATAATCGGTAAATTTGTTTGGGCGCTGCCACTGTCATTGTCATTGTTACAGACACACAGAAGGCCAAAAAGTTTTTTTGAATCCTGAGTAATAGGATTACACGGAAAACCTGAAGCACTATAAATACAAGTGAGTCTCTCGCGGTAAGAAAAAAGAAACGATGTCTGCGACGTTTTAACGCTATCACCAAATTTTTCGGTGAATGCAACTGTCGGCACTGAACATAAACATGAAATATTACGAAATTCATGTTTATGTTTAGTGCCAACAGTTGCGTTCACCGAAAAATTCGGTGATAGCGTTAAAACGTCGCAGACATCGTTTCTTTTTTCTTACCGCGAGAGGCTCACTTGTATTTACAGTGCTTCGGGTTTTCCGTGTACGCGATCGCTTATCCAATTATAAAAATAAAATTGATACCATATTCATGAAACTTGTGATTGAAATATTTACGTAAACTAATTTTGAAATCGGGACTATTTTAGTCAGCAGACTTGCGCAACAAAATCAGCTGACACTTGCTGAAAATTGGACATTTTCAACCACGACCACTTCCGCTAAAAATGAACCAATAGGAATATAAGTTATACCAATGGAACGGGCCCGTTCTTCTTCTTTCTTCCAGTATTTTTTTTATTTTCTGTAGGTCTAGAAAATGAAACGGCGAACACAGTGATATTAGTTAGGCCTATTTGGCTTTGTCAGTCTGGCATAAAGACAAAACGAATGTTGGGAAATTATTTCTGACAGCTGGAGTCAAGTTTCGCACGGTAACCTCCATTGATTGTTTGATTCACTGACTTTTCGTGATGTTGAAGAGTAAATAGTATAATTAATGTATTGTTTTGCAATAATACCGTGTTATAATAATAATAATATGTAGTGTTTTCAAAAATTGTACAAAAAGGGAAAAAATAGGCCGCCACGCCACCACGGGGAATAACATGCGCCAATTCTAGAGTTAATGTAGACTAAGCTATGGTACATTTTATTGAAATCATTCTTACCCGTACAACAGAAGCAACGCCAACATCAACAAGTAACAACACAAACACTATAAGTGTCGTCTAATCGCTGAGTGTGAAAATCACTTAGTTCACAAATTACAATAGAAAATAATACCAGCGACTGTAATTACACTGAGTCTCAACAAAACCAACATAACAAACTAGAATAGAGCAATAGACTGACGTGGCCGTGGCAGGGCGCGGGGGGAGGGGTATGAGTATGAGTACTATTCAAGTTATGACAAGCTTGCTAAAACCAACGAATATAGACGTTACTAGAAGCACACTTCTGGGTTATTAAAAGCATAGTTGAAACAATGCTACTGTAACGTGACAAATACAGGGGATTTTATTTTATTAAATTTTTTGGGGTTTCATAGAAAATATTTGTAAATTTTATTTCCAACTGTGACCAGGCCACATGTCGTATTGTAATAACAGTGTTCTAACAGAGGATCAATACGTCTCCACAGTTGTGCAATCGCTAACAAAGAATGCACCCAGCATCATTTTCCAAGAACTTTGCAAGTGTGTGGCAGTACGTCCGAGCGCGTCACACGAGCATGCGCGCGGACCCACGCCGACTTAGGAAACACAAAAAATGGCTAAGA
Organism: Magicicada septendecula; assembly: GCA_034769895.1. Lineage (NCBI taxonomy): Eukaryota > Metazoa > Arthropoda > Insecta > Hemiptera > Cicadidae > Magicicada > Magicicada septendecula. The sequence continues at coordinate 228,307,134 of CM068373.1, forward strand.
GCAGAATTTCTGTTCACTTCGTTTACCATGCTGGCGGATGTGAGCCTAAGTCGTGACGTCAGCCAGTGCTGCACAAATATCTTATACGAACAGCACACAAACACTTACATGGTTTAAATAGGACGGAGCTGCGACGAAGAACCATGAGGCCTTGGTTTCCACCAAGAAAGACGAAATCGAGTTAGCGGTGAACGCTATGCCGCTCTTGGCAGTCTGATTGTAGACCGTACCTGGCCAGGTATTGCCCCAAAGGGGCTCGTCAAAATTTTATAAGTTCAAATATTAAAAAGTGAGTTTAAATTAACAATAATGTGCTCGTGGTGATAATGTGCACGTGAGGACCACAAAAATCTATTTTGTTCGACTTCTAGGCAGTGAATTATGGAATAAATCGAGGTGCGCGGACACCTCGTGCCGGCAAGGGTATATGTTTAAAATTCAATAATAATGGGGAGGGGTATGTAAAGGGGTATTCAAAATTAATAAGAATGTGAGAGAGAGAAAGAGCAGACTGGGCTATCTTCCTAGTTATAAGTCCTATAATTTAATTATGTCCATATAAAACGTAATATCAGAATGTATGAAAATTTTCAGTTAATTTGATAAAATTTTATTGGCAAATTCATAGTACAATCTTGAAATAATTGATTATTAAAAAAGTGTTAATTCTCTTTAAAAAATGAGTAGAGGACATTATTACAAAAACCTGTAAACCATGTTTGCATCTTACGTTCGTGTGACCGGATTTTGGACCCAGATAGCATTTTTCAGGTAGGTGGAATTGAATTATATATTTATATCTTTTAATAGTGTAATTAACATCACAAATGGCGCCCGAACAGGGACCGTTTTTATGAATCAAAATTTGATGTAAAAAACCGCACCTACAAATAAGATGCAAACGTGCTTTTAAGGTTAAAGTAGTGAAGGAGGAATAAATAGTTTACACATTATATATGCAAGATTGAGATTGTAATAAAGTAAAGTAATTAATTAATTAAGATTGAAGTAAAGTAATAAGTTTTCGAAAATAATAAACAATGGAGAATAATAAGAGTATCAATAATGAAGTCAGCTTCTCTGACAGTCAAACCGAGAGTCAAATAAATACCGACTCAGGTATTCAAGCAGAGTCGCTATCAATAGATGAGCATAATGTAGAAGAATCTGTAATTAGTACGCCGGGAGCGATTTCCACTCCCGTAACAATTAAAACAAAATAAAAAGAGATGTCCATGAATGACTTATTTAACCTTCTAAGTAAACGTTTTGACAGTAACGAGATAACGTTGAATGAAATGAAAAGTGATTTTAACGGTAAATTAGACGAACAGAAAAAGAAATGCAAGAATTTAAAAGTAGTGTAAATGAGAAATTAGATATACAGAATGACAAATTTGATGAATTAAAAAATAATATTCGAGAAATTAATAGACGTGAAAATATCAATGAAGAATTTACCAACAAAATTAACCAATTAGATACCAAGCTAGATAATTCAATTAAGAAGATAGATGTTAAATTTAATGAAATAGATAGTCAGATAGATAAAGTTGAGAAACAAATAAATGAGAATAATGAGATGTTAATAAATTCAATGAATGAGTATAACAATGAAATAGAATATAAAATAAATAAGTGTAATACCGAAAGTGAATACAAGCTTAATAGCGTAGTAATGACAATTGAAAAAATGAGTCAGAATATCGATGAACACCAAAATAAGGTAGACTTTAAGGTAAATGAAATTGAAAATACTTGTAAGACAGAAATACAAGCATTGAATGAATCTATTAATGCAATATTAAAAAATAGCATACAGTCTGAGTGTAGTAACGACAAAAAATTATGTTCACTGGAACAGAACATTAGTAGTGTGAAAGATGAGTTAAGTTTAGTAATAAACCAAAAATTAAGCAATGTTACTGAACGTATATTAATTACACGAGACGCAAATAATGAAATTGAACTCGAAACCTTTAGTAGCGAGAATCGTAGAGTGCATCCGATGCAATTTTTGAACCGAACACGGGAGTTTAATCGATTTAATAGTAGTAGTTGGGAGGTCAAACTGCTGAAAATTTTGAAGTGTTTTAAGGGTAATGCCGAGATATGGGCGGAAGTACACAATGCCGAATGGGGTAGTTACAAGGAATTTGAGGTAGCTTTTCGGAACAAATATTGGTCAGAAGAGGACCAAGAAATCTTAAGGAGCAAAATAATGGGCACGGGGAATTTTGGTAGAATTAATAACCACCTAACTATGTACGTGATGACTATATATAACGAGGCCAAGTATCTAGAACCGCCGTTGCCGTTCCGGTCATTCGTGAGACATATTAGCAAACACCTGCCTAGAGAAGTGCAAATTACTTTAATGACCAGAGAAATTACGAATATAAACGAGCTAGAGAACATGTTAGGTGTGCTACAGAATATAGGGGAACGTGACATAGGGCGGCGTCCAAACCCACCAGTAGTACCAAACCATGATAATAATTACCATCAGAATAGGGGTATACAGAATTTTCATAGAGGAGCGCGGGGAGGAAGTTTTGATAATAGGGGCGAGAGTTGGAGGTGTAGAGAATGTAACGTAGATAATTATGCTAACAGAACCAATTGTTTTAGATGTCATCAAAACAGGGAGTGTGCAAGGAATGAGAGAGTGCATCCACAGCCAAATCAGCAGTCAAGAGGAGCAGAATTTCATAGAGGAGCGCTGAGAGGAGGAATCCATTACAACCGAGGGAGAGGAGGAAACCATCCAGCCGTAGCATGTCCATCCACAGTAAACTAGGGAGGACAATGGAGAAGCAGGCCCAACCATTGTCAACAGAGAACCGGGTCCAAGTAACCGAGGAGGAATACGGGAGCAATATTATCAAAGTAGACATGGCAAAGGAGCTATTGGAAGAAGAGGCCAACAAGGTGATGGAACACAAAACAGGATTGACGGAGGTGACAGTCAACATCGAAGGTAAGAATTATAAAACCTTAATTGATACAGGTAGCGAGATCTCAGTGATTTCTGAAAATGTCATGGGAGAACTAAAAGAGATAAATAAAAATATACCATCATTACCAGCTGCGGGAGTTACAGTAGTGGGGGTAACTGGGGTGAGAAGTAAGAGAATAACCAGACAAGTACAGTTAAATATTTTAATAAATGAAGTTGAGTTTGAAAACACTTTCCTAGTAGTTAAAGGGTTGAGTCTAGATGTAATATTGGGAAATGATTTTTTGGAAAGAAATGGAGCCGTAATAGATTTTAATAAACAAATAGTAAAATTTTAAAACGGGAATAAACCAGTCAGAGTAGAGTTTAAGAAAGTAGTAAATGAAGTTAAAGTCACGGGAATAAAAATGTTACATAAGCAGATAGGCGGTGGAGAAATAGAGACTAAAATAAATTTGTGTCGAGAGAGTGATAGCATAGAAAATGAGGAGGGAGAGATGCATGTGAGTAATGAGAGTGTGTGGGTAGATAGAGCCAACAAATTTTTTAATGAAGGTGTAGTTGTAGGAAATACTCAGCGAGAGGAGTTGTGGGCCGTTGTGGAGCGTTTCAGAGAGGTGTTTGATGAATCACCAGGGAAAGCGAAGGACTACATCTGTGAGCTGAAGGTTCGGGAACACGCACCGTACATGCAGCGGAGTTACCCGGTGCCATTTTCGAAGAGAAGAGCTGTACAGGAGGAATTAGACCGGATGATGCAGGGAGACATAATTGAACGCTCAATATCGCCTTACTCAAACCCTTTAGTCGTGGTGATTAAGAAGGATGGCAAGGTAAGGCTATGTTTAGATGCTAGAAAGATTAACCAAATTATTATACCTGACCGGGAATCGCCGGAACCAATTAATGAGATTTTACAGAAATTCAGCGGAGTCAAATATATGACATCATTAGACTTGACCGCAGGATATTGGCAGGTGCCATTAGCAGTGGAGAGTAGAAGATATACAGCTTTTCTTTTTAACGGTAAGAATTACCAATTCAAATGCTTACCTTTTGGATTAAACACCAGTGTTGCTAGCTTTATTAAATGCTTGGATAATATATTACAACCTAAAGATCTAGATTTTTTAACAGTATATGTAGATGACATCTTGATAGCATCCTGAACATTTAGAGCATATAGAGTATGTGTTAGATAAGCTACAAAAAGGGGGTCTAACAGTTAATTGGGACAAATCTAAGTTTTTGCAAACAGAAATACATTTCTTAGGCTTTATTATTACACAGGAGGGGATATTAGCTAACCCTGACAAAGTAGAAGCTATAATGCGATTCCCCGAACCAAAGAACATTAAACAATTGCAAAGTTTTTTAGGTTTATGCAATTTCTACAGAAAGTTCCAGGAGAACTACGCACACACAACATCAAAACTAAGTGCTGTACTTCAGAAGAACAAGCAGTGGAAGTGGGGAGATACGGAACGAAATGCATTCAATTAAATTAAGAGAAAATTTAGCCACATGATTATGATGAATCATCCCGACTTTAATAAAACTTTTTATTTACAGACCGACGCCAGCAATGTAGTGCTAGGGGCGGAGCTCTACCAGGAGGGCTGCGATAAGGAGCATCTGACTATCGCCTTTGCCAGTAGGTCGCTGCTGTCTGCTGAGAAAAATTACACTACTACTGAAAAAGAACTTTGTGTTCGCCGTGGGGAAATTCTGGACATACATCCTGGGTAACGAAACAATAATCCGGACGGACCACAAGGCATTATCATTTCTCAATTCATGTAAATTGACACACAGTCGTCTGACCAGGTGGGTATTAACTTTACAAGAATATAACTTTTCCTGGGAGTACATAAAGGGGTCAGATAATAAAGTACCAGACACACTTTCCAGAGTAGATTCTATAGAAAATAAAACTGGTAGGGACCTTAAGGAGATAGAAATTTTTAGATTAACTAGACAAGATAGAATTTTTGGTGAAGAGTTAAGTGATATTAAGAATATGCAAAGAGCTGATAGTAAACTGGGTAAAATAATGGTTAGTTTAGAAACGGAGATAGAGGGATCTGAATATAGTGCACGTTTTCAAGTATATCAAGGTATTTTGTTTAAAAAAGTAGAGAGTGGGGAGCGTGATTGGAGGTTAGTTATACCCGAGGGATTAATAGATAAAATTGTTTGGGATTGTCATATAAGGTATGGTCATTTTGGGGCGAGAAAGTGTGCTAATGTTTTGAAAGAGTCATGTATATTTAAGAATATGGAGAGGAGAGTTAGAAGAGTGTTGAGAGTGTGTGATTTATGTCAGAAATCGAAAGTAGTGAACTATAAAGTTGAAGGGGAGATGAATTACGTAAAAGTTGAGAGACCATTTGATTTAGTTGCAGTTGATTTGTATGGGCCATTACCCAGAGGTAGAGGGGGTGTATTGTATGTATTTGTAGTTTTAGACACTTTTTCAAAATTTGTGAAGTTGTATAGCATTAAGAGAGCGACGAGCAAAGTGCTCAGTGAAAAAATAGTACGAGATTACATGATTAAGGTAGGAAAACCGAAAATCATATTATCTGACCATGGACCACAGTTTATAAGCGGCAAGTGGCGACAGACGCTTGGATGGGAAGGCATCATACCCAAGCATACGGCAGTATATCATCCTCAGTCGAACCAAGCAGAACGGGCGATGAGAGAGATTGGTAGGATATTTCGGGCGTATTGTCACGCCAAACACACAGAATGGCCATCCTACGTGAAGAAAGTAGAGGAGTGGCTGAATTGTACCACCCATGAATCCACAGGATTTACGCCGCATGAGTTGATCAGGGGAACAAGGCCACCCAGGATTTTGGAACAACTCTTTGAATACCCACCAGAAAATCAAATTATGGACGTAAACATAAAAATTAGATTGGCAAATGAGAATTTACTTACAAAAGGAGAGCGAAGGAAGCAGAAACATGATGCTAAGGGTAAGTGGACCAAATACGAGGTAGGTCAATTAGTGTTAGTAAAGAGGCACGATTTGTCCAGTGCCCAAGATAGAGAAATAAAGAAATTTTCTTGTTATATGAAGGGCCCTATGAAATTATAGAAATAAAGATGCAGAATGCATATGTGTTAAGGAATCCAACGACGCAGGAAATAGTAGGTACTCAAAATGCGACGAACTTAAAATTATATCGGTCACTTTAATAATTTAATGTTTACAAATAGTCTTTAAAATGTTGTTTTATGATTGCAGAAGGGACTCTCCCCCATTTTCGGGCGGTCACAATCTTACCAGTCCTGTCCGTGGTTTTCGGAAATCGGAGGCGGGCCATGGTTGGAGGATCTTCCTTTGGGCGGTGAACACAACGATGGTCCGGCTCCACCAGAATTGGTTGAGATTTGAAAACTTACTTCACATTTGAACGGGGAGGGGACCCCAAAGGTACGTGACGCACATTATATTATTAACACACTCGTGGTGCAGCGGTCTGGTGTACCTGTCACGTGCCTGCACTGCCTTAGAGTGTATGTATATAATGGAGGCTGCACCTAAATAAAAGGCAGTGCGTACAAATAGAAAAGTTTCAGGGTCAATGGCAAAACTAAATTTAGCCATTGGCAATAGTTTCTGTGAAGTCTGAAAAAGCGAATTTTGTTAGGAGGGAGATTTGGCGATGGAATAGACGGCGAGTCTGGAGAAATGAGAGAAATAAGGGAGTAGAGTTGAGTTTAAAAGGGGGAAGTAAATTCACAAAGTGGATCTATTTTGTCACCTAGTCTCCCTCATAGCAGAACCCCGGCTTTTCAGGACGATTACTGCCTTACTACCACTTATCATAGGAATGTTAGTCAGCCTCCAATGTAAATAAAAAATCAAAATATTTTGGATGTTTATAACTTTAAATATATATAAATTTTAGAATTAAGTGACCAAATGATTGTAAAGTTTTTAGCATCAGTGAGAATGGGAACGTTTTGAAGAGTGTGAAATAAAATAAAAAACTGTAACAGTACAGATTTACATGTACCAGAATAATGGTATTAGGGAATATTTTCATTGTAAATTTTATTATGATCATACATATTATCCAGGGCAAAGTTAGTTTGCACAAGTCCCAGTAGATACGTAGATTCACCAGAGGGGAGACGAGCCAAGGTCATCGGAGTACGAGTGGAATTAAACACATGTAATGGCGGTTTAGGCGCAACAAATTGACAATACGAACTTTTCATTGGTCCACTGAAACAGATTGTCACAAACAAACAATGACGACATAAAACAATTACGTGTTAAACCGGGCGTTGGCTAAAAGAACAATACAGAATGACATCAGACCCCACTGCTTTGCATAATAATTGTGTCTGCTTCCGCCCAGTTCATCAAAACCAGTCAACCGAGCACATACGCTCGCCACAGTGCAGTGGGCAATTTCTTGCCAAAAAATGTAATATTTACTTAATACAATGAAATAGTTATCATAAAAAATTAACAGTAACTCAAGTAGAATCAGTGAGTAAAACAAAATGAATTTCAAATAGAGTCAGTGGACAAAACAACACAAATTCGGCCGAACATCTGCCGACCGCCACTGAGGAGTCTACGCCGCATCACAAATCAGGAAAGCCCTTACTAATTATTTTCTAAATTCAAAATTAATTAATGAGCTCAAATCAGATATTTAACAACATGTGTAAAATTACCGTAAGAGAGAGAGAGAGAAAGTGAGAGTGTGTGTTATGTTGGCCAACTTGAATATAGCCTGAGGCGTTGGTTGAAGGAAGTTAATTATTATTATTATTAAAACATAAAGAGAACTAGAGTTTTCAATTGATCACATTAACAGTGCTAAAAGAATTAATTGCAATCAAATAAGAAAGTACATGTACGTAACTTTGAACAGAGGTCAAGTGCGGAATGACACCGCCGCCATTTTGAATTTCTAATAATAATTATTGGCTATTATGGTAACAACTTACAACACAATTATCTAAATAAAATCAAAGTCATTAGCCTCATGTTGTGTATCTTATTATTTCAATACCCATCAACCTCTGCCACTTTCTGCTTAACGCAACTCTGGACCAAAAGCCTAATGCAAGTAAATGAGCTGAGCACATGTTATTCCGGAAATAAAATTTATTATGCAAATTACATAAATTTTGACTATGATACAGTTATTATTAATAATTAATTATGTATTCAAAACGAAACGTAACAGATTGCGCCCAGAACAGGGACATTAATCGAAACATAACAAAACTTGTTGTCAATACAAGATGTGGGGATAATTTTGGGAGGTAGATTGGTGCGCATAGAAGTGATATAACAGTGGAGTGCAGAAACTGCAAATTGTAGAAGGTTTTAAATGTTATTATTTAGTTATTAAGGTGCTATTGCTGGGGTGCCTGTGCCCCAGTAGATAGTGTAATGGGTTGGGGTAACAGTGAGTGTTACCTCCATCGGAGGCGGAAATGGCGAAAATGTACGGCACACCTTTTTGTACAATTACTTAATTGTACCATGATAGACTTCCGTGCCGTACAGAATAATGACAAGTAGAACAGGCATTAAAGTAAAGTTTGATTTCCCCGACTTTTCGGGCGATTACTGCCTTACCAGCACTAATCGTGGTTTTGGCTAGCGGTCAGCTATGGCCATAATCAAGTCCCTTGACCATAGCTGGCTTGAAATTGGTTTATAATAGAAATTAATGGAGGGGTGAAACTAGGGGAGATCCCCGGAACTATGGAACAGCGGCTGCCACTCTGTCCGAGGAGGGACAGCATAGCCAGGTGGTAGACCCGTTTTTAAGGGCTCATAATTATAAAGCGAGGGTATGTCGATACCTAAAATTTTTAAAATGTAAAGCCGAAGCAAGGACAAGGAGATGTTCAATTCCTCCAACTATGCAGTCCTTGTGGAGGCCAATGGGCGCTACAGTCCAACATAAAATACAATAGTGTGTGTGGATTGGGAGGTTGCTCCGGCGAGCAACGAATTTAAATTTCATAACATAAAAAAAAAAAAATTATAACTCAATTTTGCTCTAATTAAAATGCTTGTATTACGCTTTGGTAAATAGGGGTTCATTCATTCAGTATAATGTGTTCATTCTATATTTTAGAAATGTATTCTTTTATTGCGTTAGAGGTAAGAATTAATAAAAATATGTGTTTTATATAATTTGTGTAATTTTGAAATGAGTATAATAAAGTAAATAACTAGACCGACCGGCAGGCGGTTTACACAATAGTACCAGAGTCAGAAAGAGGGGAAACAATAATGGTAGCTGTAAGGATTGATAACCATATGTATTCCATAGAATGTGTATAATTTTGAAATGTGTTTTCACTTTGCTAGGAATGTCAGCTGATCAGTAGTAAAATGTCACTGTTGAATCTTCTCTTATCTTGTCTTCTTCTTCTTATATATAAAAATGAATGTTTCTTTGTCCCGTATGCGTTCCTATACCATTCATCCGATTGCGATGGAGCTTCGGTGAGTTGTTGTGCGCACGCCCGCGAAGGTTTCTTAATTTTTTCGGTGGGGTCCTTTGGGGGTTCTTTGGGGTCTTCCACATCTCCTCCTAAACCACTGGACCGATTTCAACCAAACTTGGCACAAATATTTTACGCAACGGGAGAACCAACATAGGATATGTGTTTTTTTGATATGATCCTTCGGGGGTCCTTTGGGGTCTTCCACATCTCCTCCTAAACCACCAGACTGATTTCAACCAAACTTGGCACAAATATTTTACGCAAAGGGAGAACCAACATAGGACAAGTGTTTTTTCGATACGATCCTTTGGGGGGTCCTTTGGGGTCTTCCACATCTCCTCCTAAACCATCGGACCGATTTCAACCAAACTTGGCACAAATATTTCACGCAACGGGAGAACCAACATAGGACAGGTGTTTTTTTCGATAAGATCCTCTGGGGGGTCCTTTGGGGTCTTAAAAAACTATTAGATCTGGTTACTATGGCAACTCAATAGAATAGATTCTGTTCTAAATATATTATCGCATTAAATTGAAGACCACGCGAACGAAGTCGTGGGCAACAGCTATTTATTTTTAAGAAACCTACTTTAATTGAACTTTATTAATTAAACTAACTTTTTATTACGTACAACGTGAAACTCCGTAGCGAAGCACGGGTATTCTGCTAGTTGTTTATAAATGTTCAAGGTAGTTAATGTCAAATATAATGATTAATGTGTTAAAGATGCTACTTCAAATGATGAGGAAAGTAATTTGATAAAGTTAAGATTTTAAATGATTTGTAAAAGATAAAAGGTAGATTTTGGGTGATGAATATTTTGTTGAAACATGTAGATCAGTCCAAGTTAAAGTTAAAGTGGTAGTAGAGAGAATTATATTGTTTTGAATTAATGTAATGTTGTTGTGAGGTAATGTAATAGAATTTGAGAAGTATTGGTGTTGACACAGTAGATATGGGGAATATATGTAGAGTATTGATTGATATATTGATGTTTATAAATGATGATGTTATTTTGTAGTTGAAGTGAGGTAATAAGAATGAGATTTGGGGATGGTAATTTTGTAAGAGGGGATAGTGTAATGGAGGAGTCCGCAACAAAAGGGTTGGGACGGGGAGGGACCATTTGGCGCCGGAAAGGGTTACCTTAGGTAGAATCCAGGAACCAACATAAGGGAATGAGCTTTTGGGGGGGGGGGGAACACTTATCCTAAGTACAAAGGGTTAGAGAATATTTTTTTTTATATATCGAGAGAATGTGGCGAATTGAGTTTAATAGTAAGTTGGGTTTAGAGATTGTTTGATAGATGTTTTGATAGAGATGGGTGTCCTGTTAGTTAAAGTTGTTAGTGGTGTTAGAGTCAGAGTGAGAAAGATTATATATGTGTGTACCTGCCAAGTGGCAGATCAAGTTGATATCAATAATTAAATCACCCAAATTAATGGAGAATGAGATTGTTAAATAAAGAAAGTTATAGTTAAAAATAGAAAATTTTGATTGAAACCGGTGACAAATTTTGATAGAGTTTGACAATGTAAAGTTATCAAGTGTTTATTTTGAGTAATTTAAATATCAATTTGATTGTTAATTATAATAATATTTTGTTCTTTTAAATGTTTTATTTTATTGTGTTTTGTGTTTAAAGATAGAATTTTACAGATGTTCAATGTATTTTCAGATGTAACTTGTGTATAATGTATGTAGGTCAAGGTTTTTGACTTGACCCAGTTTTGATCAGCTGATAGGTGATGTCCTATACTAGACATGTTTAGCAAGGAAGTAAAGCCAATTTTGCTTTTAATTAATTGGAATAATTTTAAATAATTTCAAGATTGAAAAAGGAATATATTTTAATAAATTTAAATTTTTTTGAATTTAAAATTTGAAAAAAAAAATATTTCTTGATTTTGCGCCTGCCATCTAATTGATATTTTTGAACTTTGATGATGTTATTGTTTGTGTACTAATCGTGTTTATTTTATTGAATTGTATTGTTCGAATATAGGTGTAATCACATGTTAGGTTAAGGATGTTCCTATTTTAAGAAATGTTCAATTTGTTTATTTTCTAATAAAAAAAAAAAACTAATGAAGAGAATTAGTCAATGTAGGTAAAGGATTTGTGTTCTGATTTAAAGAAAATAGCTATTGATTTTGACTAAAACAAAATTTTAAAACTAAAGCTGTTTCAATGTTTATATGATGTAGTGTAAGTGTGTGTGTGAGCCCAGTAACTGCTAAAGGCAGCCCAGTTTGCATATAAGGGGGAACATATCGGTTGAGGATCTGGCATGATCTAAGCCAGGGATTTGGATTTTTTGGGGAAACATGTTAGAAGGTGAGGTGCGCTGTGGTGCGTATCTGTTCAATTTTACGGTGTTGGGATCATACAGAGAAGTCCAGTGTATCGTTCAGATGCGTTCATAGTCGCCGAGCCAGGGGGGTCGTTTACCCATAAAGTATAAGAGCAAAAGGGGGTTGTTGGCACCAGTTCCTCACCGGTCCTCTTAGGGGTTTTAGCAATGAGATTTCTTCTGTTTCGGCAGAAGATCTCTCATTGGGGGGTATTGTAACGTGACTAATACAGGGGATTTTATTTTATTAAATTTTTTGGGGTTTCATAGAAAATATTTGTAAATTTTATTTCCAACTGTGACCAGGCCACATGTCGTATTGTAATAACAGTGTTCTAACAGAGGAGCAATACGTCTCCACAGTTGTGCAATCGCTAACAAAGAATGCACCCAGCATCATTTTCCAAGAACTTTGCAAGTGTGTGGCAGTACGTTCGAGCGCGTCACACGAGCATGCGCGCGGACCCACGCCGACTTAGGAAACACAAAAAAGGCTAAGAGCAGAATTTCTGTTCACTTCATTTACCATGCTGGCGGATGTGAGCCTAAGTCGTGACGTCAGCCAGTGCTGCACAAATATCTTATACGAACAGCACACGAACACTTACATGGTTTAAATAGGACGGAGCTGCGACGAAGAACCATGAGGCCTTGGTTTCCACCAAGAAAGACGAAATCGAGTTAGCGGTGAACGCTATGCCGCTCTTGGCAGTCTGATTGTAGACCGTACCTGGCCAGGTATTGCCCCAAAGGGGCTCGTCAAAATTTTATAAGTTCAAATATTAAAAAGTGAGTTTAAATTAACAATAATGTGCTCGTGGTGGTAATGTGCACGTGAGGACCACAAAAATCTATTTTGTTTGACTTCTAGGCAGTGAATTATGGAATAAATCGAGGTGCGCGGACACCTCGTGCCAGCAAGGGTATATGTTTAAAATTCAATAATAATGGGGAGTGGTATGTAAAGGGGTATTCAAAATTAATAAGAATGTGAGAGAGAGAGAGAGAGCAGACTGGGCTATCTTCCTAGTTATAAGTCCTATAATTTAATTATGTCCATATGAAACGTAATATCAGAATGTATGAAAATTTTCAGTTAATTTGATAAAATTTTATTGGCAAATTCATAGTACAATCTTGGAATAATTGATTATTAAAAAAGTGTTAATTCTCTTTAAAAAATGAGTAGAGGACATTATTACAAAAACCTGTAAACCATGTTTGCATCTTACGTTCGTGTGACCGGATTTTGGACCCAGATAGCATTTTTCAGGTAGGTGGAATTGAATTATATATTTATATCTTTTAATAGTGTAATTAACATCACACTACTACTTTCTGTATAAAAGAGTGGTAGATGAAAAAAATGTTTGTAATAATAAGACGCATGTTCTTGTATATTTTAAAATTCTTTTGCGCACTGCATAATAAAGAATGCATCAAAAGTGCATTTTTTGAGTAGGCTGCATTTATTTGATTCATTCCTTCGTACCCAGTGTGTCAAACAAGTATGAAAAAATTTTGGAGGTTGTGTCTAGTCTAACCCCTACAAACATTTTTTCATCTACCACTTTTTATCTGATAAGTTGTAGCTTTTTTCAATTATATATTAACGAAAATGTTTGAAATTTACTAAATTTCGCGGTATAATACAAAAAATTACTTGGAAACGCCAGCGCCATCTAGTTGCCGGAGTGATGAACTACGGTTTATCACCCCAGAAAGCTGACCCCACTCGCTCCATAGTTCACTGACCCCACCCCGCTCACCCCACTCGTGTTCTTCTAGTTACGTCTATATTCGTTGCTAGAACCAAGAAGGCGCAGGTGCAGTGCAGTGACCCAGTGACTGACTCATCATGGGAGGGGCGGAGGGGAAGGGATTTTCGCTTTGTGCCTGGCCCGACTCCGCGCCCATCAGTAGGGCAAGGTCCAGTGCAGTTATAAATTTATAACTTATAACGATTTTACTTATAAAAAACTTAGTGTTCCGAGTCGTCAAACAATAGTGATATTTAGTTGAGTAACGGACACGTCATGGACAACGAAATCCAAGAATATAAATTTATGTAGCTGCTTTTTGTTTATTGTATAATAGACACAAATATAGACAGTTCACGTACAGTAACTTTTAACAATCTGAAACTGAAAGATTTTTTCCAATAACGTGGAGTTTTTATTTGCTTGACAAATTGTACCAATCTAACTCTAAAAAAAGATATTTTTCATGGTCAATTTTGCGCCCTCTTTGTACCTGCGCCCTTGGCGGGGGCACATCTTGCCACCGCCTAGTTATGGCCCTGCCTGAGAACAAACTTGTTTACAGATGTGGCAGAAAAAATATTTCTACAGATTACCAGAATGAATGCCACTGTATTCAAAGATTAGGTTTTAAATAGTTTTTTGTATCTTTTAGAAGAAGGGTTCATTGTTGTTATGGATAATGCTAAGTATCATTCAGTTGCCCTTCATAAATTTCCCACTTCAACTTCCAGAAAGAGCAAGATAGAATCTTAGCTAACAGAAAAAATATAAAATATTCTCCAGCTGAAACAAGGCCTGAGCTTTTCAAAAAAGTGTGACTCCATAAAGAAGAGACCTGGCCTATATTTGTACTGGATGTGCTTGCTAATGTGAGTGGGCATGAAGTAATGCGCTTGCCTCCTTATCACTGACAGTACAATCTTATTGACTGGACACAAGTAAAAAAGGAAGTGGCAAAAAAAAATAATAATAATACCTTCAGAAATGCATATTTTAAGTGGTTAGTCTATGAAGCGTTAGCTACGTTACGAAAGATCAATGGAAAAATTGTATTAAACATGGAGGTTAACTCCAGAATGTGAAAATGAAGTGGTTTGAGAATACACCATCTTTAGCCTTAATGAAGACATAAGCACCTCTGAAGAAAAAGACGAGAAAAATGCGGCAGAAGAAAAAGAATTCAGTGATGAAGATTAGAGTTATTAAATTATAATCGACATATGACAATGTTACACATACACAAAAATGTGTCGAGACACATTGTGTTTTAGGTGTTGCTTTATTTTTAAATAACTGAAAATGTGTAGTTTTAAAATATTGTTATAATATACTTTTAATAAAACTTTATTAAGTTTATATGGATAATTAAAACAGAATATAACAGATTATAAGTGGTTTTTGGATATAACAAAATATATTGGAAAATAGTTACAGTACGGTAATTCAGTTTTAAATACTTCTCAACATATATAATGATTGTTGATTTTCGATATTCAGCTGTTTGTTTTATTACATATTCTTGTTTCTTTCCAGAAGTTTGTTGGTAATGTTTCCAATAAAAAAGAGATTGAAATAAGTCAAACAAAAATTAAGATTGTATAATATGTTATACACAAACAATAATAGCATTTGAGAACCTGTGAGTCCTTCATGTGTAATAGTTACAGTGTTTTACTAAAGTATTCCTTTGATTGCATAATACAACCTAAAATTGGCATTCTCATCTTCTTTAGTTAGCAGTCTGCAGATTGGTATGTAGCAATTTCCACACCAATCTTCTCTGTGCTTTCCATTTCATCTCCTCATTGGAATTACAACATACACTATTAATAAATCTGTTTTAAATATTGGGTATTGGGTCTCAGTCTTCGTCTTCCATATGGTTTTTATCAGATTCTCAAAGTCAGTAGTTTCCATTTACTGTTAGATGCATCTTTAGCCTGCCTGATACCACTCAAAATTTCTCTCTTACTTTTCCGTATTTTGTGATTTTACTTCCGAAGTAGGTGAACTCTCTAACTTTCTGAATCTACTCTCTGAATCAGCAATATATTCACACCAGACTGTACATGTTTACTACAGACCATCACTTTAGTTTTAGTAATATTTATTCTTAAATTTTACTCTTTGCTCAAAACCTCATCCATTGTATGGAACTGTTAACTTAACTCCTGTGAAGTTATTTCACCCAGAATTGCAATATTGTCTGCAAATCTTAACAAGTTAATTCTCTCTCCTTGCACTTTTAGTTCACCATCTGTTTGCTCATTTACATTGTTAAAGAGTTCTGTATATATAAATGAAACAATGCAGGAGAGAGGTTGCAACCCAGTCTTACAGCTTTTTGAATTTTTTGCTCCCCTCTTATGATTTTCCAAAATTTATGAGCACTGTCTCATTTTTATACAGCCACCAAATTATCTGTCTATCCTGAAAATCTACCCCAGTGTTTTTCAGTACTTTAAACATCTCCCAATTAACATTATCAAACGCCTTCTCTACATCCTCAAAACCAAGCAGCGTTGCTTCTCATTCCCCATTCTCCTTTCTATCACCATTCTCAGACCCAGTATCGCTTCTCTCACCCCTCTTCCTCATCTAAACCCAGCTGGCCCTCTGTGAGTACTTGTGTCATCCCTTCTATTTTTTTATGAATGACTGTGGTTAAAATTTTTTAGGTATGTGTAAGTAGATCAATTGTGCAGTACTCGTCACATATATTTTCTTTGCTTTTCTTTGGAATATATAACATTTTACTCTTTTCAAAGTCTTCTGGAATTATTCCATGCATGTAGATGTTGTTGATAAAATTATGTAGTTTACAGTAAAATTCACTAGACATGAATCAACTGTTTTCGTGATAACGACTCAGGTTATATAATGCACATGCGTCAACAGAGAACCAAAGCTTAGTTTTCTCTGAGACGCTGTGGAGGTTATTGTGTTAGTACTTTTCAAAAAACATCAGTATTCATCAAAAGTGAAGCGTTTAGTTTCATTTCATTTGAATAAGATCAGCGTAATAGTAATAGATAATGCCTCCTACCACAATGTACAAATAAATCCACCTCCAACATCATTAACAAAAAAGGCAGACATGATTAACTGGTTAAAAAATCATTACATTCCTTGTCGGTCCATGTATGTTAAAGCCTGAGCTGTATGCACTAAGTAAACAAAACAAACCAACTTACAAAACTTTTATAATAGATACTATTTTAGCAAACCATGGACATTTCGTTTCACGACTTCCACCCTATCAGCCGGATTTTAATCCTATGGAACTGACTAGGGTAACCGTGAAGAAGTGTGTTGAAAGGAAAAACGTGCAATTTTCTGTAGACAGTGTCAAAAGAATTTTATTGTATTTCTCCTGCAGACTAGAGATCAAGACATGATGTCATGAAAATTAAAAATGACTACGTGAGATTGGACCAAATAAGGGATACTGTAACAGCTTGTTTAGAAAGTAATGTAATATGAGATAGCAGCAGTGAAGGCAATTTGAGTGATAGTGATAATAAGCTAACGGTGATAACAGTGATGAAAATATTAGTAGGGTGAAGAATTTACGTAAATAATTATTGTAATTGCATGTAAGTAAATGTGCTCTATGGCACTTATAGTGTCAGTCTAATTGTTGCATTAATATTGTCTCTCCTGTTCTTTACGGATAGTTTACATCTGCTTGTTTTTTAAACACACGCACACAAAATCATTTCACTTACGAGGCTGTTATTAACGTTACTTATTCAAACAAATTAAGATGCCAGAGCATTGTGTATCATATATTATTACGTTTTTTCATGAATCGTAACTTGTACACAAAGTGTGCAGATTCCAAAATATACTACTGTTGTTGATGTCTAGGCTCAATTTTCGAGAAACATTCCAACACACCAAGTCACTGTTTACAAAATAATGGCAGTATTAAACATTTTACAACTGTGTGAAATCTTTATTACAGTGTCTCTTTCTGTTGTGTCTTACAAAATGTCCATGTTTACTGTCGTAATCGAAATCAAAACTTATCTACAACCAAATTTTTAGTAGGCCTATTTAGTAACTTAGTAAAAAAGTAGAGAATTAAATATAAAACGTACTAAACTGCTTAAACCTTAAAAGAATTTTAAAATTATAAGAATAATTAAAAAGTTAGGTAATTTAATAAAAAGTAAGTGTGTGTGTGTGTGTGTGTGTGTTGGTAGGGCTGTAAAATTTAGTTTGGTAAAGTATTTAGTAATACAGTATAATTAAAAATGTAGCTAATGAAATGTCAAAACAATAAGTACGTAAAAAATGTTAAAAATTAAAAATAAACAATTGAAAACACTATAAGAAACATAGACAATAGAAAATTAAATAAATAAAGTTATAAATATAATAAAATGAAAATAATTTTGAATCGACAAGGCAGTGTAACTGCTTTATTTCAGCTGTCATTATAAGCGATATCAGTTTTAGTACTCTTACAGGGAAAAACGTAAATTTTACTATTTTCTTTCATCTTTAATTAAAGAAGCGTAACTTCAGCACATTAGGTATAAAAAGTTAATCCGTGTCAAAATAGATTACACATGGCGTATGTGCGTCTTATTCACAATTCAGAGAGTAGATCAATATTTTCAACTGCGTTAGTAGATATTTTCCTCTCTCGTGGCTTCCACTGCTACCGACTTCTCCCCACTACAACCTGCATGCTGCTTCATGTCTGTTTAATTTTACAGTACCTGTGAGAATTTCTTCTCCAGTTTATTAGTTCTGTAGGGATTGTGTCCATGCCAGAGGCTTTATTATTCTTCAGTTTTTTCAGAGCCATCAAACTCACTTCTCATAATAGATTCTCCTGTCTTCTTCTTCTTCATCTTCCGGTTCTGTCTCAGTAATTGCTTCTTCTGTAGGGATTCCACAGTACAGTTTCTCAATGTATCTTTTCCATCTTTTCACTGTTTGTGTTTGTGCTCAAAGAGCAGTACTTCATTTTCACCTTTCATGGCATTTCCACAAAATCTTTGGTTCCTAAAGTACTTTTTAATCAGCTTGTAACCAGCTTCCATATCTTCTTGTTCATACAAATTTCTGCTTCTATGCATCTTTCCTCAAAGTATTTCCTTTCAGCTTCTTTTGCTAAAGGAAAAGAAGCATTTCTCATACTTTATACCCCTATCGAATTAAGGATTAATAGAATTTTTCAATTTCCTTCTGTCGTCCGTTATATTCAGGATCTCCTCTGTTATCCATTCCTCTCTGTTAGTCATTCCTTCCCACTCTTCATTGATGTCTTTTATTTCTTCTCTTTTATCCAATATTCTCTTGGAAAATGATTCTTGGTACAATTTAGTAACTTCTTCATTTTGAAATTTGTCCATTTGCCATTTTTCCGGTTTTCTCCTCTGTAATGTTTTGAATTTTAGCCTACATTTTGCCAATACTAAGTTGTGGTCCGTCCCTATCAGCATCTGGTCCTGGGTAATTCTGACAATCTTTGTAAAACTGGTTTCTAAATCTACTTGTCATCAGTATGTAGGCGATATGGATTCATCCCCAATCACCAGGTATTTCCCAAATATACCTTCTTCAAACATGATATGTTTGCAATGCACAAGTTGTATTTCACACAAAACTACTAGCTTTATGGTTCCAAGCCCATAGTCTCCAAATACATATTTATTTCTTCCTTTGCCCACCGCAGCATTCATGTTCCATATAATAGTTAAGTTCTCATCTCTTTTCATGCCTTTTTATTTCCTCTTCCTCTGTCATCATACATTCTTTCCACATCTTCATTTTCATGACTAGTTGTGGGTGCATGTACCTATACTATTATAGTATCCTTTGGCTTAGGATATACTGTAGTTTCTATTCTAATTTTTTCATTTAATTGAACATATCCCTTAACTGTTCCAATATTCTTACTCATAATGATTGCTACACCTGCTTGTCCTAGTCCAGCTTCCACCGTTTTTGTATTTATTTCTCTATAATCTCCACTCCAGAAGTAATCGTGTGGCCATCTTACTTCTGACAACCCTAGCTTACTTCTATCCCCGGTCTCTTCATTTCTGTTTTCACATTCTCTAGTTTCCCACAGCTTATCATTGTTTGTACATTCCAAGTCCATACTCTGTCCTTTTGGTTTTCTGTTTAGATGAACCCGCCTGGAGATCCGAATGTGGGTCTGATGCTTCGATTGTTTTACTAAAGAGCCATCCATCTTGTACTCTAGTACTATAAATGTTTTAAGACCTTTAATGGAGTGGTTTCTGTTTGCTTTCTCCATCCTATGCCGTTGGCCATCTTGTGGCTCCTCCGCCGTCTCAGGTGATTTCTTACCTCAAGGGCAAGAGAGTGCCCTAACTCTCTTCTGCTCTCTCAGGAGGCCATTAATACTTGGGATCTCTTTATCATGGGAGATATTCGGTCCCAGCTTTTGTGAACCGCTTGCATGCACTAATAAGCTACTGTCTGCAATCGTTGCCTCCTCTCCACTATGGAGAAGTAAAAGTCAGTATTTTCCCTTCACCAAATGTAAGACTGAAAAGTCATTTCGTAGATTCTCCAGTACTTTAGGAGAGGAAAATTGACATTATATTAAAAAAATTCTAAAATTGACATTTAACATAAAATAATGTTTCAAGTAAAAAATTCAAACCTTTATATACAACTATCCCTATATGAAAAATAGTCTGCCCTAATAATAAAAATAATTACTTGCTTACTACATTTTTTTATGATTGAGTAACAGAAACTTTACAGGAAATGAATTTTAAAATAATGACCAAGGATTTTTTTCAAGGTGTTGTACACACCACAAGATAGGTTAACCTTTAATATTAAATACAAGAAACATTTAAATACAGCTATTAACTATTACCACCAAACGTGTGAAAAAAGAACAAATTTGTGGTTTAAAAAACACCCAGCATCTGTCTCTGCCAAGCCCATACTTTACATGCACACAGTTTAAGCAGCCGCCATAAGCTTGGCTAGCGTGATAGTATGCTTGAGTGGGTTACATGGTTAGTTTAAAAGTTACAGTATCCCCAATTTAGGGACAGTTTGTTTTTCAGTATCATCAGCTGTTGTCACAAGCTGTGTAATATGCTAAACTCTTTTCACTCTTAATTTATTTTAAGTTATTTTACTTTATTCATCCATATTTCGGACGCCATCTTTGCTTGTTACCTACAATGAGATATAAAATCTACTTACCTTTGGGCCGGGTTCGGTTAGGCGAACGGAAGTAGCAGAATGGGTTATTTTCAGTAAATAACTCTTTTGTTTTTTGTTTACCAATGACATTCTCCTTTTATTTTTGCTCATATACTTGTACATTTAACCCCTTCTTCAACAAAATGAAACACATTCGGCCATGAGGCGTAATTGATAAAGAAACAAATAAAATAATTATTAACATCAACACTTCTCTCTCTCTCTCTCTCTCTCTCTCTCTCTCTCTCTCTCTCTCTCTCTCTCTCTCTCTCTCTCTCTCTCTCTCTCTCTCTCTCTCTCTCTCCTGTATTATTCTAAATCATCAATTTAATTCATATTTCTAACTGAACACAACCCAGCACTTCTTAAATATATTTTTTATCCACACAAACACACCCACATTCATGCGTTACATTTTATATTCCCCTCAATGAGCTCATTTCATATTATAAAGGGGACTTGCGAGATTTTATTGATTGTATTAATTTACTTCCCTGTGATGATCCTTATAGGTGCGTCCATCAGATGACTCCTCGTGCACGCACTACCATTGTTATTCCGTACTTTCCACTGAATTTCCATGTTTTGAAGAAGAATTTTAGTTGTTAGTCCACTCTAATGAAAGTTACATTTGTTATTTCACATTTTTCAATATTTTACATACACGGGCCCGCATTTTTGTTGCGGAACTTTTATTCACAACCGGCCGGTTATATGGTATTATTGCAACTGGGGCGAATTATATTGTGTCGAATCCTGAGGTGGTGGGGAGTCACGTGATCACATCTCATTGTTCTTATTTGTATGACGAGCCAATTTCTGAGGCGAGGCCAACTACGCACTGCATTCCACGTGACGTATTTAAAGGCTTGGCAATTATGTAATGTGGCGAGACTGGTGACTTCATCGGTCAAAGTTCGTTTGTTAATATTTAACTGTTTTTCTGACGTCGGAATGTTGACCTTGACTCCCTTTCAATCACTTGCTTGGTACGCCTTATAAAATTTTACAATTATTATTAATGTTATTACCCCCAAAATTATTATTTATACCTTTTATTTCCCTTTTCCCAAATTATCCCGGGTATACCCAAACTGTCCCGTTACAATACCCCCTCAATGAAAGGTTTTAATGCCGAAGCATAAAAACTCTCATTGACACTCTCATACTTCCTAATAAAGGGATCAGTCAGGATATGTCGCCACAACCCCCTTTACGTTTTATTATAAAATCATGGTTAACTTACCCCCTGGTCCAGTGACTGTGACCGCACCTTAATGACCTTACCGGACTTCTCTCTCGAGATCCCAACACCGCAAGGCCAGACAGGCACTTGACGCTCCTGCTCTAACGCGCAGGCCAGCACAGGGCTGCCGCCACAGCATCACCAGACGCTGAAACATCAAATCAAATAGTGGCCTTGTATAATACCATATCTCTAACTGATCTGTTCCCCCTTAGCTGTGCTGGTTTGCGTTAAGAAGCACTGGTTTTCTTAACCTAGTAATAGATACTCTTATATCTACTGCATAGACTTTCATCCCCTTAATTCGTTCCAAGTATTTCATACAATTTTTTGATTCCAATCGACAATAAATAAGCCTTTCCCATTTTACAATAAGAAGTATAAAGCCTTACATTAACACAATAATATTTCAAAATATTTAAACACATCAAAAGCTTTAAAATTCAATCAATCGAATCAATTCATCTATATCTCCTTTCTTCTACAATTCTTAACCATTTTCCATCTATTTCCAGAACAATTCAAAATCATTTAACACATTATAAAATATTATTATTAACAGAAATTCTATTTATCCGATGCTGTTAATAATAATCATCCCCTTTTCTCCTCCACACACACTATTGCCCCCCCTGGACTGTTGCGTCCAGTTGCCTCCACAAGGACTGAGGCGGAAGGAGTGAGCACTTTTTTCTTTTCTCTCACCCCCATCCTTGCTTCAGCGTTACAAGAAACTTCAGGGTATGTACCCCTACTCATTATTTTACTATATGCCCCTAAGGTCTACCACCCCTATTTGGGTGAAAGTAGCCTGTGTTCAAAATAAGCTTAGATTCCCTGATTAAACCCCATTAAATTTCCAAATAAACCAATTTCACAGCCACCCAACTATGGTCAGTTTTACAATAATTCTGCCCACAGCTGATCGTCATCCAAAACCACAGTCTGGGCTGGTAAGGCCGGGACTGCCCGAAAGTGGGGAATCTATTAAAAACATGTTATACATAAATACAATTCATGTTTAAGATTCCTATACACTAACATAATAAAACATGGTACACTCATAATTAACATTGCGATTATTACATTAAAATAAACAATTCACATTTAAGTTTGACCAAAATTTACACACCTTACAGCTTTACTTTAGTTTCAAATTCTATTAAATCTTTCACTTGTTTCATTTATTATTGCATTTCAACTATGATTTTCTATTTAACATATTCACCATTAATTAATTCGGGTGATTCTCAGTCATTCACAATGATTTGATTTATTGAATGGGCATTTATATATATATATATATATATATATATATATATTGTAACGTACCGCTTTTTGATGAGGTCTTAGCAAAACGTACACCTTTAGTCAAGCCCCAAATGTTGGGTTCGCCAAACTTGTAACGTACCACTTAATGTGAGGTGTGTACTTGCGAAAGTGTTATTATATGCCTCATGCAGTATGCGTCACTTCTGAATTATAATAACTGACGTTGTTTTTCAAAAGGGTAAATAAAGGATTTTGTTCATTTTGTTTTACTCAATCTGAAGAGAAATCGAGAGTGTGTGATTTGGGGTCAAGGAGGTAATTTGTTCAGCCTTATGCAGAAGAGAGAGTAAGTATCATTATTGCCCCTCGGTTGTGACGATTTCTTCTGTATGTTGTGCTGAAATTTTTATTAACTACCCACTACAATAAATTATAACACGTTATAATTCAATATTAATTTTCAATAATATTGCTTTATTTATTATTGACCTTTGTCTCCTGCCACCAAAAATATAGGTATCACAATTAATCTTATCTGAAAAAAACATCATCTTGACTTTACCGAGTAAACATAGATCTGTCTAAGGAGCAAAACATATAGGTTGTTATTTACCCAATATTACGCTATAATAAAAAACATCAATTATTACATAATCCTTAATAATTCCCCAGGGTTCAGGGTGAATTCTTTGTGTTATGAGAGTGTCAGAAATGGATAATTGCTACGCTTTACAAATACCGAAAAATTAATAAATAATTTTGTTTATTTTTTCAAGTATTACGTAGTTTCCGGAATTGCCGTAAGAGAGCAGCATGTATTTGTTTACTTTGAAAAAAAACATATGATAAAATGAATATTTTTGTTCTATTTCACTGTTAAAAACGAGTTTTCTTCTGGACTTATTACGAAAAAATGTTTATATTACCTCGCTCCGTGTTGTTCTTACTGGATTGAAGTTTTATTCTGTGATGAGGTCCGTCTTGCGTTATTATTTCCTTTTCGTTTGGAGTATTTTCTAATTGTCTACTGGAACTAGGCCGAACTATATTGGATCCTCAGAATGTTTTCATCCACTGGTTTTTAATGTATATCACCATTTAATTTGGATTACTCAGGTATAATTAGATAGTAGTCACTCTGTTTATTAATCTTGCATGAATTTCACCTCCTCCAACGTCCAAAAAAGGTTATTTTTTTTATAATTTTTGTCGCATCGTTTCTTCAACTCTCCGGTTTAGTTCAAAAAAATTTCTTATTAACAATACTTGTTATTTTTCATCACTCTTAGTAACACATAGTATTTTTATTATGTAGGCAGTTTGTAATTATTATAAATTTATATTTTATTTATGGAAAAATAATTCCCTTCCATTCCGGTTTCTTTACTAATTTAATTTACATAATATGTTTTGGTTAATTTTTTTATGACATTGTATATAAATATTTTATCATTTTATTATCCTTAAATAAATTTATATATTATTTATTTAGTCTCGAATAGTATTCATACCCGGCACTACTTCCTGTTGCCATTTCCTTCATAGGATTATTTTAATTTTATATTATCTTTGGTATTTAAATTTTTATGTCTTTTAAAACTAACCCTGGGTTTTCTTATAATCTAACACAATTATTTGAAAAAATATAATATTAACTTGGGTATAACAATTTGTGGCTCATACAATATAAATTACAATAAATAAATAAAATTACAAAAATCAATTAGTATTATTACATACTACTTCCATAAGTTTATCCTTTCCAAAACATACAACACAGTTTGGTAATACGTTGCTTTCACTTTTGTTTTTTCACCTCAATGGGTACACTATCACTCACTTTGCACTGTATACCACTCAAATTGTTTATCATATTGAGTGATATAATTAAATTTTGAGCGAGCTTTAGTTTACCCATTTCTGACTTTTATTATCATGAGTTACTTTATTGGGACTGGGTTATGTAACGTTACATAAAGCCCCCCCACTAGAACAAATTTATTTTAGTTCAA
The DNA here is from genome assembly GCA_034769895.1 of Magicicada septendecula. Classification (NCBI taxonomy): domain Eukaryota; kingdom Metazoa; phylum Arthropoda; class Insecta; order Hemiptera; family Cicadidae; genus Magicicada; species Magicicada septendecula. Next base: position 228,332,460 of record CM068373.1, read on the forward strand.
CTTGTTGATAGAAATAAATTGTTGATTGGTTCAAGTCTTCTAATGGTCTTGACTTTGTTTTCATAATAGTGTTTCATTTCCGACTGATTATACACTCCCTTTATTTTATTATTGGTAATTGTTTTAATTTCGTAAGTATTATTACCCTTCACCTGGGTTATGAGGTAAGGGCCAGTATAAAGTAGCAATAGCTTCCGAGCAATACCCTCTATAGAACTGGGTAGTTGTCTATTTTTTATTAGTACTTTATCTCCCAACTGGTATGTATCCAATCTTCTCCTTTTTACCTGATCCCTTTTTTGTTGAAGTTCCACTTTATGTAATACTCTGTTGTGCATTTCCACTTGGTCGAATTCTACTCTCTCTCGTGGAGGGAAATTTATCCATGACATAATTTCTCTTGGTGGTGGTTTATCAAACATTATTTGATAAGGGCTCGTACCGATAGTGTCATGGTATGACCAATTAAGAAAAGTCTCGGCTGGTTCAATATACTGACTCCAGTTTTTATGTTCTTGATGACAGTAGGTGCGTAGAATTCTGCCAACTTCCCTTAATACACGCTCAGCAGGATTGCTACTAGGGTGGTACACGGATGTCTTGTACGTTCTTATTTGCCAATTTCTCAATTCTTCTTTCCACCTTTTCCCCCGAAATTGCGTTCCATGATCCGTTATAATCATTTCCGGTCTTCCCACCTCAGGTAAGTATTTTTTTATAATTACTTCTAGAATTTTCTTCGTTGTAGCTCTACTAATAGCGTAGAGTTTTGTGTATTTCGTATAATGATCAAATAATATGATGATATATTTATATTTATGTCTTCCTCCACTTCTGGGAAAAGGTCCGCAGATATCCAAAAAAATCTTTTCAAGTTTTTTATTATATGTTATAGTAATCATGGTGCCTGTTTTCTTCTCATTATTTACTTTTACAAGCTGACAAATGTTACAGGTTTTTACTATCTCTCTTACTCTTTTATTTATAGCTTTCACGTAACAATGTTCAGATAAAGCTTTAATAACTTTGAGTGATCCCATATGGCCATACCTTTCATGATAATCCTGAATCAATGCTACTTCTGTTGCTGCTGGTACATATATCTTCCAGATATGATCCTTAATGGTAGGACGAATAAAAAGGATCTCTTCATAAACACAAAAAAATTTCATTATTATAGGGTCATGTTGTAATATTCTTTCCTTAATTTTTGTTAATTTAGTGTCACTTTGTTGATCGATTTTTATTTTATTAATTATATCTTGTAACTCCTTTGCCATCTTAATTATGTGATATATTTTTCCAATGCTTTCTGGTTCTATTTCACAAGTTCCTTTTTCAAGGTTAATCCGGGATAATCGGTCTGCTATTACATTCTTTTTACCTGGAATATATTCCCAGTCTAAATTATATTCTTGAAGTATTAATGCCCATCTAGTAAGTCTGCCGTGATTAAGTTTACAATTCTTTAAAAACGAAATTGATCTGTGATCAGTTCTGATAGTCACTGGGTATCCCAAAATAAATGTTCGAAATTTTATACATGAGAACACAACACTCAGCAGTTCTTTTTCAGTTACTGTATAATTTCTCTCACAACTGCTCAGTACTCTGCTTGCAAAACTGATAACTCCATGATTTCCTTCTTCATCTTCCTGATATAGCTCACTCCCAAGGCTAATGTTACTGGCATCACAATTTATGAAAAAACGTTTATTAAAATTTGGGTGATGTAACATGATGCAGTCAAGAAATTTATTTTTTACTATCTGGAAATTATTATCTTCACTTTCTTCCCATTTCCACTTGTTTTTCTTTGAAAGTAAATATTGAAATTTAGCAGTTATTTCTGAATAACTCTGTTGAAATTTTCTATAATAGTTGCATATCCCCAAAAAGGATTGTAATTGTTTCAAGCTTCTGGGTTTGGGAAAATCTTGAATAGCCTTTACTTTTTCAGGAGATGGTTTAATTCCAGTAGCAGATAAAATGAACCCTAAAAATGGTAGTTCTTGGGTGATAAACTTAGATTTATCCAGTTTTAAAGTTATATTATGTTGCAAAAGTTTATCTAACACTGTTTCCACTCGGTTACAATGCTCCTCCCAAGTACAAGACGTAATTAGTATCTCATCCACATATATGGTAGTAAAATCTAAAACTTCCTTACCCAAAATTTGGTCCATGCATTGAATGAACACAGCCACAGAATTTACCAATCCAAAAGGCAAACGCTTAAAATGATAATTTCGTCCTTCGAATATGAAAGCAACATATTGTCTGCTGTTAGGGTGCAATTCTATTTGCCAGTATCCACAGACTGCATCCCAAGTACTCATGTACTTGCATCCAAAGAATATTTTCATTATCTCCTCAATCTCACCTGGAGACGTGCGATCGTTAATGAGCATTTTATTCAACTCCCGAGCATCGAGACATAGTCTAACTTGACCATCTTTCTTCGCTATAGCTACCAATGGGCTGGTATATGGAGAATTACTTCTTTCAATTATATCTTCTAATATCATTCTTTGAATTTCTTTCCTTGCTGCCTCTTTCAAAGCTTGAGCAATAGGGTATGATCGTTTATTAAAATTTACATTTTCTTTAAATTTTAGTTCACACAAGAAGTTTTTAGCTTTTCCTGGTGATTCTGAGAATACTGGTTTATATTTATTATAAATTTTTATAAGTTGTTGTTTCTGTTCTATACTAATTATTTCCGGTGCCTGCCTATTCTGAAACTCCATTATTTCTTCTATCTTCTCTTTCCAAATCTTTGATTCTGTTACTTCTATATTATTACCTAGGGTTAATCTATTATTCTCCCTAACAAAAAATGAGCTCGGACACTGAGGGGCACTTTGGCTACCAATTATCTCAGCCGTTAACTCACCATTTTCTGTGCTCAAGGTTACTATACCCCTGGCCAGATTTATAATTGCAGTGTGTCGCCGTAGCATATCACACCCTATTAACACCTATTAACCCTATTAACGGTAGCCCTTTAGCTACTAAAAATCCCATAGGTATTCCTATTCCATTAGTGGTAACATTCAAAGACACTTGTTTTTTGATTGTTTTATTTTGTTTCCCGGTAGTACCTACAATTGTTAATTGGTAAAGTAGGTATTCTCTCAGTAGTTAACTCAGTAATACGATCTAATTCTAATTGATCAATAATTGAAATATTGGCTCCTGTATCGATCATGGCCTCTGCTGACACTCCATTTAATTTTATTTGTGTATAGACTATGTCATTGTTTGGTGATGACTCTTTGATTACTCTTTCTTCCATTAACTCGGACTGTATATTTTTTAGAAAATTATTTCTGATAATGGTTATTGTTTTATTCAAATTAGTATTATAATTGGGTGTATGGTAAATTCTGTGCCCTGTTGTTTCTAGCAGTGACGGGCAATCACATCTTCTCACTGCTGGTACCCGTTTCCCCTATTCACATCATTACTATTGGTTGCTTCAACATTTTCATTATGTTGAATATTGTTTATCGGTATCCTTTCTTCATCCCTCTCTCTGGATCTAGGTTGATCGATGTTCATACTCCTTTGTGGACCTTCGTCTCGATGATAATAATCATGTCTGTAATTCTGTTGATTATTATTAGACCATCTTCCGCGATACCTATTATTGAAATAATTGTTATTAGCACGTACATAATTAACTCGGGGCCGATTCTCTCTTGGTAGCTCATTCCTTCGTTCCTCGGTATTCCCTGACCTCCATCTACTTCTCCTATAATAAGATTCCTGTTCATAATTTTCTAGTAGCGTTTCCATGCCTCCAATAGTTTTTATTTGTCCACTCAAGCGTGCACTTATGATCTTCTCTTCAAAATGATATGCCATTTTGGTCACTAGACACTCTTCAGGTATCTTAGGGTCTAGATACTTTGCGATACACACTTTACCTAAAAAGTAAGCAGTAGGTGTTTGTCCCACAGTACGGCCATACCTACCATGACAGATATCATCCCTAATAATGTTTTGTACTGTTTCTGACCAGTACTTAAGTTTGAACATAGTTTTGAAACCCTCATAATCACACACCTCGTTCCTAATTGCTGTCCACCAATTATCATTGATATTTTTGAACGATTCGTCTAATAGACCCTTTATCATATTCCATCGATTCTCCTTTGATCTGTCCAAAATTTCATCTACTCTCCCTAAAAATTCAAGTGGGTTTCTGCGATAATCCCGAAAGTTTACACTTTCCTTACTATCTGGATACACATGATGACTGCTGCATGCAGATCTCGCACTTACTCTATCTACATCACCTTGAAAATTGGTTTGTATTTGTTGCAAACTATCTAATTTCTCCGCTTGGCTATCACACTGATTTTTACATTCTCTACTGTTTTATGAAACTGAAATTTTACAGTTTAGACTGCTTTTGATACTATCTAACTGGTCATTGTTTTCTTGTCGTATAGCCATTACACGAACTTGATTATCTTGTTCTTCTTTTTCCATTCTTGCCTCGACTCCTGTTTTAATTAGTTCCATTTTCTCTTCAGTTTTATCTAATCTTTGGTTAGTTTCCATTAATTTCTTCTCTGCCTCTTCCTTATATTCATCTACTCTTTGGCTTAACGTATTATTGACCAGTTCAATTTTACCTTCTAGACTTTCTCTTAATTCCTTGTTGAAATTCTCCATCTTACCCTCAATTTGTTTTAAATTCTCATTATTCTCTTCAAATTTTGCATTCATCTCTTCTCTTTGCCCTTCAACCGCTTCCTTCAGTTCATGGTATTGTTCATTCATGGTTTGTTTTAAGTTTTCCTCCTGTTTCTTAAAATTCTCCTTATTTTCCTCATTGGTTTGTTTCAAGGCTTCCTCCTGTTTTCTAAAATTTTCATCTATTTTGTCATTGGTTCGCTTATTATCTTCCTGGATCTTGTTATTCCCTTCCATTATAATTCTTAACATCTCCTGTATACTTATATCTTCTTTTTGGTTGGGTTTATCTGGTTGATCCCCTTGGGCATCTTCTTCCATTACTTCCGTTTCCGTATCCATAACTATTTCGGTTTCTTCTGTATCACCTGTCTGTTGGTCCATTTCACTGTCCGTAACTAATTCTATTTCTTGTTCCTGTCCACCTTCTTCAATCTCCTTTTCTTCTGCCCTCTTCTTCGATTTTCCTCGGGTATTAGGCATTTCTTGTTTTCTCATAACTGCCAATGATAATTAGATTTTTTGATATATATTTTTTATTAAATATCAAAATTCTTTTCTAATTACCGCCCTTTTACGTTGAGCGCCAATTCTGTAACGTACCGCTTTTTGATGAGGTCTTAGCGAAACGTACACCTTTAGTCAAGCCCCAAATGTTGGGTTCGCCAAACTTGTAACGTACCACTTAATGTGAGGTGTGTACTTGCGAAAGTGTTATTATATGCCTCATGCAGTATGCGTCACTTCTGAATTATAATAACTGACGTTGTTTTTCAAAAGGGTAAATAAAGGATTTTGTTCATTTTGTTTTACTCAATCTGAAGAGAAATCGAGAGTGTGTGATTTGGGGTCAAGGAGGTAATTTGTTCAGCCTTATGCAGAAGAGAGAGTAAGTATCATTATTGCCCCTCGGTTGTGACGATTTCTTCTGTATGTTGTGCTGAAATTTTTATTAACTACCCACTACAATAAATTATAACACGTTATAATTCAATATTAATTTTCAATAATATTGCTTTATTTATTATTGACCTTTGTCTCCTGCCACCAAAAATATAGGTATCACAATTAATCTTATCTGAAAAAAACATCATCTCGACTTTACCGAGTAAACATAGATCTGTCTAAGGAGCAAAACATATAGGTTGTTATTTACCCAATATTACGCTATAATAAAAAACATCAATTATTACATAATCCTTAATAATTCCCCAGGGTTCAGGGTGAATTCTTTGTGTTATGAGAGTGTCAGAAATGGATAATTGCTACGCTTTACAAATACCAAAAAATTAATAAATAATTTTGTTTATTTTTTCAAGTATTACGTAGTTTCCAGAATTGCCGTAAGAGAGCAGCATGTATTTGTTTACTTTGAAAAAAAACATATGATAAAATGAATATTTTTGTTCTATTTCACTGTTAAAAACGAGTTTTCTTCTGGACTTATTACGAAAAAATGTTTATATTACCTCGCTCCGTGTTGTTCTTACTGGATTGAAGTTTTATTCTGTGATGAGGTCCGTCTTGCGTTATTATTTCCTTTTCGTTTGGAGTATTTTCTAATTGTCTACTGGAACTAGGCCGAACTATATTGGATCCTCAGAATGTTTTCATCCACTGGTTTTTAATGTATATCACCATTTAATTTGGATTACTCAGGTATAATTAGATAGTAGTCACTCTGTTTATTAATCTTGCATGAATTTCACCTCCTCCAACGTCCAAAAAAGGTTATTTTTTTTATAATTTTTGTCGCATCGTTTCTTCAACTCTCCGGTTTAGTTCAAAAAAATTTCTTATTAACAATACTTGTTATTTTTCATCACTCTTAGTAACACATAGTATTTTTATTATGTAGGCAGTTTGTAATTATTATAAATTTATATTTTATTTATGGAAAAATAATTCCCTTCCATTCCGGTTTCTTTACTAATTTAATTTACATAATATGTTTTGGTTAATTTTTTTATGACATTGTATATAAATATTTTATCATTTTATTATCCTTAAATAAATTTATATATTATTTATTTAGTCTCGAATAGTATTCATACCCGGCACTACTTCCTGTTGCCATTTCCTTCATAGGATTATTTTAATTTTATATTATCTTTGGTATTTAAATTTTTATGTCTTTTAAAACTAACCCTGGGTTTTCTTATAATCTAACACAATTATTTGAAAAAATATAATATTAACTTGGGTATAACAATTTGTGGTTCATACAATATAAATTACAATAAATAAATAAAATTACAAAAATCAATTAGTATTATTACATACTACTTCCATAAGTTTATCCTTTCCAAAACATACAACACAGTTTGGTAATACGTTGCTTTCACTTTTGTTTTTTCACCTCAATGGGTACACTATCACTCACTTTGCACTGTATACCACTCAAATTGTTTATCATATTGAGTGATATAATTAAATTTTGAGCGAGCTTTAGTTTACCCATTTCTGACTTTTATTATCATGAGTTACTTTATTGGGACTGGGTTATGTAACGTTACATAAAGCCCCCCCACTAGAACAAATTTATTTTAGTTCAACTTGTTGATAGAAATAAATTGTTGATTGGTTCAAGTCTTCTAATGGTCTTGACTTTGTTTTCATAATAGTGTTTCATTTCCGACTGATTATACACTCCCTTTATTTTATTATTGGTAATTGTTTTAATTTCGTAAGTATTATTACCCTTCACCTGGGTTATGAGGTAAGGGCCAGTATAAAGTAGCAATAGCTTCCGAGCAATACCCTCTATAGAACTGGGTAGTTGTCTATTTTTTATTAGTACTTTATCTCCCAACTGGTATGTATCCAATCTTCTCCTTTTTACCTGATCCCTTTTTTGTTGAAGTTCCACTTTATGTAATACTCTGTTGTGCATTTCCACTTGGTCGAATTCTACTCTCTCTCGTGGAGGGAAATTTATCCATGACATAATTTCTCTTGGTGGTGGTTTATCAAACATTATTTGATAAGGGCTCGTACCGATAGTGTCATGGTATGACCAATTAAGAAAAGTCTCGGCTGGTTCAATATACTGACTCCAGTTTTTATGTTCTTGATGACAGTAGGTGCGTAGAATTCTGCCAACTTCCCTTAATACACGCTCAGCAGGATTGCTACTAGGGTGGTACACGGATGTCTTGTACGTTCTTATTTGCCAATTTCTCAATTCTTCTTTCCACCTTTTCCCCCGAAATTGCGTTCCATGATCCGTTATAATCATTTCCGGTCTTCCCACCTCAGGTAAGTATTTTTTTATAATTACTTCTAGAATTTTCTTCGTTGTAGCTCTACTAATAGCGTAGAGTTTTGTGTATTTCGTATAATGATCAAATAATATGATGATATATTTATATTTATGTCTTCCTCCACTTCAGGGAAAAGGTCCGCAGATATCCAAAAAAATCTTTTCAAGTTTTTTATTATATGTTATAGTAATCATGGTGCCTGTTTTCTTCTCATTATTTACTTTTACAAGCTGACAAATGTTACAGGTTTTTACTATCTCTCTTACTCTTTTATTTATAGCTTTCACGTAACAATGTTCAGATAAAGCTTTAATAACTTTGAGTGATCCCATATGGCCATACCTTTCATGATAATCCTGAATCAATGCTACTTCTGTTGCTGCTGGTACATATATCTTCCAGATATGATCCTTAATGGTAGGACGAATAAAAAGGATCTCTTCATAAACACAAAAAAATTTCATTATTATAGGGTCATGTTGTAATATTCTTTCCTTAATTTTTGTTAATTTAGTGTCACTTTGTTGATCGATTTTTATTTTATTAATTATATCTTGTAACTCCTTTGCCATCTTAATTATGTGATATATTTTTCCAATGCTTTCTGGTTCTATTTCACAAGTTCCTTTTTCAAGGTTAATCCGGGATAATCGGTCTGCTATTACATTCTTTTTACCTGGAATATATTCCCAGTCTAAATTATATTCTTGAAGTATTAATGCCCATCTAGTAAGTCTGCCGTGATTAAGTTTACAATTCTTTAAAAACGAAATTGATCTGTGATCAGTTCTGATAGTCACTGGGTATCCCAAAATAAATGTTCGAAATTTTATACATGAGAACACAACACTCAGCAGTTCTTTTTCAGTTACTGTATAATTTCTCTCACAACTGCTCAGTACTCTGCTTGCAAAACTGATAACTCCATGATTTCCTTCTTCATCTTCCTGATATAGCTCACTCCCAAGGCTAATGTTACTGGCATCACAATTTATGAAAAAACGTTTATTAAAATTTGGGTGATGTAACATGATGCAGTCAAGAAATTTATTTTTTACTATCTGGAAATTATTATCTTCACTTTCTTCCCATTTCCACTTGTTTTTCTTTGAAAGTAAATATTGAAATTTAGCAGTTATTTCTGAATAACTCTGTTGAAATTTTCTATAATAGTTGCATATCCCCAAAAAGGATTGTAATTGTTTCAAGTTTCTGGGTTTGGGAAAATCTTGAATAGCCTTTACTTTTTCAGGAGATGGTTTAATTCCAGTAGCAGATAAAATGAACCCTAAAAATGGTAGTTCTTGGGTGATAAACTTAGATTTATCCAGTTTTAAAGTTATATTATGTTGCAAAAGTTTATCTAACACTGTTTCCACTCGGTTACAATGCTCCTCCCAAGTACAAGACGTAATTAGTATGTCATCCACATATATGGTAGTAAAATCTAAAACTTCCTTACCCAAAATTTGGTCCATGCATTGAATGAACACAGCCACAGAATTTACCAATCCAAAAGGCAAACGCTTAAAATGATAATTTCGTCCTTCGAATATGAAAGCAACATATTGTCTGCTGTTAGGGTGCAATTCTATTTGCCAGTATCCACAGACTGCATCCCAAGTACTCATGTACTTGCATCCAAAGAATCTTTTCATTATCTCCTCAATCTCACCTGGAGACGTGCGATCGTTAATGAGCATTTTATTCAACTCCCGAGCATCGAGACATAGTCTAACTTGACCATCTTTCTTCGGTATAGCTACCAATGGGCTGGTATATGGAGAATTACTTCTTTCAATTATATCTTCTAATATCATTCTTTGAATTTCTTTCCTTGCTGCCTCTTTCAAAGCTTGAGCAATAGGGTATGATCGTGTATTAAAATTTACATTTTCTTTAAATTTTAGTTCACACAAGAAGTTTTTAGCTTTTCCTGGTGATTCTGAGAATACTGGTTTATATTTATTATAAATTTTTATAAGTTGTTGTTTCTGTTCTATACTAATTATTTCCGGTGCCTGCCTATTCTGAAACTCCATTATTTCTTCTATCTTCTCTTTCCAAATCTTTGATTCTGTTACTTCTATATTATTACCTAGGGTTAATCTATTATTCTCCCTAACAAAAAATGAGCTCGGACACTGAGGGGCACTTTGGCTACCAATTATCTCAGCCGTTAACTCACCATTTTCTGTGCTCAAGGTTACTATACCCCTGGCCAGATTTATAATTGCAGTGTGTCGCCGTAGCATATCACACCCTATTAACACCCTAAACGGTAGCCCTTTAGCTACTAAAAATCCCATAGGTATTCCTATTCCATTAGTGGTAACATTCAAAGACACTTGTTTTTTGATTGTTTTATTTTGTTTCCCGGTAGTACCAACAATTGTTAAATTGTTAATTGGTAAAGTAGGTATTCTCTCAGTAGTTAACTCAGTAATACGATCTAATTCTAATTGATCAATAATTGAAATATTGGCTCCTGTATCGATCATGGCCTCTGCTGACACTCCATTTAATTTTATTTGTGTATAGACTATGTCATTGTTTGGTGATGACTCTTTGATTACTCTTTCTTCCATTAACTCGGACTGTATATTTTTTAGAAAATTATTTCTGATAATGGTTATTGTTTTATTCAAATTAGTATTATAATTGGGTGTATGGTAAATTCTGTGCCCTGTTGTTTCTAGCAGTGACGGGCAATCACATCTTCTCACTGCTGGTACCCGTTTCCCCTATTCACATCATTACTATTGGTTGCTTCAACATTTTCATTATGTTGAATATTGTTTATCGGTATCCTTTCTTCATCCCTCTCTCTGGATCTAGGTTGATCGATGTTCATACTCCTTTGTGGACCTTCGTCTCGATGATAATAATCATGTCTGTAATTCTGTTGATTATTATTAGACCATCTTCCGCGATACCTATTATTGAAATAATTGTTATTAGCACGTACATAATTAACTCGGGGCCGATTCTCTCTTGGTAGCTCATTCCTTCGTTCCTCGGTATTCCCTGACCTCCATCTACTTCTCCTATAATAAGATTCCTGTTCATAATTTTCTAGTAGCGTTTCCATGCCTCCAATAGTTTTTATTTGTCCACTCAAGCGTGCACTTATGATCTTCTCTTCAAAATGATATGCCATTTTGGTCACTAGACACTCTTCAGGTATCTTAGGGTCTAGATACTTTGCGATACACACTTTACCTAAAAAGTAAGCAGTAGGTGTTTGTCCCACAGTACGGCCATACCTACCATGACAGATATCATCCCTAATAATGTTTTGTACTGATTCTGACCAGTACTTAAGTTTGAACATAGTTTTGAAACCCTCATAATCACACACCTCGTTCCTAATTGCTGTCCACCAATTATCATTGATATTTTTGAACGATTCGTCTAATAGACCCTTTATCATATTCCATCGATTCTCCTTTGATCTGTCCAAAATTTCATCTACTCTCCCTAAAAATTCAAGTGGGTTTCTGCGATAATCCCGAAAGTTTACACTTTCCTTACTATCTGGATACACATGATGACTGCTGCATGCAGATCTCGCACTTACTCTATCTACATCACCTTGAAAAATGGTTTGTATTTGTTGCAAACTATCTAATTTCTCCGCTTGGCTATCGCACTGATTTTTTACATTCTCTACTGTTTTATGAAACTCTGAAATTTTACAGTTTAGACTGCTTTTGATACTATCTAACTGGTCATTGTTTTCTTGTCGTATAGCCATTACACGAACTTGATTATCTTGTTCTTCTTTTTCCATTCTTGCCTCGACTCCTGTTTTAATTAGTTCCATTTTCTCTTCAGTTTTATCTAATCTTTGGTTAGTTTCCATTAATTTCTTCTCTGCCTCTTCCTTATATTCATCTACTCTTTGGCTTAACGTATTATTGACCAGTTCAATTTTACCTTCTAGACTTTCTCTTAATTCCTTGTTGAAATTCTCCATCTTACCCTCAATTTGTTTTAAATTCTCATTATTCTCTTCAAATTTTGCATTCATCTCTTCTCTTTGCCCTTCAACCGCTTCCTTCAGTTCATGGTATTGTTCATTCATGGTTTGTTTTAAGTTTTCCTCCTGTTTCTTAAAATTCTCCTTATTTTCCTCATTGGTTTGTTTCAAGGCTTCCTCCTGTTTTCTAAAATTTTCATCTATTTTGTCATTGGTTCGCTTATTATCTTCCTGGATCTTGTTATTCCCTTCCATTATAATTCTTAACATCTCCTGTATACTTATATCTTCTTTTTGGTTGGGTTTATCTGGTTGATCCCCTTGGGCATCTTCTTCCATTATTTCCGTTTCCGTATCCATAACTATTTCGGTTTCTTCTGTATCACCTGTCTGTTGGTCCATTTCACTGTCCGTAACTAATTCTATTTCTTGTTCCTGTCCACCTTCTTCAATCTCCTTTTCTTCTGCCCTCTTCTTCGATTTTCCTCGGGTATTAGCCATTTCTTGTTTTCTCATAACTGCCAATGATAATTAGATTTTTTGATATATATTTTTTATTAAATATCAAAATTCTTTTCTAATTACCGCCCTTTTACGTTGAGCGCCAATTCTGTAACGTACCGCTTTTTGATGAGGTCTTAGCGAAACGTACACCTTTAGTCAAGCCCCAAATGTTGGGTTCGCCAAACTTGTAACGTACCACTTAATGTGAGGTGTGTACTTGCGAAAGTGTTATTATATGCCTCATGCAGTATGCGTCACTTCTGAATTATAATAACTGACGTTGTTTTTCAAAAGGGTAAATAAAGGATTTTGTTCATTTTGTTTTACTCAATCTGAAGAGAAATCGAGAGTGTGTGATTTGGGGTCAAGGAGGTAATTTGTTCAGCCTTATGCAGAAGAGAGAGTAAGTATCATTATTGCCCCTCGGTTGTGACGATTTCTTCTGTATGTTGTGCTGAAATTTTTATTAACTACCCACTACAATAAATTATAACACGTTATAATTCAATATTAATTTTCAATAATATTGCTTTATTTATTATTGACCTTTGTCTCCTGCCACCAAAAATATAGGTATCACAATTAATCTTATCTGAAAAAAACATCATCTCGACTTTACCGAGTAAACATAGATCTGTCTAAGGAGCAAAACATATAGGTTGTTATTTACCCAATATTACGCTATAATAAAAAACATCAATTATTATATAATCCTTAATAATTCCCCAGGGTTCAGGGTGAATTCTTTGTGTTATGAGAGTGTCAGAAATGGATAATTGCTACGCTTTACAAATACCGAAAAATTAATAAATAATTTTGTTTATTTTTTCAAGTATTACGTAGTTTCCGGAATTGCCGTAAGAGAGCAGCATGTATTTGTTTACTTTGAAAAAAACATATGATAAAATGAATATTTTTGTTCTATTTCACTGTTAAAAACGAGTTTTCTTCTGGACTTATTACGAAAAAATGTTTATATTACCTCGCTCCGTGTTGTTCTTACTGGATTGAAGTTTTATTCTGTGATGAGGTCCGTCTTGCGTTATTATTTCCTTTTCGTTTGGAGTATTTTCTAATTGTCTACTGGAACTAGGCCGAACTATATTGGATCCTCAGAATGTTTTCATCCACTGGTTTTTAATGTATATCACCATTTAATTTGGATTACTCAGGTATAATTAGATAGTAGTCACTCTGTTTATTAATCTTGCATGAATTTCACCTCCTCCAACGTCCAAAAAAGGTTATTTTTTTTATAATTTTTGTCGCATCGTTTCTTCAACTCTCCGGTTTAGTTCAAAAAAATTTCTTATTAACAATACTTGTTATTTTTCATCACTCTTATTAACACATAGTATTTTTATTATGTAGGCAGTTTGTAATTATTATAAATTTATATTTTATTTATGGAAAAATAATTCCCTTCCATTCCGGTTTCTTTACTAATTTAATTTACATAATATGTTTTGGTTAATTTTTTTATGACATTGTATATAAATATTTTATCATTTTATTATCCTTAAATAAATTTATATATTATTTATTTAGTCTCGAATAGTATTCATACCCGGCACTACTTCCTGTTGCCATTTCCTTCATAGGATTATTTTAATTTTATATTATCTTTGGTATTTAAATTTTTATGTCTTTTAAAACTAACCCTGGGTTTTCTTATAATCTAACACAATTATTTGAAAAAATATAATATTAACTTGGGTATAACAATTTGTGGTTCATACAATATAAATTACAATAAATAAATAAAATTACGAAAATCAATTAGTATTATTACATACTACTTCCATAAGTTTATCCTTTCCAAAACATACAACACAGTTTGGTAATACGTTGCTTTCACTTTTGTTTTTTCACCTCAATGGGTACACTATCACTCACTTTGCACTGTATACCACTCAAATTGTTTATCATATTGAGTGATATAATTAAATTTTGAGCGAGCTTTAGTTTACCCATTTCTGACTTTTATTATCATGAGTTACTTTATTGGGACTGGGTTATGTAACGTTACATAAAGCCCCCCCACTAGAACAAATTTATTTTAGTTCAACTTGTTGATAGAAATAAATTGTTGATTGGTTCAAGTCTTCTAATGGTCTTGACTTTGTTTTCATAATAGTGTTTCATTTCCGACTGATTATACACTCCCTTTATTTTATTATTGGTAATTGTTTTAATTTCGTAAGTATTATTACCCTTCACCTGGGTTATGAGGTAAGGGCCAGTATAAAGTAGCAATAGCTTCCGAGCAATACCCTCTATAGAACTGGGTAGTTGTCTATTTTTTATTAGTACTTTATCTCCCAACTGGTATGTATCCAATCTTCTCCTTTTTACCTGATCCCTTTTTTGTTGAAGTTCCACTTTATGTAATACTCTGTTGTGCATTTCCACTTGGTCGAATTCTACTCTCTCTCGTGGAGGGAAATTTATCCATGACATAATTTCTCTTGGTGGTGGTTTATCAAACATTATTTGATAAGGGCTCGTACCGATAGTGTCATGGTATGACCAATTAAGAAAAGTCTCGGCTGGTTCAATATACTGACTCCAGTTTTTATGTTCTTGATGACAGTAGGTGCGTAGAATTCTGCCAACTTCCCTTAATACACGCTCAGCAGGATTGCTACTAGGGTGGTACACGGATGTCTTGTACGTTCTTATTTGCCAATTTCTCAATTCTTCTTTCCACCTTTTCCCCCGAAATTGCGTTCCATGATCCGTTATAATCATTTCCGGTCTTCCCACCTCAGGTAAGTTTTTTTTATAATTACTTCTAGAATTTTCTTCGTTGTAGCTCTACTAATAGCGTAGAGTTTTGTGTATTTCGTATAATGATCAAATAATATGATGATATATTTATATTTATGTCTTCCTCCACTTCTGGGAAAAGGTCCGCAGATATCCAAAAAAATCTTTTCAAGTTTTTTATTATATGTTATAGTAATCATGGTGCCTGTTTTCTTCTCATTATTTACTTTTACAAGCTGACAAATGTTACAGGTTTTTACTATCTCTCTTACTCTTTTATTTATAGCTTTCACGTAACAATGTTCAGATAAAGCTTTAATAACTTTGAGTGATCCCATATGGCCATACCTTTCATGATAATCCTGAATCAATGCTACTTCTGTTGCTGCTGGTACATATATCTTCCAGATATGATCCTTAATGGTAGGACGAATAAAAAGGATCTCTTCATAAACACAAAAAAATTTCATTATTATAGGGTCATGTTGTAATATTCTTTCCTTAATTTTTGTTAATTTAGTGTCACTTTGTTGATCGATTTTTATTTTATTAATTATATCTTGTAACTCCTTTGCCATCTTAATTATGTGATATATTTTTCCAATGCTTTCTGGTTCTATTTCACAAGTTCCTTTTTCAAGGTTAATCCGGGATAATCGGTCTGCTATTACATTCTTTTTACCTGGAATATATTCCCAGTCTAAATTATATTCTTGAAGTATTAATGCCCATCTAGTAAGTCTGCCGTGATTAAGTTTACAATTCTTTAAAAACGAAATTGATCTGTGATCAGTTCTGATAGTCACTGGGTATCCCAAAATAAATGTTCGAAATTTTATACATGAGAACACAACACTCAGCAGTTCTTTTTCAGTTACTGTATAATTTCTCTCACAACTGCTCAGTACTCTGCTTGCAAAACTGATAACTCCATGATTTCCTTCTTCATCTTCCTGATATAGCTCACTCCCAAGGCTAATGTTACTGGCATCACAATTTATGAAAAAACGTTTATTAAAATTTGGGTGATGTAACATGATGCAGTCAAGAAATTTATTTTTTACTATCTGGAAATTATTATCTTCACTTTCTTCCCATTTCCACTTGTTTTTCTTTGAAAGTAAATATTGAAATTTAGCAGTTATTTCTGAATAACTCTGTTGAAATTTTCTATAATAGTTGCATATCCCCAAAAAGGATTGTAATTGTTTCAAGTTTCTGGGTTTGGGAAAATCTTGAATAGCCTTTACTTTTTCAGGAGATGGTTTAATTCCAGTAGCAGATAAAATGAACCCTAAAAATGGTAGTTCTTGGGTGATAAACTTAGATTTATCCAGTTTTAAAGTTATATTATGTTGCAAAAGTTTATCTAACACTGTTTCCACTCGGTTACAATGCTCCTCCCAAGTACAAGACGTAATTAGTATGTCATCCACATATATGGTAGTAAAATCTAAAACTTCCTTACCCAAAATTTGGTCCATGCATTGAATGAACACAGCCACAGAATTTACCAATCCAAAAGGCAAACGCTTAAAATGATAATTTCGTCCTTCGAATATGAAAGCAACATATTGTCTGCTGTTAGGGTGCAATTCTATTTGCCAGTATCCACAGACTGCATCCCAAGTACTCATGTACTTGCATCCAAAGAATCTTTTCATTATCTCCTCAATCTCACCTGGAGACGTGCGATCGTTAATGAGCATTTTATTCAACTCCCGAGCATCGAGACATAGTCTAACTTGACCATCTTTCTTCGGTATAGCTACCAATGGGCTGGTATATGGAGAATTACTTCTTTCAATTATATCTTCTAATATCATTCTTTGAATTTCTTTCCTTGCTGCCTCTTTCAAAGCTTGAGCAATAGGGTATGATCGTGTATTAAAATTTACATTTTCTTTAAATTTTAGTTCACACAAGAAGTTTTTAGCTTTTCCTGGTGATTCTGAGAATACTGGTTTATATTTATTATAAATTTTTATAAGTTGTTGTTTCTGTTCTATACTAATTATTTCCGGTGCCTGCCTATTCTGAAACTCCATTATTTCTTCTATCTTCTCTTTCCAAATCTTTGATTCTGTTACTTCTATATTATTACCTAGGGTTAATCTATTATTCTCCCTAACAAAAAATGAGCTCGGACACTGAGGGGCACTTTGGCTACCAATTATCTCAGCCGTTAACTCACCATTTTCTGTGCTCAAGGTTACTATACCCCTGGCCAGATTTATAATTGCAGTGTGTCGCCGTAGCATATCACACCCTATTAACACCCTAAACGGTAGCCCTTTAGCTACTAAAAATCCCATAGGTATTCCTATTCCATTAGTGGTAACATTCAAAGACACTTGTTTTTTGATTGTTTTATTTTGTTTCCCGGTAGTACCAACAATTGTTAAATTGTTAATTGGTAAAGTAGGTATTCTCTCAGTAGTTAACTCAGTAATACGATCTAATTCTAATTGATCAATAATTGAAATATTGGCTCCTGTATCGATCATGGCCTCTGCTGACACTCCATTTAATTTTATTTGTGTATAGACTATGTCATTGTTTGGTGATGACTCTTTGATTACTCTTTCTTCCATTAACTCGGACTGTATATTTTTTAGAAAATTATTTCTGACAATGGTTATTGTTTTATTCAAATTAGTATTATAATTGGGTGTATGGTAAATTCTGTGCCCTGTTGTTTCTAGCAGTGACGGGCAATCACATCTTCTCACTGCTGGTACCCGTTTCCCCTATTCACATCATTACTATTGGTTGCTTCAACATTTTCATTATGTTGAATATTGTTTATCGGTATCCTTTCTTCATCCCTCTCTCTGGATCTAGGTTGATCGATGTTCATACTCCTTTGTGGACCTTCGTCTCGATGATAATAATCATGTCTGTAATTCTGTTGATTATTATTAGACCATCTTCCGCGATACCTATTATTGAAATAATTGTTATTAGCACGTACATAATTAACTCGGGGCCGATTCTCTCTTGGTAGCTCATTCCTTCGTTCCTCGGTATTCCCTGACCTCCATCTACTTCTCCTATAATAAGATTCCTGTTCATAATTTTCTAGTAGCGTTTCCATGCCTCCAATAGTTTTTATTTGTCCACTCAAGCGTGCACTTATGATCTTCTCTTCAAAATGATATGCCATTTTGGTCACTAGACACTCTTCAGGTATCTTAGGGTCTAGATACTTTGCGATACACACTTTACCTAAAAAGTAAGCAGTAGGTGTTTGTCCCACAGTACGGCCATACCTACCATGACAGATATCATCCCTAATAATGTTTTGTACTGATTCTGACCAGTACTTAAGTTTGAACATAGTTTTGAAACCCTCATAATCACACACCTCGTTCCTAATTGCTGTCCACCAATTATCATTGATATTTTTGAACGATTCGTCTAATAGACCCTTTATCATATTCCATCGATTCTCCTTTGATCTGTCCAAAATTTCATCTACTCTCCCTAAAAATTCAAGTGGGTTTCTGCGATAATCCCGAAAGTTTACACTTTCCTTACTATCTGGATACACATGATGACTGCTGCATGCAGATCTCGCACTTACTCTATCTACATCACCTTGAAAAATGGTTTGTATTTGTTGCAAACTATCTAATTTCTCCGCTTGGCTATCGCACTGATTTTTTACATTCTCTACTGTTTTATGAAACTCTGAAATTTTACAGTTTAGACTGCTTTTGATACTATCTAACTGGTCATTGTTTTCTTGTCGTATAGCCATTACACGAACTTGATTATCTTGTTCTTCTTTTTCCATTCTTGCCTCGACTCCTGTTTTAATTAGTTCCATTTTCTCTTCAGTTTTATCTAATCTTTGGTTAGTTTCCATTAATTTCTTCTCTGCCTCTTCCTTATATTCATCTACTCTTTGGCTTAACGTATTATTGACCAGTTCAATTTTACCTTCTAGACTTTCTCTTAATTCCTTGTTGAAATTCTCCATCTTACCCTCAATTTGTTTTAAATTCTCATTATTCTCTTCAAATTTTGCATTCATCTCTTCTCTTTGCCCTTCAACCGCTTCCTTCAGTTCATGGTATTGTTCATTCATGGTTTGTTTTAAGTTTTCCTCCTGTTTCTTAAAATTCTCCTTATTTTCCTCATTGGTTTGTTTCAAGGCTTCCTCCTGTTTTCTAAAATTTTCATCTATTTTGTCATTGGTTCGCTTATTATCTTCCTGGATCTTGTTATTCCCTTCCATTATAATTCTTAACATCTCCTGTATACTTATATCTTCTTTTTGGTTGGGTTTATCTGGTTGATCCCCTTGGGCATCTTCTTCCATTATTTCCGTTTCCGTATCCATAACTATTTCGGTTTCTTCTGTATCACCTGTCTGTTGGTCCATTTCACTGTCCGTAACTAATTCTATTTCTTGTTCCTGTCCACCTTCTTCAATCTCCTTTTCTTCTGCCCTCTTCTTCGATTTTCCTCGGGTATTAGCCATTTCTTGTTTTCTCATAACTGCCAATGATAATTAGATTTTTTGATATATATTTTTTATTAAATATCAAAATTCTTTTCTAATTACCGCCCTTTTACGTTGAGCGCCAATTCTGTAACGTACCGCTTTTTGATGAGGTCTTAGCGAAACGTACACCTTTAGTCAAGCCCCAAATGTTGGGTTCGCCAAACTTGTAACGTACCACTTAATGTGAGGTGTGTACTTGCGAAAGTGTTATTATATGCCTCATGCAGTATGCGTCACTTCTGAATTATAATAACTGACGTTGTTTTTCAAAAGGGTAAATAAAGGATTTTGTTCATTTTGTTTTACTCAATCTGAAGAGAAATCGAGAGTGTGTGATTTGGGGTCAAGGAGGTAATTTGTTCAGCCTTATGCAGAAGAGAGAGTAAGTATCATTATTGCCCCTCGGTTGTGACGATTTCTTCTGTATGTTGTGCTGAAATTTTTATTAACTACCCACTACAATAAATTATAGCACGTTATAATTCAATATTAATTTTCAATAATATTGCTTTATTTATTATTGACCTTTGTCTCCTGCCACCAAAAATATAGGTATCACAATTAATCTTATCTGAAAAAAACATCATCTCGACTTTACCGAGTAAACATAGATCTGTCTAAGGAGCAAAACATATAGGTTGTTATTTACCCAATATTACGCTATAATAAAAAACATCAATTATTATATAATCCTTAATAATTCCCCAGGGTTCAGGGTGAATTCTTTGTGTTATGAGAGTGTCAGAAATGGATAATTGCTACGCTTTACAAATACCGAAAAATTAATAAATAATTTTGTTTATTTTTTCAAGTATTACGTAGTTTCCGGAATTGCCGTAAGAGAGCAGCATGTATTTGTTTACTTTGAAAAAAACATATGATAAAATGAATATTTTTGTTCTATTTCACTGTTAAAAACGAGTTTTCTTCTGGACTTATTACGAAAAAATGTTTATATTACCTCGCTCCGTGTTGTTCTTACTGGATTGAAGTTTTATTCTGTGATGAGGTCCGTCTTGCGTTATTATTTCCTTTTCGTTTGGAGTATTTTCTAATTGTCTACTGGAACTAGGCCGAACTATATTGGATCCTCAGAATGTTTTCATCCACTGGTTTTTAATGTATATCACCATTTAATTTGGATTACTCAGGTATAATTAGATAGTAGTCACTCTGTTTATTAATCTTGCATGAATTTCACCTCCTCCAACGTCCAAAAAAGGTTATTTTTTTTATAATTTTTGTCGCATCGTTTCTTCAACTCTCCGGTTTAGTTCAAAAAAATTTCTTATTAACAATACTTGTTATTTTTCATCACTCTTATTAACACATAGTATTTTTATTATGTAGGCAGTTTGTAATTATTATAAATTTATATTTTATTTATGGAAAAATAATTCCCTTCCATTCCGGTTTCTTTACTAATTTAATTTACATAATATGTTTTGGTTAATTTTTTTATGACATTGTATATAAATATTTTATCATTTTATTATCCTTAAATAAATTTATATATTATTTATTTAGTCTCGAATAGTATTCATACCCGGCACTACTTCCTGTTGCCATTTCCTTCATAGGATTATTTTAATTTTATATTATCTTTGGTATTTAAATTTTTATGTCTTTTAAAACTAACCCTGGGTTTTCTTATAATCTAACACAATTATTTGAAAAAATATAATATTAACTTGGGTATAACAATTTGTGGTTCATACAATATAAATTACAATAAATAAATAAAATTACAAAAATCAATTAGTATTATTACATACTACTTCCATAAGTTTATCCTTTCCAAAACATACAACACAGTTTGGTAATACGTTGCTTTCACTTTTGTTTTTTCACCTCAATGGGTACACTATCACTCACTTTGCACTGTATACCACTCAAATTGTTTATCATATTGAGTGATATAATTAAATTTTGAGCGAGCTTTAGTTTACCCATTTCTGACTTTTATTATCATGAGTTACTTTATTGGGACTGGGTTATGTAACGTTACATAAAGCCCCCCCACTAGAACAAATTTATTTTAGTTCAACTTGTTGATAGAAATAAATTGTTGATTGGTTCAAGTCTTCTAATGGTCTTGACTTTGTTTTCATAATAGTGTTTCATTTCCGACTGATTATACACTCCCTTTATTTTATTATTGGTAATTGTTTTAATTTCGTAAGTATTATTACCCTTCACCTGGGTTATGAGGTAAGGGCCAGTATAAAGTAGCAATAGCTTCCGAGCAATACCCTCTATAGAACTGGGTAGTTGTCTATTTTTTATTAGTACTTTATCTCCCAACTGGTATGTATCCAATCTTCTCCTTTTTACCTGATCCCTTTTTTGTTGAAGTTCCACTTTATGTAATACTCTGTTGTGCATTTCCACTTGGTCGAATTCTACTCTCTCTCGTGGAGGGAAATTTATCCATGACATAATTTCTCTTGGTGGTGGTTTATCAAACATTATTTGATAAGGGCTCGTACCGATAGTGTCATGGTATGACCAATTAAGAAAAGTCTCGGCTGGTTCAATATACTGACTCCAGTTTTTATGTTCTTGATGACAGTAGGTGCGTAGAATTCTGCCAACTTCCCTTAATACACGCTCAGCAGGATTGCTACTAGGGTGGTACACGGATGTCTTGTACGTTCTTATTTGCCAATTTCTCAATTCTTCTTTCCACCTTTTCCCCCGAAATTGCGTTCCATGATCCGTTATAATCATTTCCGGTCTTCCCACCTCAGGTAAGTTTTTTTTATAATTACTTCTAGAATTTTCTTCGTTGTAGCTCTACTAATAGCGTAGAGTTTTGTGTATTTCGTATAATGATCAAATAATATGATGATATATTTATATTTATGTCTTCCTCCACTTCTGGGAAAAGGTCCGCAGATATCCAAAAAAATCTTTTCAAGTTTTTTATTATATGTTATAGTAATCATGGTGCCTGTTTTCTTCTCATTATTTACTTTTACAAGCTGACAAATGTTACAGGTTTTTACTATCTCTCTTACTCTTTTATTTATAGCTTTCACGTAACAATGTTCAGATAAAGCTTTAATAACTTTGAGTGATCCCATATGGCCATACCTTTCATGATAATCCTGAATCAATGCTACTTCTGTTGCTGCTGGTACATATATCTTCCAGATATGATCCTTAATGGTAGGACGAATAAAAAGGATCTCTTCATAAACACAAAAAAATTTCATTATTATAGGGTCATGTTGTAATATTCTTTCCTTAATTTTTGTTAATTTAGTGTCACTTTGTTGATCGATTTTTATTTTATTAATTATATCTTGTAACTCCTTTGCCATCTTAATTATGTGATATATTTTTCCAATGCTTTCTGGTTCTATTTCACAAGTTCCTTTTTCAAGGTTAATCCGGGATAATCGGTCTGCTATTACATTCTTTTTACCTGGAATATATTCCCAGTCTAAATTATATTCTTGAAGTATTAATGCCCATCTAGTAAGTCTGCCGTGATTAAGTTTACAATTCTTTAAAAACGAAATTGATCTGTGATCAGTTCTGATAGTCACTGGGTATCCCAAAATAAATGTTCGAAATTTTATACATGAGAACACAACACTCAGCAGTTCTTTTTCAGTTACTGTATAATTTCTCTCACAACTGCTCAGTACTCTGCTTGCAAAACTGATAACTCCATGATTTCCTTCTTCATCTTCCTGATATAGCTCACTCCCAAGGCTAATGTTACTGGCATCACAATTTATGAAAAAACGTTTATTAAAATTTGGGTGATGTAACATGATGCAGTCAAGAAATTTATTTTTTACTATCTGGAAATTATTATCTTCACTTTCTTCCCATTTCCACTTGTTTTTCTTTGAAAGTAAATATTGAAATTTAGCAGTTATTTCTGAATAACTCTGTTGAAATTTTCTATAATAGTTGCATATCCCCAAAAAGGATTGTAATTGTTTCAAGTTTCTGGGTTTGGGAAAATCTTGAATAGCCTTTACTTTTTCAGGAGATGGTTTAATTCCAGTAGCAGATAAAATGAACCCTAAAAATGGTAGTTCTTGGGTGATAAACTTAGATTTATCCAGTTTTAAAGTTATATTATGTTGCAAAAGTTTATCTAACACTGTTTCCACTCGGTTACAATGCTCCTCCCAAGTACAAGACGTAATTAGTATGTCATCCACATATATGGTAGTAAAATCTAAAACTTCCTTACCCAAAATTTGGTCCATGCATTGAATGAACACAGCCACAGAATTTACCAATCCAAAAGGCAAACGCTTAAAATGATAATTTCGTCCTTCGAATATGAAAGCAACATATTGTCTGCTGTTAGGGTGCAATTCTATTTGCCAGTATCCACAGACTGCATCCCAAGTACTCATGTACTTGCATCCAAAGAATCTTTTCATTATCTCCTCAATCTCACCTGGAGACGTGCGATCGTTAATGAGCATTTTATTCAACTCCCGAGCATCGAGACATAGTCTAACTTGACCATCTTTCTTCGGTATAGCTACCAATGGGCTGGTATATGGAGAATTACTTCTTTCAATTATATCTTCTAATATCATTCTTTGAATTTCTTTCCTTGCTGCCTCTTTCAAAGCTTGAGCAATAGGGTATGATCGTGTATTAAAATTTACATTTTCTTTAAATTTTAGTTCACACAAGAAGTTTTTAGCTTTTC
The DNA here is from genome assembly GCA_034769895.1 of Magicicada septendecula. NCBI lineage: Eukaryota > Metazoa > Arthropoda > Insecta > Hemiptera > Cicadidae > Magicicada > Magicicada septendecula. The sequence goes on from CM068373.1 coordinate 228,356,888, forward strand.
CTGGTGATTCTGAGAATACTGGTTTATATTTATTATAAATTTTTATAAGTTGTTGTTTCTGTTCTATACTAATTATTTCCGGTGCCTGCCTATTCTGAAACTCCATTATTTCTTCTATCTTCTCTTTCCAAATCTTTGATTCTGTTACTTCTATATTATTACCTAGGGTTAATCTATTATTCTCCCTAACAAAAAATGAGCTCGGACACTGAGGGGCACTTTGGCTACCAATTATCTCAGCCGTTAACTCACCATTTTCTGTGCTCAAGGTTACTATACCCCTGGCCAGATTTATAATTGCAGTGTGTCGCCGTAGCATATCACACCCTATTAACACCCTAAACGGTAGCCCTTTAGCTACTAAAAATCCCATAGGTATTCCTATTCCATTAGTGGTAACATTCAAAGACACTTGTTTTTTGATTGTTTTATTTTGTTTCCCGGTAGTACCAACAATTGTTAAATTGTTAATTGGTAAAGTAGGTATTCTCTCAGTAGTTAACTCAGTAATACGATCTAATTCTAATTGATCAATAATTGAAATATTGGCTCCTGTATCGATCATGGCCTCTGCTGACACTCCATTTAATTTTATTTGTGTATAGACTATGTCATTGTTTGGTGATGACTCTTTGATTACTCTTTCTTCCATTAACTCGGACTGTATATTTTTTAGAAAATTATTTCTGATAATGGTTATTGTTTTATTCAAATTAGTATTATAATTGGGTGTATGGTAAATTCTGTGCCCTGTTGTTTCTAGCAGTGACGGGCAATCACATCTTCTCACTGCTGGTACCCGTTTCCCCTATTCACATCATTACTATTGGTTGCTTCAACATTTTCATTATGTTGAATATTGTTTATCGGTATCCTTTCTTCATCCCTCTCTCTGGATCTAGGTTGATCGATGTTCATACTCCTTTGTGGACCTTCGTCTCGATGATAATAATCATGTCTGTAATTCTGTTGATTATTATTAGACCATCTTCCGCGATACCTATTATTGAAATAATTGTTATTAGCACGTACATAATTAACTCGGGGCCGATTCTCTCTTGGTAGCTCATTCCTTCGTTCCTCGGTATTCCCTGACCTCCATCTACTTCTCCTATAATAAGATTCCTGTTCATAATTTTCTAGTAGCGTTTCCATGCCTCCAATAGTTTTTATTTGTCCACTCAAGCGTGCACTTATGATCTTCTCTTCAAAATGATATGCCATTTTGGTCACTAGACACTCTTCAGGTATCTTAGGGTCTAGATACTTTGCAATACACACTTTACCTAAAAAGTAAGCAGTAGGTGTTTGTCCCACAGTACGGCCATACCTACCATGACAGATATCATCCCTAATAATGTTTTGTACTGATTCTGACCAGTACTTAAGTTTGAACATAGTTTTGAAACCCTCATAATCACACACCTCGTTCCTAATTGCTGTCCACCAATTATCATTGATATTTTTGAACGATTCGTCTAATAGACCCTTTATCATATTCCATCGATTCTCCTTTGATCTGTCCAAAATTTCATCTACTCTCCCTAAAAATTCAAGTGGGTTTCTGCGATAATCCCGAAAGTTTACACTTTCCTTACTATCTGGATACACATGATGACTGCTGCATGCAGATCTCGCACTTACTCTATCTACATCACCTTGAAAAATGGTTTGTATTTGTTGCAAACTATCTAATTTCTCCGCTTGGCTATCACACTGATTTTTTACATTCTCTACTGTTTTATGAAACTCTGAAATTTTACAGTTTAGACTGCTTTTGATACTATCTAACTGGTCATTGTTTTCTTGTCGTATAGCCATTACACGAACTTGATTATCTTGTTCTTCTTTTTCCATTCTTGCCTCGACTCCTGTTTTAATTAGTTCCATTTTCTCTTCAGTTTTATCTAATCTTTGGTTAGTTTCCATTAATTTCTTCTCTGCCTCTTCCTTATATTCATCTACTCTTTGGCTTAACGTATTATTGACCAGTTCAATTTTACCTTCTAGACTTTCTCTTAATTCCTTGTTGAAATTCTCCATCTTACCCTCAATTTGTTTTAAATTCTCATTATTCTCTTCAAATTTTGCATTCATCTCTTCTCTTTGCCCTTCAACCGCTTCCTTCAGTTCATGGTATTGTTCATTCATGGTTTGTTTTAAGTTTTCCTCCTGTTTCTTAAAATTCTCCTTATTTTCCTCATTGGTTTGTTTCAAGGCTTCCTCCTGTTTTCTAAAATTTTCATCTATTTTGTCATTGGTTCGCTTATTATCTTCCTGGATCTTGTTATTCCTTCCATTATAATTCTTAACATCTCCTGTATAATTATATCTTCTTTTTGGTTGGGTTTATCTGGTTGATCCCCTTGGGCATCTTCTTCCATTATTTCCGTTTCCGTATCCATAACTATTTCGGTTTCTTCTGTATCACCTGTCTGTTGGTCCATTTCACTGTCCGTAACTAATTCTATTTCTTGTTCCTGTCCACCTTCTTCAATCTCCTTTTCTTCTGCCCTCTTCTTCGATTTTCCTCGGGTATTAGCCATTTCTTGTTTTCTCATAACTGCCAATGATAATTAGATTTTTTGATATATATTTTTTATTAAATATCAAAATTCTTTTCTAATTACCGCCCTTTTACGTTGAGCGCCAATTCTGTAACGTACCGCTTTTTGATGAGGTCTTAGTGAAACGTACACCTTTAGTCAAGCCCCAAATGTTGGGTTCGCCAAACTTGTAACGTACCACTTAATGTGAGGTGTGTACTTGCGAAAGTGTTATTATATGCCTCATGCAGTATGCGTCACTTCTGAATTATAATAACTGACGTTGTTTTTCAAAAGGGTAAATAAAGGATTTTGTTCATTTTGTTTTACTCAATCTGAAGAGAAATCGAGAGTGTGTGATTTGGGGTCAAGGAGGTAATTTGTTCAGCCTTATGCAGAAGAGAGAGTAAGTATCATTATTGCCCCTCGGTTGTGACGATTTCTTCTGTATGTTGTGCTGAAATTTTTATTAACTACCCACTACAATAAATTATAACACGTTATAATTCAATATTAATTTTCAATAATATTGCTTTATTTATTATTGACCTTTGTCTCCTGCCACCAAAAATATAGGTATCACAATTAATCTTATCTGAAAAAAACATCATCTCGACTTTACCGAGTAAACATAGATCTGTCTAAGGAGCAAAACATATAGGTTGTTATTTACCCAATATTACGCTATAATAAAAAACATCAATTATTACATAATCCTTAATAATTCCCCAGGGTTCAGGGTGAATTCTTTGTGTTATGAGAGTGTCAGAAATGGATAATTGCTACGCTTTACAAATACCGAAAAATTAATAAATAATTTTGTTTATTTTTTCAAGTATTACGTAGTTTCCGGAATTGCCGTAAGAGAGCAGCATGTATTTGTTTACTTTGAAAAAAAACATATGATAAAATGAATATTTTTGTTCTATTTCACTGTTAAAAACGAGTTTTCTTCTGGACTTATTACGAAAAAATGTTTATATTACCTCGCTCCGTGTTGTTCTTACTGGATTGAAGTTTTATTCTGTGATGAGGTCCGTCTTGCGTTATTATTTCCTTTTCGTTTGGAGTATTTTCTAATTGTCTACTGGAACTAGGCCGAACTATATTGGATCCTCAGAATGTTTTCATCCACTGGTTTTTAATGTATATCACCATTTAATTTGGATTACTCAGGTATAATTAGATAGTAGTCACTCTGTTTATTAATCTTGCATGAATTTCACCTCCTCCAACGTCCAAAAAAGGTTATTTTTTTTATAATTTTTGTCGCATCGTTTCTTCAACTCTCCGGTTTAGTTCAAAAAAATTTCTTATTAACAATACTTGTTATTTTTCATCACTCTTATTAACACATAGTATTTTTATTATGTAGGCAGTTTGTAATTATTATAAATTTATATTTTATTTATGGAAAAATAATTCCCTTCCATTCCGGTTTCTTTACTAATTTAATTTACATAATATGTTTTGGTTAATTTTTTTATGACATTGTATATAAATATTCTATCATTTTATTATCCTTAAATAAATTTATATATTATTTATTTAGTCTCGAATAGTATTCATACCCGGCACTACTTCCTGTTGCCATTTCCTTCATAGGATTATTTTAATTTTATATTATCTTTGGTATTTAAATTTTTATGTCTTTTAAAACTAACCCTGGGTTTTCTTATAATCTAACACAATTATTTGAAAAAATATAATATTAACTTGGGTATAACAATTTGTGGTTCATACAATATAAATTACAATAAATAAATAAAATTACAAAAATCAATTAGTATTATTACATACTACCTCCATAAGTTTATCCTTTCCAAAACATACAACACAGTTTGGTAATACGTTGCTTTCACTTTTGTTTTTTCACCTCAATGGGTACACTATCACTCACTTTGCACTGTATACCACTCAAATTGTTTATCATATTGAGTGATATAATTAAATTTTGAGCGAGCTTTAGTTTACCCATTTCTGACTTTTATTATCATGAGTTACTTTATTGGGACTGGGTTATGTAACGTTACATAAAGCCCCCCCACTAGAACAAATTTATTTTAGTTCAACTTGTTGATAGAAATAAATTGTTGATTGGTTCAAGTCTTCTAATGGTCTTGACTTTGTTTTCATAATAGTGTTTCATTTCCGACTGATTATACACTCCCTTTATTTTATTATTGGTAATTGTTTTAATTTCGTAAGTATTATTACGCTTCACCTGGGTTATGAGGTAAGGGCCAGTATAAAGTAGCAATAGCTTCCGAGCAATACCCTCTATAGAACTGGGTAGTTGTCTATTTTTTATTAGTACTTTATCTCCCAACTGGTATGTATCCAATCTTCTCCTTTTTACCTGATCCCTTTTTTGTTGAAGTTCCACTTTATGTAATACTCTGTTGTGCATTTCCACTTGGTCGAATTCTACTCTCTCTCGTGGAGGGAAATTTATCCATGACATAATTTCTCTTGGTGGTGGTTTATCAAACATTATTTGATAAGGGCTCGTACCGATAGTGTCATGGTATGACCAATTAAGAAAAGTCTCGGCTGGTTCAATATACTGACTCCAGTTTTTATGTTCTTGATGACAGTAGGTGCGTAGAATTCTGCCAACTTCCCTTAATACACGCTCAGCAGGATTGCTACTAGGGTGGTACACGGATGTCTTGTACGTTCTTATTTGCCAATTTCTCAATTCTTCTTTCCACCTTTTCCCCCGAAATTGCGTTCCATGATCCGTTATAATCATTTCCGGTCTTCCCACCTCAGGTAAGTTTTTTTTATAATTACTTCTAGAATTTTCTTCGTTGTAGCTCTACTAATAGCGTAGAGTTTTGTGTATTTCGTATAATGATCAAATAATATGATGATATATTTATATTTATGTCTTCCTCCACTTCTGGGAAAAGGTCCGCAGATATCCAAAAAAATCTTTTCAAGTTTTTTATTATATGTTATAGTAATCATGGTGCCTGTTTTCTTCTCATTATTTACTTTTACAAGCTGACAAATGTTACAGGTTTTTACTATCTCTCTTACTCTTTTATTTATAGCTTTCACGTAACAATGTTCAGATAAAGCTTTAATAACTTTGAGTGATCCCATATGGCCATACCTTTCATGATAATCCTGAATCAATGCTACTTCTGTTGCTGCTGGTACATATATCTTCCAGATATGATCCTTAATGGTAGGACGAATAAAAAGGATCTCTTCATAAACACAAAAAAATTTCATTATTATAGGGTCATGTTGTAATATTCTTTCCTTAATTTTTGTTAATTTAGTGTCACTTTGTTGATCGATTTTTATTTTATTAATTATATCTTGTAACTCCTTTGCCATCTTAATTATGTGATATATTTTTCCAATGCTTTCTGGTTCTATTTCACAAGTTCCTTTTTCAAGGTTAATCCGGGATAATCGGTCTGCTATTACATTCTTTTTACCTGGAATATATTCCCAGTCTAAATTATATTCTTGAAGTATTAATGCCCATCTAGTAAGTCTGCCGTGATTAAGTTTACAATTCTTTAAAAACGAAATTGATCTGTGATCAGTTCTGATAGTCACTGGGTATCCCAAAATAAATGTTCGAAATTTTATACATGAGAACACAACACTCAGCAGTTCTTTTTCAGTTACTGTATAATTTCTCTCACAACTGCTCAGTACTCTGCTTGCAAAACTGATAACTCCATGATTTCCTTCTTCATCTTCCTGATATAGCTCACTCCCAAGGCTAATGTTACTGGCATCACAATTTATGAAAAAACGTTTATTAAAATTTGGGTGATGTAACATGATGCAGTCAAGAAATTTATTTTTTACTATCTGGAAATTATTATCTTCACTTTCTTCCCATTTCCACTTGTTTTTCTTTGAAAGTAAATATTGAAATTTAGCAGTTATTTCTGAATAACTCTGTTGAAATTTTCTATAATAGTTGCATATCCCCAAAAAGGATTGTAATTGTTTCAAGTTTCTGGGTTTGGGAAAATCTTGAATAGCCTTTACTTTTTCAGGAGATGGTTTAATTCCAGTAGCAGATAAAATGAACCCTAAAAATGGTAGTTCTTGGGTGATAAACTTAGATTTATCCAGTTTTAAAGTTATATTATGTTGCAAAAGTTTATCTAACACTGTTTCCACTCGGTTACAATGCTCCTCCCAAGTACAAGACGTAATTAGTATGTCATCCACATATATGGTAGTAAAATCTAAAACTTCCTTACCCAAAATTTGGTCCATGCATTGAATGAACACAGCCACAGAATTTACCAATCCAAAAGGCAAACGCTTAAAATGATAATTTCGTCCTTCGAATATGAAAGCAACATATTGTCTGCTGTTAGGGTGCAATTCTATTTGCCAGTATCCACAGACTGCATCCCAAGTACTCATGTACTTGCATCCAAAGAATCTTTTCATTATCTCCTCAATCTCACCTGGAGACGTGCGATCGTTAATGAGCATTTTATTCAACTCCCGAGCATCGAGACATAGTCTAACTTGACCATCTTTCTTCGGTATAGCTACCAATGGGCTGGTATATGGAGAATTACTTCTTTCAATTATATCTTCTAATATCATTCTTTGAATTTCTTTCCTTGCTGCCTCTTTCAAAGCTTGAGCAATAGGGTATGATCGTGTATTAAAATTTACATTTTCTTTAAATTTTAGTTCACACAAGAAGTTTTTAGCTTTTCCTGGTGATTCTGAGAATACTGGTTTATATTTATTATAAATTTTTATAAGTTGTTGTTTCTGTTCTATACTAATTATTTCCGGTGCCTGCCTATTCTGAAACTCCATTATTTCTTCTATCTTCTCTTTCCAAATCTTTGATTCTGTTACTTCTATATTATTACCTAGGGTTAATCTATTATTCTCCCTAACAAAAAATGAGCTCGGACACTGAGGGGCACTTTGGCTACCAATTATCTCAGCCGTTAACTCACCATTTTCTGTGCTCAAGGTTACTATACCCCTGGCCAGATTTATAATTGCAGTGTGTCGCCGTAGCATATCACACCCTATTAACACCCTAAACGGTAGCCCTTTAGCTACTAAAAATCCCATAGGTATTCCTATTCCATTAGTGGTAACATTCAAAGACACTTGTTTTTTGATTGTTTTATTTTGTTTCCCGGTAGTACCAACAATTGTTAAATTGTTAATTGGTAAAGTAGGTATTCTCTCAGTAGTTAACTCAGTAATACGATCTAATTCTAATTGATCAATAATTGAAATATTGGCTCCTGTATCGATCATGGCCTCTGCTGACACTCCATTTAATTTTATTTGTGTATAGACTATGTCATTGTTTGGTGATGACTCTTTGATTACTCTTTCTTCCATTAACTCGGACTGTATATTTTTTAGAAAATTATTTCTGATAATGGTTATTGTTTTATTCAAATTAGTATTATAATTGGGTTTATGGTAAATTCTGTGCCCTGTTGTTTCTAGCAGTGACGGGCAATCACATCTTCTCACTGCTGGTACCCGTTTCCCCTATTCACATCATTACTATTGGTTGCTTCAACATTTTCATTATGTTGAATATTGTTTATCGGTATCCTTTCTTCATCCCTCTCTCTGGATCTAGGTTGATCGATGTTCATACTCCTTTGTGGACCTTCGTCTCGATGATAATAATCATGTCTGTAATTCTGTTGATTATTATTAGACCATCTTCCGCGATACCTATTATTGAAATAATTGTTATTAGCACGTACATAATTAACTCGGGGCCGATTCTCTCTTGGTAGCTCATTCCTTCGTTCCTCGGTATTCCCTGACCTCCATCTACTTCTCCTATAATAAGATTCCTGTTCATAATTTTCTAGTAGCGTTTCCATGCCTCCAATAGTTTTTATTTGTCCACTCAAGCGTGCACTTATGATCTTCTCTTCAAAATGATATGCCATTTTGGTCACTAGACACTCTTCAGGTATCTTAGGGTCTAGATACTTTGCGATACACACTTTACCTAAAAAGTAAGCAGTAGGTGTTTGTCCCACAGTACGGCCATACCTACCATGACAGATATCATCCCTAATAATGTTTTGTACTGATTCTGACCAGTACTTAAGTTTGAACATAGTTTCGAAACCCTCATAATCACACACCTCGTTCCTAATTGCTGTCCACCAATTATCATTGATATTTTTGAACGATTCGTCTAATAGACCCTTTATCATATTCCATCGATTCTCCTTTGATCTGTCCAAAATTTCATCTACTCTCCCTAAAAATTCAAGTGGGTTTCTGCGATAATCCCGAAAGTTTACACTTTCCTTACTATCTGGATACACATGATGACTGCTGCATGCAGATCTCGCACTTACTCTATCTACATCACCTTGAAAAATGGTTTGTATTTGTTGCAAACTATCTAATTTCTCCGCTTGGCTATCACACTGATTTTTTACATTCTATACTGTCTTATGAAACTCTGAAATTTTACAGTTTAGACTGCTTTTGATACTATCTAACTGGTCATTGTTTTCTTGTCGTATAGCCATTACACGAACTTGATTATCTTGTTCTTCTTTTTCCATTCTTGCCTCGACTCCTGTTTTAATTAGTTCCATTTTCTCTTCAGTTTTATCTAATCTTTGGTTAGTTTCCATTAATTTCTTCTCTGCCTCTTCCTTATATTCATCTACTCTTTGGCTTAACGTATTATTGACCAGTTCAATTTTACCTTCTAGACTTTCTCTTAATTCCTTGTTGAAATTCTCCATCTTACCCTCAATTTGTTTTAAATTCTCATTATTCTCTTCAAATTTTGCATTCATCTCTTCTCTTTGCCCTTCAACCGCTTCCTTCAGTTCATGGTATTGTTCATTCATGGTTTGTTTTAAGTTTTCCTCCTGTTTCTTAAAATTCTCCTTATTTTCCTCATTGGTTTGTTTCAAGGCTTCCTCCTGTTTTCTAAAATTTTCATCTATTTTGTCATTGGTTCGCTTATTATCTTCCTGGATCTTGTTATTCCTTCCATTATAATTCTTAACATCTCCTGTATAATTATATCTTCTTTTTGGTTGGGTTTATCTGGTTGATCCCCTTGGGCATCTTCTTCCATTATTTCCGTTTCCGTATCCATAACTATTTCGGTTTCTTCTGTATCACCTGTCTGTTGGTCCATTTCACTGTCCGTAACTAATTCTATTTCTTGTTCCTGTCCACCTTCTTCAATCTCCTTTTCTTCTGCCCTCTTCTTCGATTTTCCTCGGGTATTAGCCATTTCTTGTTTTCTCATAACTGCCAATGATAATTAGATTTTTTGATATATATTTTTTATTAAATATCAAAATTCTTTTCTAATTACCGCCCTTTTACGTTGAGCGCCAATTCTGTAACGTACCGCTTTTTGATGAGGTCTTAGTGAAACGTACACCTTTAGTCAAGCCCCAAATGTTGGGTTCGCCAAACTTGTAACGTACCACTTAATGTGAGGTGTGTACTTGCGAAAGTGTTATTATATGCCTCATGCAGTATGCGTCACTTCTGAATTATAATAACTGACGTTGTTTTTCAAAAGGGTAAATAAAGGATTTTGTTCATTTTGTTTTACTCAATCTGAAGAGAAATCGAGAGTGTGTGATTTGGGGTCAAGGAGGTAATTTGTTCAGCCTTATGCAGAAGAGAGAGTAAGTATCATTATTGCCCCTCGGTTGTGACGATTTCTTCTGTATGTTGTGCTGAAATTTTTATTAACTACCCACTACAATAAATTATAACACGTTATAATTCAATATTAATTTTCAATAATATTGCTTTATTTATTATTGACCTTTGTCTCCTGCCACCAAAAATATAGGTATCACAATTAATCTTATCTGAAAAAAACATCATCTCGACTTTACCGAGTAAACATAGATCTGTCTAAGGAGCAAAACATATAGGTTGTTATTTACCCAATATTACGCTATAATAAAAAACATCAATTATTACATAATCCTTAATAATTCCCCAGGGTTCAGGGTGAATTCTTTGTGTTATGAGAGTGTCAGAAATGGATAATTGCTACGCTTTACAAATACCGAAAAATTAATAAATAATTTTGTTTATTTTTTCAAGTATTACGTAGTTTCCGGAATTGCCGTAAGAGAGCAGCATGTATTTGTTTACTTTGAAAAAAAACATATGATAAAATGAATATTTTTGTTCTATTTCACTGTTAAAAACGAGTTTTCTTCTGGACTTATTACGAAAAAATGTTTATATTACCTCGCTCCGTGTTGTTCTTACTGGATTGAAGTTTTATTCTGTGATGAGGTCCGTCTTGCGTTATTATTTCCTTTTCGTTTGGAGTATTTTCTAATTGTCTACTGGAACTAGGCCGAACTATATTGGATCCTCAGAATGTTTTCATCCACTGGTTTTTAATGTATATCACCATTTAATTTGGATTACTCAGGTATAATTAGATAGTAGTCACTCTGTTTATTAATCTTGCATGAATTTCACCTCCTCCAACGTCCAAAAAAGGTTATTTTTTTTATAATTTTTGTCGCATCGTTTCTTCAACTCTCCGGTTTAGTTCAAAAAAATTTCTTATTAACAATACTTGTTATTTTTCATCACTCTTATTAACACATAGTATTTTTATTATGTAGGCAGTTTGTAATTATTATAAATTTATATTTTATTTATGGAAAAATAATTCCCTTCCATTCCGGTTTCTTTACTAATTTAATTTACATAATATGTTTTGGTTAATTTTTTTATGACATTGTATATAAATATTCTATCATTTTATTATCCTTAAATAAATTTATATATTATTTATTTAGTCTCGAATAGTATTCATACCCGGCACTACTTCCTGTTGCCATTTCCTTCATAGGATTATTTTAATTTTATATTATCTTTGGTATTTAAATTTTTATGTCTTTTAAAACTAACCCTGGGTTTTCTTATAATCTAACACAATTATTTGAAAAAATATAATATTAACTTGGGTATAACAATTTGTGGTTCATACAATATAAATTACAATAAATAAATAAAATTACAAAAATCAATTAGTATTATTACATACTACCTCCATAAGTTTATCCTTTCCAAAACATACAACACAGTTTGGTAATACGTTGCTTTCACTTTTGTTTTTTCACCTCAATGGGTACACTATCACTCACTTTGCACTGTATACCACTCAAATTGTTTATCATATTGAGTGATATAATTAAATTTTGAGCGAGCTTTAGTTTACCCATTTCTGACTTTTATTATCATGAGTTACTTTATTGGGACTGGGTTATGTAACGTTACATAAAGCCCCCCCACTAGAACAAATTTATTTTAGTTCAACTTGTTGATAGAAATAAATTGTTGATTGGTTCAAGTCTTCTAATGGTCTTGACTTTGTTTTCATAATAGTGTTTCATTTCCGACTGATTATACACTCCCTTTATTTTATTATTGGTAATTGTTTTAATTTCGTAAGTATTATTACGCTTCACCTGGGTTATGAGGTAAGGGCCAGTATAAAGTAGCAATAGCTTCCGAGCAATACCCTCTATAGAACTGGGTAGTTGTCTATTTTTTATTAGTACTTTATCTCCCAACTGGTATGTATCCAATCTTCTCCTTTTTACCTGATCCCTTTTTTGTTGAAGTTCCACTTTATGTAATACTCTGTTGTGCATTTCCACTTGGTCGAATTCTACTCTCTCTCCTGGAGGGAAATTTATCCATGACATAATTTCTCTTGGTGGTGGTTTATCAAACATTATTTGATAAGGGCTCGTACCGATAGTGTCATGGTATGACCAATTAAGAAAAGTCTCGGCTGGTTCAATATACTGACTCCAGTTTTTATGTTCTTGATGACAGTAGGTGCGTAGAATTCTGCCAACTTCCCTTAATACACGCTCAGCAGGATTGCTACTAGGGTGGTACACGGATGTCTTGTACGTTCTTATTTGCCAATTTCTCAATTCTTCTTTCCACCTTTTCCCCCGAAATTGCGTTCCATGATCCGTTATAATCATTTCCGGTCTTCCCACCTCAGGTAAGTTTTTTTTATAATTACTTCTAGAATTTTCTTCGTTGTAGCTCTACTAATAGCGTAGAGTTTTGTGTATTTCGTATAATGATCAAATAATATGATGATATATTTATATTTATGTCTTCCTCCACTTCTGGGAAAAGGTCCGCAGATATCCAAAAAAATCTTTTCAAGTTTTTTATTATATGTTATAGTAATCATGGTGCCTGTTTTCTTCTCATTATTTACTTTTACAAGCTGACAAATGTTACAGGTTTTTACTATCTCTCTTACTCTTTTATTTATAGCTTTCACGTAACAATGTTCAGATAAAGCTTTAATAACTTTGAGTGATCCCATATGGCCATACCTTTCATGATAATCCTGAATCAATGCTACTTCTGTTGCTGCTGGTACATATATCTTCCAGATATGATCCTTAATGGTAGGACGAATAAAAAGGATCTCTTCATAAACACAAAAAAATTTCATTATTATAGGGTCATGTTGTAATATTCTTTCCTTAATTTTTGTTAATTTAGTGTCACTTTGTTGATCGATTTTTATTTTATTAATTATATCTTGTAACTCCTTTGCCATCTTAATTATGTGATATATTTTTCCAATGCTTTCTGGTTCTATTTCACAAGTTCCTTTTTCAAGGTTAATCCGGGATAATCGGTCTGCTATTACATTCTTTTTACCTGGAATATATTCCCAGTCTAAATTATATTCTTGAAGTATTAATGCCCATCTAGTAAGTCTGCCGTGATTAAGTTTACAATTCTTTAAAAACGAAATTGATCTGTGATCAGTTCTGATAGTCACTGGGTATCCCAAAATAAATGTTCGAAATTTTATACATGAGAACACAACACTCAGCAGTTCTTTTTCAGTTACTGTATAATTTCTCTCACAACTGCTCAGTACTCTGCTTGCAAAACTGATAACTCCATGATTTCCTTCTTCATCTTCCTGATATAGCTCACTCCCAAGGCTAATGTTACTGGCATCACAATTTATGAAAAAACGTTTATTAAAATTTGGGTGATGTAACATGATGCAGTCAAGAAATTTATTTTTTACTATCTGGAAATTATTATCTTCACTTTCTTCCCATTTCCACTTGTTTTTCTTTGAAAGTAAATATTGAAATTTAGCAGTTATTTCTGAATAACTCTGTTGAAATTTTCTATAATAGTTGCATATCCCCAAAAAGGATTGTAATTGTTTCAAGTTTCTGGGTTTGGGAAAATCTTGAATAGCCTTTACTTTTTCAGGAGATGGTTTAATTCCAGTAGCAGATAAAATGAACCCTAAAAATGGTAGTTCTTGGGTGATAAACTTAGATTTATCCAGTTTTAAAGTTATATTATGTTGCAAAAGTTTATCTAACACTGTTTCCACTCGGTTACAATGCTCCTCCCAAGTACAAGACGTAATTAGTATGTCATCCACATATATGGTAGTAAAATCTAAAACTTCCTTACCCAAAATTTGGTCCATGCATTGAATGAACACAGCCACAGAATTTACCAATCCAAAAGGCAAACGCTTAAAATGATAATTTCGTCCTTCGAATATGAAAGCAACATATTGTCTGCTGTTAGGGTGCAATTCTATTTGCCAGTATCCACAGACTGCATCCCAAGTACTCATGTACTTGCATCCAAAGAATCTTTTCATTATCTCCTCAATCTCACCTGGAGACGTGCGATCGTTAATGAGCATTTTATTCAACTCCCGAGCATCGAGACATAGTCTAACTTGACCATCTTTCTTCGGTATAGCTACCAATGGGCTGGTATATGGAGAATTACTTCTTTCAATTATATCTTCTAATATCATTCTTTGAATTTCTTTCCTTGCTGCCTCTTTCAAAGCTTGAGCAATAGGGTATGATCGTGTATTAAAATTTACATTTTCTTTAAATTTTAGTTCACACAAGAAGTTTTTAGCTTTTCCTGGTGATTCTGAGAATACTGGTTTATATTTATTATAAATTTTTATAAGTTGTTGTTTCTGTTCTATACTAATTATTTCCGGTGCCTGCCTATTCTGAAACTCCATTATTTCTTCTATCTTCTCTTTCCAAATCTTTGATTCTGTTACTTCTATATTATTACCTAGGGTTAATCTATTATTCTCCCTAACAAAAAATGAGCTCGGACACTGAGGGGCACTTTGGCTACCAATTATCTCAGCCGTTAACTCACCATTTTCTGTGCTCAAGGTTACTATACCCCTGGCCAGATTTATAATTGCAGTGTGTCGCCGTAGCATATCACACCCTATTAACACCCTAAACGGTAGCCCTTTAGCTACTAAAAATCCCATAGGTATTCCTATTCCATTAGTGGTAACATTCAAAGACACTTGTTTTTTGATTGTTTTATTTTGTTTCCCGGTAGTACCAACAATTGTTAAATTGTTAATTGGTAAAGTAGGTATTCTCTCAGTAGTTAACTCAGTAATACGATCTAATTCTAATTGATCAATAATTGAAATATTGGCTCCTGTATCGATCATGGCCTCTGCTGACACTCCATTTAATTTTATTTGTGTATAGACTATGTCATTGTTTGGTGATGACTCTTTGATTACTCTTTCTTCCATTAACTCGGACTGTATATTTTTTAGAAAATTATTTCTGATAATGGTTATTGTTTTATTCAAATTAGTATTATAATTGGGTTTATGGTAAATTCTGTGCCCTGTTGTTTCTAGCAGTGACGGGCAATCACATCTTCTCACTGCTGGTACCCGTTTCCCCTATTCACATCATTACTATTGGTTGCTTCAACATTTTCATTATGTTGAATATTGTTTATCGGTATCCTTTCTTCATCCCTCTCTCTGGATCTAGGTTGATCGATGTTCATACTCCTTTGTGGACCTTCGTCTCGATGGTAATAATCATGTCTGTAATTCTGTTGATTATTATTAGACCATCTTCCGCGATACCTATTATTGAAATAATTGTTATTAGCACGTACATAATTAACTCGGGGCCGATTCTCTCTTGGTAGCTCATTCCTTCGTTCCTCGGTATTCCCTGACCTCCATCTACTTCTCCTATAATAAGATTCCTGTTCATAATTTTCTAGTAGCGTTTCCATGCCTCCAATAGTTTTTATTTGTCCACTCAAGCGTGCACTTATGATCTTCTCTTCAAAATGATATGCCATTTTGGTCACTAGACACTCTTCAGGTATCTTAGGGTCTAGATACTTTGCGATACACACTTTACCTAAAAAGTAAGCAGTAGGTGTTTGTCCCACAGTACGGCCATACCTACCATGACAGATATCATCCCTAATAATGTTTTGTACTGATTCTGACCAGTACTTAAGTTTGAACATAGTTTTGAAACCCTCATAATCACACACCTCGTTCCTAATTGCTGTCCACCAATTATCATTGATATTTTTGAACGATTCGTCTAATAGACCCTTTATCATATTCCATCGATTCTCCTTTGATCTGTCCAAAATTTCATCTACTCTCCCTAAAAATTCAAGTGGGTTTCTGCGATAATCCCGAAAGTTTACACTTTCCTTACTATCTGGATACACATGATGACTGCTGCATGCAGATCTCGCACTTACTCTATCTACATCACCTTGAAAAATGGTTTGTATTTGTTGCAAACTATCTAATTTCTCCGCTTGGCTATCGCACTGATTTTTTACATTCTCTACTGTTTTATGAAACTCTGAAATTTTACAGTTTAGACTGCTTTTGATACTATCTAACTGGTCATTGTTTTCTTGTCGTATAGCCATTACACGAACTTGATTATCTTGTTCTTCTTTTTCCATTCTTGCCTCGACTCCTGTTTTAATTAGTTCCATTTTCTCTTCAGTTTTATCTAATCTTTGGTTAGTTTCCATTAATTTCTTCTCTGCCTCTTCCTTATATTCATCTACTCTTTGGCTTAACGTATTATTGACCAGTTCAATTTTACCTTCTAGACTTTCTCTTAATTCCTTGTTGAAATTCTCCATCTTACCCTCAATTTGTTTTAAATTCTCATTATTCTCTTCAAATTTTGCATTCATCTCTTCTCTTTGCCCTTCAACCGCTTCCTTCAGTTCATGGTATTGTTCATTCATGGTTTGTTTTAAGTTTTCCTCCTGTTTCTTAAAATTCTCCTTATTTTCCTCATTGGTTTGTTTCAAGGCTTCCTCCTGTTTTCTAAAATTTTCATCTATTTTGTCATTGGTTCGCTTATTATCTTCCTGGATCTTGTTATTCCCTTCCATTATAATTCTTAACATCTCCTGTATACTTATATCTTCTTTTTGGTTGGGTTTATCTGGTTGATCCCCTTGGGCATCTTCTTCCATTATTTCCGTTTCCGTATCCATAACTATTTCGGTTTCTTCTGTATCGCCTGTCTGTTGGTCCATTTCACTGTCCGTAACTAATTCTATTTCTTGTTCCTGTCCACCTTCTTCAATCTCCTTTTCTTCTGCCCTCTTCTTCGATTTTCCTCGGGTATTAGCCATTTCTTGTTTTCTCATAACTGCCAATGATAATTAGATTTTTTGATATATATTTTTTATTAAATATCAAAATTCTTTTCTAATTACCGCCCTTTTACGTTGAGCGCCAATTCTGTAACGTACCGCTTTTTGATGAGGTCTTAGCGAAACGTACACCTTTAGTCAAGCCCCAAATGTTGGGTTCGCCAAACTTGTAACGTACCACTTAATGTGAGGTGTGTACTTGCGAAAGTGTTATTATATGCCTCATGCAGTATGCGTCACTTCTGAATTATAATAACTGACGTTGTTTTTCAAAAGGGTAAATAAAGGATTTTGTTCATTTTGTTTTACTCAATCTGAAGAGAAATCGAGAGTGTGTGATTTGGGGTCAAGGAGGTAATTTGTTCAGCCTTATGCAGAAGAGAGAGTAAGTATCATTATTGCCCCTCGGTTGTGACGATTTCTTCTGTATGTTGTGCTGAAATTTTTATTAACTACCCACTACAATAAATTATAACACGTTATAATTCAATATTAATTTTCAATAATATTGCTTTATTTATTATTGACCTTTGTCTCCTGCCACCAAAAATATAGGTATCACAATTAATCTTATCTGAAAAAAACATCATCTCGACTTTACCGAGTAAACATAGATCTGTCTAAGGAGCAAAACATATAGGTTGTTATTTACCCAATATTACGCTATAATAAAAAACATCAATTATTATATAATCCTTAATAATTCCCCAGGGTTCAGGGTGAATTCTTTGTGTTATGAGAGTGTCAGAAATGGATAATTGCTACGCTTTACAAATACCGAAAAATTAATAAATAATTTTGTTTATTTTTTCAAGTATTACGTAGTTTCCGGAATTGCCGTAAGAGAGCAGCATGTATTTGTTTACTTTGAAAAAAAACATATGATAAAATGAATATTTTTGTTCTATTTCACTGTTAAAAACGAGTTTTCTTCTGGACTTATTACGAAAAAATGTTTATATTACCTCGCTCCGTGTTGTTCTTACTGGATTGAAGTTTTATTCTGTGATGAGGTCCGTCTTGCGTTATTATTTCCTTTTCGTTTGGAGTATTTTCTAATTGTCTACTGGAACTAGGCCGAACTATATTGGATCCTCAGAATGTTTTCATCCACTGGTTTTTAATGTATATCACCATTTAATTTGGATTACTCAGGTATAATTAGATAGTAGTCACTCTGTTTATTAATCTTGCATGAATTTCACCTCCTCCAACGTCCAAAAAAGGTTATTTTTTTTATAATTTTTGTCGCATCGTTTCTTCAACTCTCCGGTTTAGTTCAAAAAAATTTCTTATTAACAATACTTGTTATTTTTCATCACTCTTATTAACACATAGTATTTTTATTATGTAGGCAGTTTGTAATTATTATAAATTTATATTTTATTTATGGAAAAATAATTCCCTTCCATTCCGGTTTCTTTACTAATTTAATTTACATAATATGTTTTGGTTAATTTTTTTATGACATTGTATATAAATATTCTATCATTTTATTATCCTTAAATAAATTTATATATTATTTATTTAGTCTCGAATAGTATTCATACCCGGCACTACTTCCTGTTGCCATTTCCTTCATAGGATTATTTTAATTTTATATTATCTTTGGTATTTAAATTTTTATGTCTTTTAAAACTAACCCTGGGTTTTCTTATAATCTAACACAATTATTTGAAAAAATATAATATTAACTTGGGTATAACAATTTGTGGTTCATACAATATAAATTACAATAAATAAATAAAATTACAAAAATCAATTAGTATTATTACATACTACCTCCATAAGTTTATCCTTTCCAAAACATACAACACAGTTTGGTAATACGTTGCTTTCACTTTTGTTTTTTCACCTCAATGGGTACACTATCACTCACTTTGCACTGTATACCACTCAAATTGTTTATCATATTGAGTGATATAATTAAATTTTGAGCGAGCTTTAGTTTACCCATTTCTGACTTTTATTATCATGAGTTACTTTATTGGGACTGGGTTATGTAACGTTACATAAAGCCCCCCCACTAGAACAAATTTATTTTAGTTCAACTTGTTGATAGAAATAAATTGTTGATTGGTTCAAGTCTTCTAATGGTCTTGACTTTGTTTTCATAATAGTGTTTCATTTCCGACTGATTATACACTCCCTTTATTTTATTATTGGTAATTGTTTTAATTTCGTAAGTATTATTACGCTTCACCTGGGTTATGAGGTAAGGGCCAGTATAAAGTAGCAATAGCTTCCGAGCAATACCCTCTATAGAACTGGGTAGTTGTCTATTTTTTATTAGTACTTTATCTCCCAACTGGTATGTATCCAATCTTCTCCTTTTTACCTGATCCCTTTTTTGTTGAAGTTCCACTTTATGTAATACTCTGTTGTGCATTTCCACTTGGTCGAATTCTACTCTCTCTCCTGGAGGGAAATTTATCCATGACATAATTTCTCTTGGTGGTGGTTTATCAAACATTATTTGATAAGGGCTCGTACCGATAGTGTCATGGTATGACCAATTAAGAAAAGTCTCGGCTGGTTCAATATACTGACTCCAGTTTTTATGTTCTTGATGACAGTAGGTGCGTAGAATTCTGCCAACTTCCCTTAATACACGCTCAGCAGGATTGCTACTAGGGTGGTACACGGATGTCTTGTACGTTCTTATTTGCCAATTTCTCAATTCTTCTTTCCACCTTTTCCCCCGAAATTGCGTTCCATGATCCGTTATAATCATTTCCGGTCTTCCCACCTCAGGTAAGTACTTTTTTAAAATTACTTCTAGAATTTTCTTCGTTGTAGCTCTACTAATAGCGTAGAGTTTTGTGTATTTCGTATAATGATCAAATAATATGATGATATATTTATATTTATGTCTTCCTCCACTTCTGGGAAAAGGTCCGCAGATATCCAAAAAAATCTTTTCAAGTTTTTTATTATATGTTATAGTAATCATGGTGCCTGTTTTCTTCTCATTATTTACTTTTACAAGCTGACAAATGTTACAGGTTTTTACTATCTCTCTTACTCTTTTATTTATAGCTTTCACGTAACAATGTTCAGATAAAGCTTTAATAACTTTGAGTGATCCCATATGGCCATACCTTTCATGATAATCCTGAATCAATGCTACTTCTGTTGCTGCTGGTACATATATCTTCCAGATATGATCCTTAATGGTAGGACGAATAAAAAGGATCTCTTCATAAACACAAAAAAATTTCATTATTATAGGGTCATGTTGTAATATTCTTTCCTTAATTTTTGTTAATTTAGTGTCACTTTGTTGATCGATTTTTATTTTATTAATTATATCTTGTAACTCCTTTGCCATCTTAATTATGTGATATATTTTTCCAATGCTTTCTGGTTCTATTTCACAAGTTCCTTTATCAAGGTTAATCCGGGATAATCGGTCTGCTATTACATTCTTTTTACCTGGAATATATTCCCAGTCTAAATTATATTCTTGAAGTATTAATGCCCATCTAGTAAGTCTGCCGTGATTAAGTTTACAATTCTTTAAAAACGAAATTGATCTGTGATCAGTTCTGATAGTCACTGGGTATCCCAAAATAAATGTTCGAAATTTTGTACATGAGAACACAACACTCAGCAGTTCTTTTTCAGTTACTGTATAATTTCTCTCACAACTGCTCAGTACTCTGCTTGCAAAACTGATAACTCCATGATTTCCTTCTTCATCTTCCTGATATAGCTCACTCCCAAGGCTAATGTTACTGGCATCACAATTTATGAAAAAACGTTTATTAAAATTTGGGTGATGTAACATGATGCAGTCAAGAAATTTATTTTTTACTATCTGGAAATTATTATCTTCACTTTCTTCCTATTTCCACTTGTTTTTCTTTGAAAGTAAATATTGAAATTTAGCAGTTATTTCTGAATAACTCTGTTGAAATTTTCTATAATAGTTGCATATCCCCAAAAAGGATTGTAATTGTTTCAAGTTTCTGGGTTTGGGAAAATCTTGAATAGCCTTTACTTTTTCAGGAGATGGTTTAATTCCAGTAGCAGATAAAATGAACCCTAAAAATGGTAGTTCTTGGGTGATAAACTTAGATTTATCCAGTTTTAAAGGTATATTATGTTGCAAAAGTTTATCTAACACTGTTTCCACTCGGTTACAATGCTCCTCCCAAGTACAAGACGTAATTAGTATGTCATCCACATATATGGTAGTAAAATCTAAAACTTCCTTACCCAAAATTTGGTCCATGCATTGAATGAACACAGCCACAGAATTTACCAATCCAAAAGGCAAACGCTTAAAATGATAATTTCGTCCTTCGAATATGAAAGCAACATATTGTCTGCTGTTAGGGTGCAATTCTATTTGCCAGTATCCACAGACTGCATCCCAAGTACTCATGTACTTGCATCCAAAGAATCTTTTCATTATCTCCTCAATCTCACCTGGAGACGTGCGATCGTTAATGAGCATTTTATTCAACTCCCGAGCATCGAGACATAGTCTAACTTGACCATCTTTCTTCGGTATAGCTACCAATGGGCTGGTATATGGAGAATTACTTCTTTCAATTATATCTTCTAATATCATTCTTTGAATTTCTTTCCTTGCTGCCTCTTTCAAAGCTTGAGCAATAGGGTATGATCGTGTATTAAAATTTACATTTTCTTTAAATTTTAGTTCACACAAGAAGTTTTTAGCTTTTCCTGGTGATTCTGAGAATACTGGTTTATATTTATTATAAATTTTTATAAGTTGTTGTTTCTGTTCTATACTAATTATTTCCGGTGCCTGCCTATTCTGAAACTCCATTATTTCTTCTATCTTCTCTTTCCAAATCTTTGATTCTGTTACTTCTATATTATTACCTAGGGTTAATCTATTATTCTCCCTAACAAAAAATGAGCTCGGACACTGAGGGGCACTTTGGCTACCAATTATCTCAGCCGTTAACTCACCATTTTCTGTGCTCAAGGTTACTATACCCCTGGCCAGATTTATAATTGCAGTGTGTCGCCGTAGCATATCACACCCTATTAACACCCTAAACGGTAGCCCTTTAGCTACTAAAAATCCCATAGGTATTCCTATTCCATTAGTGGTAACATTCAAAGACACTTGTTTTTTGATTGTTTTATTTTGTTTCCCGGTAGTACCAACAATTGTTAAATTGTTAATTGGTAAAGTAGGTATTCTCTCAGTAGTTAACTCAGTAATACGATCTAATTCTAATTGATCAATAATTGAAATATTGGCTCCTGTATCGATCATGGCCTCTGCTGACACTCCATTTAATTTTATTTGTGTATAGACTATGTCATTGTTTGGTGATGACTCTTTGATTACTCTTTCTTCCATTAACTCGGACTGTATATTTTTTAGAAAATTATTTCTGATAATGGTTATTGTTTTATTCAAATTAGTATTATAATTGGGTGTATGGTAAATTCTGTGCCCTGTTGTTTCTAGCAGTGACGGGCAATCACATCTTCTCACTGCTGGTACCCGTTTCCCCTATTCACATCATTACTATTGGTTGCTTCAACATTTTCATTATGTTGAATATTGTTTATCGGTATCCTTTCTTCATCCCTCTCTCTGGATCTAGGTTGATCGATGTTCATACTCCTTTGTGGACCTTCGTCTCGATGGTAATAATCATGTCTGTAATTCTGTTGATTATTATTAGACCATCTTCCGCGATACCTATTATTGAAATAATTGTTATTAGCACGTACATAATTAACTCGGGGCCGATTCTCTCTTGGTAGCTCATTCCTTCGTTCCTCGGTATTCCCTGACCTCCATCTACTTCTCCTATAATAAGATTCCTGTTCATAATTTTCTAGTAGCGTTTCCATGCCTCCAATAGTTTTTATTTGTCCACTCAAGCGTGCACTTATGATCTTCTCTTCAAAATGATATGCCATTTTGGTCACTAGACACTCTTCAGGTATCTTAGGGTCTAGATACTTTGCGATACACACTTTACCTAAAAAGTAAGCAGTAGGTGTTTGTCCCACAGTACGGCCATACCTACCATGACAGATATCATCCCTAATAATGTTTTGTACTGATTCTGACCAGTACTTAAGTTTGAACATAGTTTTGAAACCCTCATAATCACACACCTCGTTCCTAATTGCTGTCCACCAATTATCATTGATATTTTTGAACGATTCGTCTAATAGACCCTTTATCATATTCCATCGATTCTCCTTTGATCTGTCCAAAATTTCATCTACTCTCCCTAAAAATTCAAGTGGGTTTCTGCGATAATCCCGAAAGTTTACA
Source organism: Magicicada septendecula (assembly GCA_034769895.1). Taxonomy (NCBI): domain Eukaryota; kingdom Metazoa; phylum Arthropoda; class Insecta; order Hemiptera; family Cicadidae; genus Magicicada; species Magicicada septendecula. The sequence continues at coordinate 228,380,261 of CM068373.1, forward strand.
CTTTCCTTACTATCTGGATACACATGATGACTGCTGCATGCAGATCTCGCACTTACTCTATCTACATCACCTTGAAAAATGGTTTGTATTTGTTGCAAACTATCTAATTTCTCCGCTTGGCTATCGCACTGATTTTTTACATTCTCTACTGTTTTATGAAACTCTGAAATTTTACAGTTTAGACTGCTTTTGATACTATCTAACTGGTCATTGTTTTCTTGTCGTATAGCCATTACACGAACTTGATTATCTTGTTCTTCTTTTTCCATTCTTGCCTCGACTCCTGTTTTAATTAGTTCCATTTTCTCTTCAGTTTTATCTAATCTTTGGTTAGTTTCCATTAATTTCTTCTCTGCCTCTTCCTTATATTCATCTACTCTTTGGCTTAACGTATTATTGACCAGTTCAATTTTACCTTCTAGACTTTCTCTTAATTCCTTGTTGAAATTCTCCATCTTACCCTCAATTTGTTTTAAATTCTCATTATTCTCTTCAAATTTTGCATTCATCTCTTCTCTTTGCCCTTCAACCGCTTCCTTCAGTTCATGGTATTGTTCATTCATGGTTTGTTTTAAGTTTTCCTCCTGTTTCTTAAAATTCTCCTTATTTTCCTCATTGGTTTGTTTCAAGGCTTCCTCCTGTTTTCTAAAATTTTCATCTATTTTGTCATTGGTTCGCTTATTATCTTCCTGGATCTTGTTATTCCCTTCCATTATAATTCTTAACATCTCCTGTATACTTATATCTTCTTTTTGGTTGGGTTTATCTGGTTGATCCCCTTGGGCATCTTCTTCCATTATTTCCGTTTCCGTATCCATAACTATTTCGGTTTCTTCTGTATCGCCTGTCTGTTGGTCCATTTCACTGTCCGTAACTAATTCTATTTCTTGTTCCTGTCCACCTTCTTCAATCTCCTTTTCTTCTGCCCTCTTCTTCGATTTTCCTCGGGTATTAGCCATTTCTTGTTTTCTCATAACTGCCAATGATAATTAGATTTTTTGATATATATTTTTTATTAAATATCAAAATTCTTTTCTAATTACCGCCCTTTTACGTTGAGCGCCAATTCTGTAACGTACCGCTTTTTGATGAGGTCTTAGCGAAACGTACACCTTTAGTCAAGCCCCAAATGTTGGGTTCGCCAAACTTGTAACGTACCACTTAATGTGAGGTGTGTACTTGCGAAAGTGTTATTATATGCCTCATGCAGTATGCGTCACTTCTGAATTATAATAACTGACGTTGTTTTTCAAAAGGGTAAATAAAGGATTTTGTTCATTTTGTTTTACTCAATCTGAAGAGAAATCGAGAGTGTGTGATTTGGGGTCAAGGAGGTAATTTGTTCAGCCTTATGCAGAAGAGAGAGTAAGTATCATTATTGCCCCTCGGTTGTGACGATTTCTTCTGTATGTTGTGCTGAAATTTTTATTAACTACCCACTACAATAAATTATAACACGTTATAATTCAATATTAATTTTCAATAATATTGCTTTATTTATTATTGACCTTTGTCTCCTGCCACCAAAAATATAGGTATCACAATTAATCTTATCTGAAAAAAACATCATCTCGACTTTACCGAGTAAACATAGATCTGTCTAAGGAGCAAAACATATAGGTTGTTATTTACCCAATATTACGCTATAATAAAAAACATCAATTATTATATAATCCTTAATAATTCCCCAGGGTTCAGGGTGAATTCTTTGTGTTATGAGAGTGTCAGAAATGGATAATTGCTACGCTTTACAAATACCGAAAAATTAATAAATAATTTTGTTTATTTTTTCAAGTATTACGTAGTTTCCGGAATTGCCGTAAGAGAGCAGCATGTATTTGTTTACTTTGAAAAAAAACATATGATAAAATGAATATTTTTGTTCTATTTCACTGTTAAAAACGAGTTTTCTTCTGGACTTATTACGAAAAAATGTTTATATTACCTCGCTCCGTGTTGTTCTTACTGGATTGAAGTTTTATTCTGTGATGAGGTCCGTCTTGCGTTATTATTTCCTTTTCGTTTGGAGTATTTTCTAATTGTCTACTGGAACTAGGCCGAACTATATTGGATCCTCAGAATGTTTTCATCCACTGGTTTTTAATGTATATCACCATTTAATTTGGATTACTCAGGTATAATTAGATAGTAGTCACTCTGTTTATTAATCTTGCATGAATTTCACCTCCTCCAACGTCCAAAAAAGGTTATTTTTTTTATAATTTTTGTCGCATCGTTTCTTCAACTCTCCGGTTTAGTTCAAAAAAATTTCTTATTAACAATACTTGTTATTTTTCATCACTCTTATTAACACATAGTATTTTTATTATGTAGGCAGTTTGTAATTATTATAAATTTATATTTTATTTATGGAAAAATAATTCCCTTCCATTCCGGTTTCTTTACTAATTTAATTTACATAATATGTTTTGGTTAATTTTTTTATGACATTGTATATAAATATTCTATCATTTTATTATCCTTAAATAAATTTATATATTATTTATTTAGTCTCGAATAGTATTCATACCCGGCACTACTTCCTGTTGCCATTTCCTTCATAGGATTATTTTAATTTTATATTATCTTTGGTATTTAAATTTTTATGTCTTTTAAAACTAACCCTGGGTTTTCTTATAATCTAACACAATTATTTGAAAAAATATAATATTAACTTGGGTATAACAATTTGTGGTTCATACAATATAAATTACAATAAATAAATAAAATTACAAAAATCAATTAGTATTATTACATACTACCTCCATAAGTTTATCCTTTCCAAAACATACAACACAGTTTGGTAATACGTTGCTTTCACTTTTGTTTTTTCACCTCAATGGGTACACTATCACTCACTTTGCACTGTATACCACTCAAATTGTTTATCATATTGAGTGATATAATTAAATTTTGAGCGAGCTTTAGTTTACCCATTTCTGACTTTTATTATCATGAGTTACTTTATTGGGACTGGGTTATGTAACGTTACATAAAGCCCCCCCACTAGAACAAATTTATTTTAGTTCAACTTGTTGATAGAAATAAATTGTTGATTGGTTCAAGTCTTCTAATGGTCTTGACTTTGTTTTCATAATAGTGTTTCATTTCCGACTGATTATACACTCCCTTTATTTTATTATTGGTAATTGTTTTAATTTCGTAAGTATTATTACGCTTCACCTGGGTTATGAGGTAAGGGCCAGTATAAAGTAGCAATAGCTTCCGAGCAATACCCTCTATAGAACTGGGTAGTTGTCTATTTTTTATTAGTACTTTATCTCCCAACTGGTATGTATCCAATCTTCTCCTTTTTACCTGATCCCTTTTTTGTTGAAGTTCCACTTTATGTAATACTCTGTTGTGCATTTCCACTTGGTCGAATTCTACTCTCTCTCCTGGAGGGAAATTTATCCATGACATAATTTCTCTTGGTGGTGGTTTATCAAACATTATTTGATAAGGGCTCGTACCGATAGTGTCATGGTATGACCAATTAAGAAAAGTCTCGGCTGGTTCAATATACTGACTCCAGTTTTTATGTTCTTGATGACAGTAGGTGCGTAGAATTCTGCCAACTTCCCTTAATACACGCTCAGCAGGATTGCTACTAGGGTGGTACACGGATGTCTTGTACGTTCTTATTTGCCAATTTCTCAATTCTTCTTTCCACCTTTTCCCCCGAAATTGCGTTCCATGATCCGTTATAATCATTTCCGGTCTTCCCACCTCAGGTAAGTACTTTTTTAAAATTACTTCTAGAATTTTCTTCGTTGTAGCTCTACTAATAGCGTAGAGTTTTGTGTATTTCGTATAATGATCAAATAATATGATGATATATTTATATTTATGTCTTCCTCCACTTCTGGGAAAAGGTCCGCAGATATCCAAAAAAATCTTTTCAAGTTTTTTATTATATGTTATAGTAATCATGGTGCCTGTTTTCTTCTCATTATTTACTTTTACAAGCTGACAAATGTTACAGGTTTTTACTATCTCTCTTACTCTTTTATTTATAGCTTTCACGTAACAATGTTCAGATAAAGCTTTAATAACTTTGAGTGATCCCATATGGCCATACCTTTCATGATAATCCTGAATCAATGCTACTTCTGTTGCTGCTGGTACATATATCTTCCAGATATGATCCTTAATGGTAGGACGAATAAAAAGGATCTCTTCATAAACACAAAAAAATTTCATTATTATAGGGTCATGTTGTAATATTCTTTCCTTAATTTTTGTTAATTTAGTGTCACTTTGTTGATCGATTTTTATTTTATTAATTATATCTTGTAACTCCTTTGCCATCTTAATTATGTGATATATTTTTCCAATGCTTTCTGGTTCTATTTCACAAGTTCCTTTATCAAGGTTAATCCGGGATAATCGGTCTGCTATTACATTCTTTTTACCTGGAATATATTCCCAGTCTAAATTATATTCTTGAAGTATTAATGCCCATCTAGTAAGTCTGCCGTGATTAAGTTTACAATTCTTTAAAAACGAAATTGATCAGTGATCAGTTCTGATAGTCACTGGGTATCCCAAAATAAATGTTCGAAATTTTATACATGAGAACACAACACTCAGCAGTTCTTTTTCAGTTACTGTATAATTTCTCTCACAACTGCTCAGTACTCTGCTTGCAAAACTGATAACTCCATGATTTCCTTCTTCATCTTCCTGATATAGCTCACTCCCAAGGCTAATGTTACTGGCATCACAATTTATGAAAAAACGTTTATTAAAATTTGGGTGATGTAACATGATGCAGTCAAGAAATTTATTTTTTACTATCTGGAAATTATTATCTTCACTTTCTTCCTATTTCCACTTGTTTTTCTTTGAAAGTAAATATTGAAATTTAGCAGTTATTTCTGAATAACTCTGTTGAAATTTTCTATAATAGTTGCATATCCCCAAAAAGGATTGTAATTGTTTCAAGTTTCTGGGTTTGGGAAAATCTTGAATAGCCTTTACTTTTTCAGGAGATGGTTTAATTCCAGTAGCAGATAAAATGAACCCTAAAAATGGTAGTTCTTGGGTGATAAACTTAGATTTATCCAGTTTTAAAGGTATATTATGTTGCAAAAGTTTATCTAACACTGTTTCCACTCGGTTACAATGCTCCTCCCAAGTACAAGACGTAATTAGTATGTCATCCACATATATGGTAGTAAAATCTAAAACTTCCTTACCCAAAATTTGGTCCATGCATTGAATGAACACAGCCACAGAATTTACCAATCCAAAAGGCAAACGCTTAAAATGATAATTTCGTCCTTCGAATATGAAAGCAACATATTGTCTGCTGTTAGGGTGCAATTCTATTTGCCAGTATCCACAGACTGCATCCCAAGTACTCATGTACTTGCATCCAAAGAATCTTTTCATTATCTCCTCAATCTCACCTGGAGACGTGCGATCGTTAATGAGCATTTTATTCAACTCCCGAGCATCGAGACATAGTCTAACTTGACCATCTTTCTTCGGTATAGCTACCAATGGGCTGGTATATGGAGAATTACTTCTTTCAATTATATCTTCTAATATCATTCTTTGAATTTCTTTCCTTGCTGCCTCTTTCAAAGCTTGAGCAATAGGGTATGATCGTGTATTAAAATTTACATTTTCTTTAAATTTTAGTTCACACAAGAAGTTTTTAGCTTTTCCTGGTGATTCTGAGAATACTGGTTTATATTTATTATAAATTTTTATAAGTTGTTGTTTCTGTTCTATACTAATTATTTCCGGTGCCTGCGTATTCTGAAACTCCATTATTTCTTCTATCTTCTCTTTCCAAATCTTTGATTCTGTTACTTCTATATTATTACCTAGGGTTAATCTATTATTCTCCCTAACAAAAAATGAGCTCGGACACTGAGGGGCACTTTGGCTACCAATTATCTCAGCCGTTAACTCACCATTTTCTGTGCTCAAGGTTACTATACCCCTGGCCAGATTTATAATTGCAGTGTGTCGCCGTAGCATATCACACCCTATTAACACCCTAAACGGTAGCCCTTTAGCTACTAAAAATCCCATAGGTATTCCTATTCCATTAGTGGTAACATTCAAAGACACTTGTTTTTTGATTGTTTTATTTTGTTTCCCGGTAGTACCAACAATTGTTAAATTGTTAATTGGTAAAGTAGGTATTCTCTCAGTAGTTAACTCAGTAATACGATCTAATTCTAATTGATCAATAATTGAAATATTGGCTCCTGTATCGATCATGGCCTCTGCTGACACTCCATTTAATTTTATTTGTGTATAGACTATGTCATTGTTTGGTGATGACTCTTTGATTACTCTTTCTTCCATTAACTCGGACTGTATATTTTTTAGAAAATTATTTCTGATAATGGTTATTGTTTTATTCAAATTAGTATTATAATTGGGTGTATGGTAAATTCTGTGCCCTGTTGTTTCTAGCAGTGACGGGCAATCACATCTTCTCACTGCTGGTACCCGTTTCCCCTATTCACATCATTACTATTGGTTGCTTCAACATTTTCATTATGTTGAATATTGTTTATCGGTATCCTTTCTTCATCCCTCTCTCTGGATCTAGGTTGATCGATGTTCATACTCCTTTGTGGACCTTCGTCTCGATGGTAATAATCATGTCTGTAATTCTGTTGATTATTATTAGACCATCTTCCGCGATACCTATTATTGAAATAATTGTTATTAGCACGTACATAATTAACTCGGGGCCGATTCTCTCTTGGTAGCTCATTCCTTCGTTCCTCGGTATTCCCTGACCTCCATCTACTTCTCCTATAATAAGATTCCTGTTCATAATTTTCTAGTAGCGTTTCCATGCCTCCAATAGTTTTTATTTGTCCACTCAAGCGTGCACTTATGATCTTCTCTTCAAAATGATATGCCATTTTGGTCACTAGACACTCTTCAGGTATCTTAGGGTCTAGATACTTTGCGATACACACTTTACCTAAAAAGTAAGCAGTAGGTGTTTGTCCCACAGTACGGCCATACCTACCATGACAGATATCATCCCTAATAATGTTTTGTACTGATTCTGACCAGTACTTAAGTTTGAACATAGTTTTGAAACCCTCATAATCACACACCTCGTTCCTAATTGCTGTCCACCAATTATCATTGATATTTTTGAACGATTCGTCTAATAGACCCTTTATCATATTCCATCGATTCTCCTTTGATCTGTCCAAAATTTCATCTACTCTCCCTAAAAATTCAAGTGGGTTTCTGCGATAATCCCGAAAGTTTACACTTTCCTTACTATCTGGATACACATGATGACTGCTGCATGCAGATCTCGCACTTACTCTATCTACATCACCTTGAAAAATGGTTTGTATTTGTTGCAAACTATCTAATTTCTCCGCTTGGCTATCGCACTGATTTTTTACATTCTCTACTGTTTTATGAAACTCTGAAATTTTACAGTTTAGACTGCTTTTGATACTATCTAACTGGTCATTGTTTTCTTGTCGTATAGCCATTACACGAACTTGATTATCTTGTTCTTCTTTTTCCATTCTTGCCTCGACTCCTGTTTTAATTAGTTCCATTTTCTCTTCAGTTTTATCTAATCTTTGGTTAGTTTCCATTAATTTCTTCTCTGCCTCTTCCTTATATTCATCTACTCTTTGGCTTAACGTATTATTGACCAGTTCAATTTTACCTTCTAGACTTTCTCTTAATTCCTTGTTGAAATTCTCCATCTTACCCTCAATTTGTTTTAAATTCTCATTATTCTCTTCAAATTTTGCATTCATCTCTTCTCTTTGCCCTTCAACCGCTTCCTTCAGTTCATGGTATTGTTCATTCATGGTTTGTTTTAAGTTTTCCTCCTGTTTCTTAAAATTCTCCTTATTTTCCTCATTGGTTTGTTTCAAGGCTTCCTCCTGTTTTCTAAAATTTTCATCTATTTTGTCATTGGTTCGCTTATTATCTTCCTGGATCTTGTTATTCCCTTCCATTATAATTCTTAACATCTCCTGTATACTTATATCTTCTTTTTGGTTGGGTTTATCTGGTTGATCCCCTTGGGCATCTTCTTCCATTATTTCCGTTTCCGTATCCATAACTATTTCGGTTTCTTCTGTATCGCCTGTCTGTTGGTCCATTTCACTGTCCGTAACTAATTCTATTTCTTGTTCCTGTCCACCTTCTTCAATCTCCTTTTCTTCTGCCCTCTTCTTCGATTTTCCTCGGGTATTAGCCATTTCTTGTTTTCTCATAACTGCCAATGATAATTAGATTTTTTGATATATATTTTTTATTAAATATCAAAATTCTTTTCTAATTACCGCCCTTTTACGTTGAGCGCCAATTCTGTAACGTACCGCTTTTTGATGAGGTCTTAGCGAAACGTACACCTTTAGTCAAGCCCCAAATGTTGGGTTCGCCAAACTTGTAACGTACCACTTAATGTGAGGTGTGTACTTGCGAAAGTGTTATTATATGCCTCATGCAGTATGCGTCACTTCTGAATTATAATAACTGACGTTGTTTTTCAAAAGGGTAAATAAAGGATTTTGTTCATTTTGTTTTACTCAATCTGAAGAGAAATCGAGAGTGTGTGATTTGGGGTCAAGGAGGTAATTTGTTCAGCCTTATGCAGAAGAGAGAGTAAGTATCATTATTGCCCCTCGGTTGTGACGATTTCTTCTGTATGTTGTGCTGAAATTTTTATTAACTACCCACTACAATAAATTATAACACGTTATAATTCAATATTAATTTTCAATAATATTGCTTTATTTATTATTGACCTTTGTCTCCTGCCACCAAAAATATAGGTATCACAATTAATCTTATCTGAAAAAAACATCATCTCGACTTTACCGAGTAAACATAGATCTGTCTAAGGAGCAAAACATATAGGTTGTTATTTACCCAATATTACGCTATAATAAAAAACATCAATTATTATATAATCCTTAATAATTCCCCAGGGTTCAGGGTGAATTCTTTGTGTTATGAGAGTGTCAGAAATGGATAATTGCTACGCTTTACAAATACCGAAAAATTAATAAATAATTTTGTTTATTTTTTCAAGTATTACGTAGTTTCCGGAATTGCCGTAAGAGAGCAGCATGTATTTGTTTACTTTGAAAAAAAACATATGATAAAATGAATATTTTTGTTCTATTTCACTGTTAAAAACGAGTTTTCTTCTGGACTTATTACGAAAAAATGTTTATATTACCTCGCTCCGTGTTGTTCTTACTGGATTGAAGTTTTATTCTGTGATGAGGTCCGTCTTGCGTTATTATTTCCTTTTCGTTTGGAGTATTTTCTAATTGTCTACTGGAACTAGGCCGAACTATATTGGATCCTCAGAATGTTTTCATCCACTGGTTTTTAATGTATATCACCATTTAATTTGGATTACTCAGGTATAATTAGATAGTAGTCACTCTGTTTATTAATCTTGCATGAATTTCACCTCCTCCAACGTCCAAAAAAGGTTATTTTTTTTATAATTTTTGTCGCATCGTTTCTTCAACTCTCCGGTTTAGTTCAAAAAAATTTCTTATTAACAATACTTGTTATTTTTCATCACTCTTATTAACACATAGTATTTTTATTATGTAGGCAGTTTGTAATTATTATAAATTTATATTTTATTTATGGAAAAATAATTCCCTTCCATTCCGGTTTCTTTACTAATTTAATTTACATAATATGTTTTGGTTAATTTTTTTATGACATTGTATATAAATATTCTATCATTTTATTATCCTTAAATAAATTTATATATTATTTATTTAGTCTCGAATAGTATTCATACCCGGCACTACTTCCTGTTGCCATTTCCTTCATAGGATTATTTTAATTTTATATTATCTTTGGTATTTAAATTTTTATGTCTTTTAAAACTAACCCTGGGTTTTCTTATAATCTAACACAATTATTTGAAAAAATATAATATTAACTTGGGTATAACAATTTGTGGTTCATACAATATAAATTACAATAAATAAATAAAATTACAAAAATCAATTAGTATTATTACATACTACCTCCATAAGTTTATCCTTTCCAAAACATACAACACAGTTTGGTAATACGTTGCTTTCACTTTTGTTTTTTCACCTCAATGGGTACACTATCACTCACTTTGCACTGTATACCACTCAAATTGTTTATCATATTGAGTGATATAATTAAATTTTGAGCGAGCTTTAGTTTACCCATTTCTGACTTTTATTATCATGAGTTACTTTATTGGGACTGGGTTATGTAACGTTACATAAAGCCCCCCCACTAGAACAAATTTATTTTAGTTCAACTTGTTGATAGAAATAAATTGTTGATTGGTTCAAGTCTTCTAATGGTCTTGACTTTGTTTTCATAATAGTGTTTCATTTCCGACTGATTATACACTCCCTTTATTTTATTATTGGTAATTGTTTTAATTTCGTAAGTATTATTACGCTTCACCTGGGTTATGAGGTAAGGGCCAGTATAAAGTAGCAATAGCTTCCGAGCAATACCCTCTATAGAACTGGGTAGTTGTCTATTTTTTATTAGTACTTTATCTCCCAACTGGTATGTATCCAATCTTCTCCTTTTTACCTGATCCCTTTTTTGTTGAAGTTCCACTTTATGTAATACTCTGTTGTGCATTTCCACTTGGTCGAATTCTACTCTCTCTCCTGGAGGGAAATTTATCCATGACATAATTTCTCTTGGTGGTGGTTTATCAAACATTATTTGATAAGGGCTCGTACCGATAGTGTCATGGTATGACCAATTAAGAAAAGTCTCGGCTGGTTCAATATACTGACTCCAGTTTTTATGTTCTTGATGACAGTAGGTGCGTAGAATTCTGCCAACTTCCCTTAATACACGCTCAGCAGGATTGCTACTAGGGTGGTACACGGATGTCTTGTACGTTCTTATTTGCCAATTTCTCAATTCTTCTTTCCACCTTTTCCCCCGAAATTGCGTTCCATGATCCGTTATAATCATTTCCGGTCTTCCCACCTCAGGTAAGTACTTTTTTAAAATTACTTCTAGAATTTTCTTCGTTGTAGCTCTACTAATAGCGTAGAGTTTTGTGTATTTCGTATAATGATCAAATAATATGATGATATATTTATATTTATGTCTTCCTCCACTTCTGGGAAAAGGTCCGCAGATATCCAAAAAAATCTTTTCAAGTTTTTTATTATATGTTATAGTAATCATGGTGCCTGTTTTCTTCTCATTATTTACTTTTACAAGCTGACAAATGTTACAGGTTTTTACTATCTCTCTTACTCTTTTATTTATAGCTTTCACGTAACAATGTTCAGATAAAGCTTTAATAACTTTGAGTGATCCCATATGGCCATACCTTTCATGATAATCCTGAATCAATGCTACTTCTGTTGCTGCTGGTACATATATCTTCCAGATATGATCCTTAATGGTAGGACGAATAAAAAGGATCTCTTCATAAACACAAAAAAATTTCATTATTATAGGGTCATGTTGTAATATTCTTTCCTTAATTTTTGTTAATTTAGTGTCACTTTGTTGATCGATTTTTATTTTATTAATTATATCTTGTAACTCCTTTGCCATCTTAATTATGTGATATATTTTTCCAATGCTTTCTGGTTCTATTTCACAAGTTCCTTTATCAAGGTTAATCCGGGATAATCGGTCTGCTATTACATTCTTTTTACCTGGAATATATTCCCAGTCTAAATTATATTCTTGAAGTATTAATGCCCATCTAGTAAGTCTGCCGTGATTAAGTTTACAATTCTTTAAAAACGAAATTGATCTGTGATCAGTTCTGATAGTCACTGGGTATCCCAAAATAAATGTTCGAAATTTTGTACATGAGAACACAACACTCAGCAGTTCTTTTTCAGTTACTGTATAATTTCTCTCACAACTGCTCAGTACTCTGCTTGCAAAACTGATAACTCCATGATTTCCTTCTTCATCTTCCTGATATAGCTCACTCCCAAGGCTAATGTTACTGGCATCACAATTTATGAAAAAACGTTTATTAAAATTTGGGTGATGTAACATGATGCAGTCAAGAAATTTATTTTTTACTATCTGGAAATTATTATCTTCACTTTCTTCCTATTTCCACTTGTTTTTCTTTGAAAGTAAATATTGAAATTTAGCAGTTATTTCTGAATAACTCTGTTGAAATTTTCTATAATAGTTGCATATCCCCAAAAAGGATTGTAATTGTTTCAAGTTTCTGGGTTTGGGAAAATCTTGAATAGCCTTTACTTTTTCAGGAGATGGTTTAATTCCAGTAGCAGATAAAATGAACCCTAAAAATGGTAGTTCTTGGGTGATAAACTTAGATTTATCCAGTTTTAAAGGTATATTATGTTGCAAAAGTTTATCTAACACTGTTTCCACTCGGTTACAATGCTCCTCCCAAGTACAAGACGTAATTAGTATGTCATCCACATATATGGTAGTAAAATCTAAAACTTCCTTACCCAAAATTTGGTCCATGCATTGAATGAACACAGCCACAGAATTTACCAATCCAAAAGGCAAACGCTTAAAATGATAATTTCGTCCTTCGAATATGAAAGCAACATATTGTCTGCTGTTAGGGTGCAATTCTATTTGCCAGTATCCACAGACTGCATCCCAAGTACTCATGTACTTGCATCCAAAGAATCTTTTCATTATCTCCTCAATCTCACCTGGAGACGTGCGATCGTTAATGAGCATTTTATTCAACTCCCGAGCATCGAGACATAGTCTAACTTGACCATCTTTCTTCGGTATAGCTACCAATGGGCTGGTATATGGAGAATTACTTCTTTCAATTATATCTTCTAATATCATTCTTTGAATTTCTTTCCTTGCTGCCTCTTTCAAAGCTTGAGCAATAGGGTATGATCCAAAATTTACATTTTCTTTAAATTTTAGTTCACACAAGAAGTTTTTAGCTTTTCCTGGTGATTCTGAGAATACTGGTTTATATTTATTATAAATTTTTATAAGTTGTTGTTTCTGTTCTATACTAATTATTTCCGGTGCCTGCGTATTCTGAAACTCCATTATTTCTTCTATCTTCTCTTTCCAAATCTTTGATTCTGTTACTTCTATATTATTACCTAGGGTTAATCTATTATTCTCCCTAACAAAAAATGAGCTCGGACACTGAGGGGCACTTTGGCTACCAATTATCTCAGCCGTTAACTCACCATTTTCTGTGCTCAAGGTTACTATACCCCTGGCCAGATTTATAATTGCAGTGTGTCGCCGTAGCATATCACACCCTATTAACACCCTAAACGGTAGCCCTTTAGCTACTAAAAATCCCATAGGTATTCCTATTCCATTAGTGGTAACATTCAAAGACACTTGTTTTTTGATTGTTTTATTTTGTTTCCCGGTAGTACCAACAATTGTTAAATTGTTAATTGGTAAAGTAGGTATTCTCTCAGTAGTTAACTCAGTAATACGATCTAATTCTAATTGATCAATAATTGAAATATTGGCTCCTGTATCGATCATGGCCTCTGCTGACACTCCATTTAATTTTATTTGTGTATAGACTATGTCATTGTTTGGTGATGACTCTTTGATTACTCTTTCTTCCATTAACTCGGACTGTATATTTTTTAGAAAATTATTTCTGATAATGGTTATTGTTTTATTCAAATTAGTATTATAATTGGGTGTATGGTAAATTCTGTGCCCTGTTGTTTCTAGCAGTGACGGGCAATCACATCTTCTCACTGCTGGTACCCGTTTCCCCTATTCACATCATTACTATTGGTTGCTTCAACATTTTCATTATGTTGAATATTGTTTATCGGTATCCTTTCTTCATCCCTCTCTCTGGATCTAGGTTGATCGATGTTCATACTCCTTTGTGGACCTTCGTCTCGATGGTAATAATCATGTCTGTAATTCTGTTGATTATTATTAGACCATCTTCCGCGATACCTATTATTGAAATAATTGTTATTAGCACGTACATAATTAACTCGGGGCCGATTCTCTCTTGGTAGCTCATTCCTTCGTTCCTCGGTATTCCCTGACCTCCATCTACTTCTCCTATAATAAGATTCCTGTTCATAATTTTCTAGTAGCGTTTCCATGCCTCCAATAGTTTTTATTTGTCCACTCAAGCGTGCACTTATGATCTTCTCTTCAAAATGATATGCCATTTTGGTCACTAGACACTCTTCAGGTATCTTAGGGTCTAGATACTTTGCGATACACACTTTACCTAAAAAGTAAGCAGTAGGTGTTTGTCCCACAGTACGGCCATACCTACCATGACAGATATCATCCCTAATAATGTTTTGTACTGATTCTGACCAGTACTTAAGTTTGAACATAGTTTTGAAACCCTCATAATCACACACCTCGTTCCTAATTGCTGTCCACCAATTATCATTGATATTTTTGAACGATTCGTCTAATAGACCCTTTATCATATTCCATCGATTCTCCTTTGATCTGTCCAAAATTTCATCTACTCTCCCTAAAAATTCAAGTGGGTTTCTGCGATAATCCCGAAAGTTTACACTTTCCTTACTATCTGGATACACATGATGACTGCTGCATGCAGATCTCGCACTTACTCTATCTACATCACCTTGAAAAATGGTTTGTATTTGTTGCAAACTATCTAATTTCTCCGCTTGGCTATCGCACTGATTTTTTACATTCTCTACTGTTTTATGAAACTCTGAAATTTTACAGTTTAGACTGCTTTTGATACTATCTAACTGGTCATTGTTTTCTTGTCGTATAGCCATTACACGAACTTGATTATCTTGTTCTTCTTTTTCCATTCTTGCCTCGACTCCTGTTTTAATTAGTTCCATTTTCTCTTCAGTTTTATCTAATCTTTGGTTAGTTTCCATTAATTTCTTCTCTGCCTCTTCCTTATATTCATCTACTCTTTGGCTTAACGTATTATTGACCAGTTCAATTTTACCTTCTAGACTTTCTCTTAATTCCTTGTTGAAATTCTCCATCTTACCCTCAATTTGTTTTAAATTCTCATTATTCTCTTCAAATTTTGCATTCATCTCTTCTCTTTGCCCTTCAACCGCTTCCTTCAGTTCATGGTATTGTTCATTCATGGTTTGTTTTAAGTTTTCCTCCTGTTTCTTAAAATTCTCCTTATTTTCCTCATTGGTTTGTTTCAAGGCTTCCTCCTGTTTTCTAAAATTTTCATCTATTTTGTCATTGGTTCGCTTATTATCTTCCTGGATCTTGTTATTCCCTTCCATTATAATTCTTAACATCTCCTGTATACTTATATCTTCTTTTTGGTTGGGTTTATCTGGTTGATCCCCTTGGGCATCTTCTTCCATTATTTCCGTTTCCGTATCCATAACTATTTCGGTTTCTTCTGTATCACCTGTCTGTTGGTCCATTTCACTGTCCGTAACTAATTCTATTTCTTGTTCCTGTCCACCTTCTTCAATCTCCTTTTCTTCTGCCCTCTTCTTCGATTTTCCTCGGGTATTAGCCATTTCTTGTTTTCTCATAACTGCCAATGATAATTAGATTTTTTGATATATATTTTTTATTAAATATCAAAATTCTTTTCTAATTACCGCCCTTTTACGTTGAGCGCCAATTCTGTAACGTACCGCTTTTTGATGAGGTCTTAGCGAAACGTACACCTTTAGTCAAGCCCCAAATGTTGGGTTCGCCAAACTTGTAACGTACCACTTAATGTGAGGTGTGTACTTGCGAAAGTGTTATTATATGCCTCATGCAGTATGCGTCACTTCTGAATTATAATAACTGACGTTGTTTTTCAAAAGGGTAAATAAAGGATTTTGTTCATTTTGTTTTACTCAATCTGAAGAGAAATCGAGAGTGTGTGATTTGGGGTCAAGGAGGTAATTTGTTCAGCCTTATGCAGAAGAGAGAGTAAGTATCATTATTGCCCCTCGGTTGTGACGATTTCTTCTGTATGTTGTGCTGAAATTTTTATTAACTACCCACTACAATAAATTATAACACGTTATAATTCAATATTAATTTTCAATAATATTGCTTTATTTATTATTGACCTTTGTCTCCTGCCACCAAAAATATAGGTATCACAATTAATCTTATCTGAAAAAAACATCATCTCGACTTTACCGAGTAAACATAGATCTGTCTAAGGAGCAAAACATATAGGTTGTTATTTACCCAATATTACGCTATAATAAAAAACATCAATTATTACATAATCCTTAATAATTCCCCAGGGTTCAGGGTGAATTCTTTGTGTTATGAGAGTGTCAGAAATGGATAATTGCTACGCTTTACAAATACCGAAAAATTAATAAATAATTTTGTTTATTTTTTCAAGTATTACGTAGTTTCCGGAATTGCCGTAAGAGAGCAGCATGTATTTGTTTACTTTGAAAAAAAACATATGATAAAATGAATATTTTTGTTCTATTTCACTGTTAAAAACGAGTTTTCTTCTGGACTTATTACGAAAAAATGTTTATATTACCTCGCTCCATGTTGTTCTTACTGGATTGAAGTTTTATTCTGTGATGAGGTCCGTCTTGCGTTATTATTTCCTTTTCGTTTGGAGTATTTTCTAATTGTCTACTGGAACTAGGCCGAACTATATTGGATCCTCAGAATGTTTTCATCCACTGGTTTTTAATGTATATCACCATTTAATTTGGATTACTCAGGTATAATTAGATAGTAGTCACTCTGTTTATTAATCTTGCATGAATTTCACCTCCTCCAACGTCCAAAAAAGGTTATTTTTTTTATAATTTTTGTCGCATCGTTTCTTCAACTCTCCGGTTTAGTTCAAAAAAATTTCTTATTAACAATACTTGTTATTTTTCATCACTCTTAGTAACACATAGTATTTTTATTATGTAGGCAGTTTGTAATTATTATAAATTTATATTTTATTTATGGAAAAATAATTCCCTTCCATTCCGGTTTCTTTACTAATTTAATTTACATAATATGTTTTGGTTAATTTTTTTATGACATTGTATATAAATATTTTATCATTTTATTATCCTTAAATAAATTTATATATTATTTATTTAGTCTCGAATAGTATTCATACCCGGCACTACTTCCTGTTGCCATTTCCTTCATAGGATTATTTTAATTTTATATTATCTTTGGTATTTAAATTTTTATGTCTTTTAAAACTAACCCTGGGTTTTCTTATAATCTAACACAATTATTTGAAAAAATATAATATTTACTTGGGTATAACAATTTGTGGTTCATACAATATAAATTACAATAAATAAATAAAATTACAAAAATCAATTAGTATTATTACATACTACTTCCATAAGTTTATCCTTTCCAAAACATACAACACAGTTTGGTAATACGTTGCTTTCACTTTTGTTTTTTCACCTCAATGGGTACACTATCACTCACTTTGCACTGTATACCACTCAAATTGTTTATCATATTGAGTGATATAATTAAATTTTGAGCGAGCTTTAGTTTACCCATTTCTGACTTTTATTATCATGAGTTACTTTATTGGGACTGGGTTATGTAACGTTACAATATATATATATATATATATAACCTTACTCACCTTCTTTCTTCTAACAACCACTAACAGATTTCCATAGGGTGACACCCATCTCTCAATAATATTTACCTCCACTAATTTCTCTAACTCCACTTACATCATTTTCCTCTTATTACCAAATACCTGATACCCTTTTTGTAAATAGGATGTGTGTTCCCACACTACCAGCTCATTCCCTTATCAGTTCCTGGCCCTTCCAGGTAACCCCGCAACCCTTTTTAAAACTGTTCACCCCCGCCATAACGTCTTGCATTGAGGACTCCTTACCACTCCACCCTCACTACAAAATTTATGTACCCTGCTCTCACCTATTTACTCTCCATTTACATCACTCTCACTTTCTCTACATACATGCACTCCCACTACTGTGTCCCTACTACTGACCTGTTTCTGTATTATTTTTATTCCAAAATTCTTATTTTGTCTAACACCCATTAAAGTTAACTCTGACTGACTCAATACCTTATTGAAATAATTATCACCCAAACTCTATCTTTTTCCACATCTTACATTAAATTAACCATTGAAAATTACATTAGAAAATTCATAATTACCTCAAACTAATTTAACCACCCAATTTAAAACTTCGATCGTCTCGTAACCATAGTTGTGAAGATTCATCAGAAGACTCTACGTGGTCAACACACATAATTACGAACACAGTAAATACAGATCAACTGTACAACTCGTAATTATTGCGTCAAGTGCAGATACTCTTCATTACAACAACCAAGCTTATTGTGTACTACAAGCTGTAGTCATAAGCACGCAAGAGATCCACCAGACTACAATACCAGACTTCAAGAATACGACAGAGAGGCCGTCTAAATCATTGGTGAACAGCTGACGAGCAGAGCTACCACTTGAACGAAACACACACACACACGCTGACGTGCGACGTGCGAATCGACGAGGGACATAAACCAGTTCCAGCAGAAAGCCGTAGACATCAACTTTTTGGTTGGGTTTATCTGGTTGATCCCCTTGGGCATCTTCTTCCATTATTTCCATTTCCGTATCCATAACTATTTCGGTTTCTTCTGTATCACCTGTCTGTTGGTCCATTTCACTGTCCGTAACTAATTCTATTTCTTGTTCCTGTCCACCTTCTTCAATCTCCTTTTCTTCTGCCCTCTTCTTCGATTTTCCTCGGGTATTAGCCATTTCTTGTTTTCTCATAACTGCCAATGATAATTAGATTTTTTGATATATATTTTTTATTAAATATCAAAATTCTTTTCTAATTACCGCCCTTTTACGTTGAGCGCCAATTCTGTAACGTACCGCTTTTTGATGAGGTCTTAGCGAAACGTACACCTTTAGTCAAGCCCCAAATGTTGGGTTCGCCAAACTTGTAACGTACCACTTAATGTGAGGTGTGTACTTGCGAAAGTGTTATTATATGCCTCATGCAGTATGCGTCACTTCTGAATTATAATAACTGACGTTGTTTTTCAAAAGGGTAAATAAAGGATTTTGTTCATTTTGTTTTACTCAATCTGAAGAGAAATCGAGAGTGTGTGATTTGGGGTCAAGGAGGTAATTTGTTCAGCCTTATGCAGAAGAGAGAGTAAGTATCATTATTGCCCCTCGGTTGTGACGATTTCTTCTGTATGTTGTGCTGAAATTTTTATTAACTACCCACTACAATAAATTATAACACGTTATAATTCAATATTAATTTTCAATAATATTGCTTTATTTATTATTGACCTTTGTCTCCTGCCACCAAAAATATAGGTATCACAATTAATCTTATCTGAAAAAAACATCATCTCGACTTTACCGAGTAAACATAGATCTGTCTAAGGAGCAAAACATATAGGTTGTTATTTACCCAATATTACGCTATAATAAAAAACATCAATTATTATATAATCCTTAATAATTCCCCAGGGTTCAGGGTGAATTCTTTGTGTTATGAGAGTGTCAGAAATGGATAATTGCTACGCTTTACAAATACCGAAAAATTAATAAATAATTTTGTTTATTTTTTCAAGTATTACGTAGTTTCCGGAATTGCCGTAAGAGAGCAGCATGTATTTGTTTACTTTGAAAAAAAACATATGATAAAATGAATATTTTTGTTCTATTTCACTGTTAAAAACGAGTTTTCTTCTGGACTTATTACGAAAAAATGTTTATATTACCTCGCTCCGTGTTGTTCTTACTGGATTGAAGTTTTATTCTGTGATGAGGTCCGTCTTGCGTTATTATTTCCTTTTCATTTGGAGTATTTTCTAATTGTCTACTGGAACTAGGCCGAACTATATTGGATCCTCAGAATGTTTTCATCCACTGGTTTTTAATGTATATCACCATTTAATTTGGATTACTCAGGTATAATTAGATAGTAGTCACTCTGTTTATTAATCTTGCATGAATTTCACCTCCTCCAACGTCCAAAAAAGGTTATTTTTTTTATAATTTTTGTCGCATCGTTTCTTCAACTCTCCGGTTTAGTTCAAAAAAATTTCTTATTAACAATACTTGTTATTTTTCATCACTCTTAGTAACACATAGTATTTTTATTATGTAGGCAGTTTGTAATTATTATAAATTTATATTTTATTTATGGAAAAATAATTCCCTTCCATTCCGGTTTCTTTACTAATTTAATTTACATAATATGTTTTGGTTAATTTTTTTATGACATTGTATATAAATATTTTATCATTTTATTATCCTTAAATAAATTTATATATTATTTATTTAGTCTCGAATAGTATTCATACCCGGCACTACTTCCTGTTGCCATTTCCTTCATAGGATTATTTTAATTTTATATTATCTTTGGTATTTAAATTTTTATGTCTTTTAAAACTAACCCTGGGTTTTCTTATAATCTAACACAATTATTTGAAAAAATATAATATTTACTTGGGTATAACAATTTGTGGTTCATACAATATAAATTACAATAAATAAATAAAATTACAAAAATCAATTAGTATTATTACATACTACTTCCATAAGTTTATCCTTTCCAAAACATACAACACAGTTTGGTAATACGTTGCTTTCACTTTTGTTTTTTCACCTTAATGGGTACACTATCACTCACTTTGCACTGTATACCACTCAAATTGTTTATCATATTGAGTGATATAATTAAATTTTGAGCGAGCTTTAGTTTACCCATTTCTGACTTTTATTATCATGAGTTACTTTATTGGGACTGGGTTATGTAACGTTACAATATATATATATATATATAACCTTACTCACCTTCTTTCTTCTAACAACCACTAACAGATTTCCATAGGGTGACACCCATCTCTCAATAATATTTACCTCCACTAATTTCTCTAACTCCACTTACATCATTTTCCTCTTATTACCAAATACCTGATACCCTTTTTGTAAATAGGATGTGTGTTCCCACACTACCAGCTCATTCCCTTATCAGTTCCTGGCCCTTCCAGGTAACCCCGCAACCCTTTTTAAAACTGTTCACCCCCGCCATAACGTCTTGCATTGAGGACTCCTTACCACTCCACCCTCACTACAAAATTTATGTACCCTGCTCTCACCTATTTACTCTCCATTTACATCACTCTCACTTTCTCTACATACATGCACTCCCACTACTGTGTCCCTACTACTGACCTGTTTCTGTATTATTTTTATTCCAAAATTCTTATTTTGTCTTATTTTGTCTAACACCCATTAAAGTTAACTCTGACTGACTCAATACCTTATTGAAATAATTATCACCCAAACTCTATCTTTTTCCACATCTTACATTAAATTAACCATTGAAAATTACATTAGAAAATTCATAATTACCTCAAACTAATTTAATCACCCAATTTAAAACCTTTTAAACTCATTTAATTTCATTGTTAAAACATTAAAACATTTTACTTTACTTCAATTCATTATAAAATTCATACCTAGATATGGTCACTCATGTAATCAAATACAACATGATTTCTGTCATAAATTCAAAAATACAAACCTTTATCACCACAAATATAACTTACATAACCATATGTACTTCCTGATACATTATAACAATACAACTCAGTACCTAAGCACATGGTATTTTTCATCATTTACTATTTATTATAAAGTTCAAATCTCAGAAAATCATTTAAATTTATTATCAAAGTTCATTTATACAACATTAATTAATTAATTAATTCCTCTCAAATTATTTAATTAAATCTTTTTCAAAACACTCAGTTTTTTAATTACAATAGTCCAAACAATTCCAAATCAGTTAATTTCATTATAAACACAATTATTCTCTTTATTTACTTAGTTTGGTGAAATATTATTATTTTTTATTATTATTATTAGATCAATTCCTACTACATATATACATCGCTTACCTAAAATACAAGGTACAACATAATGTACTATACAAATACATTTAACATCACTACACAAATATATACAATCCAAATTATTATTCATTATTGTTTACCATAAATCATTTCACAATACAATCCATTTCGAAACCTCTTACTCACATAATTAAATGTTCCCAACTGTTTAACCACCATCATCGTAAATTAGTCTTATCTTACGTTTACACCATTCATTTACAATTAAATACATATTGCTATTATAATTATAATAGTCATCATCATTACTTTTTTTCATTGTATTACTACAAATTACTTTATTTCATTGCTACAAATATCATTGCACACTATCAATTCAAAATTCCTGTCGACATTGGGTATGGTAAATTCTCCTTTAGTATTTCCTGTTAAAGTCAGGTAAGTTATAGTATCATCTACATTATCATCATCTACTGCTGCTATATCAGATTCAACACAAGGTAAGTACGCAATATAATTATTAACTCTCTCTACACCTAACCTCTCTACTAACTCTATACCTTCTACCAATCTCAAATAACTCTATCTCCCTATAAACATACAACTCTCTCTCAAAATATCTCCCATCATAATGCCATTTCACACTTTTTCTACCATCCCCTGCAGAGGGCACTAAATCATCACAAAAATTCAGGGAACAACTTGAAGACCTCATGTCTTCCGATAAGGGACATTCCCCCTTCAACAACAACAGTGAACACCTTGGTTCACAATAAACCCGGGGAAAATTTACCCCCTGCAACCCCTCTACCTGTAAACTCTCTCTACACTTTCTCTCTAACTCATCAGCACTCTACCACTTTACAACCCCCTACTCCCATTACTCTCTTACTACCCCCTACTGTCTCTATATCCTCATCATCACTATTAATTTTCATTATATCACTTTTAAATACTTCGTTTTCAACTATTGCTTCATCTACTTTAATCGTTCTGCTTTCTAAACTGTCTATTTGCGTACTAAACTTCTTATTGACCGATTCTAATGTGTTGTTGTTTTCTAATGGCAGGACATTGAATCATTCCATTTGTCTTCTGGCATCTCAATAGAGTTTTGGTAGATTCCCTGTCTCTTGATAAGAGTGATCCAATCCCGAACACACAAGAAGATTGTCTCTGTTCATCACTGTATTCAGCTGCTTACAAATTGTGCAGTGGTGGGATTTGTAGATCTTAATACGATGGAGGTGTTCAGCAAGGCAGTCGTGACCAGTATTGAGTCTGAAGTTCGCTACTGCTTGGTTTCTGGGTATATTTTTGTTTTTGTCCCAAGTGTTTCCAATGTTTTTCCACCATTTACCACTAGACGCAAGGCTGGCCTCATTGGTGAACATCTCTTGTGTTTTGTTTTTAACAAGTCTTTTGATTGTTCTTGTGCTGTGTAGTGTTTTTCTCCCTGCAATGTTGTACGCTTTTTAGCTAGCAGGTCGGCTGTTTCATTCCCACTTATTCCTACATGTGAGGGGATCCACTGGAGAATTATTGTTTTCCCTTGTTTACTGAGAAGGTTTATTGCATCCTTTGTTTCTTTTACAGTGCTATCTATAGGCTGTCTGTTTGATGCGATAGACTGGATTGCAGACTTGGAGTCAACAAGAAAAACGGCTTTTTTAAAAGCTAGTGGTCTGAGTAAGAGTTGTTGTAATGCCATATGTATTGCCTTTATTTCTCCGTCAAAACTGGTTTTATTTTCTCCCACTGAAATGTAGTGGGAGAACAGTTCACAATGTACTGCGCCAGCCTTTCCATGTTTTCCTATGAGCGATCCGTCTGTATAGATTCTAAGGTACTCATCCTGGGGATATCTTTCATTGATGGTTGCTAGTGCCATTTGGTGCAAGATTGTGGAAGGTGCATCTTGCTTTTTCATATCAGACAGAAGAGAGAGATTGGAGTTGATTGTTTGGTATTCTGTAGGTTTAATTTTTGGGCAAAAAGGTTCTATTTCAGTTGTGATGCCCAGCAGTGTCAAGTACTTGTTGGCAGTATTAACTGGTAATGTCTGGGTCTTCAGATGTGTCCCGTCTTGGCTATTTTTTGCCCATTTTGCTTGTGGTAAGGCTTTTATTTTGGCCAGAGAGATGGCAGCTTGTTGGTTTATTTCTGAAGTGATCGGTAAGTGGCCTGTGTACAATTGAAGAGAAAGGGCAGGTGTGGTCTTCACACCTCCGGTAATCAGCCGTAGGGCATTGTTTTGTGTTGTTTCCAGTGTCTTCAGATTAGAGTTGCTGGCTGTTACAAGTGTCTCACTTCCATATGTCATGACTGGTTTTATATAGGTTTTGTATGTGGTATTCAGAGTGTCCTGCGTACATCCCCAGGTAGCTCCAGCAAGACGCTTTATAAGTCTCAGTTTTTGGTTGACTTTATTTGCTATGTTTGTCACATGGTCCTTCCAAGATAGTTTGTTATCCATGTGTACACCTAAGTATTTTGTACATTCACTTTTGGGAAGGTTTAGGTTGTTGATCTTCAAATTGAAGTTGTCATTTTTATGGCCCATCATGAAAAATTGGTAAGCAGTCTTTGAGATGTTAATTTTCATGTTGTTCTCAGAGGCTCAGTTGTGCAAGGAGTCCAAGGTTTCGTTCATTCTTTGTTCTAACCGATTCTAATATTTTATCAGTTATTGTTACAAGTTTCTCATCAAGTTTTTCGAATTTATTATCTAACTTGTCACATTTACTATCTATCTTTAACAGCAACTGCATCATTGCTGTTATCTCATCTGTTTTGTTTTCATACCGAGATGATATGGGTGTTAATTGAACTGATTCGGTAGCGCTAGGCTCATCGATCTGACTAACTGGGGTTGAGTGAACGCCCATCTCACTCGTAAATGTGTCATCAGTTAAGCTGATTTCCACGTTCTTATCATCATTAATATTCATTTTGCTTATTTTGTTTTTTACTTATTTATAATACAATCATATCATAACCTTACTATAGCAAAACCACAGACATAAGAGCCTGTGCGGAATCAAGTGTTCTGAGCATCATACTTGGCGCATAACACTGTACAGTGGAGGGGTACCCCTCCACAGCAGTGTGTGACTGAATGTAATTCCCACTACTCATCACGTGTGTCTGCTTAAAGTGTTGTGTTGTGCGTTTGTTATAGAATTAAGAAATAAATGGCATCCTGCTCGTTAAGTGCGTCTGGAAGGTCGTTAAGGGGCCAAGCGTGTGAAATTGTTTACAATGTTGCAAGACATTTACGGGACCAAAAAGAACTCCACAACCTTATGTATAACGTTGTCCAGTCGACCAGTGAAGCGACGGGTATATCTCAGTCGTCTGTGAAGCGTATGCTGGCGGAAGCAAGAAGTCATTTGGCTAAAGGAAAACTTAAGTTTTCTACGCCTACTAAGAAAAAGAGCAGTAATGTAACAAAAATAATTGTGGACGATTTTACTAAATGTGTGATTAGGCATAAAATACACGACTTTTATATTAACAAAAAAACTGTGCCAACTTTAAAAAAACTTAACAGACTATTGAAGGATGAAGACATTCTTCATTGTGGGAGGGAATACCTGCGAAAATTATTAAAAAGCATGGGATTTAAGTAGAAAAGGTGTCAGTCATCCTGTAAGATTTTAATGGAAAAACCGGAAAATGTTGCATGGAGAGCTAGATACTTAAGAGAGATCAGACAACACAGGTATAATAAAAGAAATATAGTTTACCTCGACAAAACCTATATTCATTCCACACTATCTGTTCCATCTTGTTGGCAATCGAAACAGAAATTGGAAGTGCTGAAGCGACCGGTAAGGGATGTAAGATATAATACATGCAGGTGGGGAATGTGGGTTTGTTAAAAACACTCTTCTGATTTTTCAGTCACAACAAAAAAGTGGGGATTATCATGATGGCATGAACTATGAGAATTTTTCTAAATGGGTTCAAAACATGTTAATTCTCAATTTGCCTCCCAATTCTGTCGTTATGGATAATGCAAGTTATCACAGTGTGCAAGAGAACAAAAAGCCGACCTCGTCATCTATTAAACAGTCTATTATGGATTGGCTTAGACATAACAATGTTGCATTCCAAGAACCTATAACTAAAGCAGAGCTGCTGTTACTGGTTAAATATGTGCAAACCAAACCGACTTACAGGATAGATAAACTGTTTGTTGATGCCGGTCACACAGTTGTGCGTTTGCCACCGTATCATCCTGATTTGTCGCCTATCGAACTTGTTTGGGGTGACGTAAAAGGTAGTATCAGTGAGTGCCTGTCTGAATCCTTGGAAGTGAAACGGAAACTTTGTGAAAAGTGGTTTTTAGAATACTCAGTTGATAAGTGGAAGAAGTGTTGTGACCATGTAATTAAAATTGAAAATGAGTACTGGAAAAATGACGGTTTAATGGATGAAGCTGTCGATGAACTGATTATTTCTATAAATGGAGAATCGTCTGATTCAGATTTCAGCAGTTCGGAGTCAGAAACAAGCGCTACTGATATAGAATAATTAACTAACAACAGTTTAAAGTTATGTAGAATTTAATATTTATTTCTTAGATAACGAAATAGAATACAATATTTATGTATTATTTTGGATGACATTTTAAATTATAAAACTTTTATAACAACTTTGCAAATAACACAACGAATTGACAATACTGCGATATAGCGAGCAAGTGAGTGAGTGAGTCTACAATTGTCAGTCAGGTGGTGGGGGAGTGAGTGTTTGAACGGACGGAGGGGAAGATGCGCGAAGCTTTCTGACCGAAGGTTCTTATGTGCGTGGTGTACCTATACTTATGATACACATTTTTTTTTCCTCAAACAACCATTCTGCCCTTCCTAGTAGGCCTACTTCTCCATAAAATTGAAAAATTTTATGTTGAAGTCCCTGTTCGGAAAGCGACACTGTAATATGCTAAAATCTTTTCACTCTTAAGTTATTTTACTTTATTCATCCATATTTCGGACGCCATCTTTGCTTGTTATCAACAATGAGATATAAAATCTACTTACCTTTGGGCCGGGTTCGGTTAGGCGAACGGAAGTAGCAGAATGGGTTATTTTCAGTAAATAACTTTTGTTTACCAATGACATTCCCCTTTTATTTTTGCTTATATACTTGTACATTTAACCCCTTCTTCAACAAAATGAAACACATTCGGCCACGAGGCGTAATTGATAAAGAAACAAATAAAATAATTATTAACATCATTTCTCTCTCTCTCTCTCTCTCTCTCTCTCTCTCTCTCTCTCTCTCTCTCTCTCTCTCTCTCTCTCTCTCTCTCTCTCTTCCTTCCTCCTGTATTATTCTAAATCATCAATTTAATTCATATTTCTAACTGAACACAACCCAGCACTTCTTAAAAATATATTTTATCCACACAAACATACCCACATTCATGGTTACATTTTATATTCCCCTCAATGAGCTCATTTCATATTATAAAGGGGACTTGCGAGATTTATTGATTGTATTAATTTACTTCCCTGTGATGATCCTTATAGGTACGTCCATCAGATGACTCCTCGTGCACGCACTACCATTGTTATTCCGTACTTTCCACTGAATTTCCATGTTTTGAAGAAGAATTTTAGTTGTTAGTCCACTCTAATGAAAGTTACATTTGTTATTTCACATTTTTCAATATTTTACATACACGGGCCCGCATTTTTGTTGCGGAACTTTTATTCACAACCGGCCGGTTATATGGTATTATTGCAACTGGGGCGAATTATATTGTGTCGAATCCTGAGGTGGTGGGGGAGTCACGTGATCACATCTCATTGTTCTTATTTGTATGACGAGCCAATTTCTGAGGCGAGGCCAACTACGCACTGCATTCCACGTGACGTATTTAAAGGCTTGGCAATTATGTAATGTGGCGAGACTGGTGACTTCATCGGTCAAAGTTCGTTTGGTAATATTTAACTGTTTTTCTGACGTCGGAATGTTGACCTTGACTCCCTTTCAATCACTTGCTTGGTACGCCTTATAAAATTTTACAATTATTATTAATGTTGTTACCCCCAAAATTATTATTTATACCTTTTATTTCCCTTTTCCCAAATTATCCCGGGTATACCCAAACTGTCCCGTTACAGCTGCTACTGTTAGTACTAGTAAGCTAGCTCCCTGAGCTGCAGAACTCGCTCACTATTCTGATTGAAATGCATTTATTGTTTAAGTTAGATTAAATTTCAGCATCAGATTTGTTTTAATTATCTTAAAAATTCAGAAAAATTTGACTCTACTCTTTTCATAAAATAACAACTGTAAAGCAGACAATGGTACAATAAACCACTGAAAGTTCTCAACTATTGCAGTGCTATTTTAGTTAAATTTATAACCAAAGTGTCTAAGCAACAAATAATTCAATCACAACTTTCAGTTTATATACGTTTACATAAACAATGTGTGTCTATATCTAATACTTTTCACAAGTATACGTAACTGATAACATTTTTTGTTTGTAAACATGTCTTATAAAGTTTTTAAAGCAATCCAAAATATGCAGTGGATTTTGAGAGATTTTAATTTTTGTCAAATTATTACACATATCAAGTTCATATTTTAAATAAAATTTCTCATATCCAGTAAAATTATTTCTGGGCTGTTGGGCCGTGGTCCTAATTATTTCCCAACATCCTGGAAAATAATTTTACTGAAGATGACTCTGGCCATGAAGGCTTCAGTGTTGTGAAAAATTCCTCATAACTTGAGTTTCCTCCTACATAGACTTTTACAATTTTCTTAAAATTTTGAGTTCCACTTTCAGCCCTTGGTTACTCCAAAAAATTTTATAGTAAATGCTACATTCGAATTTGGAGTAAAATTCTCTGTATTCTGATACTTGGCTTGGTTTTTACAATTTTTTAAGGCTTTCTTTATCCCTTTTTAGGGCCATGGTGTCCTAAAATTTGGAAATTTCCAAAATTGTTCACTATGTTCACATTTTTTTTTTAATTCTCTTTAATTCAATACACCACTGAGATTTCTGCCATTTTATCAAAATTTTGACTCTTTTTTTGGCCCCTGGCATCCCAAAATTTTGATATTTCCGAAACTATATTCAGATCGTGGTTAAAATTCCCTTTAATTTGACACCCCACATGGATTTTTTCAATTTTTTCACAATTCTGATCCTGTTTTTTTTTTACCTCCCCCATTTTTCTGAGGATCAGTCTCAAAAACAATAGGGCTCAGTAGGATAAAAGTATAGACATGCATGCTACGCTTAATGAATATCAGTTGATTAATTCAAAAGTTACCATTGGACATACTCCAAACAAAAAGACAAGACAGACAAATTCCAAACTTCGAGTTACAACTGAGTACTCATTTCACTCATTCATTTACTTAGCTTGACAAGTATGAATATTTACTTAGCTTCTTATCAATTTGGAGATTAATTGAAGAAATAAACCTGAAGGCCGTTGCTGCGCCACATGGCACACATTTAAAAATAATTTTTAGATCTTTTATAACTAGGTGTAAAAAAATATCATGTAACTCATATGTGAATTAGGTGAGAGTGTAATTCTAGCTTGCTAATGCTCTGGATTACATGAGGTACAGGTTTGATCTTCAGTTACTACAGTGGAATCCCTTTCCTGCCTCTATAACATCAATTTTAAAACGTCTAATCTTAAATCATCAATAAAAGAAATAACTTGAAGTGTTTACAGAAATGTATAAATTTTGGTGATGTGTGCAGGCCGTAGTAGGCCAGTGGGTAGGCACTTCACAACTAACTAGAGCTCCCGGGTACCATAAAAAAGGTGTATTTTTCAGTCCCCAAGGAGAACACAGCATATGGAAACGAGTACTTGAGGTGATAATGGACAGCTGAAGTACTGGTATAGTACCAGTCAAACAGTATTCCTTGTTCATCCTGGTAGCCGTCCTGCCTGAGATCTCTTAAGCTACTTTGATGGTACAAACAAGAGATCATTATCATTACAGTAAGCAGAATTTACTAAATATGTAACAGAAAACATTGTCAAATTAAATTATACAGTAGAACTTGGCTAATTCGAAGCTGAAGGGACCAGTAAAAAATTCGAATTAGGAAAGTTTTAATAAGGGTAGAAAAATCAAATCAAAAACCGAAATTCAGTAAAGCAATATGTTATTTTATTAAACAATTTCCTTATACATATGTATTACAAACGTATAAAGACGTTTCAGTACAAAATATAGCATTTACAGTTTTTTAAAAAAGCTAGAAACTTTTGATTGCATTTTGCAATTAATACACTGACTTGTAGTAAACTCTTCAAGTTTATTAAGTGCTTGGAAAATAGCGTCACTTACGTTCTGCTGTCCTTCAACAAACCGTCTCAAGTCTTGAATGTAATTTGATGCCTGTGAAGCCTTTTGGAATCGGTATCTCTGGAAGTTCTAGCTGGTCCCCTTCTTCATCTGAAGATGCACCTTAATTTCTTTTGTTCATAACATCAGCCACGATCTCCGCATCTGTCTGTTCACCGCACACCGCCAAGTCTTCATCCATGTTTACAAACTCTTCGTAACGAATGCCTGCGTCATGTCCAACATCTTCCCAGTTATCCGCAGTGGGTACGACTTCTCTAGCAGCTTTATTCTCCTCTTCACCTTCAATGTGGCAGAAACCACCTTTACGAAAGCAATTAGCAATTACTTTTTGCGTAACTTGGTCCGAAGCACTGTTGCACATGCAGGCAGCTTGAAGGATGTTAATCTTGATAGTATTTTCTTGCTCATCTAAATAAGCACCTGACAGAATGTTTTGGACCACAAGCCGTCTGAAAAATGCTTAAAATTTTTTATTACACCTTGGTCCATAGGTTGAACTACTGAAGTCATGTTTGGGGGGGAAAACACAACCTTTACATTTTCCATCACAGGAATAGTGTTGTCCGCTCTACAGTTGTCAATAAACAAGACGATTCTTCTGTTTTGATTCCGAAATTGCCTGTTGATTTTCAAAAGCCATCTTTCGAAAATTTCACCTGTCATCCGAGCTTTATTGTTTGATTCATATTCAACTGGTTTTGTTTTTACATTTTTAAAACAACGTGGGTTGGCTGACTTCCCTATCATTAGCAAAGGCAGTTTTTCCGACCCATCCATGTTTGCTCCGAATAAAAGTGTTATGCGCTCCTTGCTGTGTTTGCCACCACTACAACTTTCTCCTTTAAAAGCAAGTGTTTTGTCAGGGGTGCATTTGGAGAGTAAGCCCATCTCATCTACGTTAAAAATGTCTTTAGCGTCTCTATCAGAAATCATTTGCAACAAATCGTCTTTCCATGAATTTGCAGCTTCAACGTCAACAGATCCACTTTCCCCACAAACAGTTTTGAAAGACATGCCATTCCTTTCTTTAAAACCATCAAGCCAACCAGTGCTGGCCTTAAAATCATTTTTCGCTAAGCTAGATGCGAATTCCTCAGCTTTGGCTCCGACGAGGGGCCACTGACTGGAATTTTTTTGTCCCTTGCTTGCTTAAACCACTTCACTACACATTCATCTACATCAGGATTTTCTGGTCCTCGCGCTCTTTTCCTATCTTTGTCGCTGGCTTTACACACACTATTCAAAATCTTCACTTTATTTTTTAGATACGTTGACAGTGTATTTGGCGGTATCCCGAATTCCTTAGCAATTTCAGATTTCTTTGTTTGTCCCTTTTCCTCTTCCCGAATAACGGCAACTTTTTCGGTAAATGTCAATGATTTGTATTGGATCCATGTTGGTTTTGAAAGGGCCATGATGAACACACAACACAATAAAACTGCACAATAAGCGTCACTAAAACACACCAGTCTGTATATACAGTTCTGTATAAAGAAAGAAACGGTCTCTCACTACAGGACACAGCTCGCACAGTAGAAACTCAAAAAGCCTTAACCCTTCCACAAATGCAGGCAGACTGAACCTAAACTGAAAGCAAAAGTGAGGGTGGCTGACTGACAAGCGTGGAACAAGGGACAATGGCGGACGGTACCGTTACATGAGTCAGTCACGTGTCATCGCGAGATACTGGCGCCAATTCTACGAATTTGACACAAAGGACAAGCGTCTGTTCACAAAGGGCGATGCCTGCTTGTCTGTTTCCAGTCGTGTCTCTATTGTTACGTGGTCTAGCCCATACTGCAGGCGATTTTTTGTAGTTTGAGCAACATTTTTATTTCGAATTAACCAAAAAAAGTTCGAATTATAGACGATGTTTTTGCACGGTTTTACATAGGATATTCAAGGGACCACGGTAAAAATTCGAATTAGCCAAGTTCTACTGTATATGATCCAATTAAAGAATTATATTTAAAGGTTTATGTAGCATGATTATTAGAATATTCAAATCCATAAGAAGTTATTTGGTGGGGTAGACAAAACATTTTAACATAAAATGTTTTGTGCCACACAATCTGATGAGGTGTCCATCGTAATTGTGAAAATTGTAATTAGTGTTCCAATTTACTGTAATCATGATATTCATTTCTATGTTTCAGCCAGTCCCCAATATGGAAAATCCATTTCAGAAGGAAAAACAAGACTGCATATTGTGCCGTTTAAAAATACGACCTGATTACAAAAACCCGAAGCTGTTGTCTCAGTTTGTATCACAGTACACAGGGCGAGTTTATGGTCGTCATGTTACCGGATTGTGCAAGAGAAAGCAGGAGGAAGTTGAAAAGGAAATTTCAAAATCTCAGAGAGCCGGTAAAATTTGTGTTTAATTTATAATTTGTATGTATTTGTCTGTTGGTATTTGTTATTCTAATTTATATTGAATTTAAATAGCACTGTAACAGTTTAATTTAATATTATATAATGAAATTTACCAATCTTACACTTTGTGACTTACCTTGAGGTCATGCCAAGGTCTTATAGACGAACTCATGAGCTACGGAAATAGGTTATTAGGTATTTGTGTGGGGAAACAACTACGCTAACACATGGTTATCGATAAATCAAATAACATTTACTTTTATTCAAAAAATTACTTTCCTTCTATTGATATCGCACACTCCTCTTTATCAAATTCTCTCTTTTCTTGTCACAAACTACTTCAGTTTTATTATACTGGAATTATCTCTACTAAACAACAAATGATTAATTACTATAACTACAAATGACTAATTATGCTTGGCAAATCAGTACTTCTTTTTTGTATCACACACTCTCATTCTTTTATATATCGATATACATTTTTTAAACCCCTTTTACTTGAGCTCTTTTCCTTTTAGATAGTTAACTTTTGCATTTTTTAAATTAAAACTGTAATATTTTGTCTTTCGTACTCATCCTTTCCTCTGACGCCTTGGAGAGTTGCACAACCACGTGTTATTCACTTTCTCAGTAGAGCACTCGAAATTTAGATCTTAAACTGCTATACTTTTAACACTGTATTTGATTATTCATCACTGTATGTTTCATTATTGTTTCAACTTAAATTCAACATATTTATATAACATTTTTAGTCGGCCGACCCCAACCTAGTAGAACACTCCTTTTACACGACCACGCGGTTGGGGTGAATCTCGGTGACTGAGCATCCAAAATGGTTAGGCGCCTCTCTCTCTCCATTCATCTGCTTTGGTTCTCAACAGGAAGCAGATCCCATACTCGATTTTTGATTGGTTGGAATGTTCCAGAATTATTATGACGTACCGGAAAGCTGTCCAGCATCGTCGCCTCGTGGCAATTCCTGCGACGCACATATACCCCCTTTTATACCCAAAAGTTCGGGGAATTCGCCCATAAAATTAAAATTGCTTACCATAACTCCTAGTTTCCACCATCTCCTTCGAAATAGTCCCCTTGGGCACAGTGGTCGCAGCGTTTTTTCCATGATTCCTTGCATCGCTGGAAGTCGGCAAGCGTAAGCATTCGAAGCACCTTCTGCAATTCGGCCTGGATGTCCTCAATTGTGTCAAAACGATGGCCTTTCAAGTGAAGCTTCATTTTGGGAAACAGGAAAAAGTCGCACGGGGCGAGGTCAGGCAAATAGGGTGGATGGGGAATCATTACCATGTTTTTTGAAGCCTAAAAATGGTGAACAGCTAACGATGTTTGGGCGGGCGCATTGTCGTGGTGGAGAACCCAGCTGTTGTTCATCCACTTTTCTTTATGTGTGCACCTAATGCTCTCACATAGCCACTTCAAAACTTCCCATTGACTGTTTGACCAGGGGGGGGACAATTTCCTTGTATATAATTCCTTTGATGTCAAAAAAAAAACAATCAAGATGGACTTCATGTTGCTACGAACTTGACGTGCTTTTTTTGGTCGCAGTGAATGTGGCTACTTTCACTCCGACGACTGCTGCTTAGTCTCAGTGTCATAACCGTAAACCCATGACTCATCACCGGTTATGACATTGGAGATGAAGTTGGGCTTTTTGGTTGCTGCTCAGCAGTCTCGGTACAAACTTTGCAGCAATGCGTCTCATGCCCAAATTGTCTGACAAGATGCGTTGCACGGACCCGTACGACATTCCTACGATCGTGCAAACATCATGGATTGTTTGTCTACAATCTGCAACAATTGTCTCTCGCACTTTCGCGATGTTTTCTGGTGTTGTGCTTGTCGATGGTCGTCCTGAACGCTCATCATCGTCAACAGACTGTCGTCCATCCTTAAAGTGTTTGTACCACAAAAAAGTTTTACTTTGACTCATAGCATTGTCACCAAATGCTTCCACAAGCATGCAGTGGGTTTTTTAAGTTTTAAGCAAAATTTGATTTGCTCCGTAAAATCTGCCATTTATAAAATCGCCACAACACTAAAACACAACGTAACAAAAACGCACGAAACTCAAGAACGCGGCCTCTCACCGTCACAGCTGTTTTCACACACTAATTCACAAAGGGTACTATTCGCACACTCTAGCAGCAGCAGGTCATACCATGTGGCATTCAAATTCCCCGAACTTTTGGGTAGCACCTCGTACATGCCATTCTTAGCAAAAAAGGTGTTTTCTTAGGAATACATGAATATAGAAAATTTCGCTCCATGTAAAAACTGTGTATGACATTGATGACTTACTTACTTACTTACTAGCCACCGCCCACCCTTGGCTGTTGAGCCATTAGGCGACGTGCTGACCAGTAGCGTTGGGCTTCGGCGATCTCGGTGTCCTCGTTGGACGGGGTTTGGTCTAAGGCCGGGCAGTCTCTCAGATGGTCGGCGTCCATCGTCGCGTGGCCGCACAGCTGGCACTCAGGGGTTGGCAGCGCGCGGAGGCGGTGCAGATGTGAAGCGAGATGGTCGGGTCCGATTTTTAGTCAGAAGTTGGCGACACACACTGCACGAGGGAGGTTGGGGTTGATTGGACCGTCGGTGACGAGGCTTTCCCATTTTTTGCCGGCGGCCACCTCAGAGAGTCTTTGCTTATTCCATATGCTGAGGGC
Organism: Magicicada septendecula; assembly: GCA_034769895.1. Taxonomy (NCBI): domain Eukaryota; kingdom Metazoa; phylum Arthropoda; class Insecta; order Hemiptera; family Cicadidae; genus Magicicada; species Magicicada septendecula. Next base: position 228,415,525 of record CM068373.1, read on the forward strand.
GGAGTTTATTTGAGCTTTGGAAGATTGTAGGGACTGCGGGCGGGTAGGCTGGGGTAGGGTTGTGCCTTGCTTGGCCAGTTTATCGGCCTCCTCGTTGCCCCAGATGTTGACATGACTGGGTATCCATTGGAGTTTTAGGATCCACCCGTGGCTCGTCAGGGTCTCCAGTTTCCTTCTACATTCGATAGTCCTTTGGCAGTCGGTTTGAGAGTTGCGTGATAGATTGCGTATTGCGGCCTGCGAGTCGACTAGGAGCATGGCTTTTGAAGGGGGAGTGATTTTTTCCAGCTCATCAACGGCAGCATGAACTGCTTCGATTTCCCCATCGTAGTTACTAAGGGGGCTGCCCACGGCTGTGTCCTTGGAAAAGACAGCTATAGTACCCAGCTCCTGTTTTCCATTGCCTGGAATTGATGAGCCGTCAGTGTAGATATGGATCCACTCTTTCTCGGGATAATCTTCGCGGATGGTTTGCAAAGCTGATTGCTTTAGTTCTAAATCTGTGGATGCATGTTTAGGTGCTGAGTGGTTCTTAAGATGGTAGCTGGCTTGGGGTAAGAGACTGAAGAAGTCCTGATGGTTATTCAGTGGCGCTGTTTCTGTGAGGGCAATATCGTATTTTTCGGCGATGTTTTTGTACATGGTTAATGGGGTTATTTGTGTCTTTAGCCTGGGAGTAGGTTGTCGGTAGTCGTTCCATAGATGCTTGTAGTCACGCCTGGAGCGCTCCCAGAATCGCAGTGCTGACCTTTCTCTATATGACTGTAATGGTTCTATCTGGGTTTGTGCCTCCATGGCCTCGATGGGGATGGATTTTGCAGTGCCTGTTATTACTCTTAGGGCTGTATTTTGTGCGAGATCGAGTTTGTTTTGTATGCTGGCACTTGCCGTGACAATGACTTCGCTTCCATATTCTAGCATGGGTCTAGTATATGCTTTATAGGTAGTCTTTAGGACATCTTGGTTAGCTCCCCACTTAGTGGCTGTCAATCTCTTTAGTAGTCGTGTTCTTTTTAAAGCCCTTTCCGCGCTTTGGTCCACATGAGGTTTCCACGTTAAGCGCCTATCCAATTGTACTCCCACGTATTTAAAAATGGCACTTTCTAAATGACATTGATGAGGAGGTATGTATTAGATGCAGTTTTAAATAAAACATATCATTCAGAACTGTTGTAAACAGAATGTTAATTTGTCAAAATTCTTCAAAGATTGTAAGCACAATGTCTCTTATCAATATGACTGATACATTTTGTTATTTTATGAAAGTTATTAAGATAAATTATAATGGCTTTAAAATGATCAAAATCATTAGTGACTACACATGAGGATATGTCTGAAGACAGACAAGGATATGTGATATTGATAACATTGTCAAATAAGCTCTTCTGGTGGAAGTAATGAGGTATGGGATGTATGAGGTACAGTAATGCAGAACTCGGTTCAGATAGTAGTACGCAGATGATATTGCTGTTGTGGTAAAGGAAAAAGAAACCTCAAAGAGATTTTAGAAAACAGAGGCACTCTTCAAAGCAGCAGTTCTCAATGGAGGACCAAGATATTCTAAGCGGCTGCAGCTGAAAATCATAAGAAAGGGGGCATCACCAAGAGACTAGCCACAGATTATACTAGTTTCTGATCATGAAGTATAAGTATAACATTGATCAAGGAATACTTGAAAGTATACAATTTTATGTAATTGTATTTAGTATAAATTATAAAAATTAGATATAAAACATATTCTATTTGCAAACAGAATGTTAATTTTTAACATTAATGAAGCAAAAAGTGAACAGCATGGAATTACTCACAGAATGCAGACAGGATAAAATGCCTGCTATGAAGCAAGAGAAGCAGTGAAAAGTAAGAATTTAAGTAAAATTATGTAAAACGCTATCATGACTAGTGGTAATACATATGATATGGAAATATGCCTCACTAGCAGAGATCAAGTTAAATTAAAAATTTGAAAGTATTTGACGAAAAATAATAAGAGAGAATACAGACCAATGAAGTAAGGAGTTGTATAGAAAATCACCAGATAAATAAGAAATTGGAAGAAGATGGTATAGTTAAGGTATACCAATATGGTGAAGAGACACAAAGCTTAAAATAATGATAATGACTTCGGGTGTGGCAGCGCAACTGAAACTCACAGATAAAGGCTGATTCATGCACATGCATGACATGTTAGTCTGTGTTCATTCAACTCAATGAAATATACTGTAGTCAGAATCAGTTATGAATTATACTATTTCCCTCCATTTAATGGGCTGCCTGCGCATGTCCAGTGGAGCACCATACTTTTGCTCACTGTGTACTGCAATGCTATATATTGTATCAACGACATTTTTTACAGTTTCAAAGTGCATTGTGGCATTGCAGTATCAATACTCTCTTTTTCAACAAAAATGAAATCTTTGCTCTGAGAAAGCTTATTGATTTTGTTTGGAATTATTCTGTTCTGTATGGTTTACTCCATCCAAAATATATGGACAAAATGAAAGCAGATGGTAAGCATAGTGTTAACATTTTATTCTATTTACAAATCACTGGTGCCAAACTGATGGACATGTGTGCAAATGTGTCATGATACATCTCAGATGACACTGACATAGAATGAATACAGCACTGTCATGTCACAGATATGTGTGAATTGACCTTAACAATAAGTGGAGGAGGATAGAAGATGAAGTCAGGACGCATAGCAATCTGCAGTGGAACGAAGGATATTGTTGTTGACTCAATTGTATTCACTGAAGCTAAGGTTCAGAAGAGCTCAGTTGAGTGGTTCTAATTCTGCTATGAGTATGCCGCCCTATGTATATAATTAATAAATATTCGGTTCTAAAGGAATGGACATTTGAACATGAAGTGCAATGTGGAGTGTGATGATTTTGCTTATGATGCGAACAATACAGTAAATTATATAGTAACAAGACAGGTAATGATATCTCTTCTTGTTATGTCTTCAATCCTAAGATTGGTTTGCAGCAGTCTTCCATTTTGATTGATCTTGTGCTTTCTTCTTCATTTCCTCAGAAGTCTCAGAGTTTACAACCTCCATAATTTGCTTTATATATTACAGCCTTGGTCTTCCCCTATATCCTTTACCGTCTGTTGTTTTTAAGTAAATCATATAGTAAACATTTATTGTAGTGAGCAATGTACATGAATTGATATCCTTAAATTAATTAAGTAGATTAATTAATTTGCTCGTACTTAAATTGCTCATAAGTAACTGCACAAAACCCAAATGATCAACTTTGTTTGTACTCAAAATACTCATATTTCACTATTGCATGACTACTTCTGTATATTACTGATTACATCTGTATCATTTGTCTGTGCTTCTTTGTTAAAAAAAAAGAACATTGGAAAGATCTTCAGGAAATTTGTACAAACTGTTTCAGACCTTATTATGCACATTAGATTTATGTTTCATACTGATCTTGGTTCATAGCATCACAATTGAAATTTTGCGTAAATGCACACAGCCCAGATTTTAATGTGGAAATCAGAATCAGTGTGCACATATGTGACAGGTCTGTGGCTGTCACCATCATTAGCACTTCTCTGTATTGCTGTGCAAATGTCTTTCCAGATGTTCTCTAGTGATTTCTCGCTTGACCAATCTTATCCAGTTTACTGATCCACATTACCCAACCAGATTGTCCTGTCTATCTCGTAAAGGACTATAGTTGTAGCTTCTGTATTTCTTGTAGCATATGATTTTATATTCTTGAGTCCATCTGCTAGTTTCTTGCCTCACCAAGTATACTTCCCACTTCCATTCAGTGTTCTTTTTTCTTGGCTCTTATATCACCTATTCTAGTTTGGATGCATATTATTTCCTCTCCTTTGTTATTCCTAGCACTGTCCTTTCCATGTGTCTCTGTGCTGCCTGTACTTTTTGCTCACACAGGGTTAAAGTTCTTTTTAACACAGTTTGTATTTTAAAGGTGTGTGTGTGTGGGGGGGGGGTTACTAAAAAATAGTGAAACTAAATTTTTTTCACAAAAGTTCGACATTGTAAGGCCAACAGTGCAACAGCTAATAAGTAGTATGGTCATTTATAAGATTTTGTAACCTCGTACTAGATTTGACTGTGTCTTAAGCTTTCATGGCCAGCATTAAGATTGTTGAAATTACTACTGTTAGCCAGGCTGTTAGACCGTGGGCCACAGTTGTTGTTGACAAAATGTTTTGGCCGCATCATCGGAGGTCATCATCAGTGTCTGAAACAATTGGCACGGTGTCTGCCAGTGATGAGGTAGAGACTAAGAATATTTGGAATTAGTGAATAGTCTCTACCTCTTCACTGGGGTGAATTGGCCAGAAATTAAAAGCCAACTCCGAGACTTCCATTGTGGGTAGTGAAGATTCAGCAGATTGTGATGGACCAGCCTTTAGGCATGCCAAGATTATGAGATTATTAGAAATGCGTTTAGGAATTGACAGTGTTTCAGTTAGTGGAAATGACATCTCTGTAAGTGTATGGGTTCCCTGTGAAACTAATTTGAAGGAGATAATGTTGTCTTGTAGCTAATATGTCAATAAACAGTTTGTATACAACAATTGTTTTACAAACAATTTATACAATATTTTGTTACTATTTAGCCAAATCTTATATTGTAACGGGACGAATTTAGGGGTTTTTATTTTATTAATTTTGGTTTTCATTTTATAAAATATTTTAAATTCATTCCATCTGTGTGGCAAGTCCCCAGTTGAATCTAAAACGTAGTTCAAACAAAGAAACAGTACGCAATAGCTGTGGTGAAACAATTGGAAAGGAATGTCGTGTTGTCAACTGTAGCACAATTCTTAGAACTTTACGGCTGTGGGACACCTGCGCTCAAACGCACTACACCAGCATGTGCGCAGATGACGCCAAGAAGCACAAAACCAAACATGGCTTGTAGGAGAATTTTGTCGTACATGTGCGTTTAAGACGGCGGATGTAAGTCTAAGCCCAGCCTACTTTGTGACGTCGGCCAGTGCACACCAAATATCATCCATGACTACAACACGAAAAAACTATGTGTCGAATGTGTCACCACTATGACTACCAAATAGAAGGCATTGCTTTCCGACTTCTTCAACAAATAGATCGAGGAGTGGGGAACACATAGACGCTCGCAGTTCATCACCATATTCAACCTGCGCAGGTTGTCCGGCAACCCGGGCTCTTAAAAAAGTAACTTTTAAACATCAAATTACAGTGAGTGCTGTTTAGCCAAAATTCAATAGTGAAATCCGTTTTACGGCAGAATGAATTAATAACTTATTTTTGGACAAAGTAACGGAGTTTGAAAGTGGTGCAACGCAAAGACGGGGAGACGCCAACTTGCCGGCAGGGTAGATAATCATATTTTAATGGGGTTTTGTTAATAACGGGGTAAATTTTAAATTAGTGTGAATGTTGTGAGTGAGCAGGCTGGGCTGTCTCTGTCTTAAAATAAGGTAAGATGTTAGAGTAATATTATAATTGTAATTGTCGTAGTCATGGAGTGAATCACAGAAAAAATATTATGCATTTATTTCATTTTCTAATTTTTGGAGAAATAGTCTGACATGAAGTTTTAAAAGTTAAAAAATAAAATTTAATTAATTTCTCTTCACCAAAAAATGAGTTGCGTAAGTTATTCACATAACCTGTAAACCATGCTTGCATTCGAACGTTCGTGTGACGAGACCCTGGTGGAAAACAGTTTAGAAGGTAGGTAAAAAATAAATAAATTTATGTATTTGTATTTGTAGTAATAGATTAAACTTCACAGTTGGCGCCCGAACAGGGACAGTTTTTATAAATTAAAAAATTAAATATAAAGACCACACCTACAAGTAGAATGCAAGTTTGATTTGAAGGTTAAATAACGGTACCTAAAAAATTATGTAAAGTACGCAAGACAATGAGTTAAGATTAGATCAAATATAAGATAGTAGTGAAACAAAATTAGTAAATTTACAATATAAAAATGGCAGATAATAACGAGAATGTCAGCTTAACTGACATTGAAAACGAAAGCCACATGAATATTGAATTGAGTGGGACTGAGTCAAAAATTATGGCTGAAGGAATTCATTCAACGCCAGTCCAAAGTAAAAAATCTGATACAGATGAGATGTTGAAACGTTCGTATAGTATGATAGAGACAAAATTTTGTGAAGTAAACAGTCGTTTTATGTTAGTGATATTAAAATGAATGAACAGAAGAGTGATTCTGACAGCAAATTTGAGGTACAAAATAATAAATTCGACGAATTAAAAAACCAAATTAATGAAATTAATAAACGTTTTGAGATTACTGATGAGAAATTTGTTAACAAATGTAACGATCTAAGTACAAAATTAGATAATGCAGTTAAGAGTATAGACGTTAAAATTAATGAAAGAGATGAGAAAGTTGACAGACAAATTTGTGAAATCACACTAAGTATTGAAAGTAAAATCAGTAACGTAAATGAGCAGATGGCAGACCAAATTAAAACTCAAAACTCAAATTGAAGAGCAGTGTATAGAAATAGAAAATAAATGTGTAACTAAAATTAATGAAAGTAATAATGATATAGAAATTAAAATAATGGAAGTAGAAAGTGCATGTAAACAATCCATACAAGAGAGTGTGGAGGTTATTAATAAACATAACCTTCAATATGCAAATAAATGTGATAACAAATTTAGCATGATAGAGCAGAATATCATAGAAATCAAAGATGAATTACATGTGGCCGTAAGCCAAAATTTAATTAATGTTGCGGAGCGAATAGTGTATACTCGCGAAGCAAAAGATGACATAGAGCTAGAACAATTTAATTGTGACAACCGTAGAGTACACCCGATGCAATTTTTGAATAGGGTAAGGGAATTCAATCAATTTAATAGTAGTAGTTGGGAGATTAAATTACTGAAAATTTTGAAGTGTTTTAAGGGTAATGCCGAAATATGGGCGGAAGTACATAATACAGAATGGAGTAGTTATGAGAAATTTGAGTTAGCATTCCGGAACAAGTATTGGTCAGAAGAGGACCAAGAAATTTTATGGAGCAAAATAATGGGAACTGGGAATTTTGGGAGAATCAATAACCATTTAACTATGTACGTAATGACAATATACAATGAGGCCAAGTACCTAGAACCGCCGTTGCCGTTCCGGTCATTTGTGAGACATATTAGCAAACACCTGCCCAGAGAGGTGCAAATTACATTAATGACAAGAGACATCGGAAATATAAATGAACTAGAGAGTATGTTAGATTTGTTACAAAATATCGGGGAACGTGACATAGGGAGGCGCCCAAACCCACCAGTAGTACTAAACAACAATAATTACCATCAGTATAGGGGAACACCAAACTTTCATAGAGGAGCGCGTGGGGGAAACTTTGATAATAGGGGCGAGGGTTGGCGATGTAGAGACTGTGATGTAGATAACTATTCAAATAGAACAACTTGTCTTAGATGTCATAAGAACAGAGAATGTCAACGCAGTGAGCGGACGTACCAGCTAAATCAGCAGCAGAGAGGAGCCGAATACCATAGAGGAGCGCCGAGAGGAGGTGGAAATTACAACCGAGGGAGATGAGGAAACAACCAAGCCGTAGCAGGTCCCTCCACGGTAAACTAGGAAGGACAATGGAAAATTGGACCCAACCATTGTCAACGGGGAACCGGGTCCAAGTGACAGACCAATACCTGAGTAATATCATCAAAGTGGACATGGCGAAGGAGTTATTGGAAGAAGAGGACAACACAGTTGTGGACCGCAAAGCCGGATTGACGGAGGTGACAGTCACCATAGAAGGTAAGAGTTATAAGACCTTGATTGATACAGGTAGTGAGATCTCTGTAATTTCTGAGAATGTAATGGGAGAATTAAAAGAAATAAATAAGAATATACCATCGTTGCCAGTTGCGGAAGTTACAGTAGTGGGGGTAACTGGGGTAAGAAGTAAAAGAATAACTAGACAAGTGCAATTAAATATCTTGATAAATGAAATTGAATTTGAAAACACATTCCTAGTTGTTAAGGGTTTGAGTTTAGCTGTAATATTAGGAAATGATTTTTTGGAGAGAAATAATAGATTTCAATAAACAAATAGTAAATTTTGAAAATAGGAGTAAACCAGTCAGAGTAAAGTTTAAGAAAGTAGTAGATGAAGCTAAAATTACGGGAATAAAAATGATACAAAAGCAGGTAGGCGATGGAGAGATAGAAACTAAAATAAATATGTGTCGAGAGAGCGAGAGTATAGAAAATGAGGAGGGAGAGATGCATGTGAGTAATGACAGTGTGTGGATAAATAGAGCCAACAAATTTTTTAATGAAGGTGTAGTTGTAGGAAATACTCAGCGAGAGGAGTTGTGGGCAGTTGTGGAGCGTTTCAGAGATGTGTTTGACGAGTCGCCAGGGAGAGCGAAGGACTACATATGTGAGCTGAAGGTTCGGGAACACTCACCTTACATGCAGAGGAGTTATCCAGTACCATTTTCAAAGAGAAGAGCCGTGCAGGAGGAATTAGACCGAATGATGAAGGGAGACATATTTGAAAGATCGATATCGCCTTACTCAAACCTGTTAGTCGTAGTGATTAAGAAGGATGGAAAGGTAAGACTATGTCTAGATGCTAGAAAGATAAATCAAATTATTATACCTGACCGGGAGTCGCCGGAACCAATTAATGAAATTTTACAGAAATTTAGCGGCGTTAAGTACATGACGTCATTAGACTTAACAGCAGGATATTGGCAGGTGCCGTTAGCAGTAGAGAGTAGAAGATATACAGCCTTTCTTTTTAATGGTAAGAATTATCAGTTCAAACATCTACCATTTGGATTAAACACCAGTGTTGCTAGTTTTATTAAATGTTTGGATAAGATATTACAACCTAAAGATTTAGATTTTTTAACAGTGTACGTAGATGACATACTGATAGCATCCAGAACATTTACTGAACATTAGAGCATATAGAATATGTGTTAGATAAGTTGCAGAAGGGGGGTTTGACAGTTAATTGGGATAAGTCTAAGTTCTTACAAACAGAAATACATTTCTTAGGGTTTATAATTACACAAGAAGGAATATTAGCTAACCCGGATAAGGTAGAAGCTATTATGCGCTTCCCAGAACCAAAAAACATTAAACAATTGCAAAGTTTTTTAAGTTTATGCAATTTCTATAGGAAGTTCCAAGAAAATTACGCACACACAACATCAAAACTAAGTGCAGTACTCCAGAAGAACAAGCAGTGGAAATGGGGAGATACGGAACGCAACGCATTCAACGAAATTAAGAGAAAATTTAGCCATATGATTATGATGAATCATCCTGATTTTAATAAAACCTTTTATTTACAGACAGATGCAAGCAACGTAGCGTTAGGGGCGGAGCTCTACCAGGAGGGCTGCGATAAGGAACATCTTACCATCGCATTCGCCAGTAGGTCGCTGCTGTCTGCGGAAAAAAATTATACCACCACTGAGAAAGAACTTTTGAGCATTGTGTTCGCCGTGGGGAAGTTCAGGACATACATCCTGGGAAACGAAACGGTAATCCGGACGGACCACAAGGCACTATCATTTCTGAATTCTTGTAAATTAACGCATAGTCGTCTGACCAGGTGGGTATTAGCTTTACAAGAATATAACTTTTCCTGGGAGTACATAAAGGGGTCAGATAATAAAGTACCAGACACACTTTCCAGGGTAGATTTCATAGAAAATAAAACCGGTAGGGACTTTAAAGAGATAGAAATTTTTAGATTAACTAGAGAAGATAGAATTTTTGGTGAGGAGTTAAGAGATATTAAGAATATGCAAAGATCTGAAAGTAAATTGGGTAAAATAATTGTTCGTTTAGAAGCGGAGGTAGATGGGTCTGAATATCGTACACGTTTTCAAGTATATCAAGGGATTTTGTTTAAAAAAGTAGAAGGGGGGAGCGTGATTGGAGGCTAGTTATACCAGAAGGGTTGGTAGATAAAATCATTTGGGATTGCCATATAAGGTACGGGCATTTTGGGGCAAGAAAGTGTGCGAATGTTTTGAAGGAATCATGTATATTTAAGAATATGGAGAGGAGAGTTAGAAGAGTGTTAAGAGTTTGTGATTTGTGCCAGAAATCGAAAGTAGTGAACTATAGAGTAGAAGGGGAGATGAATTATATAAAAGTTAAGAGACCGTTTGATTTAGTTGCAGTTGATTTGTATGGGCCATTACCTAGAGGTAGAGGTGGTGTGTTGTATGTATTTGTAGTTTTAGACACTTTTTCGAAATTTGTTAAGTTGTATAGTATTAAGAGAGCGACGAGCAAAGTGCTCAGCGAAAAAATAGTACGAGATTACATGATTAATGTAGGAAAACCAAAAATAATTTTATCTGACCATGGACCACAGTTCGTAAGCGGCAAGTGGCGACAGACGCTTGGATGGGAAGGCATCATACCCAAGCACACGGCAGTTTACCATCCACAGTCGAACCAGGCAGAACGGGTGATGAGAGAGGTTGGTAGGATATTTCGGGCGTATTGTCACGCCAAACACACAGAATGGCCATCCTACGTGAAAAAAGTAGAGGAGTGGCTGAATTGTACCACCCATGAATCCACCGGATTTACGCCGCATGAATTGATTAGAGGAACAAGGCCACCCAGAATATTGGAACAGCTTTTTGAATACCCACCAGAAAGTCAAATAATAGACGTAAACATGAAGATCAGATTAGCGAATGAAAATTTACTTACAAAAGGAGAACGGAGGAAGCAGAGACATGATGCGAGAGGTAAATGGACCAAATATGAGGTAGGTCAATTAGTGTTGGTAAAGAGGCATGATTTGTCAAGTGCCCAAGATAAAGAAATAAAGAAGTTTTTCCTGTTATACGAAGGGCCATATGAAATTGTGGAAATAAAGATGCAAAATGCGTATGTGTTACGGAATCCAACAACGCAGGAAATAGTAGGTACACAAAATGCGACGAACTTGAAGTTATATAGGTCACTTTAAGTGTTTGAATTCTATAGATAGTATTTAAAATGTTGTTTTATGTTTTCAGAAGGGACTCTCCCCCATTTTCGGGCGGTCACGATCTTACCAGTCCTGGCCATGGTTTTCGGAAATTGGAGGCGGGCCATGGTTGGCAGATCTTCCTTCGGGTGGTGAAACAATGATGGTCCGGTTCCACCAAAATTGGTAGAAATTTGAATATTTACTCCACATTTGAACGGGGAGGGGGACCCCTAAAGGTACGTGACATAAATGATTTTTTTTTTAATACACTCACGGTGCAGTGGTCAGGTGTACCTGTCACGTACCTGCACTGCCTTAGAGTGTTTGTACATAATGGAGGCTGCACATATAAATGAAAGGCAGTGCGTACAAATTAAAATTTTAGTGTTAGTGGCGAAGATAAATGTAGCCATTGACAACAGTTTCAGTGTGGTCTGAAAGGACGGATTTTGTTGGGAGGGAGATTGGGCGATAGGATAGACGGCGGGTCTGTATAAATGAGAGAAATAAGGGAGTAGAGTTGAGTTTAAAAGGGGGAAGTAAATTCACAAAGTGGGTCTATCTTGTCGCCAACTTTCCCTCGTGGCAAAACCCCGGCTTTTCGGGCGATTACTGCCTTACTACCACTTATTATAGTAATAGATTAGACAGCCTCCAGTGTAAATAGATACCAAAAATACTTTGGAATGTTTATAATTTTAAATTTTATATTAATTTTAATAAATAAGTGACCAAATAATTGTAAAGTTCTTAGTACCAGTGAAAGTTGGAACGTGTTGAAATGTGTTAAATAAAATAAAACTTGTTGTCATACAAGAGATGTGGGTAATTTTGGGGGGTAGATTGGTGCTCATAGAAGTGATATAATAATGGAGTGTAGAAACTGCAAATGAAGGAAGATTTAATTTAGTTATTAGTGTGCTATTGCTGTGGTGGCATGTGCCACAGTAGATAGCGGAAAGTGTTGGGGGTAATAGAGAGTGTTACCCCCATCGGAGGCCAAAATGGCGAAAATGCACGGCACACCTTTTTTTTTACAATTTTATATTGTACACTGATAAATAGCCGTGCCGTGCAGTTAAATGACGAGTGTAACATGCCTGAAAGTAAAGTTGATTTCCCCGACTTTTCGGGCGATTACTGCCTTACCAGCACTAATCGTGGTTTTGGCTAGCGGTCAGCTATGGCCATAAATTAAGTCCCTTGACCATAGCTGGCTTGAAATTGGTTTATATTAGAAATTGATGGGGGGTGAAACTAGGGGAAATCCCGGAAACTATGGAACAGCGGCTGCCACTCTGTTCGAGGAGGAACAGCAAAGCCAGGTGGTAGACCCGCATTAGGGGCGCATAATTATATAACGAAGATATGTTGATGTCTAAACCTTTCAAATGTAACGCCGAAGCAAGGACAAGGAGATGTTCAATTCCTCCACCTATGCCGTCCTTGTGGACGCACATGGGCGCCACAGTCCAACAGAAAAAACAATAGTGTGTGTGGCTAGGGGGTTGCTCAGGTGAGCAACGAATCAAATTTTATAACTTAAAGATGATAACTCACTTTTGCACTAATTAAATGCTTGTATTATGATTTGATAAATAGGTGTTCATATGTTTATTATACTGTGTTTATTCTGTTTTATAAATGTATTATTTTATTGTGTTAGAGATAAGGATTGATAAAAATATGTATTCCATATAATTTGTATAATGTGGAAATGTGTTTGTAGTAAGGTCATTCACCTTGCTAAGAAAATCAGCTGATCCGCTGTAGAATGTCACTTATAAATGTTTGCAAATTTCTAATGTAGCTAATGATTGAATATAATGATTTGAATGTGTTAAAGATTTTATTTTGAATGATGAAAATAATTTGATATAGTTGAGAATTTTAAATGATTTGTGAAAGATAGTGAAAGATAGATTTTGGGTGATTAATATTTTGTTGGGACATGTAGATCAGTCCATGTTAAGTTTAAGGTGGTAATAGAGATGAATAATATTGTTGTGAAGTAATGTAATGTAGAATTTGAGAAGTATTGATAGTGACACAGTAGATATGAGGATAATATGTAAAGTAATGATTGATATATTGATGTAATAAGTAAATGATGATATTTTGTTGTAATTGAAGTGATATAATGAGAATGGTAATTATAGTTGATGGGAATTTTGTAAGAGGGGGTGGTGTGGTAGGAGTCCGCAACAAAAGTGGTTGGGACGGGAAGGGACCGTTTAGTGCCGGAAAGGGTTGCCTAGGTAGAATCCAGGAACCAGATTAAGGGAATGAGCTTTTGGGGGGGGGGAAGACACATCCTGAGTACAAAGGGTTAGATAGTTTTTTTTTTTTAATATAAGTGTACAAGTGATGCGAATTGAGTTTAATAGTAAGCTGGTTTTAGAGATTGTTTGATAGATGTTTTGATAGAGATGGGTGTCATGTTAGTTAAAGCTGTTAGTGGTATTAAAGTCAGAAGGGATTAAGAATATATGTATACATATCGAGTTGTAAATCAAGTTATTATAAATAATTAAATCACCCAAACTAATGGAGAATGAGATTATTAAATAAAGAGAGTCATAGGAAAAATATAGAATTTTAATTGGAACAAGTGACAATTTTAATAGAATTTGAGAATAAAGTCAAGTGGTAAAATGTGTAATTTTGAGTAATTTAAATATCAATTTTATTGTTAATTATAATAATACTATGTTATTTTTAAATGTCTTATTTTATTATGTTTTTGTGTTTAAAGATAGAAATTTTAAAGAGGTTTAATGCATTTTCTGATGTAGCTTATGTATGACTTGTGTAGGTCAAGGTTGTTGACTTGACCCAGTTTGATCAGCTGATGGGTGATGTTGTAAACTAGACCAGTTATGGCAATGAAGTAACGCCAATTTTGATATTTAATTGATTTAAATAATTTTAAAATTTTTTTTGAATGTTGAGAAAAATATATTTTAATAAATTTAAATTTTTTTTGAAACAAACAAAAAATTTTTTTGATTTTGTGCCGGCCATCTAATTGATGTTTTGAATTTTGATTATATTATTGTTTGTGTGTATTAATAATGTTTTTTATTGAATTGTATTGTTTAGGATATATGTCTAATCCAATGTTAGGATAAGGAAGTTCATGTTTTTAATAAATGTTCAATTTATTTGTTTCCTAATTATCAATAATAACGAAGAGAATTAATCAATTCAGATAAGATTTTATTTTTGATTTTGAAGAAAATAGCTGTTTGATTTTAACTTAAATAAATTTTTGAAGGTAAGAAGGAAATTTTGGCTAGGATGTAGTTGTAAGTGTGTGTACAAGCCCAGTAACTGCTAAAGGCAGCCCAGTGTGCATGATAAGGGGGAACATATCGGTTGAGGATCTGGCATGGTATAAGACCAGGGGTTTGGATTTTTGGGGCGGCATGTTAGAAGGTGAGGTGCGCTGTGGTGCGTGTCTGTTTGATTTTATGGTGTTAGGATCTCGCATAGAGAAGTCCAGTGATCTCTTTCAGATGTGGCCATAGTCGCCGAGCCAGGGGGGTTGTTTACCCATGAAGTATAAGAACAAATTGGGGGCTGTTGGCACCATATCCTCACCGGTCCTCTTAGGGGTTTAACAAATGAGATTTCTTCTGTTTCGACAGAAGACCTCTCATTGGGGGGGGTATTGTAACGGGACGAATTATGAGGGGTTTTTATTTTATTAATTTTGGTTTTCATTTTATAAAATATTTTAAATTCATTCCATCTGTGTGGCAAGTCCCCGGTTGAATCTAAAACGTAGTTCAAACAAAGAAACAGTACGCAATAGCTGTAGTGAAACAATTGGAAAGGAATGTCGTGTTGTCAACTGTAGCACAATTCTTACAACTTTATGGCTGTGGGACACCTGCGTTCAAACGCACTACACCAGCATTTGCGCAGATGACGCCAAGAAGCACAAAACTAAACATGGCTTGTAGGAGAATTTTGTCGTACATGTGCGTTTAAGACGGTGGATGTAAGTCTAAGCCCAGCCTACTTTGTGACGTCGGCCAGTGCACACCAAATATCATCCACGACTACAACACGAAAAAACCATGTGTCACCACTATGACTACCAAATAGAAGGCATATTTGTCTTCTTCAACAAATAGATCGAGGAGTGGGGAACACATAGACGCTCGCAGTTCATCACCGAATTCAACCTGCGCAGGTTGCCCGGCAACCCGGGCTCTTAAAAAAGTAACTTTTAAACATCAAATTACAGTGAGTGCTGTTTAGCCAAAATTCAATAGTGAAATCCGTTTTACGGCAGAATGAATTAATAACTTATTTTTGGACAAAGTAACGGAGTTTGAAAGTGGTGCAACGCAAAGACGGGGAGACGCCGTTATTTTGTTAATAACGGGGTAAATTTTAATTTAGTGTGAATGTTGAGAGTGAGCAGGCTGGGCTGTCTGTTTTAAAATAAGGTAAGATGTTAGAGTAATATTATAATTGTAATTGTCGTAGTCATGGAGTGAATCACAGAAAAAATATTATGCATTTATTTAATTTCCAATATTTTGGAGAAATAGTCTGACATGAAGTTTTAAAAGTTAAAAAATAAAATTTAATTAATTTCTCTTCACCAAAAAATGAGTTGCGTAAGTTATTCACATAACCTGTAAACCATGCTTGCATTCGAACGTTCGTGTGACGAGACCCTGGTGGAAAACAGTTTAGAAGGTAGGTAAAAAATAAATAAATTTATGTATTTGTATTTGTAGGAATAGATTAAACTTCACAATATGTTGTATATTAATCCAACAGCAGTGATTGCCTTATACCTTTTTTAACATTTTATTGTTTGACTCTCGTGGCATTGTATGTAAAGTTCAATTTGTTGTAACTGTTGTGCTTGTGTACACTGTACTCTTAGGTAACTGAAATCTTTAATATATTTTCAGGTTTTATGCCAACTTACATGAGGGATCCAGTTTTTACCAGGGATCCCAAGTTGTTTAGTCCAGAGACGCCGTTCAGGCCACATCCTTATTAGTATTGGCTGTGGAGGTGTTAAATGTGTGAAGTGTGTCTATACTATATACAATTATACATAATAAGGAGAAAGAGTTTTTTTTAACCAATATTAATTGGTCTACACTCCACATTGTAAATAGTACAATTGTATGTATGTTTAAAATAAATTAACAATATGATAAAGAATTGGTTTTTTGTTTTGTATTGATTCTGTTTTGATGAATTGTATATTGAGTATTTATAATGAGCACTGTACTGCAGTGCAGTGAAGGCGCGCGTGTGTGTGTGTTATGGTTGCAGCATTGCACAACCACCAATATAGAATAACAAATATAAAATAATATGCAATTAAAAATGTCATCAATTTCAATGGAAAGCCTATTAGATTGTATGCGGTAATGTTAGCGTACAGTTCAAATGTGGCGTGCAGGCTGGTGGTTTTTGACCGCTTGCAACTTGAACAGTAAATGGCAGATCTTACTACACACACATATGGAAGGACGTGCATTATTCTGGTTCTTGTACGTTTTTACGGCCGAAACTGTCACTCCAAATTTTTTACTGATCACTGATTTTTTACATGATTTATTTTTTATGTGCCAATACTAGTTAGAATTTCATATTGTTTGATTTACGTCTTATGCTGTTTATGCGGGCGAGACGAAACCTATTCAGCCGGCGGCCGAGCGAACTGCTCGCGTCCACTTTGTTTAGATGTTAATTGCTGACTGACGTTCAGTGTTACAATTTCCGTTTGTGTCGTCTCTAAGCTGGTTCACTCCGCTCCTTGCCATACGTCTCGTCCTCAGTATTGAAAAGTTTCGGTGAACTTAGTATCACCTTTTTAACTGGCTACAAACTGTTTTTCATCAACAACATTCCTTCGTTATTAATCACTGACTACAAAAAAACTCGAGATTTGCTGCATAACCATATATAGTCATGAAAACATTTACTGGCAATCGCGTCACCTTAAGGGGGCCTCATCTGCACATGTTATAGAATTCATAAAATTTGAAAATAAATTTATGTAACTTTAGACCCATTACAATCCCCCCCCCCAATGAGAGGTTTTATGCCGAAACATAAAAGCTCTCATTGACTTTCATACTTCCTAAAGGGATCAGCCAAGATATGTCGCGTTTTATTCAAAATTGTGGTTAACTTACCCCTGGTCCAGTGACTGACCGCACCTGAATGACCTTACTGGACTTCTCTCTCGAGATCCCAACACCGCAAGGCCAGACAGGCACTTGATGCCCTGCTCTGACACGCAGGCCAGCACAGGACCGCCGCCACAGCATCACCAGCCACTGAAACATGAAATCAAAAAATATCAAATAGTGGCCTGGTATAATAACATATCCCTAACTGATCTGGTTCCCCTTAGCTGTGTTGGTTTGCGTTAAGAAGTACCCTACACATGGATGAATACTTAGTCTAAGTATAATACATTATAAGAATTCCATACCAACATTCTGTATAACCTTCTCTCGTTAACTCTTACCCCAAAATTCAAAATTATCGCTCTGATTCCCATCAAAATTTAAATAAACATTTCCATTACAACGTATAAATACCTTCCATTATAAATATTCCATTCACATTTCAAAATTAACAAACACCTTATATAGAGTAAAACACATTAAATCAACATCAGAACAAATTACTTGGTACTGAACAATCGTTAAGCATCTTCATATTACTCCTTAATACATCAAAATAAAATACTCCTCGTCAACACAACATCATTCATTTACATCAGAAAATCAATTACATACTCTACATTATTGATGTAACTCATTTTAATATTTAATATTTTGTTACTAACAACCTAGTAACCACCTTCTCCATCATCACATAATTTATTAAATTATGAATTTATTTTAACTTCCTCCTTCCACACACACTATTACCCCCCCCCCCCCGGACTGTAGCGCCCAGTTGCCTCTGAATAAAATTTCCAAACATTCCAAAACTTTAATTTCAATTGAACCTGTTAATACTCAACCTTCAATTATTTACCACTTCTTATACCATTAGATTCTCCAAAAATTCAAATTTATTATCAACATTCATTTTACATAACATTTTATTCATTAAACATTATTACCTCAAAATAAACAATTCATCTTTAAATTTGCATATAAAATTATAAACATTACACTTTAATTTCGATTGAACTTTTTACTACTCAATCATCAATTATTTATCATTTACTATACCATGAAATTCTCCAAAAATTTTTAATTTGTTATTAACATTCATCTTATACAATATTTCATTTATTATCTCCTTTCAAATTAATTCAATTATTTTATCAAACATATTTCATTACCTTAACAAAATTCACAAAGTTGAGTATACTTCACCTTGCTACATTATTACATTTAACATCAACACAAAAATATATACAATCTACATTATTATCTGTTATCATTTACCACAAATCATTTCATATAACAGTCCAATTCTAAACCACTACTCACATAGTTAAACGTTCATAAACACTAATGGTTTACCCCCCATCATTGAATAATAACCTGGTCTTACGTCTACACGACTCATTTTTTTATTAAATACATTATATTATCTCTATCAATATAACAATTTAAATTCTCATACTCTTCCACAATACCTTAGTAATCAACAGGATTATTCCATATTATTACATCATATAATTTGTCACCATCGAGTATAGTCAAGTCGCCCTTAGTATAATTCGTTACAATTAGGTCAATTATAATTTCATCATTATTATTATTATCTGCTGCTGTACCAGTTTCGTTACAAGGTAAGTAATCAATATCATCAACCTTATCATCATTTGCTGCACTAATTACTTCACAAGGTAAGTGCTCAACATTATTAACTCTCTCAATATCTAACCTCTCTACTAATTCGTTATAACCTCTATTAGCCGTAAACATCTCTATCTTCCTATTAAAATACCTTTCATCATAACACCATTTCATACTTTTGCTATCATTCTATACAGAGGGCACTAAATCATAAAAACACCTGCTGACTTTTCCAGGACAACTGCAAAAAATTAAGAGACTACTTGAAAACACATTGTTTTCCTCTAAAGGACTCTTGCCCTTCAAAAACATTTGTAAACATCTTGGTTTACAATAAACCTGGGGAAAATCTATCCCCTGTCCAATATTCACAAAATAATTCTCTTCATATTCTCTCTCTAATTTACAAATACTGATTTCTACTCTCTCACTCGCTCTCACTGTTTCTATATTATCATCATTACTATTTATTTTCACTGTATCACTTTTATATATCTCGTTTTCAACTATCTTACCGCTGCTACTTGTTAATTCATTTTTATAACTAACACTTACCTCGTTAATTATTTCTTCATAATTTTTTGTTATTTTACCACCATTATTCTCACCTATATTGACGCCATGGTCGTCTGTTATTTCGTTATTTTCATTTTCGTCACACTCACCCGTGTCGTCATTATTTTTATTTTTGACACCACTACACCCACTTTTTTGTTTTAATTCAACTTCTATATTCTCT
Source organism: Magicicada septendecula (assembly GCA_034769895.1). Classification (NCBI taxonomy): domain Eukaryota; kingdom Metazoa; phylum Arthropoda; class Insecta; order Hemiptera; family Cicadidae; genus Magicicada; species Magicicada septendecula. The sequence continues at coordinate 228,435,082 of CM068373.1, forward strand.
AGTTTATTATTTATTTCAACAAACTTCTCACTCACTCCATTAAAACTCTCACTTCTACTTTTAAATTGGTTATCCATACTTAATTTACTCATTTCCATTTCGCTTCTTATACTCACGAATTTGTTATTCATGTCTCCTAATTTCTCATCTTGTTTGTCAAGTTTATTATTTATTTCATTTATCTCTGATTTGATTTCAGTTTTGAATTCATTCAAATTCGTGTTCAAATTATCATTATCTGACTTCATTTCACTTTTAAATTCATTTAAACTCGTGTTCAAATTATCATTATTCCTATTCTGTTGGTCAAACTTATTATTTATCATTTCCATATTCTTATCATTATTCTTATCTTGTTGGTCAAACTTATTATTTATTACTTCCATAATCAACGCTAATTAATTATATATATTGTTACAACACAAATAAGCCAACCCAATACCAGGGATGAAAAAGATAATTTTGAATATAAAATAATACTTAATATTAAATAAAATGCTTAATTTAAATAAAATATAAAAACTATGACACGACAAACGACGACATGACCTAACCCAAGTGATTGACCCAACAAAAGAAGAAGGGAACCCACAAAAAACAAACAAGAATAAAACCAAAGAAGAGAAGAAGGTGATTAACAAAACCAAAAGAAGAAGGGAAAAAACCAAAACCCAAACAAAAATGAAACAAGTTCATGGAATTAAATGACTCAATGTAACACGTTAAAATGAACCCAAAGGAGAAGGTGGAAAAACCAAGGTATTAACCAAATACAATGAAAATGAAGAAGAAGGGAAACAGATAAAAATGAAAACCAATAATGATACACAAACAAGTAATAAAGAATATGAGCAGGAGAAATAATTCACTCAAAAGTAATATTGGAACCAAGACCAATAATTAACCTATGAGAAAGGAAAAAGTAAAGGTCATTATCCATTAATGGACAATAATAATCTAGGGAAGAAACCCTATGTTAAAGATAAATATAAAAAAGCAAACTAACCCACAATTTATAGTTAGATATAATAATAGAAATGTAAGGACATAAAATTGTTAATAGTATTAAGGAAATATTGTAATGAAAGAGATAGTACGGTAGTGAGATAGTAATTAGAGGGATTACCCATTCAGAAACACTTAAAAAACAAAAACATTTGTGAAGTGCAAAATGAAAGTGTAAAAACCCCAAAGTGTAGTAATAAAGAAAGCACACTAATTAAATTATAATTAACTATAAATAATTTAAAAGTGAAGGTGATGATTGAATGAAAATAGTGTAAAATATAGAATGGTAATATAGTGAATGATAAAATCATTAACAATTGATAAATACAAATGAAACACTAAATAATTAAAGGTGAAAAATATTAGTAATTAAGAATACCAGTATAAACTGATAAGACAGTAAGTAGTTAAGAAAGAATGTTGTTATATAATTTAAGTAAATGCCATTATAATTGAAGGGAAGAAGACCAGATAGTGTTAACATGGAGGGAAAGTAAAGATTGTTTAAAAAATTAAGGAGTTAGGAACAAATCAAAAAACACCCATGTTATAAGGGATAGTTATAAATTTCATAAAAGTGGTGTTGCTTGTCACACTAAAAAATAATATAAAATAAGATAAATTGTAAACAAAGATTAGCAAATAAGCAAATAATAGTTAAATAATTACTCAAGCCAGTTTATGAATTGGATATGGCCGTAAGAATCGTACAGACCATAGGCTTACATGTTATATTCAATAAGATCAAAAAATAGTAATTAATAGCCACATTGTTATTATTGGCAAAATAAAACAGTAAAAAGTTAAGAAATGTATGACTAGAAAACGTGGAAACCAAATAGTAAATAATTATGTATAAAATAATGTGACAAGATAATAACACATAAACAGACCCGAAACACAACACAACCAATTATAATAACAAAATAAAGCCCATTAGGCTGAAAGGAAATGTAATTTAAATGAAATAAGTCATACCATAATGGCTACTTAGGCCTATGAAAATGCCTAACTGTCAGAAACAAACAAATACAAATTATAACAAAGTAACAAAGAAATTAGCAAATCCGAGGTGAAGGACTCACCAAGAATAAATTGTAAATCATTTGTAAAACAAAACATTATAGTTGTCTTGATTATTCATCTCTTCTTTCACAGCACTAACACTTATCTAAAAATGAACTTTTTCTTGTGAAACTTACTGTTTTTCGTTGGACGCGTTTCGGCGTACGTATCCGCCTTCTTCAGCTTTGATTCAGACTGCCATCATTTCGTAACGGTTGTTGTGTGGAAGGTGTAGTGGGGGTGGTGTGTGGAGGAAGGGGATTGGCGCGGGGATTCAACTTGATGTTTGTTTTTTGTAAAATTGTGTCAAAAAGTGTATGTGATTTATATTGTAATTGATCGTTAAGTATGTTGTTTGGTTGTGTTGTGTGGTGTTTATATATTTCGTATTGTTCAGTTGTGTTGAGTTTTTGACCTTTAGGTAAGTAATGTAAAATTTCAAGATTAGTGTCTATGTTGGTGTAACTGTGGTTTTCTGTGTGTATGTGTGTGGCGAATGCGGAGTGTATATTGTTGTTGGTTAGAGCTTTTAAGTGTTCAGAATAACGGGATGAAAAAGATCTTCCCTTCTGGCCTATGTAGAAACGATTGCAGTCATTACAATTTAATTTGTAAACACCTGTTTTGTTATATTTGTCTATGTTTGTGTTTGTATTATTGATGTGTTTTTTGATGGTATTGGTTGTTCTGTCTATGTAGAAACTATTGCATTTGTATATATAAACTATTGCATAGAAAATATTATAATAAGCATTTGTATACAAAAAGAAATGTAATTAACAAGTATTAACATAATTGTGAAAACATAAAAACCTGAACAACCCAAACGTGTGGGGTATCAAAATAATCTACAAAAGGAAATACATACTATAGTGACAATATTTAATAACCAGGAAGGAAGATAGAGGAATAACAGCAGTCTGAAGATATACGAGGATTTTGAAAAGAATTCAGATTTTGATAACAATGGGTTTATATCAAAATCAGCCAATCAGAATTATTCAGTTACCATAGAAACGGACATTGGTGGCGAAAATTACCGTTGAATACCGTTACTCGTAAAGCGTCAGTCAAGCAGTACAGAAGCCAAAGTTTGGAAGACCAATTTTTCAATATAATGTGAAACAGTAAACTAAGTTCATAACCATGACTGTATAAGAAGCAGACGACCTATTATAGCAGTCCATTCAAGATCCAGGATAATAAAACTGAAAATTAACAGAAAATTATGACCAGAGATTATAAGAAAAGGACGCCAGACCCATTGAAGTCCTAAAATTAATGAAAAAAGAACTTATTGCAGCCTAATCCTATTCCGAACCAATGAATGAAAACGCCATGTGTGTTAAGTACCATTAAATTACCTTATTTCCAGAACCAAATCACTCTAAATTTTACTACAAGTAAATTGATCTCACTATAAACCGAATATTTCTCTTTCAAAGATTATTTAAGTAAAATAAATACACTGAAAATTTGTTAACATAAAATCTAACCTATTGTTTAAACACGAACTTTCAAAACACATTTAACGACACTACAAAACAGATTGTAACATCACACATTATTATTTATGTACACTTAGAGTAAGGTAAAATATTTTTATTGTAACCATAGGAATTCTTTATCCCATAATCAAAAGAATCCACGATTTTGGAACGAATTTAATTGTAATAACAAAACATTCCGCTGCCATGCGGATGCGAGCACATCGTTCCGTAATTGATTTTTGTCAGCCTTGAGAAGGAAGTGTTTCATGTAAAAAGTCGGTGCAGAGTTATTATAATATAATTGTCAAATTGAATATTTTAATTATCACCCATTAAAAATAACTATTACAGTGAGTAACCGTTGTTATTATTTCATAGGGAGTGCAGTATATTAATTGTGTTTATTTACGAAGACTAGGTTTGATGAGCAGCGTTCAAGTCGTCATTTGCACAGCTGTACATACGATCTAGAAGGCGGCACGAGCGGGAATCATTTGAACGTCCCGACCGTCATAGCTGAATATACTTTAATACGTAATTTTAATTGTTTTAATAAACAATTTGGCGCCACCCGGGATTAACACACCCCTATAAGTAAACAGGTAAGGTTACTGGTGATTACTGCAACGCTATGGACATCGTTAGCAAAAAATTAATGTAACGACCCCAGTGCGAGACGAACGCACTAACACTTTATACACATACAAAACTGGTTCACATTTTACAGAAACACGTACCAGTCACGTCGTTACAGATTTGGCTTCCATCGCGGGGCTTAAATGAAGAAGACGGACGTCCTCTTTCATTCATTACAATATTTATCTCGTTATTTCTACTACCCCCAGCTTCGACCGTTTATTTACATTCAATATTTCGCCTATGCTCTCGACATTTTCATTCGTGGTTACCATACTACCTTGTGTAACATTCAACACTGACCCCACATCTGCACTTTCATCTAAAATTTGTATTTGCGTCTTTCTCTGCCATTTTTTCGACTAATTGTAAAAATTTAATCGACTAATTACATCAACTTTAATGTAAATTTCAACTTTAATTTACAATGTCCAACTGTTACCGGGTGCCAACTGAAGTATGTTCAGTTATTAACTTTAATTTGTCCTTTTTCGGGCGAAACAACTGAAGTATTATCGGTAATTAATTAATTAAATTTATCCCTTTTCGGACGCCAACTGAAGTCTTATTCAGTAATTGATTATTAATTTAATATTGTAAGGTTTAATCCAGGAATTCGTTTAGTGTACTTTGGCAGAGAACAGTGGGCAAATACAAATAACAAAATGCGTATATCAAGTAAAATATAACATTATTTATTTACTTTTGATAACATAAAAAAGATCATGAACACTCTTATTCCGCCTTAAGGCGTAAAACTGTTTTCCAACAACTATTACATCAAAATACGAATACGTATATCAAGAATTACGCAAACTCAATACTTCTTGTTAGGCCTATATTTTTTCATTCACTCAATCACGCACACTTTCACACTTCTACATTTATTTTTATTGAGCTCAATTTAAAAAATGCCAGTATTTAATTATATTTACTTTCCTTGATTATGATGCATAGAAGTTCACCACCTGGGACGTCTCCTCGTGGCGTGCACTGTTTTGGTTGTTTTCACTTTTACGTTTTTACGGCCAAAACTGTCACTCCAAATTTTTTACTGATCACTGATTTTTTACATGATTTATTTTTTACGTGCCAATACTAGTTAGAATTTCACATTGTTTGATTTACGTCTTATGCTGTTTATGCGGGTGAGACAAAAACTATTCAGCCGGCGGCCGAGCAAACTGCTCGCGTCCACTTTGTTTAGACGTTCAGTTTTACAATTTCCATTTGTGTCGTCTCTAAACTGGTTCACTCCGCTCCCCGCCATACGTCTCGTCCTCAGTATTGAAAAGTTTCGCTGAACTTAGTATCACCTTTTTAACTGGCCACGAACTGTTTTTCGTCAACAACATTCCTTCGTTATTAATCACTGACTACAAAAAAAACTAGATTTGCTGCATAACCATATATAGTCATGAAAACATTTACTGGCAATCGCATCACCTTAAGGGAGCCTCATCTGCACATGTTATAGAATTCATAAAATTTGAAAATAATATTTATGTAAATTTAGACCCATTACAACTAGTAATGTTGTAGTGCATCCTTAGTTGTGTCAGATTTAGTGTTTATATTGGTTCAAGGTAAACATTATCCCTTGTTTGAGTTTATAAAATTATAGTAATAATTTTGTATAACTGTTATAATGATAGTTAAACGTTTTTCAACCCCTCAACCAACTACTGCAACCACCAAAATTTGGAACCACCCGTCACCACTGATATATAGTATATTCAAAATATTATACTTCTGATTAAGAAAAAATTGTAACGGCATAGTAATCTTCTTTTAATTAAATAGTACATAAGAAATAAAATTATTGAGCTGTAGGTGTGAGCTAGATAAAATGTTTTTCTTTACTGTTCTAAACATGGCCTACAATTTGTGATCAGTTAAACTGAAAGTAAGTAGTTCTAGTAGTAAAGTAAACCATGTAGTTTAATAGTGACCAAGGCTTTACAGCGTTAGAGTGACCAGCTCTAGTCTTCCTTCTTGGAACGGAACAAACCATTTTTGGTTTCATCCTTGTTTAAGTTGATGATCATGAGGGCTTTACAATTCGAAGCTGGTAAGGAGATTTGTAAACGTTTTTTTAAACTGTCTTTTCTTTACTAGAATTTAAAAGGCAAAATAATTACAAGCAATTTCCTTTTGATAAAAATAAGTTTAGTTATAAAACGCATTGTAATATATTTATGGTCATGGAGCTAAAAAGTGGATGGGGTTCTCACCATTTTTTAAACTGTTTAAAATCTACTTGGTTAGGTATTTTAAGATCCAAAAGGAAATTAGCAATGTATGACTCCCTGTTAAAAACAGGACACTTTTGCACATATGCTTTATAATGACCAGACTGTAATATCATGAAACCTCTAAAATCTAAATTTTATAAGCAGAAAACTAATCAAAGAATTGTTTTTAAATGCAAATACGTAAAAACAAAATTCAAGTACAGTATATTAATGGGACACAACAAGATGTCATACTGGAAGATGGAAAGAAATACAGTAGTAAAGTTGTGTACATGATGATTAACAAGGATCAAACAATTACAAAAGTCAATTTAATCATGCCTCTAATATAGAGGGTGATTCACAAAGAAACAGAGAAACTTTCATGATGTGGTCTACTGGTGAAAATTACAGTTATTTTCCATGTTTCAATTTACAAATAATCTGTTTACTTTGGTTTAACATGAGTAGTTTTACTAAATAAAATCATCAATTACATTTCTTAAAGACTTCTTAAATTCCATTTGCTTGTGTTTCTTTACTCAAGCAAACATAGCCTGTGCTTGTTTATCATGTAACTGTCAAGAATGGCTAACTACAGTTTTTCTGAAATGTCAGGTATGCATCTTATTTATGATCTTTCAAACTAGAAGTAGAAACATGCCATTATCATTTTCTATTAATTCAAAATAATTTTAATTCTTGTGATTCAAATTATGATGTGTAAGTAGTAGTAGGTAAATTTGTTAAGTCATTAATTTCATTGAAAATCAACCATTATGTTCTTATAAATTATTGTTACTATGTTAATTTGAAAACAAAAATAGTAATAACTTAAAATAAATTTTTCCTATACTGGAGGAATCTAAGTTCGATAAAAAATTCAAGTAGTCTGAATTTATGGATAGCTTGTTATCCACCATAACTCAGTTATTTGTTAATAGAGATGAAAAATGTGTTTACAATAAAAGGTTTAACATTTTATGTAGTAAACTATAATTTGATAAAATTAAAATTAACAGAGCTATTAGTGACCAAAAAATTCAAGGAGCCACCATTTTGAAAATAGAGGTTGCAAAATAACCTTAGTTCATTCTTTATTAAAGAGCATTAATGTTTCGATAGACAGAAAACAAAACGTTTCTGGACCTATGTTTATATGAACTTCTTTCTTTATTTTCACCAGCAGAACACATCCTGAAAGTTTCTTCTTTTCTTCGTGAATCATCCGGTATAACAACATCATGAAAAGTGTTGTAACATTTCAAAGCGAAATGTGGTAACTAATACATAATTCTGAAGTATGATATTAACGACTGCAATGAATTTGTGGAGATAAATAAGAGACAAAATGTTAATAGAATAAGGGACTGAAAATATGGAAGAGAAGAAAAGAACTTTAGAAAGTGAAGGAAGTTGTGTAATTGCAGCCCATAAATAGCTGAAATGAAAAAGGAATTAGCTGAAGATAAAAAAAATAACGTGTGTGATATGACCAGATGCAAAAGATGCTAGAAGACAGGCAGGTCTTGAAGCAAGTAATGGTAGGGACATCACAGATTGAAAGTAAAGACGAAGACTTCGAAGCAGCTGGAGAGATGGAGATGCAAGAGAGAGGACAGCCGTAAGATCTATGAAGGTAAAAAGATACAGGTGGCATTAATAGTTGGAAGATGGCATTCATATTTAATTTATTAAAGTTAATTTATTAGACAAATAAATAAGACTAGAATGACCATTTAGTACATTACAACAGGATTCAGTAAACATTTGACTATGAAAAATAATTACAGTCAGGCATGGGAAATAATTTTTCAAAATTTTCATTAGGAACATCTAGACAACTTGGTCGGAAAGTGAAAAAGAGAGGTACATTCTGACCTCAAACTACCATATTACAGTAGTACAAACCATTTTTTGCAAGCAGCTTACTAACCGTCCAAAAAAGTGAAGAGAAATTACAACAAGCAGTCCATAAACTTAATCTGTGAAACCTACAATATAAGGACTATTTCTAAGACTAAAGTTTAGCAGAACGGAATCCATAAAATAAAAATGGTAATTAACTATAAAATAATAGAGTCCATCGTTTTATTTGAAAAATAACAAGATGGTTGCTTTGAAATGATTTACTGCAAATCTACTTGTATTTACGCAAACTTGTTTTTATTCATTATTTGGTTTTACTGTTGTAATGACAATGACAAAATTATTCCCTCCATCTCTTATACTTTTACTATTCTAACATGAATACAGTACATTATTTATTTTAACATCAACCTTTCTTCAAGATATTGCAGATTAACTTGTTAAACATTAAAACAGATGCTGAAAAATACTAAACTACCTTCTTTTAATGTAAACCAGTGCTTTTTTAGATATTAATTAGGTACCTCCACACACACGCTCACGCAGTTTCACACACTTTTTATTTTTTGATTCCCCTTTTTGAGCTTATATTTTTCTTTTTTAGCATATGTAATTTAGCTGACCCTTTTTTGTTATTTATAGAATTTGGCTTTTATTTATATTTGTCTGTTACTTATCTGACCATCCTCCAAACGATTCCCCTTATACCACGCACTAACTTATCGCCGAGCTGTCATATTACTTAATTTTCCTCACTGTCTCTACTTGGTTTATAAAAACTGTTTTAAATCAAAATATTCACATATTTTACGTTGCGGGCGAAAACGGTACGCAGCCGGCGGCGAGCGGAACTGCCCACGTCCGCTTTGTGTTGATGTTAATTGCCAACTGGGAAGCAATGTACTACGTTGTTTTCTGAGGTGGTAGGGGGGGTCACATGACCAAGTCTTATTGTCTTCGGAATATGACGAACCAGTTTTCAGGGCGAGGCGAATTACGCACTGCATTCTTAGTGACGTCTTTATAGGCTTGACCGTTATGTAACTGGTGACTTCATCAGTCAAAGTTCGTTTTGCTAAATATATCTGATGTTTTGCGTCTACAATGTTGACCTTGATACAATTTCTTGCACATGCCTGCGTCGTTACAAAACTTTACCATTATTATTTATACTTTTGAATTAACAAAAAATTTATGTTTATTTTCCATTTTTCGTAATTATCCTGGGTATACCCAAATTGTCCCGTTACAAAGACTCAAGGCATATTGATTTTGGTGAAGATCGGTTACGGGGAAAGGGCAGTTTACCTGAAACAGTTTTTGTTGTAACAAGAGTAAAGTACTTAATTTTGATAAATAAAGTATCCTGATAAGAAGATCTTAATAATCCACTGTAGAAACGTAGATGAAACATCTATAAATGAAGAAGCTAGTTGAATGGGGTAGGGTAATTTTCTATAAATGGAAATTATAGTCGAAGGGGGAGGGGTTAATTTTTATATCTGTACTATGTTATCGGCAACAAAGTAGTAGTTTGTTGTTAAAATTCCTTCCCAGGCTGTTTGGACGTAGTCCAATGTTTTCTGCAAAACCAGACGTTTCAGCAGTGCCGTCGACTGCCATCATCAGTGAAAATCTAGTGCGATAACGTGTGGTGGTATACGTTAGTGACCACAGTACTGTGGTTAAGCCTGAAGCAATAAATGGAAAGAAGTTTCTATAGAAACATTTCATTTCGTAAATGATTTTAAATATAAATCTTAGAACATGGAAGTTATGTATGGTTCTCCATACCGATTATTTTACTTCCATGTTCCATAAGGAAATGAAAGTATGGTGATGGCAAAAAAAAAATATCTTCGAGATTATTGCAGATTCTGATTGTACTACACTCAAAACATGAAAAAAAGTCATTTTTCAAAAATCGTCTGTGTGTCTATAGATTTTTTTTCTATGGCAAACGATACCAGCCACAAATTCAAACAGAATCAAATAATTTTTTGCGTACAGCCCTGATTTGTAGAGTACTCAAGACCTATTGTTTTTGGTGAAGATCGGTTAACGGAAAGGGGTAGTTTACCTGCAACGGTTTTTTTTTATCAAGGGTAATTTTTACTTCCATATTCCTTAAGGAATGGAAGTATGGTGATGGCAAAAAAAATCGTGTTCGAGATTATTGCAGATTCTGATTCTACTACACTCAAAACATGAAAAAAAGTCGTTTTCCGAAAAGTGTCTGTCTGTAGATTTTTTTTCTATGGCAAACGATAACTGCCGCAAATTCAAACAGAATCAAATAATTTTTTGCATACAGCCCTGATTTGTAGAGTACTCACGACCTATTGTTTTTGGTGAAGATCGGTTGAGGGAAAGGGGTAGTTTACCTGCAACAGTTTTTTTTATCAAGGGAAATTTTTTTTTTTTTGGCAAACGATAACAGCCGCAAATTCAAACAGAATCAAATAATGTTTCGCATACAGCCCTGAATTGTAGAGTTCTCAAGACCTATTGTTTTTGGTGAAGATCGGTTAAGGGAAAGGGGTAGTTTACCTGTAACGTTTTATGTTTTAACAAGGGTATTTCCTATGGCAAACGATAACAGACGCAAATTCAAACAGAATCAAAAGATTATTTGCATACAGCCCTAAATTGTAGAGTTCTCAAGACCTATTGTTTTTGGTGAAGATCGGTTAAGGGAAAGGGGTAGTTTACCTACAACGTTTTTTTAACAAGGGTATTTTCTATGGCAAACGATAACAGCCGCAAATTCAAACAGAATCAAATAATTTTCTGCATACAGCCCTGATTTGTAGAGTACTCAAGACCTATTGTTTTTGGTGAAGATCGGTTGAGGGGAAGGGGTAGTTTACCTGCAACGTTTTTTATCAAGCGTATTTTCTATGGCAAACGATAACTGCCGCAAATTCAAACAGAATCAAATAATGTTTTGCATACGTCCCTGAATTGTAGAGGTCTCAAGGACTTTCGATTTTGGTGAAGATCGGTTAAGGGAAAGGGTAGTTTACCTGCAACCTTTTACGTTTTAACAAGAGTAAAGTACTTGAAAATTTATTTAAACTTTTTGAAACAATGGTAATTGTTAAAAATAAAATAATTTTGTTGCCAGGCAATAAAATTAAAATTTTTACATTTTAATGTAATATAATATTTTTCATTTAATACGGCAATAAAAAGGCAGGTAAGACACAAACACATACACACACACACACAATTCACGTTATTTCTGGCCTCACTCATGTTTATTTTCTTACGTTTGCACGCTTTTTAAATGGAAAGTGCCGAAACCCACACCAACATAACGCGTGCAAGCCGAAAAAATGGACATCAATTTGCTTACTGGCGAAGCTAGTAGTTAATGAATGGGTAGGCAAAAATCTTATCTTAAATTTTTTTTAAGGAATCACTAAAAGGACCGGTGGGTCAAATCGGACGCTGAGGTAGAGTTTGCTGTAACCGAATGGTTCCACAAACAGCCGTAAGAATTTTACTAGCAGGGAATCTACAGGTTAGCGCAACAGTGGAACTCATGTCTTAATGTTATTGGAGACTTCTTTTAAAATCATTAAATAAAAAATGCTTTATAGCTCTATACGTGTGTCTATTGAACAATCCTTGTATTAGTCATACACAATAATACAACTGATTGAATTTCAAATATTTAAACTTGATTAGTTTCTATATATATGTTTAATGTTACAAATAATTCAAATAACAATCTTGATCATCTGTTAGTTCAGCGGAATAACAGTGACACTTTTAATAACCGCATAAAATAAACACTTAGAAACAACACAGGCGCTTTAACTTAACTGTTTGGACCACAGAAGTGAGGCATGCCTCAACGCTCTATGTGTACAGCGCGGGACAATCCCCCCTCCCTACACTTCCCTTACACACCACTACATTGCTTACATACGATGTATACAAAAAACGCTGAGGCAAGTTCAGGTTGCCTCATTCGCTTTAAACGAACTATGCCGAATCTCACCTGTCACCATCTAGCGGTCGCTCAATAAAGCACGTTTCGGTTTAATAAATTTGACAGTCGCAGTAACAATGTATAATCTTTACGTTATGTAGTTCATACGTATTTATAATTTTTATTCTACAGAATTTTTTAGGATAGGCATTGCCTCAATTGCCTCCATGTAACTTCGCCACTGATATATATGTGTACAACGTTATCGGCAACAAAGAAGTAGTTTTTGTTAAAATTCCTTCCCGGGATATTTGGCCGTAGTCCAATGTTTTCTACAAAACCACACATTTCGGCAATGCCATTGACTTCCATCATCAGTGAAAATCGAGTGCGATAACGTGAGGTGGTATATGTTAGTGACCACAGTACTGTGGTTAAGGCTGAAGCAGTAAGTAGAAAGAAGTAGTTTCAATGGTAATATTTCATTTCGAAAATGATTTTAAATATAAATCTTAGAATATGGAAGTCATGTATGGTTCTCCATACCGATATTTTTCTATGGCAAACGATAACAGCCGCAAATTCAAACAGAATCAAATGATTATTTACATATAGCCCTAAATTGTAGAGTTCTCAAGACATATTGTTTTTGGTAAAGATCGGTTAAGGGAAAGGGGTAGTTTACATGCAACATTTTATGTTTTAACAAGGGTATTTTCTATGGCAAACGGTAACAGCCACAAATTCAAACAGAATCAAATAATTTTTTGCATACGGCATTGAATTGTAGAGTACTCAATGTCTTGTTCTTGGTGATGATCGGTTAAGGGAAAGGGGTAGTTTACCCGCAACGTTTTATGTTTTAACAAGGGTATTTTCTATGGCAAACGATAACAGCCGCAAATTCAAACAGAATCAAATAATTTTTTGCATACAGCATTGATTTGTAGAGTACTCAAGACCTATTGTTTTTGGTGAAGATTGGTTAAGGGAAAGGGATAGTTTACCTGCAACGTTTTGTATCAAGGGTAATTTTTTCTATGGTAAACGATAACAGCCGCAAATTCAAACAGAATCAAATATGCAAAAGCATACAGCCCTGAATTGTAGAGGTCTCAAGACCTGTTGGTTTTGGTGAAGATCGGTTAAGGGAATAGGGTAGTTTACCTGCAACATTTTATGTTTTAACAAGGGTAATTTTTTCTATGACGAATGATAACAGCCGTAAATTAAAACAGAATCAACTACTCTTTTGCATACCTTTTTGAATTAAAGAGAACTCGAGGTCTGTTGATTTTGTTGAAGATTGGTTAAGGGAAAGGGGTAGTTTACCAGCAACATTTTATGTTTTAAGAAGGGTAATTTTTTTTTTGACGAAAGATAACTGCCGTAAATTCAAAGAGAATCGAATAATTTTTTGCAGACTTTCCTGAATTGTAGAGAACTCAAGGCCTATTGATTTTGGTGAAGATCGGTTAAGGGAAAGGGGTAGTTTACCTTGTTATAGTACAATCAATCTATCTACATAAAAATTAATAAAAGACACTTCTTACCTTCTCGGGTTCCAGGATTCTCACTCGAACTCGTGGTGTATAAATGTGATTTAGGGTTTATATTATTAATAAACTCGACTCTCATTGTAATTTTTTAATTAACTCAACTTTTATTACACATTTTGTTTAATCTTCTCCTTTTCTTTTGTGAATCAATTAAAATTAATACTTCTAACTCTATTCTCCAACACTTAAATTAAACACATTTTTACAACAAAATTTAACCTCTCTTATTCCTTATAACTAAATTAAATGATTTATCAAATTAATTAAAGTCAACCCAGCATTTGCTACACACACACTTTCATCCCTTTCCCCCCCTTTAATTTTGATTTAGCGCTTATTATTTTTTAAATTTTCATGATTACTTTTGAATTCCACTGTTACTTAACTGACGTTCCTGTCGACCACGGGTTGCACTCAGTATATTTTTTGTCACTTGCTTGTCCGAATTTCGTTCTCCCGGTTTAATTTTGATATCACTGGAGATTAATAGATGTCCCACAGTTTTAGATCACTTTAAATTCCTAGTTAAATCACATTTTGATATTTTTTATAACTTTTTCGCCTCGCGAGCCTGTACATTGAACCGGCCGGTTCCGAAGTTGTATGACGACAGACCTTTTCAAGATGGCCAAAAGTCGTACTGCCCGTGACAACTTGCATTTTCATTGGACGAGCACCTCTTGAGGAGTTTACGTCATCTAGTACCGGGTGAGAAGGAATTATTTGAGACGTGACACTTCCGTGTGAACGTTGACCGACACGTGCGCGCATACGCGTGAATACGCACCCTTGCTGATAACTTACATTCTTTGTAACATGCTGGGCCTTATACAGAGCTACAGTCCGTGATCAAATATATACTCTGTTTAAATAAAATTGAAAAAACTTTAAATTACAAACCCACATCGGTGCCGAAACAGAAAAACTCTCATTGCTAAAACCTAAGAGGACCAGTGAGGTTGTGGTGCCAACAACCCCCCTTAATTCCTTAGCAAATCATGGGTAATCTACCCCCCTAGTTCGACGACTATGGCTGCACCTGAATGACTCTACTGGACTTCTCTGTTCGAGATCCCAACACCGGAAAATCCGACAGGCACTCACCACAGTATTGCCTAACCTTGTACCATTTCAGATAAAAATCAACAACTGACCTTATACCAAACCAAATCCTCAACCGATATATCTCCCCTTATAAATACTGGATTGCCTTTAGCAAAGTACTGGGTGCGTACACATGTTCATTACTATCTTAAACACAATATCTCCAAATATTCATCATTAATTTCAAGGTCACATAAACATTTCATATTTACCTTTAAATAAAATTCACTCCCATTTCTCAACTTTTAATTGTTTGTTTGACATTATTATTTCAAATCAAAATTAATTATTTAAATTTCATTCATGTAGTGAAATAAATCTAAGTTCATTACCAAAGATTCACATTTAAGTTAATTTACATCATCTCTTTTAATTAATCATTTTAATCGCAACTTTCAAAATTCAAAATCTTTAAACGAATTTAATTTTCCTTATAAATCCTCATAATTATATGGTAACAATTATTGTAAAATAAACAACTTATTTCTATCATCAACTCCATTATCACTACATTTGGTTACAAAATCTAATATAAAATGAAAACCAAAATACAATCTTTATTTCAAAGGAAAAAATAAAATAATTTTTTTTTTTTTTTTTATAAATGAATTCCAGAAATATATATATTTTGACATTTAATAAAAAGAAACAAAATTATTAAATTACATTAATTAATAAAAAGAACCTATGAATTGATTACATGAAACATACTATCCATTTAACACCAGTCATCAGCTGATGTCTTAATAACAGGTGAATAACCTTACTTTAGGCACACTGAATACAAATGCACAAAATTATCCAATTTAAATCATAACATGTCCTTGTTGATTATACAGTCATTACAACATAGAGTCTAGTATTTAAAATCATTGGTCTCATAAGTGAATGTTCATCACTAATCATTGAATCATAAAGCTCATAGTAACCATTACTGAACAGGAATTGGGTCATCAATCACAAACTCTCTAGTTAGAGTAAGTAAACTTGATTGTACCGCTGTTACGGTCATTACTTCTCACTGATTTCTCAGCTACCTCTCCTACTTCATTTTATTATTTCTCCCCTTTTACCCAGTTACAATTAGGTAAATAACCTCACTGGTAAACCATGTAAGGCATTTACCTTGTGCACAGATGAGTTATCTGTGCCCCTGGCTTGTAACGGCCAGCTCCTTTTCCACACACACTTTTATTTCCTGATTTTTGACTGTAGCGCCCATGTGCATCCACAAGAACTGAAGTTTAATTAGGGTGTAGACGCTGCCTACCCCGTTCTTGTTTCAGCGTTATAAAAAATTCGGCATTACTGATGTCCGAGGACACCAGTAATCCTACTAAATATTACTTATACACCCTTAACACGGCACTACCACCCCCTTCGATGATAGACGCTGTTCCATAGTTGTGGTGATTCCCCTAATTTACCCCCCGTTTGATTTCTAAATTCACAAATTTTGAAAATAATAGCAAGTATGGCTAGGATACAATCTGCCTAACCACACTTGCTACCAATAATCCAAATCCATGGTCAGGGTTCGGTGACTCCGTGACCACCCGAAAGTGGGGAATCACAAGTAAATAGTATATATTATATTTTTAAATCAAAATTTACAAATCTCATTATATGAACCTCATAATACGTATAATGGGTCATAGCCCCATTCATTTTCTTTCTTGCTTTCTTTCATTGTGACTTTCATGAACATAAATAAGTGAGTACAACAAAATATTTACTTGTTTTCCTAAACTAATCTATTCATATTTATGCAAGTTAGCACCAAACAAAGAGTGTAAATTAATTCAATTTGGCCCATTTGAAAGCCCCATTCGGACCCTACTGGCCCAAAAACTTGGTAGACTTACTTCTTCCATTCGCACACACACCCATACATTATCTATACATTTTTTTATTTTTTTAAATCATTTACACCTCCATTCACACGTTATTTGCTATTCTTCTCATATCTTTCTCATACTTCCTAAAGGGATCAGCCAAAATATGACTTACAGTATAGAGATGGGGTCGGTGATGGGCAGATCCCATACGTCAATGAGTACAAGTTAAAAGCTTGTAACGGTACAAACCTATGAGATTTTGTAATTTAATATTTTCAATTTTTATTCAACCAAATAAATGTGTGAATGGACTATAGCATTGAGACTGGTACGCCTCGGCACAGGAATGTGAAGTTAGCAACTAGGGTGCATATTCACCCACAAGAGCGCGCACAGTCGGCTAACGTTCCCACAAAAGTGGCACGTATGAATAAATTCTTTCTCGCCCGGTGTGCAGAGAACAAAGGCAGTCAGCAAGTAACATCTCAAGACGACGGACGCGACTAATTGTGTACGTCCGCCGGCTGGGCACAGTTTCCATCTCGCCCGCATATAAAAATGTGAATATAGAACATTGTTAGCAGTTACGTAGCGGCGGCTCCGGCCGGTTCGACATAAAAGGCTCAGAGCCGAAAACTTATTAAACTTCCAAAATATGGACTAAAGGGGATATAAAGTGAAACAAATAAAATGTAAAAGCAGTGATAATTAAATTACGCAGAAATTTAATCCGCAGAACTTTTCGGGACGTAAAACAGTGAACCAGCAAAACAGAAGACTTTCAACATTTGACATCTAGATCGTCAGAAAAGGAAATAACTATACGTAAATTCATTTTAAACAATTAATAAATTTTTTAACTAAAAGAGCTCGCAATAAAATAAATGGGGTAATAAACTGAATGACTGTGTGTGTGTGTGTGTGTAAATACTGGGCTGCTTTGCGTAAATAGTTAATAGATAATTAGATCTTAGTTATAAGAAGTAGGTTTTTGTATTTTCAATGTGGTCGTAAATATTGTCAGATGGGGTTGACCTCCCCACATTAATGTTGTTCATTTAAAGGTAGAAAATAAAGAAAGGGGAGCATATTGTGTTGAATCGTAAAAAGATAACTATAAATGAGAAATAAATAGAGCTGAATTAGTTAACTAAAAAATGAGCTTAGTCATTGAGTTACGCAACCCTAAGTCACGTTTATAATCCACAGGTTCGTGTGAAGAACTTTGGCCCATAAAGGTAAGTTTATGATGTTTTATTAATAATAATGTGGTAAAGTGTTAGTATTATCACAAATGGTGCCCGAACAGGGACTGTTTATAAAATAATTTATAAACCACACCTACGAGTGGGTATAAGCGTGATTTAGAGGTTAAGGTGTATTACATATATATTTACGTTGAATAATGTTATATTTTGGTAGCGTTGGTGTGTTTACTTTTACTTTTGATAACGATTGTGTTGAGGATAATAGTGGTTTTATATATACAGTAGGACCTCTGTATATCGAACTTCTTTATATCGAAAATCTCCATTTATCGAATTTTTTTTAAGTCCCGTGAAATTTCAATACAAAATAATTTCCATATATTGAAAAAAATGTCTATATATCGAACTTTGTAACTTCAGAAATGAGGGGAAAATTATCTGTGATTCCACATTGACTAAAAATGAAACCTGTTAGACCGGTCTGGATTACTCAGTTGATCACGTGACACTGTGCGTGTTCCTCACTCCCTCAATCTACAACAATCGTTCCCGCGCATTACAGTATCTCATCATTCGGTAGTACTGTACGTTATTAAGGAGTAAGGTTAACTCAGTTTCAGTCAGTCTTTATTTTTGTTTTGAGTTTTTTTTTTATTGTTTCTTGAGTTCACGAGAACGTAAATGCTGTAATCTCCAAAAGAAAATCTTTGAGTGTTGCAGAAAAGGTGGCATTATTAAAAGATGTGGATACTGGAATGCGAAAAAAAGATGTTGCGATAAACTTTTTGATTCCACCGAGTACAGTGTCAACCATAATAAAGAATCGAGAATCTGTTTTAAAAACTCATAAAATGTAGGAGCAGATAGAAAACAGTCTAAAACGTGCAAATATGATGACATGGATGAAGCAGTTCTTAAATGGGTGACAATGGTGCGAGATAGAAACATGCCTGTCTCAGGACCTTATAAAGGAAAAGGCGGTAGAGTATGCTAAAGTGTTGGGGCATGAAGAGTTTCAAGCAAGTTCTGGATGGTTGGACAAATTTAAGAAACGTCACAGCATTAAATAAAAAGTTATTTCGGGAGAAAGTGGAAGTGTATCTGAAGCAGACTGTAACCAGTGGAAAACTACAACTTTAAGGTTAATTTTAGAAGAGTATGAACCAGATAATGTTTTTAAACATGGATGAAACCGGACTTTTTTTCAGATGTTTACCAAATAAGACTCTAATCTTTAAAGACGATAAATGCTTCGGAGGTAAACATAGTAAAGAACGAATAACTGTTGTCGTGTGTGCCAAAATGTCCGGAAAAGAAAAAAATAAACTGTTGGTGATCGGAAAAAGCAAGCACCCAAGATGTTTTAAAGGAGTGAAGTCTTTAGAAACCGACTATGAATACAATAAAAAGTCATGGATGACGAGTGAGATTTTTGAGAAATGGATAGTAAACGTTGACAAAAAACTGATAAGACAAAAAAGAAAAGTGGTTCTTTTTGTTGACAATTGTCCGGCACACCCTCCTTTTGTGGCAAAAAAGTTAACAAACGTGAAGCTGGTTCTTTTTCCTCCAAACACCACATCCAAACTACAACCTATGGACCAGGGAGTAATAAAAAATCTCAAAATGCTTTACCGAAAACAGATCCTCAAGAGGCTTATTTTTGCATTGGAAAACAACAAACCTATTGATGATGCGATTAATCTCAGACTGTGTATATCAGAGGTAGCAAAGGTGTGGCAAAATTATGTAGCAGAATCAACAATACAGAATTGTTTTATAAAAGCTGGCTTCTCTCAAAATACTGTTGTGGAAGAAGTTACTGCACTGCCACAACTTGAGGATTGTTGGAACCAGTTACAGTCAACTGGCGCAATAGATCAAGACATATCACTCGATGAATTTTTAAGCGTCGACGAAGACGTTATTGTTGCAGAATATCCAACGGACGATAACATTTTAAGTTCATTAAAAGATACTGAAGATTTAGGTGAAGACAATGAGGCAGAAGAAATTGAAGTTCCTAAACCTTCTAAGAAAGAAATGATTGCAGCATTTGAAACAATCCGTCGAGGTCTTCAATCGGAATAATATGTGCCTGATGATATTTTCCAGTCGCTCAACAAATGTAAACACTTTTATGAGGAATCTACATCAAATTTGGTTCAGAAAGACATTCGAAATTATTTTACGACCAATTAAGAAAATACAGTATTACTCATTTAACACGTAAGTTCCTACTTTTTTAAATACAAACAATTTTTTAAAGTAAATAAATAAATACTGTACACTAAATACTTTTTATTAAATAAATACAGTAATTTTTATTAAATAAATGCTTATGGTTTTCATTTATTTATTACCAAAATGTCAATAGTTTTAACAGTATGGAGGCCTATACATGATTTTTTTAACTAATTCCAGTGCTTTCCTAACCTACGAATAATAATAAGAAACAGGTTTCTGTATATCGAAATTTCTATATATCAAATTTTTTCTTAGGAACCATCAAATTCGATATACGGAGGTCCTACTGTATATATATATTGTAACGTTACATAACCCCTGCCCAAATATGATAACACAATCACCATCGTTAAAACCAGTAATCACCCCATTCTAAAAGTCAGAAATGGGTATTATGTACCAAGCTATAAAAAACTTTGTACTACAAAACATTGTAAACAATAATAATCAAAGTGAAATATAGTGTACTTAGTGAAAGTGTAAACTTTTAAAAAAAAGCATCTCACAGATTGGTACTGGAGATGAAAAACAATCAATATTGTAGCAGTGGACTATATTGCTGCTGACAAGTTTTGTATTTTTGTGTAATTTTGGATTGTGTAGGCCACAAACGTCTTGTACCTAGGAATAATCTTTGTGTTTAATATAGTGATGTTGTTTAAATATAAGATAACCCAGGGTTAAATATAAAATAATACTATGTTAGCAAGATGGCATAGGAAAAATAGTTTAGAGTAAGGATACATTAAGTAAATAATAAATCATAAATAAATCAAATTAAAAGGGATTAAAATATAAAAATACCAGTGTGCAAGCTTAAGGAAAAATATAAAGAAAAACCTTAAATAAATTAAATTCGATTATAAATAAAATCTAAAAAGGATTATTTTTCTAAAAAGAAGAAATAAATTTATAATAATTAATAATAGCCTATATACTAAAAAGTATATAGATTCACCAATAAAAAACCATAATAAATTCTTGGTTACTAAGAGTAACCAACTAACAAGATTTGAATTAATTGTTAAACAATATTGGAAGTGAACGTTTTGAAAAAGTGTAATGCCTATAAAAATTAAAGAAATTAACAAATACCATTTGGAATAAGCAGTGCAAAATTAATAAAATTAACGAGTGATGTCTACTACATATTAGAACTCCTTTGAATAGAACCATTCACGCCCGTAATTTGATGAAACCTTGAAAAATCAACCTTCGATATCCAGGCCTAGCCCACAGAACTTCAACATTTTGGTGAGATCGTTACCGAGTAAAATTTAACTAAATTACAACTCAACTATAACTTCTTGGATTTCGTTGTCCATGACGTGTCCGTTACTTAACTAAATATCACTATAATATTGATGACTTGGAACACAAAGTTTTTTATAAGTAAAAACGTAAAGTTTTACCTTACAGCCTAAACCGGCTTTCACCTATAGAAGGCTTCATCAGAGGCTGTTGTTAGTAGCACTGCTCGTCTTGTTGTTGGCAACGAGAAAGTGTTTCGAAAGATTGAAGCTGTGTGTGTGTGGTGAGATGTGTTCGAATAATGCGTGCGATTTGAATTGTGTCTGTTCATTTAGGATGTCGTTTTTATTTGTTTTTGTGTGTTTGTATATTTCTAATTGTTCTAGAGTGTCTAGTTTTCGGCCTTTTGTGTGTACGTGTAGTATGTTCATGTTATTGTCGATGTTTTTATATGTGTGGTTTGCTTCAATGAGGTGGTTTGCGAAGGTAGATTCTGTAGTGGTGTGGAGTGCTTTTGTGTGTTCAATGTATCTCTGTTTGAAGCTACGTCCTGTCTGGCCTATGTAGAATTT
This sequence comes from Magicicada septendecula, assembly GCA_034769895.1. Taxonomy (NCBI): domain Eukaryota; kingdom Metazoa; phylum Arthropoda; class Insecta; order Hemiptera; family Cicadidae; genus Magicicada; species Magicicada septendecula. The sequence goes on from CM068373.1 coordinate 228,457,103, forward strand.
ACTGCAATTTGAACAATTTAGTTTATATACACCGGGTAGATCGAATTTGTTTTGTGCTTTGGGCATGCGTTTTGATAGTGTGTGTTCTGTTTTGTTAGTAGTTTTGTAAGCGATTCTGTATCCTGCTTTTTTGAATTTGTGGGCAATTTTTTCTGTTTGTTTGTTGATGTATGTTAGTGTTATGAATTTGTTGTTTTCTGTCTTTGTCTGTTGTTTGTTTTGTGTTTTGTGTAGGAGTTTACTGACTATTGTTCTGTCATAACCGTTAGATTCTGCTAGATATTTTATCGTGTTTAGTTCGTCTTTGTAGTCTATTTCATCTAAGGGGATGTTGTTAAGTCTATGTATCATGGTTCTAAAAGCAGCTAGTTTGTGTTGTATTGGGTGATTGGAGGTGTTGTGTATTAGTGTGTCAGTTGTAGTTGGTTTTCTGTATATACTGAATTTGTGCCTGTGTTCTAGTTTTGTGATGACATTCTAATACTATACAGGGGAAACAAAAGACAATGTGAACAGTTACTAATGCACATAAACAAAATACATAAAAACATAACCTTCACTGCCGAATACGAACACAACAATACCATAAACTTCTTAGACCTCTCCATCACAAAACTAGAACACAGGCACAAATTCAGTATATACAGAAAACCAACTACAACTGACACACTAATACACAACACCTCCAATCACCCAATACAACACAAACTAGCTGCTTTTAGAACCATGATACATAGACTTAACAACATCCCCTTAGATGAAATAGACTACAAAGACGAACTAAACACGATAAAATATCTAGCAGAATCTAACGGTTATGACAGAACAATAGTCAGTAAACTCCTACACAAAACACAAAACAAACAACAGACAAAGACAGAAAACAACAAATTCATAACACTAACATACATCAACAAACAAACAGAAAAAATTGCCCACAAATTCAAAAAAGCAGGATACAGAATCGCTTACAAAACTACTAACAAAACAGAACACACACTATCAAAACGCATGCCCAAAGCACAAAACAAATTCGATCTACCCGGTGTATATAAACTAAATTGTTCAAATTGCAGTAAATTCTACATAGGCCAGACAGGACGTAGCTTCAAACAGAGATACATTGAACACACAAAAGCACTCCACACCACTACAGAATCTACCTTCGCAAACCACCTCATTGAAGCAAACCACACATATAAAAACATCGACAATAACATGAACATACTACACGTACACACAAAAGGCCGAAAACTAGACACTCTAGAACAATTAGAAATATACAAACACACAAAAACAAATAAAAACGACATCCTAAACGAACAGACACAATTCAAATCGCACGCATTATTCGAACACATCTCACCACACACACACAGCTTCAATCTTTCGAAACACTTTCTCGTCGCCAACAACAAGACGAGCAGCGCTACTAACAACAGCCTCTGATGAAGCCTTCTATAGGTGAAAGCCGGTTTAGGCTGTAAGGTAAAACTTTACGTTTTTACTTATAAAAAACTTTGTGTTCCGAGTCGTCAATATTATAGTGATATTTAGTCAACTATAACTTTATAACACCAAAAACAGCACCATATCTTTAAATACTTCAGGAAAGGTGAACATAAACTTTATTATTTAGTTAAACAAAAAACCAGCGGAACGGGTTCTTGTGAACATTCCGGCCGCCATTAAATAATTTCGTGTTTTCAGTGAAGAAACGTAATCTGCACTCTAGTGGTCAACCAAGCAACTACATAAAATAAATACTACAAATTATAAAAATTTATTTATGTAAAGCTTGGTATTAACCCATATTCATTTCTGACTTTCTCGTAGTACAAAGAACTCTAGAATAACCCTGGGAAATTAATAAATTGTTTCTTTATTGTTATTGAAATAAAAAATAAAAATATTTGTTATATATTATATGTTTAAAAATAAGATCGAACTAATTCTGTGTTGTCAGTAAGAACCGATTATCCCTCTTTTGTTTTTGGGAGAAGATAAAAAAAATGCTAAATAAATCCAATGAATACTTTGTTGTTTGAATAAAAATGTGTATTATTTTCAGTAGATGGTAGTTGGTTACAGATTGTCAGAAGGCTGAGAAGAGAACGGACAACCAGAAAATATTACGTACCATTTGGAGTTAATTTAACCTCAAATGTGTTTGTAAACGTCTCAGTCAGCTGGTCTCATGAGCGGAGAAATTTGAAATAAGTAATCGTATACTAAGAGAGTAATTCTCTTTGCACTCTCTCTCCTAACTACTGTAAAACAACGGTATTGATTTCACACAAATAAAATCTAAGGAAATATTTGCATAATCACACACACTCGATTTTTGGGAACATTGAACATAAAATATAACAAATTCTGTGACTCTTATTAAAGCGAGATTTTCGAAGAGTATAAATAGACGTAAAATTACTACTACTCAGAGAAATAAACCGCGAGACGTTACAAGATGACGTACAAACGTGGTGTTTAAGTAGGAAAGTATATCAGCAAGACGTATATTGACTCGGAGAGAAACCGCGAGACGTTACAAGATGGCGCTCAACTTAAAAGGGCTTTAATTAGTAAAGAAATTTTGAGATATACGAAAGATAATATAACGAAAAAACTAATTTTTGTCGGCAACTATGAGAAAACAAGAAATGCATAATACCAGAGGCAGATCAAAGAAGAGGGCAGAAGACAAGGAGAAGGAAGAAGGTGGACAGGAACAAGAAATAGAAGTAGTCACGGACAGTGAAATGGAACAACAGACAGGCGGTAAAGAAGAAACTGAAGCAATTACGGACACGGAAAAGGAAAGAGTTGAAGAGGATGCCCAAGGGGACCAACCAGATAAATCCACTCAAAAAGAAGACATGAGCATGTAGGAGATGTTGAGAATGATATTGGAAAGCAATAAACTACAAAATGAAACATTAAACAAGAAATTTGATAAAATAGATGAAAATTTTAGGAAACAGGAGGAAAACTCAAAGCAAACCAATGAGGAAAATAAGGAAAATTTTAGGAGACAGGAGGAAAAATTTGATAAAATAGATGAAAACTCAAGGAAACAAAATGAAACCTTGAGCGAAAAATTTGACAAAATAGATGAAAACTCAAGGAAACAAAATGAAACCTTGAGCAAAAAATTTGACAAAATAGATGAAAACTTTAGGAAACAGGAGGAGAACTCAAGGAAGCAAAATGAAACCTTGAGGGACAGTTTAAAACAAATTGAGAAAATAAACGAAGAAAATTTAAAACAATTTGAGGGTAAAATGGAGAATTTCAATAAGGAGTTAAGGGAAAATCTCGAGAGTAAAATTGAAATGGTCAGTAATACACTTAGCCAAAGAGTAGATGAATATAAGGAAGATGCAGAAAAGAAAATAAATGAAACCAATCAAAGATTGGATAAAACAGAAGAAAAGATGGAACAAATTAAAACAGGAATAGATGCCCAAATGGACCGAGAGGAACAAAGTAATCAAGTTCGCATAATGGCCATACGCCAGGAGAATAATGATCAGTTAGATGGAATAAAAAGCAAAATAACCAGTAAATTCACAGATTTTAATGAGACAATAGATAGTGTCAAGAACCAGTTCCATAACCAAGTAGAAAAATTAGATAATTTACAACAACTACAAACAAACCTACAAGGGGAGGTACATAGAATGGGTTCCAGATCTACATGCAACACTTAACATACTTTCCTAGATAATAGGGAAAGTGTTAACTTTAGAGATTATCGAAGAAACCCACTCGAATTTTTAGGAAGAGTAGATGAAATTTTAAATAGGTCGAAGGAGAACCGATGGAACATGATTAAAGGAATACTAGATGAATGTTTCAAAAACATCAGTGATAATTGGTGGACTGTAATCCGGAACGAGGTGTGTGATTATAGGAATTTTAAGATGATGTTCAAGCTGAAGTACTGGTCTGAGTCAGTGCAAAACATTATTCGGGGCGATATCTGTCATGGTAGGTATGACCGCAGTAAAGGACAGACACCTACTGCTTATTTTTTGGGGAAGGTGTGTGTGGCAAAATATTTAGACCCAAAGATCCCTGAAGAGTGTTTGGTGACCAAAATAGCATATCACTTCGAGGAAAAGATTATCAGTGCTCGACTAAGTGGACAAATAAAGACCATTGGAGGTATGGAAACACTATTAGAGAACTATGAGCAAGAATCATATTACAGGAGGAGTAGATGGAGGTCAGGGAATACAGAAGAGCGGAAAAACGAACCACCCAGAGATATTCGACCAAGGGTAAATTATGTCCGTGCCAACAATAATTATTATAATAACAGGTATCGAGGAAGAGGGCAAAATTATAATAATCGAAATTATCGAAATGATTCATATCAGAGAGAAGAAGGTCCACAAAGAAGTAGGAGTGAAGAACAACCTAGATTCAGAGCCAGTGAGGAAGAAAGAAGGCCATTAAACAATCCTCAACATAGTGAGAATGTTGAACCAACTAATAATAATGATGGAAATCGGGGAAACGGGTACCAGCAGTGAGAAGATGTGACTGCCCGTCACTGCTAGAAACAACCGGGCACAGAATTTACCACAGGCCTAATAATAATAGTAAATTAACAAAACCAATAACAATTATCAGAAACCATTATTTAAAGAATATACAGGCGAAGTTAATGGAAGAAAGAGCAATTAAAGAGTCATCACAAAACAATGATATAGTTTATATACGAATCAAATTAAATGGAGTATTAGCAGAAGCCATGATTGATACAGGAGCAAATGTTTCAATTATTGATCAATTAGAGCTTGACCGGATTACTGAACTACCTACTGAGAGAATACCTACTTTACCAATTAATAACTTAACAATTATTGGCGCCACCGGGAAACAAAATAAAACAATTAGAAAACAAGTGTCTTTGAATGTTACTAACAGTGGGATAGGAATACCTATGGGATTTTTAGTAGCCAAAGGGCTACCTTTTAGGGTATTAATAGGGTGTGATATGCTATGGCGACACACTGCAGTTATAAATCTGGCCAGTGGTATAGTAACACTGAGTGCAGAAGGTGAGTTATCGGCTGAGATAATTGGTAGCCAAAGTGCCCCACAGTGTCTGAGCTCATTCTATATTAGGGAGAATAATAGGTTAACCCTAGGTAACAATACTAAAGTAACAGAATCAAAGATTTGGCAAGAGAAGATAGAAGAAATCATAGAGTTTCAAGATAGGCAGGCCCAGGAAATAATCAGTGTAGAACAAAAACAACAACTTATAAAAATTTATGATAAATATAGATCAGTATTCTCGGATTCACCTGGAAAAGCAAAAAACTTCCTGTGTGAATTAAAGTTCAAAGACAATGTCAATTTTAATAAACGGTCATATCCCATCGCTCAAGCCTTGAAAGAATCAGCAAGAAAGGAAATTCAGAGGATGATATTGGAAGATATAATTGAAAGAAGCAATTCTCTGTATACCAGCCCATTGGTAGCTATACCAAAGAAAGATGGTCAAGTAAGACTATGCCTCGATGCTCGGGAGCTGAATAAAATGCTCATTAACGACCACACGTCTCCAGGTGAGATTGATGAAATAATGAAAAAGTTCTATGGATGTAAGTACATGAGTACTTTGGATGCAGTCTGTGGATATTGGCAAATAGAGTTGCACCCTAACAGCAGACAATATGTCGCTTTCATATTTGAAGGACGAAATTATCATTTTAAACGTTTGCCTTTTGGACTGGTAAATTCTGTGGCCGTGTTCATCCAATGCATGGATCAAATTTTGGGTAAAGAAGTTTTAGACTTCACTATGGTATATGTTGATGACATATTAATTACTTCTTGTACATGGGAGGAGCATTGTAATAGAGTGGAAACAGTGTTAAATAAGCTGTTACAACATAATATAACTTTGAAACTAGATAAATCTAAATTTATCACACATGAATTACCATTTTTAGGATTCATTCTGTCAGCTACTGGAATAAAACCATCTCCTGAGAAAGTAAAGGCTATCCAAGATTTTCCTAAACCAAAAAACTTAAAACAATTACAATCCTTTTTGGGGATATGCAACTATTATAGGAAATTTCAACAGGGTTATTCAGAAGTAACAGCCAACTTCCAATATTTACTTTCGAAGAAAAACAGGTGGAAATGGGAAGAAAATGAAGACAGTAATTTTAAGATAATAAAAAAAAATTTCTGGATAGCATAATGCTACACCACCCAAATTTCCATAAACGTTTTTTCATAAATTGTGATGCCAGCAACATTAGTCTTGGAAGTGAACTACACTAGGAAGATGAGGAAGGAAATCATTGGGTCATCAGTTTTGCCAGCAGAGTATTGAGTAGTTGTGAGTGGAATTATACAGTAACTGAAAAGGAACTGCTGAGTGTTGTGTTCTCATGTATAAAATTCCATACATTTATATTGGGATACCCAGTAACCATAAGGACCGACCATAGGTCAATCTCATTTTTAAAAAACTGTAAACTTAACCACGGTAGGCTCACAAGATGGATGTTAATACTTCAAGAGTATAATTTAGATTGGGAATATATCCCGGGGAAGAAGAATATAATAGCAGACCGACTGTCACGGATTAACCTAGAAAAAGGAACATTTGAAGTAGAACCGAAGAGTAGTGGGAAGATATATTACATTATCAAATTGAAGAAAGAGTTACAGGATATAATTAGTAAAATAAAAATAGATCAGGAAATGGATGCCAAATTAATAAAAATTAGAGACAGGATATCACAAAAGGATCCTATAATAACAAAATTTTTCTGTATTCATGAAAAAATCCTTTTTATCCGTCCAACCATTGAGGATCATGTGTGGAAAATGTATGTACCAGAAGCAACTGAAGTAGCCCTAATAAAGGACTACCATGAAAGATATGGTCACATGGGACCACTCAAAGTTATTAAAGCTTTGTCTGAACATTGCTATATAAAGCAATAAATAAGAGAGTAAGATTAGTATTGAAAAACTGCAACATATGCCAGTTAGTAAAAATAAATAATGAGAAGAGAACTGGAGCTATGATTACAATAAAATCTAACGGTAAACTTGAGAAGACCTTCTTAGATATATGTGGACCTTTTCCCAGAAGTGGAGGGAGACATAAATTTAAATATATAATAATTATGTTTGACCATTATACCAAATATACAAAACTCTACCCAATCAGTAGAGCTACTACAAAGAAAATTTTACAGGTAATTATTCAAAAATACGTACCAGAAGTGGGAAGACCTGAAACCATAGTAACGGATCATGGGACGCAGTTTAGAGGGAAAAAGTGGAAAGAAGAATTGTGGAAATTGCAAATAAGAACATATAAAACGTCAGTATACCACCCTAGTAGTAATCCTGCCGAACGCGTCTTAAGGGAAGTTGGTAGAATTTTGCGTACCTACTGTCACCAAGAACATGGAAAATGGAGCCAGTACCTGGAACCAGCAGAAACCTTCCTTAATTGCTCATACCATGACACTATCGGAACCAGCCCTTATCAAGTAATGTTTGAAAGACCACCACCCAGAGAAATCACATCATTAATAAATTTTCCTCCAGGAGAGAAAGTAGAATTCAACAAGATCGAAATGCACAACAGGCTGTTGCATAAAGCTGAACTTCAAAATAAAAAGGAAACGGAGAAGAAGAAAAGAATAAATCCATACAAAGTAGGAGATAAGGTGTTGATAAAAAATAGACAATTACCCAGTTCTATAGAGGGTATTGCAAGAAAATTACTTTTACTTTATACCGGGCCATACATAGTAACCCAGGTGAAAGGAAATAATATATATGAGATCAAATCTAACAATAGTAACAAAGTAAAAGGATCTAATTTTAATAACAAAGTAAAAGGAGTATATAACCAATCAGAAATAAAGAGATATTATGAAGAATGATGAAAGAATCCGAAGACTGAAGAGTTCAACGATTATTTTTAAAAACAAGTAAACAAAAATAAATCTCTTCTAGTGGGGGAGCTTTATGTAACGTTACATAACCCCTGCCCAAATATGATAACACAATCACCATCGTTAAAACCAGTAATCACCCCATTCTAAAAGTCAGAAATGGGTATTATGTACCAAGCTATAAAAAACTTTGTACTACAAAACACTGTAAACAATAATAATCAAAGTGCAGTGTACAAAGTGAAATATAGTGTACTTAGTGAAAGTGTAAACTTTTAAAAAAAAGCATCTCACAGATTGGTACTGGAGATGAAAAACAATCAATATTGTAGCAGTGGACTATATTTCTGCTGACAAGTTTTGTATTTTTGTGTAATTTTGGATGTGTAGGCCACAAAGGTCTTGTACCTAGGAATAATCTTTGTGTTTAATATAATGATGTTGTTTAAATATAAGATAACCCAGGGTTAAATATAAAATAATAATAATATAAAATAATACTATGTTAGCAAGATGGCATAGGAAAAATAGTTTAGAGTAAGGATACATTGTAATGGGGCTAAAAGGAAGGGTTTTTATTTATTAAAAATATCATAACTTTGTTTCCCCTGTGTGTGGCCAAACACATGTTAAATAGAAGCATTAGCAAACAAAGGAGCTGTGAGGTGAAGTCGTTACAATGGAATGTGTCGTGTTGTCGACCACGGTTTAATTCGCAGAACCTCAGTACTGTGTAATGCACCCAAACGCACAAACATCTGCGGAGCGCATAACCGACGCTTAGCAAAGTCGAGCAAAATGGCTTTTCGCGAATTTGGTTAAACATGTGCTCAGTGCACGGCAGATGCAAGATTAAGGACACACCTTTTCAGTGACGTAAACCAGTGGACACCAGATTTCGTCAACGCCCGACACACGGGAATAACACAGGTTACTTGAACAGTGACGAACGATTCAGAGCATAAGGCATTGTAATTCCGCTATGCCTAGTTTTCTGGTGGGAGATTTTGTTAGTGACTCTCGCCCCAGTTAAAATAAAGTTCTCAACCTGGCCGGTTGTGAAATAAAAAAACGTGTGTACACAAAATTCTAAATTTAGCATGTAAAAGTGAACAAAAGTTGAAAAATGATTTAATATAAATAAACAGAATCAGTGAAGTGAACGGGCGAAATAAAAAGGGGAATAGAAAATTTTCGGACACTTAAAATACACGAGGCACATGGCAGCGAGAGGAGTGACGCCATTGGGTAACCCATCAGAATAATTTCAATTTTTTTACAAGGGGTTTTTCAAATATGTTAATATAAAAGGGGTTTTTATAATGGAATGAGAGTAGAGTGTGCAGCAATCTGGGTCGTCTCTAATATAAGTATATAAAAGTCTATAAGAAAATGAAATAATTAGGTTCATGTATTAAGAAATATATATTTGTCTGTATAAAAATGGTTCAAGGTCTTGTTTATGTTTTAAATAATAAAAGTTGCTGTTAAGGATGTGAAGGCAGAGAAGTTTAAGTCGGTAGTAAATTTGAGTAACTTTGAGTAAAATTTTAAAAGTAAATAACTAAAATGTTGAAGTTTAAATAATAAAATAAAATTTTAATTTGCTTCTCTTCATAAATGCGAGTTGAGTCTGTTACTAATATACCCTTGCAATCATCCTTACATTTCAACGTTCGTGTGACGAACTCTGTGCTGAGAGGGCAAAACAAGGTTAAGTGGAAGATAAATAATTTTATGATTTTAATGTATTAAAAAGTAATTAACTTCACAATTGGCGCCACGAACAATGACAAGTTTATAAAAAATAAATTTTAATAAACTGCACCTACAGTAAATGTGAGCGTGATTTGGAGGTTGTGTAAAAGTGCATAAATTACGTACAACTTGAATGATATGTAGTATACTTAATTATACAAGATTGAAATGGTGTTGTAATTAATTAAATTGATTAGAGTAAGTCAACAAATATTATAAAGAATAAATAATGGATACCAATGAAAATAGTAACAATGAAGTCAGCTTCACTGACAGTCAGACAGAAAGTCAAACAAAAAGCGATTCAGGTATCCAAACAGAGTCACTGTTAACGAGTGAAAGTAACGATGAAGTCAGCTTCACTGACTGTAATGTAGAAAGCCAATTAACTGAATCAAAGATAATGAAAGATGTCGAACATCAATCGACACCTATTTCAGTCAACCAAAATAAGAAGTCCGATGAGGACAATGTGTTAACACGATTGTATAATATAATGTATAGTAATTTCAGTGAACTAAGAGGGGATATGAATAAATTTGATAGCAGATTCAATGAACAAAATATTAAATTCGATGAGTTAAAAAACCATATCAATGAGCTCAATAAGCATGTAGAAAATACCCATGAAATATTTAAAAATAACTTGAATAAATTAGAACAGAATATTGAGAGAATGGGAGTGGGTGTGATAAATACAGGTGAGAGTAAAACAAGTGAAAATTATAATGATATATGTAAAGACGTGGTATTAGAGAGTAAGGTGATTAAGGAAGATGTTGAAGTAGAATTTAGTAACGAAGTGTTGTTAGCGAGTGCTGATGAAAGTGTGAGAGAGTGTAATGAAAATTTAGATGGGCAAAGGGCAAATTTTCCCCAAGTTTATAGTGAAACAGAGGTTTCACAGGTTGTTGATGAGGACAGAGTTTCCTCCAGTAGTTATGTGGGAGACATGGTGTCTCAAAATGGTCCCTTAGTTTTTTGTGATTTAGCTTGTAAAGCCAGGAGATGTAATAAGTATTTTGTGTGGCCCTTTTCATGGAGTGAGATAGTTCAGGGGGGTAGTGACAGGTGTTATGATGATGAAAGATGTTTTGAGAGAGAGTTGTGTGCAGACAGGGAGATAATGATATATCAGTTAAAGAGAAAATATAATGAGTTAAAAGAGAGGTTAGAAGTGGTGAAGATAAATGATATAAGATACTTACCTTGTAAAATAGAGATTAATAATTATTTTGATGATGCCTGTATAAATAATAACAACTTACCTGATGTTTTAATGAGTATAGTAAACGAATATGATGAGAAAATAAATTGCTGTAGGACGACCAATAACACTGATGGAGACTGCCAAAAAACAATAATGTTGACTTGGTTTATGACAAAATAATAATAATGGGAGGTAACCCTATGTATTATTATTGTGGTAAAATGGATAAAATTAATTTTTATGGTTATTACACAAAGGATAGCCATAGGATGTGCATAAATAAAATTGAAAAATGTTATGTGAAAACAAGACTAATTTTTGATGATGGAGGTTGAAATTAAAATGAGTGAATGGACAATTTTTAAATATTTTTATTTATGGTAATGACCTGGCCATATTATGAAATGAAGTGTGGAAAACTGAACAATAATGATGAAGAATTGTAAATAATTGATAGTGAAATTAATTGTGTGTATTGTAAGATGTTATGTAAACAATGTGTGTAGGTAGTAGAAATTTTCTTAATAATAATAATATTATTTTGGTAGACTAAATAAATAAATTTTGTAATTGTTGTGAAGTAACGTAATTAAAATGTTGTGTTTTCAATGCTTGATGGAATTTAAATAACTTGAGATGTTTAAAATATTTTGGTTGATGTAAAATGTTATATAATTGAATTTTGATGGTGAATTTTAATTATTTTATGAGATTTCAATTTGATAACAATTAATAAATAAATAAAGGTTAAATTGTTTAGTTTGTGGAATAACGTGATCGTTAAAATAAATAGGTTAATAATAAATTTGAAAATTTTGAGGAATCTAATTGCAGCAATGGATAAATAATAAAATGGTGATATATAAAGGAGTTGATAAAGATTTCAGATTGTAATGTTTATAATTTTCTATGAAAATTATTTAAATGAGAATTGTTTAGTAATGTAAAAATGTCAATGTTCAAGGTAAATGTGTATTATGTTTTCATACGAGATATATGGGTAATTTTGGGGGGTTGTGTGGTGCTAATAGAAGTGATATAATTATGGATTGTAGAGACTGCAACTGTAGAAGGACATTAAGTTTAGCTATAAGTAGGCTAGTACAGTGGTGGCATGTGCCACTGTAGGTAGCCGTAAGTGTTAGGGGTAACAGAGAGTGTTACCTCCATCGGAGGCCAAACTGGCGTAAAATACACTGCACAACTTTTATATAATTTTATATTATATGTTGATTTGTTGCCGTGCAGTGTATTATAAAACGAAGTCAAACATGCTTGAAATGAAAGATGATTTCCCCGCCTTTTCGGGCGATTACTGCCTTACCAGCACTAATCGTGGTTTTGGATGGCGGCCAGCTATGGCCAAACAATTGTAAACCTGACCATAGCTGTGCTTGAAATTGGTATAGATTTGAAATTATTGAGGGGTGACTTAGGGGAAATCCCCAGAACTATGGAACAGCGGCTGCCACTCTGTTTGCGTGGGAACAGTAAACCAGGTGGTAGACCCGCATTAAGGGCTTGTAAATATGAAACAATAGATATTATGATATCTACTTAATTTTAAAAAATGTAAGGCCGAAGCAAGGACACGGAGATGCCTAAATTCCTCCACCAATGCCGTCCTTGTGGAAGCAACTGGGCACCACAGTCCAGTGGGGGGTACAATAGTGTGTGTGGATGGGAGGTTACTCAAGGGAGTAACGAATTAAAAAATTTTCTTGTAACTTAATAATGGCGACTCGCTACTGAGCTAACTAATTAATTTTGTTTTGATTTGAAAGAGGGATGTAGTAGATGTTTGTTATATTGTGTTTATTACGTCTTAGTGTGTTATTATTTTAATATGTTAGAATAAGGATTGTAAACATATAATGTATTTTATAAGGTGTAATGGTTGGAAGTGTAGTTAGAGCAAGGTCAGTCAACTGACCTAGAACATCAGCTGATTGCTGGAGTTAGATATGTAATATGTCACTTATAAATAATTTGCAAATTTCAAATGTAATTAAATGTTCGAATATAATGATTTCAATATGGTTAAAAGATTTAAATTGAAATGATGGAAATAATTTGAGGGAGTTAAGAATCTTAAATGGTTTGTAAAAGATGTTAACTGTTAGAATTGGGTGATTATTATTTAGTTAGGACATGTAGATCAGTCCAGTCAAGCTTAAAGGGGTACTAGAGAGAATAATATTGTTGTGAATAAAAGTAATGTAGAATTTGAGATGTAATAGTGACACAGTAGCTATGGGAAAATATGTAGAGTAACGAGTGATATATTGAGTTAATAAATAAGTGGAGATATTTGGTAGATGAAAGTGATGTATTGGGAGAGTAAATAGTTGATGGGAATTTTGTAAGGGGGGTGGTGTGATAATGAGTCCTCAACGAAAGGTGTTGGGACAGGAAGGGACCGATTAGCGCCGGAAAGGGTTGCCTAGGGGAAGTCCAGGAACCAACATAAGGGAGTGAGCACTGGGAGGGGAACACACATCCCGAGTACAAAGGGGTAGAGAGTATTTTTTTTCAATAAGGGTAGAATGATGCGATATGAGTTGAGTAGTAAGTTGGGTTTAGAGAGTGATTGGGAGATGTTTTGATAGAGAACGGGTGTCATGTTAGTTAAAGCTGTTAGGGATGTTAGAGTCAGAGGGGGGAAGATTATAAATGTATACGTGCCAAGTAGATAAAATGAGTTATTATGAATAATTAAGTCACCCAAACTAATTGAGAACGGAAATGTTAAAGAAAGAAAGCCATAGCCAAAATGTATAAAATTAATGGAAGCAAGTGACAGATTTTAATAGAAGTTGAAACTAATTAAAGCAAGAAAATGTGTAATTTTTGGTCAATATAAATGTCAATTTTATTGTTAATTGCAATAATAACCATGTTAATTTTTAATGTCTTGTTGTATTGTGTTTGAAGATAAAAAAAAATTTAAAAATGTTTTATGTACGTTATGATGTAACTGGGTGTAACATATGTATGTCAAGGTCGTTGACTTGACCCAGAGAGATCAGCTGATGGTTGATGTTATAAACTAGACCAGTTTCTGGCAATTGATTGATGCAAATTTTGTCGTTTAATTGATTTAAATAATGTTAAATTTTCTGAATATTGAAAAAAGAGTAATATTTTGATAAATTTAAATTTTTTGAAAAAAAAAAAAAAATTTTTGATGTTTCCGTCTGCCACATAGATGATGGTTGAGTGTTAAGTATATTATTGTTTATGTGTATTGCTAGTATTTTATTGAATTATATTGTTTAGAATATGTGTGTAAACAAATGTTAGAATAAGTGAATTCATGTTTTAATGAGATGTTTAATTTGTTTTTCTTTGTGATTGTTGTAGTGGAGAAGATTAATAGAGTTGATGGATTCATACAAAAGATTTTTATTTTGATTTTGAGAAAGTAATGGTAATATGACAATTTGATTTTAATTTAAACGAAATTTTTGAATTTGAAAATAAACTTTGTTAGGATGTATTAATAAGTATATGTATGTGCCCAGTATTGCTGAAGGCGACCCAGTATGCATGACAAGGGGGAACATATCGGTTGAGGATCTGGCATGGTATAAGGGCAGGGATTTGGAGTTTGGGATGGCATGTTAGAAGGTTAGGTGCGCTGTGGTGCGTGTCTGTTCGATTTTATGGTGTTGGGATCTCGGATAGAGAAGTCCAGTAATATCGTTCAGGTGCAGCCATGGTCGCCGAGCCAGGGAGGTAGTTTACCCATGATGTATAAGAACTAATGTGGGGTTGTTGGCACCATATCCTCACCGATCCTCTTAGGGGTTTAGCAATGAGATTTCTTCTGTTTCGGCAGAAGATCTCTCATTGGGGGGGGGGGTATTGTAACGGGGCTAAAAGGAAGAGGTTTTATTTATTAAAAATATCATAACTTTGTTTCCCCTGTGTGTGGCCAAACACATGTTAAATAGAAGCATTAGCAAACAAAGGAGCTGTGAGGTGAAGTCGTTACAATGGAATGTGTCGTGTTGTCGACAACGGTTTAATTCGCAGAACCTCAGTACTGTGTAATGCGCCCAAACGCACAAACATCTGCGGAGCGCATAACCGACGCTTAGCAAAGTCGAGCAAAATGGCTTTTCGCGAATTTGGTTAAACATGTGCTCAGTCCACGGCGGATGCAAGATTAAGGACACACCTTTTCAGTGACGTAAACCAGTGGACACCAGATTTCGTCAACGCCCGACACACGGGAATAACACAGGTTACTTGAACAGTGACGAACGATTCAGAGCATAAGGCATTGTAATTCCGCTATGCCTAGTTTTCTGGTGGGAGATTTTGTTAGTGACTCTCGTCCCAGTTAAAATAAAGTTCTCAACCTGGCCGGGTGTGAAATAAAAAACGTGTGCACACAAAATTTTAAATTTAACATGTAAAAAGTGAACAAAAGTTAAAAAATGATTTAATATAAATAAACAGAATCAGTGAAGTGAACGGGCGAAATAAAAAGGGGAATAGAAAATTTTCGGACACTTAAAATACACGAGGCACATGGCAGCGAGAGGAGTGACGCCATTGGGTAACCCATCAGAATAATTTCAATTTTTTTACAAGGGGTTTTTCAAATATGTTAATATAAAAGGGGTTTTTATAATGGAATGAGAGTAGAGTGTGCAGCAATCTGGGTCATCTCTAATATAAGTATATAAAAGTCTATAAGAAAATGAAATAATTAGGTTCATGTATTAAGAAATATATATTTGTCTGTATAAAAATGATTCAAGGTCTTGTTTATGTTTTAAATAATAAAAGTTGCTGTTAAGGATGTGAAGGCAGAGAAGTTTAAGTCGGTAGTAAATTTGAGTAACTTTGAGTAAAATTTTAAAAGTAAATAACTAAAATGTTGAAAGTTTAAATAATAAAATAAAATTTTAATTTGCTTCTCTTCATAAATGCGAGTTGAGTGTGTTACTAATATACCCTTGCAATCATCCTTCCATTTCAACGTTCGTGTGACGAACTCTGTGCTGAGAGGGCAAAACAAGGTTAAGTGGAAGATAAATAATTTTATGATTTTAATGTATTAAAAAGTAATTAACTTCACAATTGGCGCCACGAACAATGACAAGTTTATAAAAAATAAATTTTAATAAACTGCACCTACAGTAAATGTGAGCGTGATTTGGAGGTTGTGTAAAAGTGCATAAATTACGTACAGCTTGAATGATATGTAGTATACTTAATTATACAGGATTGAAATGGTGTTGTAATTAATTAAATTGATTAGAGTAAGTCAACAAATATTATAAAGAATAAATAATGGATACCAATGAAAATAGTAACAATGAAGTCAGCTTCACTGACAGTCAGACAGAAAGCCAAACAAAAAGCGATTCAGGTATCCAAACAGAGTCACTGTTAACGAGTGAAAGTAACGATGAAGTCAGCTTCACTGACTGTAATGTAGAAAGCCAATTAACTGAATCAAAGATAATGAAAGATGTCGAACATCAATCGACACCTATTTCAGTCAACCAAAATAAGAAGTCCGATGAGGACAATGTGTTAACACGATTGTATAATATAATGTATAGTAATTTCAGTGAACTAAGAGGGGATATGAATAAATTTGATAGCAGATTCAATGAACAAAATATTAAATTCGATGAGTTAAAAAACCATATCAATGAGCTCAATAAGCATGTAGAAAATACCCATGAAATATTTAAAAATAACTTGAATAAATTAGAACAGAATATTGAGAGAATGGGAGTGGGTGTGATAAATACAGGTGAGAGTAAAACAAGTGAAAATTATAATGATATATGTAAAGACGTGGTATTAGAGAGTAAGGTGATTAAGGAAGATGTTGAAGTAGAATTTAGTAACGAAGTGTTGTTAGCGAGTGCTGATGAAAGTGTGAGAGAGTGTAATGAAAATTTAGATGGGCAAAGGGCAAATTTTCCCCAAGTTTATAGTGAAACAGAGGTTTCACAGGTTGTTGATGAGGACAGAGTTTCCTCCAGTAGTTATGTGGGAGACATGGTGTCTCAAAATGGTCCCTTAGTTTTTTGTGATTTAGCTGGTAAAGCCAGGAGATGTAATAAGTATTTTGTGTGGCCCTTTTCATGGAGTGAGATAGTTCAGGGGGGTAGTGACAGGTGTTATGATGATGAAAGATGTTTTGAGAGAGAGTTGTGTGCAGACAGGGAGATAATGATATATCAGTTAAAGAGAAAATATAATGAGTTAAAAGAGAGGTTAGAAGTGGTGAAGATAAATGATATAAGATACTTACCTTGTAAAATAGAGATTAATAATTATTTTGATGATGCCTGTATAAATAATAACAACTTACCTGATGTTTTAATGAGTATAGTAAACGAATATGATGAGAAAATAAATTGCTGTAGGATGACCAATAACACTGATGGAGACTGCCAAAAAACAATAATGTTGACTTGGTTTATGACAAAATAATAATAATGGGAGGTAACCCTATGTATTATTATTGTGGTAAAATGGATAAAATTAATTTTTATTGTTATTACACAAAGGATAGCCATAGGATGTGCATAAATAAAATTGAAAAATGTTATGTGAAAACAAGACTAATTTTTGATGATGGAGGTTGAAATTAAAATGAGTGAATGGACAATTTTTAAATATTTTTATTTATGGTAATGACCTGGCCATATTATGAAATGAAGTGTGGAAAACTGAACAATAATGATGAAGAATTGTAAATAATTGATAGTGAAATTAATTGTGTGTATTGTAAGATGTTATGTAAACAATGTGTGTAGGTAGTAGAAATTTTCTTAATAATAATAATATTATTTTGGTAGACTAAATAAATAAATTTTGTAATTGTTGTGAAGTAACGTAATTAAAATGTTGTGTTTTCAATACTTGATGGAATTTAAATAACTTGAGATGTTTAAAATATTTTGGTTGATGTAAAATGTTATATAATTGAATTTTGATGGTGAATTTTAATTATTTTATGAGATTTCAATTTGATAACAATTAATAAATAAATAAAGGTTAAATTGTTTAGTTTGTGGAATAACGTGATCGTTAAAATAAATAGGTTAATAATAAATTTGAAAATTTTGAGAAATCTAATTGCAGCAATGGATAAATAATAAAATGGTGATATATAAAGGAGTTGATAAAGATTTCAGATTGTAATGTTTATAATTTTCTATGAAAATTATTTAAATGAGAATTGTTTAGTAATGTAAAAATGTCAATGTTCAAGGTAAATGTGTATTATGTTTTCATACGAGATATATGGGTAATTTTGGGGGGTTGTGTGGTGCTAATAGAAGTGATATAATTATGGATTGTAGAGACTGCAACTGTACAAGGACATTAAGTTTAGCTATAAGTAGGCTAGTACAGTGGTGGCATGTGCCACTGTAGGTAGCCGTAAGTGTTAGGGGTAACAGAGAGTGTTACCTCCATCGGAGGCCAAACTGGCGTAAAATACACTGCACAACTTTTATATAATTTTATATTATATGTTGATTTGTTGCCGTGCAGTGTATTATAAAACGAAGTCAAACATGCTTGAAATGAAAGATGATTTCCCCGCCTTTTCAGGCGATTACTGCCTTACCAGCACTAATCGTGGTTTTGGATGGCGGCCAGCTATGGCCAAACAATTGTAAACCTGACCATAGCTGTGCTTGAAATTGGTATAGATTTGAAATTATTGAGGGGTGACTTAGGGGAAATCCCCAGAACTATGGAACAGCGGCTGCCACTCTGTTTGCGTGGGAACAGTAAACCAGGTGGTAGACCCGCATTAAGGGCTTGTAAATATGAAACAATAGATATTATGATATCTACTTAATTTTAAAAAATGTAAGGCCGAAGCAAGGACACGGAGATGCCTAAATTCCTCCACCAATGCCGTCCTTGTGGAAGCAACTGGGCACCACAGTCCAGTGGGGGGTACAATAGTGTGTGTGGATGGGAGGTTACTCAAGGGAGTAATGAATTAAAAAATTTTGTTGTAACTTAATAATGGCGACTCTCTACTGAGCTAACTAATTAATTTTGTTTTGATTTGAAAGAGGGATGTAGTAGATGTTTGTTATATTGTGTTTATTACGTCTTAGTGTGTTATTATTTTAGTATGTTAGAATAAGGATTGTAAACATATAATGTATTTTATAAGGTGTAATGGTTGGAAGTGTAGTTAGAGCAAGGTCAGTCAACTGACCTAGAACATCAGCTGATTGCTGGAGTTAGATATGTAATATGTCACTTATAAATAATTTGCAAATTTCAAATGTAATTAAATGTTCGAATATAATGATTTCAATATGGTTAAAAGATTTAAATTGAAATGATGGAAATAATTTGAGGGAGTTAAGAATCTTAAATGGTTTGTAAAAGATGTTAACTGTTAGAATTGGGTGATTATTATTTAGTTAGGACATGTAGATCAGTCCAGTCAAGCTTAAAGGGGTACTAGAGAGAATAATATTGTTGTGAATAAAAGTAATGTAGAATTTGAGATGTAATAGTGACACAGTAGCTATGGGAAAATATGTAGAGTAACGAGTGATATATTGAGTTAATAAATAAGTGGAGATATTTGGTAGATGAAAGTGATGTATTGGGAGAGTAAATAGTTGATGGGAATTTTGTAAGGGGGGTGGTGTGATAAGGAGTCCTCAACGAAAGGTGTTGGGACAGGAAGGGACCGATTAGCGCCGGAAAGGGTTGCCTAGGGGAAGTCCAGGAACCAACATAAGGGAGTGAGCACTGGGAGGGGAACACACATCCTGAGTACAAAGGGGTAGAGAGTATTTTTTTTCAATAAGGGTAGAATGATGCGATATGAGTTGAGTAGTAAGTTGGGTTTAGAGAGTGATTGGGAGATGTTTTGATAGAGAACGGGTGTCATGTTAGTTAAAGCTGTTAGGGATGTTAGAGTCAGAGGGGGGAAGATTATAAATGTATACATGCCAAGTTGATAAAATGAGTTATTATGAATAATTAAGTCACCCAAACTAATTGAGAACGGAAATGTTAAAGAAAGAAAGCCATAGCCAAAATGTATAAAATTAATGGAAGCAAGTGACAGATTTTAATAGAAGTTGAAACTAATTAAAGCAAGAAAATGTGTAATTTTTGGTCAATATAAATGTCAATTTTATTGTTAATTGCAATAATAACCATGTTAATTTTAAATGTCGTGTTGTATTGTGTTTGAAGATAAAAAAAAATTTAAAAATGTTTTA
Organism: Magicicada septendecula; assembly: GCA_034769895.1. Lineage (NCBI taxonomy): Eukaryota > Metazoa > Arthropoda > Insecta > Hemiptera > Cicadidae > Magicicada > Magicicada septendecula. Next base: position 228,477,268 of record CM068373.1, read on the forward strand.
TGTACGTTGGTGTAACATATGTATGTCAAGGTCGTTGACTTGACCCAGAGAGATCAGCTGATGGTTGATGTTATAAACTAGACCAGTTTCTGGCAATTGATTGATGCAAATTTTGTCGTTTAATTGATTTAAATAATGTTAAATTTTCTGAATATTGAAAAAAGAGTAATATTTTGATAAATTTAAATTTTTTGAAAAAAAAAAAAAAAAATTTTTTGATGTTTCCGTCTGCCACATAGATGATGGTTGAGTGTTAAGTATATTATTGTTTATGTGTATTGCTAGTATTTTATTGAATTATATTGTTTAGAATATGTGTGTAAACAAATGTTAGAATAAGTGAATTCATGTTTTAATGAGATGTTTAATTTGTTTTTCTTTGTGATTGTTGTAGTGGAGAAGATTAATAGAGTTGATGGATTCATACAAAAGATTTTTATTTTGATTTTGAGAAAGTAATGGTAATATGACAATTTGATTTTAATTTAAACGAAATTTTTGAATTTGAAAATAAACTTTGTTAGGATGTATTAATAAGTATATGTATGTGCCCAGTATTGCTGAAGGCGACCCAGTATGCATGACAAGGGGGAACATATCGGTTGAGGATCTGGCATGGTATAAGGGCAGGGATTTGGAGTTTGGGATGGCATGTTAGAAGGTTAGGTGCGCTGTGGTGCGTGTCTGTTCGATTTTATGGTGTTGGGATCTCGGATAGAGAAGTCCAGTAATATCGTTCAGGTGCAGCCATGGTCGCCGAGCCAGGGAGGTAGTTTACCCATGATGTATAAGAACTAATGTGGGGTTGTTGGCACCATATCCTCACCGATCCTCTTAGGGGTTTAGCAATGAGATTTCTTCTGTTTCGGCAGAAGATCTCTCATTGGGGGGGGTATTGTAACGGGGCTAAAAGGAAGAGGTTTTATTTATTAAAAATATCATAACTTTGTTTCCCCTGTGTGTGGCCAAACACATGTTAAATAGAAGCATTAGCAAACAAAGGAGCTGTGAGGTGAAGTCGTTACAATGGAATGTGTCGTGTTGTCGACAACGGTTTAATTCGCAGAACCTCAGTACTGTGTAATGCGCCCAAACGCACAAACATCTGCGGAGCGCATAACCGACGCTTAGCAAAGTCGAGCAAAATGGCTTTTCGCGAATTTGGTTAAACATGTGCTCAGTCCACGGCGGATGCAAGATTAAGGACACACCTTTTCAGTGACGTAAACCAGTGGACACCAGATTTCGTCAACGCCCGACACACGGGAATAACACAGGTTACTTGAACAGTGACGAACGATTCAGAGCATAAGGCATTGTAATTCCGCTATGCCTAGTTTTCTGGTGGGAGATTTTGTTAGTGACTCTCGTTCCAGTTAAAATAAAGTTCTCAACCTGGCCGGGTGTGAAATAAAAAACGTGTGCACACAAAATTTTAAATTTAACATGTAAAAAGTGAACAAAAGTTAAAAAATGATTTAATATAAATAAACAGAATCAGTGAAGTGAACGGGCGAAATAAAAAGGGGAATAGAAAATTTTCGGACACTTGAAATACACGAGGCACATGGCAGCGAGAGGAGTGACGCCATTGGGTAACCCATCAGAATAATTTCAATTTTTTTACAAGGGGTTTTTCAAATATGTTAATATAAAAGGGGTTTTTATAATGGAATGAGAGTAGAGTGTGCAGCAATCTGGGTCATCTCTAATATAAGTATATAAAAGTCTATAAGAAAATGAAATAATTAGGTTCATGTATTAAGAAATATATATTTGTCTGTATAAAAATGATTCAAGGTCTTGTTTATGTTTTAAATAATAAAAGTTGCTGTTAAGGATGTGAAGGCAGAGAAGTTTAAGTCGGTAGTAAATTTGAGTAACTTTGAGTAAAATTTTAAAAGTAAATAACTAAAATGTAGAAAGTTTAAATAATAAAATAAAATTTTAATTTGCTTCTCTTCATAAATGCGAGTTGAGTCTGTTACTAATATACCCTTGAAATCATCCTTGCATTTCAACGTTCGTGTGACGAACTCTGTGCTGAGAGGGCAAAACAAGGTTAAGTGGAAGATAAATAATTTTATGATTTTAATGTATTAAAAAGTAATTAACTTCACAATTGGCGCCACGAACAATGACAAGTTTATAAAAAATAAATTTTAATAAACTGCACCTACAGTAAATGTGAGCGTGATTTGGAGGTTGTGTAAAAGTGCATAAATTACGTACAGCTTGAATGATATGTAGTATACTTAATTATACAAGATTGAAATGGTGTTGTAATTAATTAAATTGATTAGAGTAAGTCAACAAATATTATAAAGAATAAATAATGGATACCAATGAAAATAGTAACAATGAAGTCAGCTTCACTGACAGTCAGACAGAAAGCCAAACAAAAAGCGATTCAGGTATCCAAACAGAGTCACTGTTAACGAGTGAAAGTAACGATGAAGTCAGCTTCACTGACTGTAATGTAGAAAGCCAATTAACTGAATCAAAGATAATGAAAGATGTCGAACATCAATCGACACCTATTTCAGTCAACCAAAATAAGAAGTCCGATGAGGACAATGTGTTAACACGATTGTATAATATAATGTATAGTAATTTCAGTGAACTAAGAGGGGATATGAATAAATTTGATAGCAGATTCAATGAACAAAATATTAAATTCGATGAGTTAAAAAACCATATCAATGAGCTCAATAAGCATGTAGAAAATACCCATGAAATATTTAAAAATAACTTGAATAAATTAGAACAGAATATTGAGAGAATGGGAGTGGGTGTGATAAATACAGGTGAGAGTAAAACAAGTGAAAATTATAATGATATATGTAAAGACGTGGTATTAGAGAGTAAGGTGATTAAGGAAGATGTTGAAGTAGAATTTAGTAACGAAGTGTTGTTAGCGAGTGCTGATGAAAGTGTGAGAGGGTGTAATGAAAATTTAGATGGGCAAAGGGCAAATTTTCCCCAAGTTTATAGTGAAACAGAGGTTTCACAGGTTGTTGATGAGGACAGAGTTTCCTCCAGTAGTTATGTGGGAGACATGGTGTCTCAAAATGGTCCCTTAGTTTTTTGTGATTTAGCTGGTAAAGCCAGGAGATGTAATAAGTATTTTGTGTGGCCCTTTTCATGGAGTGAGATAGTTCAGGGGGGTAGTGACAGGTGTTATGATGATGAAAGATGTTTTGAGAGAGAGTTGTGTGCAGACAGGGAGATAATGATATATCAGTTAAAGAGAAAATATAATGAGTTAAAAGAGAGGTTAGAAGTGGTGAAGATAAATGATATAAGATACTTACCTTGTAAAATAGAGATTAATAATTATTTTGATGATGCCTGTATAAATAATAACAACTTACCTGATGTTTTAATGAGTATAGTAAACGAATATGATGAGAAAATAAATTGCTGTAGGACGACAAATAACACTGATGGAGACTGCCAAAAAACAATAATGTTGACTTGGTTTATGACAAAATAATAATAATGGGAGGTAACCCTATGTATTATTATTGTGGTAAAATGGATAAAATTAATTTTTATGGTTATTACACAAAGGATAGCCATAGGATGTGCATAAATAAAATTGAAAAATGTTATGTGAAAACAAGACTAATTTTTGATGATGGAGGTTGAAATTAAAATGAGTGAATGGACAATTTTTAAATATTTTTATTTATGGTAATGACCTGGCCATATTATGAAATGAAGTGTGGAAAACTGAACAATAATGATGAAGAATTGTAAATAATTGATAGTGAAATTAATTGTGTGTATTGTAAGATGTTATGTAAACAATGTGTGTAGGTAGTAGAAATTTTCTTAATAATAATAATATTATTTTTGTAGACTAAATAAATAAATTTTGTAATTGTTGTGAAGTAACGTAATTAAAATGTTGTGTTTTCAATGCTTGATGGAATTTAAATAACTTGAGATGTTTAAAATATTTTGGTTGATGTAAAATGTTATATAATTGAATTTTGATGGTGAATTTTAATTATTTTATGAGATTTCAATTTGATAACAATTAATAAATAAATAAAGGTTAAATTGTTTAGTTTGTGGAATAACGTGATCGTTAAAATAAATAGGTTAATAATAAATTTGAAAATTTTGAGGAATCTAATTGCAGCAATGGATAAATAATAAAATGGTGATATATAAAGGAGTTGATAAAGATTTCAGATTGTAATGTTTATAATTTTCTATGAAAATTATTTAAATGAGAATTGTTTAGTAATGTAAAAATGTCAATGTTCAAGGTAAATGTGTATTATGTTTTCATACGAGATATATGGGTAATTTTGGGGGGTTGTGTGGTGCTAATAGAAGTGATATAATTATGGATTGTAGAGACTGCAACTGTAGAAGGACATTAAGTTTAGCTATAAGTAGGCTAGTACAGTGGTGGCATGTGCCACTGTAGGTAGCCGTAAGTGTTAGGGGTAACAGAGAGTGTTACCTCCATCGGAGGCCAAACTGGCGTAAAATACACTGCACAACTTTTATATAATTTTATATTATATGTTGATTTGTTGCCGTGCAGTGTATTATAAAACGAAGTCAAACATGCTTGAAATGAAAGATGATTTCCCCGCCTTTTCGGGCGATTACTGCCTTACCAGCACTAATCGTGGTTTTGGATGGCGGCCAGCTATGGCCAAACAATTGTAAACCTGACCATAGCTGTGCTTGAAATTGGTATAGATTTGAAATTATTGGGGGGTGACTTAGGGGAAATCCCCAGAACTATGGAACAGCGGCTGCCACTCTGTTTGCGTGGGAACAGTAAACCAGGTGGTAGACCCGCATTAAGGGCTTGTAAATATGAAACAATAGATATTATGATATCTACTTAATTTTAAAAAATGTAAGGCCGAAGCAAGGACACGGAGATGCCTAAATTCCTCCACCAATGCCGTCCTTGTGGAAGCAACTGGGCACCACAGTCCAGTGGGGGGTACAATAGTGTGTGTGGATGGGAGGTTACTCAAGGGAGTAACGAATTAAAAAATTTTGTTGTAACTTAATAATGGCGACTCGCTACTGAGCTAACTAATTAATTTTGTTTTGATTTGAAAGAGGGATGTAGTAGATGTTTGTTATATTGTGTTTATTACGTCTTAGTGTGTTATTATTTTAGTATGTTAGAATAAGGATTGTAAACATATAATGTATTTTATAAGGTGTAATGGTTGGAAGTGTAGTTAGAGCAAGGTCAGTCAACTGACCTAGAACATCAGCTGATTGCTGGAGTTAGATATGTAACATGTCACTTATAAATAATTTGCAAATTTCAAATGTAATTAAATGTTCGAATATAATGATTTCAATATGGTTAAAAGATTTAAATTGAAATGATGGAAATAATTTGAGGGAGTTAAGAATCTTAAATGGTTTGTAAAAGATGTTAACTGTTAGAATTGGGTGATTATTATTTAGTTAGGACATGTAGATCAGTCCAGTCAAGCTTAAAGGGGTACTAGAGAGAATAATATTGTTGTGAATAAAAGTAATGTAGAATTTGAGATGTAATAGTGACACAGTAGCTATGGGAAAATATGTAGAGTAACGAGTGATATATTGAGTTAATAAATAAGTGGAGATATTTGGTAGATGAAAGTGATGTATTGGGAGAGTAAATAGTTGATGGGAATTTTGTAAGGGGGGTGGTGTGATAAGGAGTCCTCAACGAAAGGTGTTGGGACAGGAAGGGACCGATTAGCGCCGGAAAGGGTTGCCTAGGGGAAGTCCAGGAACCAACATAAGGGAGTGAGCACTGGGAGGGGAACACACATCCTGAGTACAAAGGGGTAGAGAGTATTTTTTTTCAATAAGGGTAGAATGATGCGATATGAGTTGAGTAGTAAGTTGGGTTTAGAGAGTGATTGGGAGATGTTTTGATAGAGAACGGGTGTCATGTTAGTTAAAGCTGTTAGGGATGTTAGAGTCAGAGGGGGGAAGATTATAAATGTATACATGCCAAGTAGATAAAATGAGTTATTATGAATAATTAAGTCACCCAAACTAATTGAGAACGGAAATGTTAAAGAAAGAAAGCCATAGCCAAAATGTATAAAATTAATGGAAGCAAGTGACAGATTTTAATAGAAGTTGAAACTAATTAAAGCAAGAAAATGTGTAATTTTTGGTCAATATAAATGTCAATTTTATTGTTAATTGCAATAATAACCATGTTAATTTTAAATGTCTTGTTGTATTGTGTTTGAAGATTAAAAAAAATTTTAAAATGTTTTATGTACGTTATGATGTAACTGGGTGTAACATATGTATGTCAAGGTCGTTGACTTGACCCAGAGAGATCAGGTGATGGTTGATGTTATTAACTAGACCAGTTTCTGGTAATTGATTGATGCAAATTTTGTCGTTTAATTGATTTAAATAATGTTAAATTTTCTGAATATTGAAAAAAGAGTAATATTTTGATAAATTTAAATTTTTTGAAAAAAAAAAAAAAATTTTTTGATGTTTCCGTCTGCCACATAGATGATGGTTGAGTGTTAAGTATATTATTGTTTATGTGTATTGCTAGTATTTTATTGAATTATATTGTTTAGAATATGTATATAAACAAATGTTAGAATAAGTGAATTCATGTTTTAATGAGATGTTTAATTTGTTTTTCTTTGTGATTGTTGTAGTGGAGAAGATTAATAGAGTTGATGGATTCATACAAAAGATTTTTATTTTGATTTTGAGAAAGTAATGGTAATATGACAATTTGATTTTAATTTAAACGAAATTTTTGAATTTGAAAATAAACTTTGTTAGGATGTATTAATAAGTATATGTATGTGCCCAGTATTGCTGAAGGCGACCCAGTATGCATGACAAGGGGGAACATATCGGTTGAGGATCTGGCATGGTATAAGGGCAGGGATTTGGAGTTTGGGGTGGCATGTTAGAAGGTTAGGTGCGCTGTGGTGCGTGTCTGTTCGATTTTATGGTGTTGGGATCTCGGATAGAGAAGTCCAGTAATATCGTTCAGGTGCAGCCATGGTCGCCGAGCCAGGGAGGTAGTTTACCCATGATGTATAAGAACTAATGTGGGGTTGTTGGCACCATATCCTCACCGATCCTCTTAGGGGTTTAGCAATGAGATTTCTTCTGTTTCGGCAGAAGATCTCTCATTGGGGGGGGTATTGTAACGGGGCTAAAAGGAAGAGGTTTTATTTATTAAAAATATCATAACTTTGTTTCCCCTGTGTGTGGCCAAACACATGTTAAATAGAAGCATTAGCAAACAAAGGAGCTGTGAGGTGAAGTCGTTACAATGGAATGTGTCGTGTTGTCGACAACGGTTTAATTCGCAGAACCTCAGTACTGTGTAATGCGCCCAAACGCACAAACATCTGCGGAGCGCATAACCGACGCTTAGCAAAGTCGAGCAAAATGGCTTTTCGCGAATTTGGTTAAACATGTGCTCAGTCCACGGCGGATGCAAGATTAAGGACACACCTTTTCAGTGACGTAAACCAGTGGACACCAGATTTCGTCAACGCCCGACACACGGGAATAACACAGGTTACTTGAACAGTGACGAACGATTCAGAGCATAAGGCATTGTAATTCCGCTATGCCTAGTTTTCTGGTGGGAGATTTTGTTAGTGACTCTCGTTCCAGTTAAAATAAAGTTCTCAACCTGGCCGGGTGTGAAATAAAAAACGTGTGCACACAAAATTTTAAATTTAACATGTAAAAAGTGAACAAAAGTTAAAAAATGATTTAATATAAATAAACAGAATCAGTGAAGTGAACGGGCGAAATAAAAAGGGGAATAGAAAATTTTCGGACACTTGAAATACACGAGGCACATGGCAGCGAGAGGAGTGACGCCATTGGGTAACCCATCAGAATAATTTCAATTTTTTTACAAGGGGTTTTTCAAATATGTTAATATAAAAGGGGTTTTTATAATGGAATGAGAGTAGAGTGTGCAGCAATCTGGGTCATCTCTAATATAAGTATATAAAAGTCTATAAGAAAATGAAATAATTAGGTTCATGTATTAAGAAATATATATTTGTCTGTATAAAAATGATTCAAGGTCTTGTTTATGTTTTAAATAATAAAAGTTGCTGTTAAGGATGTGAAGGCAGAGAAGTTTAAGTCGGTAGTAAATTTGAGTAACTTTGAGTAAAATTTTAAAAGTAAATAACTAAAATGTTGAAAGTTTAAATAATAAAATAAAATTTTAATTTGCTTCTCTTCATAAATGCGAGTTGAGTCTGTTACTAATATACCCTTGAAATCATCCTTGCATTTCAACGTTCGTGTGACGAACTCTGTGCTGAGAGGGCAAAACAAGGTTAAGTGGAAGATAAATAATTTTATGATTTTAATGTATTAAAAAGTAATTAACTTCACAATTGGCGCCACGAACAATGACAAGTTTATAAAAAATAAATTTTAATAAACTGCACCTACAGTAAATGTGAGCGTGATTTGGAGGTTGTGTAAAAGTGCATAAATTACGTACAGCTTGAATGATATGTAGTATACTTAATTATACAAGATTGAAATGGTGTTGTAATTAATTAAATTGATTAGAGTAAGTCAACAAATATTATAAAGAATAAATAATGGATACCAATGAAAATAGTAACAATGAAGTCAGCTTCACTGACAGTCAGACAGAAAGCCAAACAAAAAGCGATTCAGGTATCCAAACAGAGTCACTGTTAACGAGTGAAAGTAACGATGAAGTCAGCTTCACTGACTGTAATGTAGAAAGCCAATTAACTGAATCAAAGATAATGAAAGATGTCGAACATCAATCGACACCTATTTCAGTCAACCAAAATAAGAAGTCCGATGAGGACAATGTGTTAACACGATTGTATAATATAATGTATAGTAATTTCAGTGAACTAAGAGGGGATATGAATAAATTTGATAGCAGATTCAATGAACAAAATATTAAATTCGATGAGTTAAAAAACCATATCAATGAGCTCAATAAGCATGTAGAAAATACCCATGAAATATTTAAAAATAACTTGAATAAATTAGAACAGAATATTGAGAGAATGGGAGTGGGTGTGATAAATACAGGTGAGAGTAAAACAAGTGAAAATTATAATGATATATGTAAAGACGTGGTATTAGAGAGTAAGGTGATTAAGGAAGATGTTGAAGTAGAATTTAGTAACGAAGTGTTGTTAGCGAGTGCTGATGAAAGTGTGAGAGGGTGTAATGAAAATTTAGATGGGCAAAGGGCAAATTTTCCCCAAGTTTATAGTGAAACAGAGGTTTCACAGGTTGTTGATGAGGACAGAGTTTCCTCCAGTAGTTATGTGGGAGACATGGTGTCTCAAAATGGTCCCTTAGTTTTTTGTGATTTAGCTGGTAAAGCCAGGAGATGTAATAAGTATTTTGTGTGGCCCTTTTCATGGAGTGAGATAGTTCAGGGGGGTAGTGACAGGTGTTATGATGATGAAAGATGTTTTGAGAGAGAGTTGTGTGCAGACAGGGAGATAATGATATATCAGTTAAAGAGAAAATATAATGAGTTAAAAGAGAGGTTAGAAGTGGTGAAGATAAATGATATAAGATACTTACCTTGTAAAATAGAGATTAATAATTATTTTGATGATGCCTGTATAAATAATAACAACTTACCTGATGTTTTAATGAGTATAGTAAACGAATATGATGAGAAAATAAATTGCTGTAGGACGACAAATAACACTGATGGAGACTGCCAAAAAACAATAATGTTGACTTGGTTTATGACAAAATAATAATAATGGGAGGTAACCCTATGTATTATTATTGTGGTAAAATGGATAAAATTAATTTTTATGGTTATTACACAAAGGATAGCCATAGGATGTGCATAAATAAAATTGAAAAATGTTATGTGAAAACAAGACTAATTTTTGATGATGGAGGTTGAAATTAAAATGAGTGAATGGACAATTTTTAAATATTTTTATTTATGGTAATGACCTGGCCATATTATGAAATGAAGTGTGGAAAACTGAACAATAATGATGAAGAATTGTAAATAATTGATAGTGAAATTAATTGTGTGTATTGTAAGATGTTATGTAAACAATGTGTGTAGGTAGTAGAAATTTTCTTAATAATAATAATATTATTTTTGTAGACTAAATAAATAAATTTTGTAATTGTTGTGAAGTAACGTAATTAAAATGTTGTGTTTTCAATGCTTGATGGAATTTAAATAACTTGAGATGTTTAAAATATTTTGGTTGATGTAAAATGTTATATAATTGAATTTTGATGGTGAATTTTAATTATTTTATGAGATTTCAATTTGATAACAATTAATAAATAAATAAAGGTTAAATTGTTTAGTTTGTGGAATAACGTGATCGTTAAAATAAATAGGTTAATAATAAATTTGAAAATTTTGAGGAATCTAATTGCAGCAATGGATAAATAATAAAATGGTGATATATAAAGGAGTTGATAAAGATTTCAGATTGTAATGTTTATAATTTTCTATGAAAATTATTTAAATGAGAATTGTTTAGTAATGTAAAAATGTCAATGTTCAAGGTAAATGTGTATTATGTTTTCATACGAGATATATGGGTAATTTTGGGGGGTTGTGTGGTGCTAATAGAAGTGATATAATTATGGATTGTAGAGACTGCAACTGTAGAAGGACATTAAGTTTAGCTATAAGTAGGCTAGTACAGTGGTGGCATGTGCCACTGTAGGTAGCCGTAAGTGTTAGGGGTAACAGAGAGTGTTACCTCCATCGGAGGCCAAACTGGCGTAAAATACACTGCACAACTTTTATATAATTTTATATTATATGTTGATTTGTTGCCGTGCAGTGTATTATAAAACGAAGTCAAACATGCTTGAAATGAAAGATGATTTCCCCGCCTTTTCGGGCGATTACTGCCTTACCAGCACTAATCGTGGTTTTGGATGGCGGCCAGCTATGGCCAAACAATTGTAAACCTGACCATAGCTGTGCTTGAAATTGGTATAGATTTGAAATTATTGGGGGGTGACTTAGGGGAAATCCCCAGAACTATGGAACAGCGGCTGCCACTCTGTTTGCGTGGGAACAGTAAACCAGGTGGTAGACCCGCATTAAGGGCTTGTAAATATGAAACAATAGATATTATGATATCTACTTAATTTTAAAAAATGTAAGGCCGAAGCAAGGACACGGAGATGCCTAAATTCCTCCACCAATGCCGTCCTTGTGGAAGCAACTGGGCACCACAGTCCAGTGGGGGGTACAATAGTGTGTGTGGATGGGAGGTTACTCAAGGGAGTAACGAATTAAAAAATTTTGTTGTAACTTAATAATGGCGACTCGCTACTGAGCTAACTAATTAATTTTGTTTTGATTTGAAAGAGGGATGTAGTAGATGTTTGTTATATTGTGTTTATTACGTCTTAGTGTGTTATTATTTTAGTATGTTAGAATAAGGATTGTAAACATATAATGTATTTTATAAGGTGTAATGGTTGGAAGTGTAGTTAGAGCAAGGTCAGTCAACTGACCTAGAACATCAGCTGATTGCTGGAGTTAGATATGTAACATGTCACTTATAAATAATTTGCAAATTTCAAATGTAATTAAATGTTCGAATATAATGATTTCAATATGGTTAAAAGATTTAAATTGAAATGATGGAAATAATTTGAGGGAGTTAAGAATCTTAAATGGTTTGTAAAAGATGTTAACTGTTAGAATTGGGTGATTATTATTTAGTTAGGACATGTAGATCAGTCCAGTCAAGCTTAAAGGGGTACTAGAGAGAATAATATTGTTGTGAATAAAAGTAATGTAGAATTTGAGATGTAATAGTGACACAGTAGCTATGGGAAAATATGTAGAGTAACGAGTGATATATTGAGTTAATAAATAAGTGGAGATATTTGGTAGATGAAAGTGATGTATTGGGAGAGTAAATAGTTGATGGGAATTTTGTAAGGGGGGTGGTGTGATAAGGAGTCCTCAACGAAAGGTGTTGGGACAGGAAGGGACCGATTAGCGCCGGAAAGGGTTGCCTAGGGGAAGTCCAGGAACCAACATAAGGGAGTGAGCACTGGGAGGGGAACACACATCCTGAGTACAAAGGGGTAGAGAGTATTTTTTTTCAATAAGGGTAGAATGATGCGATATGAGTTGAGTAGTAAGTTGGGTTTAGAGAGTGATTGGGAGATGTTTTGATAGAGAACGGGTGTCATGTTAGTTAAAGCTGTTAGGGATGTTAGAGTCAGAGGGGGGAAGATTATAAATGTATACATGCCAAGTAGATAAAATGAGTTATTATGAATAATTAAGTCACCCAAACTAATTGAGAACGGAAATGTTAAAGAAAGAAAGCCATAGCCAAAATGTATAAAATTAATGGAAGCAAGTGACAGATTTTAATAGAAGTTGAAACTAATTAAAGCAAGAAAATGTGTAATTTTTGGTCAATATAAATGTCAATTTTATTGTTAATTGCAATAATAACCATGTTAATTTTAAATGTCTTGTTGTATTGTGTTTGAAGATTAAAAAAAATTTTAAAATGTTTTATGTACGTTATGATGTAACTGGGTGTAACATATGTATGTCAAGGTCGTTGACTTGACCCAGAGAGATCAGGTGATGGTTGATGTTATTAACTAGACCAGTTTCTGGTAATTGATTGATGCAAATTTTGTCGTTTAATTGATTTAAATAATGTTAAATTTTCTGAATATTGAAAAAAGAGTAATATTTTGATAAATTTAAATTTTTTGAAAAAAAAAAAAAAATTTTTTGATGTTTCCGTCTGCCACATAGATGATGGTTGAGTGTTAAGTATATTATTGTTTATGTGTATTGCTAGTATTTTATTGAATTATATTGTTTAGAATATGTATATAAACAAATGTTAGAATAAGTGAATTCATGTTTTAATGAGATGTTTAATTTGTTTTTCTTTGTGATTGTTGTAGTGGAGAAGATTAATAGAGTTGATGGATTCATACAAAAGATTTTTATTTTGATTTTGAGAAAGTAATGGTAATATGACAATTTGATTTTAATTTAAACGAAATTTTTGAATTTGAAAATAAACTTTGTTAGGATGTATTAATAAGTATATGTATGTGCCCAGTATTGCTGAAGGCGACCCAGTATGCATGACAAGGGGGAACATATCGGTTGAGGATCTGGCATGGTATAAGGGCAGGGATTTGGAGTTTGGGGTGGCATGTTAGAAGGTTAGGTGCGCTGTGGTGCGTGTCTGTTCGATTTTATGGTGTTGGGATCTCGGATAGAGAAGTCCAGTAATATCGTTCAGGTGCAGCCATGGTCGCCGAGCCAGGGAGGTAGTTTACCCATGATGTATAAGAACTAATGTGGGGTTGTTGGCACCATATCCTCACCGATCCTCTTAGGGGTTTAGCAATGAGATTTCTTCTGTTTCGGCAGAAGATATCTCATTGGGGGGGGGGTATTGTAACGGGGCTAAAAGGAAGAGGTTTTATTTATTAAAAATATCATAACTTTGTTTCCCCTGTGTGTGGCCAAACACATGTTAAATAGAAGCATTAGCAAACAAAGGAGCTGTGAGGTGAAGTCGTTACAATGGAATTTGTCGTGTTGTCGACAACAGTTTAATTCGCAGAACCTCAGTACTGTGTAATGCGCCCAAACGCACAAACATCTGCGGAGCGCATAACCGACGCTTAGCAAAGTCGAGCAAAATGGCTTTTCGTGAATTTGGTTAAACATGTGCTCAGTCCACGGCGGATGCAAGATTAAGGACACACCTTTTCAGTGACGTAAACCAGTGGACACCAGATTTCGTCAACGCCCGACACACGGGAATAACACAGGTTACTTGTACAGTGACGAACGATTCAGAGCATAAGGCATTGTAATTCCGCTATGCCTAGTTTTCTGGTGGGAGATTTTGTTAGTGACTCTCGTCCCAGTTAAAATAAAGTTCTCAACCTGGCCGGGTGTGAAATAAAAAACGTGTGCACACAAAATTTTAAATTTAACATGTAAAAAGTGAACAAAAGTTAAAAAATGATTTAATATAAATAAACAGAATCAGTGAAGTGAACGGGCGAAATAAAAAGGGGAATAGAAAATTTTCGGAAACTTAAAATACACGAGGCACATGGCAGCGAGAGGAGTGACGCCATTGGGTAACCCATCAGAATAATTTCAATTTTTTTACAAGGGTTTTTCAAATATGTTAATATAAAAGGGGTTTTTATAATGGAATGAGAGTAGAGTGTGCAGCAATCTGGGTCATCTCTAATATAAGTATATAAAAGTCTATAAGAAAATGAAATAATTAGGTTCATGTATTAAGAAATATATATTTGTCTGTATAAAAATGATTCAAGGTCTTGTTTATGTTTTAAATAATAAAAGTTGCTGTTAAGGATGTGAAGGCAGAGAAGTTTAAGTCGGTAGTAAATTTGAGTAACTTTGAGTAAAATTTTAAAAGTAAATAACTAAAATGTTGAAAGTTTAAATAATAAAATAAAATTTTAATTTGCTTCTCTTCATAAATGCGAGTTGAGTGTGTTACTAATATACACTTGCAATCATCCTTGCATTTCAACGTTCGTGTGACGAACTCTGTGCTGAGAGGGCAAAACAAGGTTAAGTGGAAGATAAATAATTTTATGATTTTAATGTATTAAAAAGTAATTAACTTCACAATTGGCGCCACGAACAATGACAAGTTTATAAAAAATAAATTTTAATAAACTGCACCTACAGTAAATGTGAGCGTGATTTGGAGGTTGTGTAAAAGTGCATAAATTACGTACAGCTTGAATTATATGTAGTATACTTAATTATACAGGATTGAAATGGTGTTGTAATTAATTAAATTGATTAGAGTAAGTCAACAAATATTATAAAGAATAAATAATGGATACCAATGAAAATAGTAACAATGAAGTCAGCTTCACTGACAGTCAGACAGAAAGTCAAACAAAAAGCGATTCAGGTATCCAAACAGAGTCACTGTTAACGAGTGAAAGTAACGATGAAGTCAGCTTCACTGACTGTAATGTAGAAAGCCAATTAACTGAATCAAAGATAATGAAAGATGTCGAACATCAATCGACACCTATTTCAGTCAACCAAAATAAGAAGTCCGATGAGGACAATGTGTTAACACGATTGTATAATATAATGTATAGTAATTTCAGTGAACTAAGAGGGGATATGAATAAATTTGATAGCAGATTCAATGAACAAAATATTAAATTCGATGAGTTAAAAAACCATATCAATGAGCTCAATAAGCATGTAGAAAATACCCATGAAATATTTAAAAATAACTTGAATAAATTAGAACAGAATATTGAGAGAATGGGAGTGGGTGTGATAAATACAGGTGAGAGTAAAACAAGTGAAAATTATAATGATATATGTAAAGACGTGGTATTAGAGAGTAAGGTGATTAAGGAAGATGTTGAAGTAGAATTTAGTAACGAAGTGTTGTTAGCGAGTGCTGATGAAAGTGTGAGAGAGTGTAATGAAAATTTAGATGGGCAAAGGGCAAATTTTCCCCAAGTTTATAGTGAAACAGAGGTTTCACAGGTTGTTGATGAGGACAGAGTTTCCTCCAGTAGTTATGTGGGAGACATGGTGTCTCAAAATGGTCCCTTAGTTTTTTGTGATTTAGCTTGTAAAGCCAGGAGATGTAATAAGTATTTTGTGTGGCCCTTTTCATGGAGTGAGATAGTTCAGGGGGGTAGTGACAGGTGTTATGATGATGAAAGATGTTTTGAGAGAGAGTTGTGTGCAGACAGGGAGATAATGATATATCAGTTAAAGAGAAAATATAATGAGTTAAAAGAGAGGTTAGAAGTGGTGAAGATAAATGATATAAGATACTTACCTTGTAAAATAGAGATTAATAATTATTTTGATGATGCCTGTATAAATAATAACAACTTACCTGATGTTTTAATGAGTATAGTAAACGAATATGATGAGAAAATAAATTGCTGTAGGATGACCAATAACACTGATGGAGACTGCCAAAAAACAATAATGTTGACTTGGTTTATGACAAAATAATAATAATGGGAGGTAACCCTATGTATTATTATTGTGGTAAAATGGATAAAATTAATTTTTATGGTTATTACACAAAGGATAGCCATAGGATGTGCATAAATAAAATTGAAAAAGGTTATGTGAAAACAAGACTAATTTTTGATGATGGAGGTTGAAATTAAAATGAGTGAATGGACAATTTTTAAATATTTTTATTTATGGTAATGACCTGGCCATATTATGAAATGAAGTGTGGAAAACTGAACAATAATGATGAAGAATTGTAAATAATTGATAGTGAAATTAATTGTGTGTATTGTAAGATGTTATGTAAACAATGTGTGTAGGTAGTAGAAATTTTCTTAATAATAATAATATTATTTTGGTAGACTAAATAAATAAATTTTGTAATTGTTGTGAAGTAACGTAATTAAAATGTTGTGTTTTCAATACTTGATGGAATTTAAATAACTTGAGATGTTTAAAATATTTTGGTTGATGTAAAATGTTATATAATTGAATTTTGATGGTGAATTTTAATTATTTTATGAGATTTCAATTTGATAACAATTAATAAATAAATAAAGGTTAAATTGTTTAGTTTGTGGAATAACGTGATCGTTAAAATAAATAGGTTAATAATAAATTTGAAAATTTTGAGAAATCTAATTGCAGCAATGGATAAATAATAAAATGGTGATATATAAAGGAGTTGATAAAGATTTCAGATTGTAATGTTTATAATTTTCTATGAAAATTATTTAAATGAGAATTGTTTAGTAATGTAAAAATGTCAATGTTCAAGGTAAATGTGTATTATGTTTTCATACGAGATATATGGGTAATTTTGGGGGGTTGTGTGGTGCTAATAGAAGTGATATAATTATGGATTGTAGAGACTGCAACTGTACAAGGACATTAAGTTTAGCTATAAGTAGGCTAGTACAGTGGTGGCATGTGCCACTGTAGGTAGCCGTAAGTGTTAGGGGTAACAGAGAGTGTTACCTCCATCGGAGGCCAAACTGGCGTAAAATACACTGCACAACTTTTATATAATTTTATATTATATGTTGATTTGTTGCCGTGCAGTGTATTATAAAACGAAGTCAAACATGCTTGAAATGAAAGATGATTTCCCCGCCTTTTCGGGCGATTACTGCCTTACCAGCACTAATCGTGGTTTTGGATGGCGGCCAGCTATGGCCAAACAATTGTAAACCTGACCATAGCTGTGCTTGAAATTGGTATAGATTTGAAATTATTGAGGGGTGACTTAGGGGAAATCCCCAGAACTATGGAACAGCGGCTGCCACTCTGTTTGCGTGGGAACAGTAAACCAGGTGGTAGACCCGCATTAAGGGCTTGTAAATATGAAACAATAGATATTATGATATCTACTTAATTTTAAAAAATGTAAGGCCGAAGCAAGGACACGGAGATGCCTAAATTCCTCCACCAATGCCGTCCTTGTGGAAGCAACTGGGCACCACAGTCCAGTGGGGGGTACAATAGTGTGTGTGGATGGGAGGTTACTCAAGGGAGTAATGAATTAAAAAATTTTGTTGTAACTTAATAATGGCGACTCTCTACTGAGCTAACTAATTAATTTTGTTTTGATTTGAAAGAGGGATGTAGTAGATGTTTGTTATATTGTGTTTATTACGTCTTAGTGTGTTATTATTTTAGTATGTTAGAATAAGGATTGTAAACATATAATGTATTTTATAAGGTGTAATGGTTGGAAGTGTAGTTAGAGCAAGGTCAGTCAACTGACCTAGAACATCAGCTGATTGCTGGAGTTAGATATGTAATATGTCACTTATAAATAATTTGCAAATTTCAAATGTAATTAAATGTTCGAATATAATGATTTCAATATGGTTAAAAGATTTAAATTGAAATGATGGAAATAATTTGAGGGAGTTAAGAATCTTAAATGGTTTGTAAAAGATGTTAAATGTTAGAATTGGGTGATTATTATTTAGTTAGGACATGTAGATCAGTCCAGTCAAGCTTAAAGGGGTACTAGAGAGAATAATATTGTTGTGAATAAAAGTAATGTAGAATTTGAGATGTAATAGTGACACAGTAGCTATGGGAAAATATGTAGAGTAACGAGTGATATATTGAGTTAATAAATAAGTGGAGATATTTGGTAGATGAAAGTGATGTATTGGGAGAGTAAATAGTTGATGGGAATTTTGTAAGGGGGGTGGTGTGATAAGGAGTCCTCAACGAAAGGTGTTGGGACAGGAAGGGACCGATTAGCGCCGGAAAGGGTTGCCTAGGGGAAGTCCAGGAACCAACATAAGGGAGTGAGCACTGGGAGGGGAACACACATCCTGAGTACAAAGGGGTAGAGAGTATTTTTTTTCAATAAGGGTAGAATGATGCGATATGAGTTGAGTAGTAAGTTGGGTTTAGAGAGTGATTGGGAGATGTTTTGATAGAGAACGGGTGTCATGTTAGTTAAAGCTGTTAGGGATGTTAGAGTCAGAGGGGGGAAGATTATAAATGTATACATGCCAAGTTGATAAAATGAGTTATTATGAATAATTAAGTCACCCAAACTAATTGAGAACGGAAATGTTAAAGAAAGAAAGCCATAGCCAAAATGTATAAAATTAATGGAAGCAAGTGACAGATTTTAATAGAAGTTGAAACTAATTAAAGCAAGAAAATGTGTAATTTTTGGTCAATATAAATGTCAATTTTATTGTTAATTGCAATAATAACCATGTTAATTTTAAATGTCGTGTTGTATTGTGTTTGAAGATAAAAAAAAATTTAAAAATGTTTTATGTACGTTGGTGTAACATATGTATGTCAAGGTCGTTGACTTGACCCAGAGAGATCAGCTGATGGTTGATGTTATAAACTAGACCAGTTTCTGGCAATTGATTGATGCAAATTTTGTCGTTTAATTGATTTAAATAATGTTAAATTTTCTGAATATTGAAAAAAGAGTAATATTTTGATAAATTTAAATTTTTTGAAAAAAAAAAAAAATTTTTTTTGATGTTTCCGTCTGCCACATAGATGATGGTTGAGTGTTAAGTATATTATTGTTTATGTGTATTGCTAGTATTTTATTGAATTATATTGTTTAGAATATGTGTGTAAACAAATGTTAGAATAAGTGAATTCATGTTTTAATGAGATGTTTAATTTGTTTTTCTTTGTGATTGTTGTAGTGGAGAAGATTAATAGAGTTGATGGATTCATACAAAAGATTTTTATTTTGATTTTGAGAAAGTAATGGTAATATGACAATTTGATTTTAATTTAAACGAAATTTTTGAATTTGAAAATAAACTTTGTTAGGATGTATTAATAAGTATATGTATGTGCCCAGTATTGCTGAAGGCGACCCAGTATGCATGACAAGGGGGAACATATCGGTTGAGGATCTGGCATGGTATAAGGGCAGGGATTTGGAGTTTGGGATGGCATGTTAGAAGGTTAGGTGCGCTGTGGTGCGTGTCTGTTCGATTTTATGGTGTTGGGATCTCGGATAGAGAAGTCGAGTAATATCGTTCAGGTGCAGCCATGGTCGCCGAGCCAGGGAGGTAGTTTACCCATGATGTATAAGAACTAATGTGGGGTTGTTGGCACCATATCCTCACCGATCCTCTTAGGGGTTTAGCAATGAGATTTCTTCTGTTTCGGCAGAAGATCTCTCATTGGGGGGGGGGGTATTGTAACAGGGCTAAAAGGAAGAGGTTTTATTTATTAAAAATATCATAACTTTGTTTCCCCTGTGTGTGGCCAAACACATGTTAAATAGAAGCATTAGCAAACAAAGGAGCTGTGAGGTGAAGTCGTTACAATGGAATGTGTCGTGTTGTCGACAACGGTTTAATTCGCAGAACCTCAGTACTGTGTAATGCGCCCAAACGCACAAACATCTGCGGAGCGCATAACCGACGCTTAGCAAAGTCGAGCAAAATGGCTTTTCGCGAATTTGGTTAAACATGTGCTCAGTCCACGGCGGATGCAAGATTAAGGACACACCTTTTCAGTGACGTAAACCAGTGGACACCAGATTTCGTCAACGCCCGACACACGGGAATAACACAGGTTACTTGAACAGTGACGAACGATTCAGAGCATAAGGCATTGTAATTCCGCTATGCCTAGTTTTCTGGTGGGAGATTTTGTTAGTGACTCTCGTTCCAGTTAAAATAAAGTTCTCAACCTGGCCGGGTGTGAAATAAAAAACGTGTGCACACAAAATTTTAAATTTAACATGTAAAAAGTGAACAAAAGTTAAAAAATGATTTAATATAAATAAACAGAATCAGTGAAATGAACGGGCGAAATAAAAAGGGGAATAGAAAATTTTCGGACACTTGAAATACACGAGGCACATGGCAGCGAGAGGAGTGACGCCATTGGGTAACCCATCAGAATAATTTCAATTTTTTTACAAGGGGTTTTTCAAATATGTTAATATAAAAGGGGTTTTTATAATGGAATGAGAGTAGAGTGTGCAGCAATCTGGGTCATCTCTAATATAAGTATATAAAAGTCTATAAGAAAATGAAATAATTAGGTTCATGTATTAAGAAATATATATTTGTCTGTATAAAAATGATTCAAGGTCTTGTTTATGTTTTAAATAATAAAAGTTGCTGTTAAGGATGTGAAGGCAGAGAAGTTTAAGTCGGTAGTAAATTTGAGTAACTTTGAGTAAAATTTTAAAAGTAAATAACTAAAATGTTGAAAGTTTAAATAATAAAATAAAATTTTAATTTGCTTCTCTTCATAAATGCGAGTTGAGTCTGTTACTAATATACCCTTGCAATCATCCTTGCATTTCAACGTTCGTGTGACGAACTCTGTGCTGAGAGGGCAAAACAAGGTTAAGTGGAAGATAAATAATTTTATGATTTTAATGTATTAAAAAGTAATTAACTTCACAATTGGCGCCACGAACAATGACAAGTTTATAAAAAATAAATTTTAATAAACTGCACCTACAGTAAATGTGAGCGTGATTTGGAGGTTGTGTAAAAGTGCATAAATTACGTACAGCTTGAATGATATGTAGTATACTTAATTATACAAGATTGAAATGGTGTTGTAATTAATTAAATTGATTAGAGTAAGTCAACAAATATTATAAAGAATAAATAATGGATACCAATGAAAATAGTAACAATGAAGTCAGCTTCACTGACAGTCAGACAGAAAGTCAAACAAAAAGCGATTCAGGTATCCAAACAGAGTCACTGTTAACGAGTGAAAGTAACGATGAAGTCAGCTTCACTGACTGTAATGTAGAAAGCCAATTAACTGAATCAAAGATAATGAAAGATGTCGAACATCAATCGACACCTATTTCAGTCAACCAAAATAAGAAGTCCGATGAGGACAATGTGTTAACACGATTGTATAATATAATGTATAGTAATTTCAGTGAACTAAGAGGGGATATGAATAAATTTGATAGCAGATTCAATGAACAAAATATTAAATTCGATGAGTTAAAAAACCATATCAATGAGCTCAATAAGCATGTAGAAAATACCCATGAAATATTTAAAAATAACTTGAATAAATTAGAACAGAATATTGAGAGAATGGGAGTGGGTGTGATAAATACAGGTGAGAGTAAAACAAGTGAAAATTATAATGATATATGTAAAGACGTGGTATTAGAGAGTAAGGTGATTAAGGAAGATGTTGAAGTAGAATTTAGTAACGAAGTGTTGTTAGCGAGTGCTGATGAAAGTGTGAGAGAGTGTAATGAAAATTTAGATGGGCAAAGGGCAAATTTTCCCCAAGTTTATAGTGAAACAGAGGTTTCACAGGTTGTTGATGAGGACAGAGTTTCCTCCAGTAGTTATGTGGGAGACATGGTGTCTCAAAATGGTCCCTTAGTTTTTTGTGATTTAGCTTGTAAAGCCAGGAGATGTAATAAGTATTTTGTGTGGCCCTTTTCATGGAGTGAGATAGTTCAGGGGGGTAGTGACAGGTGTTATGATGATGAAAGATGTTTTGAGAGAGAGTTGTGTGCAGACAGGGAGATAATGATATATCAGTTAAAGAGAAAATATAATGAGTTAAAAGAGAGGTTAGAAGTGGTGAAGATAAATGATATAAGATACTTACCTTGTAAAATAGAGATTAATAATTATTTTGATGATGCCTGTATAAATAATAACAACTTACCTGATGTTTTAATGAGTATAGTAAACGAATATGATGAGAAAATAAATTGCTGTAGGATGACCAATAACACTGATGGAGACTGCCAAAAAACAATAATGTTGACTTGGTTTATGACAAAATAATAATAATGGGAGGTAACCCTATGTATTATTATTGTGGTAAAATGGATAAAATTAATTTTTATGGTTATTACACAAAGGATAGCCATAGGATGTGCATAAATAAAATTGAAAAAGGTTATGTGAAAACAAGACTAATTTTTGATGATGGAGGTTGAAATTAAAATGAGTGAATGGACAATTTTTAAATATTTTTATTTATGGTAATGACCTGGCCATATTATGAAATGAAGTGTGGAAAACTGAACAATAATGATGAAGAATTGTAAATAATTGATAGTGAAATTAATTGTGTGTATTGTAAGATGTTATGTAAACAATGTGTGTAGGTAGTAGAAATTTTCTTAATAATAATAATATTATTTTGGTAGACTAAATAAATAAATTTTGTAATTGTTGTGAAGTAACGTAATTAAAATGTTGTGTTTTCAATACTTGATGGAATTTAAATAACTTGAGATGTTTAAAATATTTTGGTTGATGTAAAATGTTATATAATTGAATTTTGATGGTGAATTTTAATTATTTTATGAGATTTCAATTTGATAACAATTAATAAATAAATAAAGGTTAAATTGTTTAGTTTGTGGAATAACGTGATCGTTAAAATAAATAGGTTAATAATAAATTTGAAAATTTTGAGAAATCTAATTGCAGCAATGGATAAATAATAAAATGGTGATATATAAAGGAGTTGATAAAGATTTCAGATTGTAATGTTTATAATTTTCTATGAAAATTATTTAAATGAGAATTGTTTAGTAATGTAAAAATGTCAATGTTCAAGGTAAATGTGTATTATGTTTTCATACGAGATATATGGGTAATTTTGGGGGGTTGTGTGGTGCTAATAGAAGTGATATAATTATGGATTGTAGAGACTGCAACTGTAGAAGGACATTAAGTTTAGCTATAAGTAGGCTAGTACAGTGGTGGCATGTGCCACTGTAGGTAGCCGTAAGTGTTAGGGGTAACAGAGAGTGTTACCTCCATCGGAGGCCAAACTGGCGTAAAATACACTGCACAACTTTTATATAATTTTATATTATATGTTGATTTGTTGCCGTGCAGTGTATTATAAAACGAAGTCAAACATGCTTGAAATGAAAGATGATTTCCCCGCCTTTTCGGGCGATTACTGCCTTACCAGCACTAATCGTGGTTTTGGATGGCGGCCAGCTATGGCCAAACAATTGTAAACCTGACCATAGCTGTGCTTGAAATTGGTATAGATTTGAAATTATTGAGGGGTGACTTAGGGGAAATCCCCAGAACTATGGAACAGCGGCTGCCACTCTGTTTGCGTGGGAACAGTAAACCAGGTGGTAGACCCGCATTAAGGGCTTGTAAATATGAAACAATAGATATTATGATATCTACTTAATTTTAAAAAATGTAAGGCCGAAGCAAGGACACGGAGATGCCTAAATTCCTCCACCAATGCCGTCCTTGTGGAAGCAACTGGGCACCACAGTCCAGTGGGGGGTACAATAGTGTGTGTGGATGGGAGGTTACTCAAGGGAGTAATGAATTAAAAAATTTTGTTGTAACTTAATAATGGCGACTCTCTACTGAGCTAACTAATTAATTTTGTTTTGATTTGAAAGAGGGATGTAGTAGATGTTTGTTATATTGTGTTTATTACGTCTTAGTGTGTTATTATTTTAGTATGTTAGAATAAGGATTGTAAACATATAATGTATTTTATAAGGTGTAATGGTTGGAAGTGTAGTTAGAGCAAGGTCAGTCAACTGACCTAGAACATCAGCTGATTGCTGGAGTTAGATATGTAATATGTCACTTATAAATAATTTGCAAATTTCAAATGTAATTAAATGTTCGAATATAATGATTTCAATATGGTTAAAAGATTTAAATTGAAATGATGGAAATAATTTGAGGGAGTTAAGAATCTTAAATGGTTTGTAAAAGATGTTAATGTTAGAATTGGGTGATTATTATTTAGTTAGGACATGTAGATCAGTCCAGTCAAGCTTAAAGGGGTACTAGAGAGAATAATATTGTTGTGAATAAAAGTAATGTAGAATTTGAGATGTAATAGTGACACAGTAGCTATGGGAAAATATGTAGAGTAACGAGTGATATATTGAGTTAATAAATAAGTGGAGATATTTGGTAGATGAAAGTGATGTATTGGGAGAGTAAATAGTTGATGGGAATTTTGTAAGGGGGGTGGTGTGATAAGGAGTCCTCAACGAAAGGTGTTGGGACAGGAAGGGACCGATTAGCGCCGGAAAGGGTTGCCTAGGGGAAGTCCAGGAACCAACATAAGGGAGTGAGCACTGGGAGGGGAACACACATCCTGAGTACAAAGGGGTAGAGAGTATTTTTTTTCAATAAGGGTAGAATGATGCGATATGAGTTGAGTAGTAAGTTGGGTTTAGAGAGTGATTGGGAGATGTTTTGATAGAGAACGGGTGTCATGTTAGTTAAAGCTGTTAGGGATGTTAGAGTCAGAGGGGGGAAGATTATAAATGTATACATGCCAAGTTGATAAAATGAGTTATTATGAATAATTAAGTCACCCAAACTAATTGAGAACGGAAATGTTAAAGAAAGAAAGCCATAGCCAAAATGTATAAAATTAATGGAAGCAAGTGACAGATTTTAATAGAAGTTGAAACTAATTAAAGCAAGAAAATGTGTAATTTTTGGTCAATATAAATGTCAATTTTATTGTTAATTGCAATAATAACCATGTTAATTTTAAATGTCGTGTTGTATTGTGTTTGAAGATAAAAAAAAATTTTAAAATGTTTTATGTACGTTATGATGTAACTGGGTGTAACATATGTATGTCAAGGTCGTTGACTTGACCCAGAGAGATCAGCTGATGGTTGATGTTATAAACTAGACCAGTTTCTGGCAATTGATTGATGCAAATTTTGTCGTTTAATTGATTTAAATAATGTTAAATTTTCTGAATATTGAAAAAAGAGTAATATTTTGATAAATTTAAATTTTTTGAAAAAAAAAAAAAAAATTTTTTTGATGTTTCCGTCTGCCACATAGATGATGGTTGAGTGTTAAGTATATTATTGTTTATGTGTATTGCTAGTATTTTATTGAATTATATTGTTTAGAATATGTGTGTAAACAAATGTTAGAATAAGTGAATTCATGTTTTAATGAGATGTTTAATTTGTTTTTCTTTGTGATTGTTGTAGTGGAGAAGATTAATAGAGTTGATGGATTCATACAAAAGATTTTTATTTTGATTTTGAGAAAGTAATGGTAATATGACAATTTGATTTTAATTTAAACGAAATTTTTGAATTTGAAAATAAACTTTGTTAGGATGTATTAATAAGTATATGTATGTGCCCAGTATTGCTGAAGGCGACCCAGTATGCATGACAAGGGGGAACATATCGGTTGAGGATCTGGCATGGTATAAGGGCAGGGATTTGGAGTTTGGGGTGGCATGTTAGAAGGTTAGGTGCGCTGTGGTGCGTGTCTGTTCGATTTTATGGTGTTGGGATCTCGGATAGAGAAGTCCAGTAATATCGTTCAGGTGCAGCCATGGTCGCCGAGCCAGGGAGGTAGTTTACCCATGATGTATAAGAACTAATGTGGGGTTGTTGGCACCATATCCTCACCGATCCTCTTAGGGGTTTAGCAATGAGATTTCTTCTGTTTCGGCAGAAGATCTCTCATTGGGGGGGGTATTGTAACGGGGCTAAAAGGAAGAGGTTTTATTTATTAAAAATATCATAACTTTGTTTCCCCTGTGTGTGGCCAAACACATGTTAAATAGAAGCATTAGCAAACAAAGGAGCTGTGAGGTGAAGTCGTTACAATGGAATGTGTCGTGTTGTCGACAACGGTTTAATTCGCAGAACCTCAGTACTGTGTAATGCGCCCAAACGCACAAACATCTGCGGAGCGCATAACCGACGCTTAGCAAAGTCGAGCAAAATGGCTTTTCGCGAATTTGGTTAAACATGTGCTCAGTCCACGGCGGATGCAAGATTAAGGACACACCTTTTCAGTGACGTAAACCAGTGGACACCAGATTTCGTCAACGCCCGACACACGGGAATAACACAGGTTACTTGAACAGTGACGAACGATTCAGAGCATAAGGCATTGTAATTCCGCTATGCCTAGTTTTCTGGTGGGAGATTTTGTTAGTGACTCTCGTTCCAGTTAAAATAAAGTTCTCAACCTGGCCGGGTGTGAAATAAAAAACGTGTGCACACAAAATTTTAAATTTAACATGTAAAAAGTGAACAAAAGTTAAAAAATGATTTAATATAAATAAACAGAATCAGTGAAGTGAACGGGCGAAATAAAAAGGGGAATAGAAAATTTTCGGACACTTGAAATACACGAGGCACATGGCAGCGAGAGGAGTGACGCCATTGGGTAACCCATCAGAATAATTTCAATTTTTTTACAAGGGGTTTTTCAAATATGTTAATATAAAAGGGGTTTTTATAATGGAATGAGAGTAGAGTGTGCAGCAATCTGGGTCATCTCTAATATAAGTATATAAAAGTCTATAAGAAAATGAAATAATTAGGTTCATGTATTAAGAAATATATATTTGTCTGTATAAAAATGATTCAAGGTCTTGTTTATGTTTTAAATAATAAAAGTTGCTGTTAAGGATGTGAAGGCAGAGAAGTTTAAGTCGGTAGTAAATTTGAGTAACTTTGAGTAAAATTTTAAAAGTAAATAACTAAAATGTTGAAAGTTTAAATAATAAAATAAAATTTTAATTTGCTTCTCTTCATAAATGCGAGTTGAGTCTGTTACTAATATACCCTTGAAATCATCCTTGCATTTCAACGTTCGTGTGACGAACTCTGTGCTGAGAGGGCAAAACAAGGTTAAGTGGAAGATAAATAATTTTATGATTTTAATGTATTAAAAAGTAATTAACTTCACAATTGGCGCCACGAACAATGACAAGTTTATAAAAAATAAATTTTAATAAACTGCACCTACAGTAAATGTGAGCGTGATTTGGAGGTTGTGTAAAAGTGCATAAATTACGTACAGCTTGAATGATATGTAGTATACTTAATTATACAAGATTGAAATGGTGTTGTAATTAATTAAATTGATTAGAGTAAGTCAACAAATATTATAAAGAATAAATAATGGATACCAATGAAAATAGTAACAATGAAGTCAGCTTCACTGACAGTCAGACAGAAAGCCAAACAAAAAGCGATTCAGGTATCCAAACAGAGTCACTGTTAACGAGTGAAAGTAACGATGAAGTCAGCTTCACTGACTGTAATGTAGAAAGCCAATTAACTGAATCAAAGATAATGAAAGATGTCGAACATCAATCGACACCTATTTCAGTCAACCAAAATAAGAAGTCCGATGAGGACAATGTGTTAACACGATTGTATAATATAATGTATAGTAATTTCAGTGAACTAAGAGGGGATATGAATAAATTTGATAGCAGATTCAATGAACAAAATATTAAATTCGATGAGTTAAAAAACCATATCAATGAGCTCAATAAGCATGTAGAAAATACCCATGAAATATTTAAAAATAACTTGAATAAATTAGAACAGAATATTGAGAGAATGGGAGTGGGTGTGATAAATACAGGTGAGAGTAAAACAAGTGAAAATTATAATGATATATGTAAAGACGTGGTATTAGAGAGTAAGGTGATTAAGGAAGATGTTGAAGTAGAATTTAGTAACGAAGTGTTGTTAGCGAGTGCTGATGAAAGTGTGAGAGGGTGTAATGAAAATTTAGATGGGCAAAGGGCAAATTTTCCCCAAGTTTATAGTGAAACAGAGGTTTCACAGGTTGTTGATGAGGACAGAGTTTCCTCCAGTAGTTATGTGGGAGACATGGTGTCTCAAAATGGTCCCTTAGTTTTTTGTGATTTAGCTGGTAAAGCCAGGAGATGTAATAAGTATTTTGTGTGGCCCTTTTCATGGAGTGAGATAGTTCAGGGGGGTAGTGACAGGTGTTATGATGATGAAAGATGTTTTGAGAGAGAGTTGTGTGCAGACAGGGAGATAATGATATATCAGTTAAAGAGAAAATATAATGAGTTAAAAGAGAGGTTAGAAGTGGTGAAGATAAATGATATAAGATACTTACCTTGTAAAATAGAGATTAATAATTATTTTGATGATGCCTGTATAAATAATAACAACTTACCTGATGTTTTAATGAGTATAGTAAACGAATATGATGAGAAAATAAATTGCTGTAGGACGACAAATAACACTGATGGAGACTGCCAAAAAACAATAATGTTGACTTGGTTTATGACAAAATAATAATAATGGGAGGTAACCCTATGTATTATTATTGTGGTAAAATGGATAAAATTAATTTTTATGGTTATTACACAAAGGATAGCCATAGGATGTGCATAAATAAAATTGAAAAATGTTATGTGAAAACAAGACTAATTTTTGATGATGGAGGTTGAAATTAAAATGAGTGAATGGACAATTTTTAAATATTTTTATTTATGGTAATGACCTGGCCATATTATGAAATGAAGTGTGGAAAACTGAACAATAATGATGAAGAATTGTAAATAATTGATAGTGAAATTAATTGTGTGTATTGTAAGATGTTATGTAAACAATGTGTGTAGGTAGTAGAAATTTTCTTAATAATAATAATATTATTTTTGTAGACTAAATAAATAAATTTTGTAATTGTTGTGAAGTAACGTAATTAAAATGTTGTGTTTTCAATGCTTGATGGAATTTAAATAACTTGAGATGTTTAAAATATTTTGGTTGATGTAAAATGTTATATAATTGAATTTTGATGGTGAATTTTAATTATTTTATGAGATTTCAATTTGATAACAATTAATAAATAAATAAAGGTTAAATTGTTTAGTTTGTGGAATAACGTGATCGTTAAAATAAATAGGTTAATAATAAATTTGAAAATTTTGAGGAATCTAATTGCAGCAATGGATAAATAATAAAATGGTGATATATAAAGGAGTTGATAAAGATTTCAGATTGTAATGTTTATAATTTTCTATGAAAATTATTTAAATGAGAATTGTTTAGTAATGTAAAAATGTCAATGTTCAAGGTAAATGTGTATTATGTTTTCATACGAGATATATGGGTAATTTTGGGGGGTTGTGTGGTGCTAATAGAAGTGATATAATTATGGATTGTAGAGACTGCAACTGTACAAGGACATTAAGTTTAGCTATAAGTAGGCTAGTACAGTGGTGGCATGTGCCACTGTAGGTAGCCGTAAGTGTTAGGGGTAACAGAGAGTGTTACCTCCATCGGAGGCCAAACTGGCGTAAAATACACTGCACAACTTTTATATAATTTTATATTATATGTTGATTTGTTGCCGTGCAGTGTATTATAAAACGAAGTCAAACATGCTTGAAATGAAAGATGATTTCCCCGCCTTTTCGGGCGATTACTGCCTTACCAGCACTAATCGTGGTTTTGGATGGCGGCCAGCTATGGCCAAACAATTGTAAACCTGACCATAGCTGTGCTTGAAATTGGTATAGATTTGAAATTATTGAGGGGTGACTTAGGGGAAATCCCCAGAACTATGGAACAGCGGCTGCCACTCTGTTTGCGTGGGAACAGTAAACCAGGTGGTAGACCCGCATTAAGGGCTTGTAAATATGAAACAATAGATATTATGATATCTACTTAATTTTAAAAAATGTAAGGCCGAAGCAAGGACACGGAGATGCCTAAATTCCTCCACCAATGCCGTCCTTGTGGAAGCAACTGGGCACCACAGTCCAGTGGGGGGTACAATAGTGTGTGTGGATGGGAGGTTACTCAAGGGAGTAATGAATTAAAAAATTTTGTTGTAACTTAATAATGGCGACTCTCTACTGAGCTAACTAATTAATTTTGTTTTGATTTGAAAGAGGGATGTAGTAGATGTTTGTTATATTGTGTTTATTACGTCTTAGTGTGTTATTATTTTAGTATGTTAGAATAAGGATTGTAAACATATAATGTATTTTATAAGGTGTAATGGTTGGAAGTGTAGTTAGAGCAAGGTCAGTCAACTGACCTAGAACATCAGCTGATTGCTGGAGTTAGATATGTAATATGTCACTTATAAATAATTTGCAAATTTCAAATGTAATTAAATGTTCGAATATAATGATTTCAATATGGTTAAAAGATTTAAATTGAAATGATGGAAATAATTTGAGGGAGTTAAGAATCTTAAATGGTTTGTAAAAGATGTTAAATGTTAGAATTGGGTGATTATTATTTAGTTAGGACATGTAGATCAGTCCAGTCAAGCTTAAAGGGGTACTAGAGAGAATAATATTGTTGTGAATAAAAGTAATGTAGAATTTGAGATGTAATAGTGACACAGTAGCTATGGGAAAATATGTAGAGTAACGAGTGATATATTGAGTTAATAAATAAGTGGAGATATTTGGTAGATGAAAGTGATGTATTGGGAGAGTAAATAGTTGATGGGAATTTTGTAAGGGGGGTGGTGTGATAAGGAGTCCTCAACGAAAGGTGTTGGGACAGGAAGGGACCGATTAGCGCCGGAAAGGGTTGCCTAGGGGAAGTCCAGGAACCAACATAAGGGAGTGAGCACTGGGAGGGGAACACACATCCTGAGTACAAAGGGGTAGAGAGTATTTTTTTTCAATAAGGGTAGAATGATGCGATATGAGTTGAGTAGTAAGTTGGGTTTAGAGAGTGATTGGGAGATGTTTTGATAGAGAACGGGTGTCATGTTAGTTAAAGCTGTTAGGGATGTTAGAGTCAGAGGGGGGAAGATTATAAATGTATACATGCCAAGTAGATAAAATGAGTTATTATGAATAATTAAGTCACCCAAACTAATTGAGAACGGAAATGTTAAAGAAAGAAAGCCATAGCCAAAATGTATAAAATTAATGGAAGCAAGTGACAGATTTTAATAGAAGTTGAAACTAATTAAAGCAAGAAAATGTGTAATTTTTGGTCAATATAAATGTCAATTTTATTGTTAATTGCAATAATAACCATGTTAATTTTAAATGTCTTGTTGTATTGTGTTTGAAGATTAAAAAAAATTTTAAAATGTTTTATGTACGTTATGATGTAACTGGGTGTAACATATGTATGTCAAGGTCGTTGACTTGACCCAGAGAGATCAGGTGATGGTTGATGTTATTAACTAGACCAGTTTCTGGTAATTGATTGATGCAAATTTTGTCGTTTAATTGATTTAAATAATGTTAAATTTTCTGAATATTGAAAAAAGAGTAATATTTTGATAAATTTAAATTTTTTGAAAAAAAAAAAAAAATTTTTTGATGTTTCCGTCTGCCACATAGATGATGGTTGAGTGTTAAGTATATTATTGTTTATGTGTATTGCTAGTATTTTATTGAATTATATTGTTTAGAATATGTATATAAACAAATGTTAGAATAAGTGAATTCATGTTTTAATGAGATGTTTAATTTGTTTTTCTTTGTGATTGTTGTAGTGGAGAAGATTAATAGAGTTGATGGATTCATACAAAAGATTTTTATTTTGATTTTGAGAAAGTAATGGTAATATGACAATTTGATTTTAATTTAAACGAAATTTTTTGAATTTGAAAATAAACTTTGTTAGGATGTATTAATAAGTATATGTATGTGCCCAGTATTGCTGAAGGCGACCCAGTATGCATGACAAGGGGGAACATATCGGTTGAGGATCTGGCATGGTATAAGGGCAGGGATTTGGAGTTTGGGGTGGCATGTTAGAAGGTTAGGTGCGCTGTGGTGCGTGTCTGTTCGATTTTATGGTGTTGGGATCTCGGATAGAGAAGTCCAGTAATATCGTTCAGGTGCAGCCATGGTCGCCGAGCCAGGGAGGTAGTTTACCCATGATGTATAAGAACTAATGTGGGGTTGTTGGCACCATATCCTCACCGATCCTCTTAGGGGTTTAGCAATGAGATTTCTTCTGTTTCGGCAGAAGATATCTCATTGGGGGGGGGGGTATTGTAACGGGGCTAAAAGGAAGAGGTTTTATTTATTAAAAATATCATAACTTTGTTTCCCCTGTGTGTGGCCAAACACATGTTAAATAGAAGCATTAGCAAACAAAGGAGCTGTGAGGTGAAGTCGTTACAATGGAATTTGTCGTGTTGTCGACAACAGTTTAATTCGCAGAACCTCAGTACTGTGTAATGCGCCCAAACGCACAAACATCTGCGGAGCGCATAACCGACGCTTAGCAAAGTCGAGCAAAATGGCTTTTCGTGAATTTGGTTAAACATGTGCTCAGTCCACGGCGGATGCAAGATTAAGGACACACCTTTTCAGTGACGTAAACCAGTGGACACCAGATTTCGTCAACGCCCGACACACGGGAATAACACAGGTTACTTGTACAGTGACGAACGATTCAGAGCATAAGGCATTGTAATTCCGCTATGCCTAGTTTTCTGGTGGGAGATTTTGTTAGTGACTCTCGTCCCAGTTAAAATAAAGTTCTCAACCTGGCCGGGTGTGAAATAAAAAACGTGTGCACACAAAATTTTAAATTTAACATGTAAAAAGTGAACAAAAGTTAAAAAATGATTTAATATAAATAAACAGAATCAGTGAAGTGAACGGGCGAAATAAAAAGGGGAATAGAAAATTTTCGGAAACTTAAAATACACGAGGCACATGGCAGCGAGAGGAGTGACGCCATTGGGTAACCCATCAGAATAATTTCAATTTTTTTACAAGGGTTTTTCAAATATGTTAATATAAAAGGGGTTTTTATAATGGAATGAGAGTAGAGTGTGCAGCAATCTGGGTCATCTCTAATATAAGTATATAAAAGTCTATAAGAAAATGAAATAATTAGGTTCATGTATTAAGAAATATATATTTGTCTGTATAAAAATGATTCAAGGTCTTGTTTATGTTTTAAATAATAAAAGTTGCTGTTAAGGATGTGAAGGCAGAGAAGTTTAAGTCGGTAGTAAATTTGAGTAACTTTGAGTAAAATTTTAAAAGTAAATAACTAAAATGTTGAAAGTTTAAATAATAAAATAAAATTTTAATTTGCTTCTCTTCATAAATGCGAGTTGAGTGTGTTACTAATATACACTTGCAATCATCCTTGCATTTCAACGTTCGTGTGACGAACTCTGTGCTGAGAGGGCAAAACAAGGTTAAGTGGAAGATAAATAATTTTATGATTTTAATGTATTAAAAAGTAATTAACTTCACAATTGGCGCCACGAACAATGACAAGTTTATAAAAAATAAATTTTAATAAACTGCACCTACAGTAAATGTGAGCGTGATTTGGAGGTTGTGTAAAAGTGCATAAATTACGTACAGCTTGAATTATATGTAGTATACTTAATTATACAGGATTGAAATGGTGTTGTAATTAATTAAATTGATTAGAGTAAGTCAACAAATATTATAAAGAATAAATAATGGATACCAATGAAAATAGTAACAATGAAGTCAGCTTCACTGACAGTCAGACAGAAAGTCAAACAAAAAGCGATTCAGGTATCCAAACAGAGTCACTGTTAACGAGTGAAAGTAACGATGAAGTCAGCTTCACTGACTGTAATGTAGAAAGCCAATTAACTGAATCAAAGATAATGAAAGATGTCGAACATCAATCGACACCTATTTCAGTCAACCAAAATAAGAAGTCCGATGAGGACAATGTGTTAACACGATTGTATAATATAATGTATAGTAATTTCAGTGAACTAAGAGGGGATATGAATAAATTTGATAGCAGATTCAATGAACAAAATATTAAATTCGATGAGTTAAAAAACCATATCAATGAGCTCAATAAGCATGTAGAAAATACCCATGAAATATTTAAAAATAACTTGAATAAATTAGAACAGAATATTGAGAGAATGGGAGTGGGTGTGATAAATACAGGTGAGAGTAAAACAAGTGAAAATTATAATGATATATGTAAAGACGTGGTATTAGAGAGTAAGGTGATTAAGGAAGATGTTGAAGTAGAATTTAGTAACGAAGTGTTGTTAGCGAGTGCTGATGAAAGTGTGAGAGAGTGTAATGAAAATTTAGATGGGCAAAGGGCAAATTTTCCCCAAGTTTATAGTGAAACAGAGGTTTCACAGGTTGTTGATGAGGACAGAGTTTCCTCCAGTAGTTATGTGGGAGACATGGTGTCTCAAAATGGTCCCTTAGTTTTTTGTGATTTAGCTTGTAAAGCCAGGAGATGTAATAAGTATTTTGTGTGGCCCTTTTCATGGAGTGAGATAGTTCAGGGGGGTAGTGACAGGTGTTATGATGATGAAAGATGTTTTGAGAGAGAGTTGTGTGCAGACAGGGAGATAATGATATATCAGTTAAAGAGAAAATATAATGAGTTAAAAGAGAGGTTAGAAGTGGTGAAGATAAATGATATAAGATACTTACCTTGTAAAATAGAGATTAATAATTATTTTGATGATGCCTGTATAAATAATAACAACTTACCTGATGTTTTAATGAGTATAGTAAACGAATATGATGAGAAAATAAATTGCTGTAGGATGACCAATAACACTGATGGAGACTGCCAAAAAACAATAATGTTGACTTGGTTTATGACAAAATAATAATAATGGGAGGTAACCCTATGTATTATTATTGTGGTAAAATGGATAAAATTAATTTTTATGGTTATTACACAAAGGATAGCCATAGGATGTGCATAAATAAAATTGAAAAAGGTTATGTGAAAACAAGACTAATTTTTGATGATGGAGGTTGAAATTAAAATGAGTGAATGGACAATTTTTAAATATTTTTATTTATGGTAATGACCTGGCCATATTATGAAATGAAGTGTGGAAAACTGAACAATAATGATGAAGAATTGTAAATAATTGATAGTGAAATTAATTGTGTGTATTGTAAGATGTTATGTAAACAATGTGTGTAGGTAGTAGAAATTTTCTTAATAATAATAATATTATTTTGGTAGACTAAATAAATAAATTTTGTAATTGTTGTGAAGTAACGTAATTAAAATGTTGTGTTTTCAATACTTGATGGAATTTAAATAACTTGAGATGTTTAAAATATTTTGGTTGATGTAAAATGTTATATAATTGAATTTTGATGGTGAATTTTAATTATTTTATGAGATTTCAATTTGATAACAATTAATAAATAAATAAAGGTTAAATTGTTTAGTTTGTGGAATAACGTGATCGTTAAAATAAATAGGTTAATAATAAATTTGAAAATTTTGAGAAATCTAATTGCAGCAATGGATAAATAATAAAATGGTGATATATAAAGGAGTTGATAAAGATTTCAGATTGTAATGTTTATAATTTTCTATGAAAATTATTTAAATGAGAATTGTTTAGTAATGTAAAAATGTCAATGTTCAAGGTAAATGTGTATTATGTTTTCATACGAGATATATGGGTAATTTTGGGGGGTTGTGTGGTGCTAATAGAAGTGATATAATTATGGATTGTAGAGACTGCAACTGTACAAGGACATTAAGTTTAGCTATAAGTAGGCTAGTACAGTGGTGGCATGTGCCACTGTAGGTAGCCGTAAGTGTTAGGGGTAACAGAGAGTGTTACCTCCATCGGAGGCCAAACTGGCGTAAAATACACTGCACAACTTTTATATAATTTTATATTATATGTTGATTTGTTGCCGTGCAGTGTATTATAAAACGAAGTCAAACATGCTTGAAATGAAAGATGATTTCCCCGCCTTTTCGGGCGATTACTGCCTTACCAGCACTAATCGTGGTTTTGGATGGCGGCCAGCTATGGCCAAACAATTGTAAACCTGACCATAGCTGTGCTTGAAATTGGTATAGATTTGAAATTATTGAGGGGTGACTTAGGGGAAATCCCCAGAACTATGGAACAGCGGCTGCCACTCTGTTTGCGTGGGAACAGTAAACCAGGTGGTAGACCCGCATTAAGGGCTTGTAAATATGAAACAATAGATATTATGATATCTACTTAATTTTAAAAAATGTAAGGCCGAAGCAAGGACACGGAGATGCCTAAATTCCTCCACCAATGCCGTCCTTGTGGAAGCAACTGGGCACCACAGTCCAGTGGGGGGTACAATAGTGTGTGTGGATGGGAGGTTACTCAAGGGAGTAATGAATTAAAAAATTTTGTTGTAACTTAATAATGGCGACTCTCTACTGAGCTAACTAATTAATTTTGTTTTGATTTGAAAGAGGGATGTAGTAGATGTTTGTTATATTGTGTTTATTACGTCTTAGTGTGTTATTATTTTAGTATGTTAGAATAAGGATTGTAAACATATAATGTATTTTATAAGGTGTAATGGTTGGAAGTGTAGTTAGAGCAAGGTCAGTCAACTGACCTAGAACATCAGCTGATTGCTGGAGTTAGATATGTAATATGTCACTTATAAATAATTTGCAAATTTCAAATGTAATTAAATGTTCGAATATAATGATTTCAATATGGTTAAAAGATTTAAATTGAAATGATGGAAATAATTTGAGGGAGTTAAGAATCTTAAATGGTTTGTAAAAGATGTTAAATGTTAGAATTGGGTGATTATTATTTAGTTAGGACATGTAGATCAGTCCAGTCAAGCTTAAAGGGGTACTAGAGAGAATAATATTGTTGTGAATAAAAGTAATGTAGAATTTGAGATGTAATAGTGACACAGTAGCTATGGGAAAATATGTAGAGTAACGAGTGATATATTGAGTTAATAAATAAGTGGAGATATTTGGTAGATGAAAGTGATGTATTGGGAGAGTAAATAGTTGATGGGAATTTTGTAAGGGGGGTGGTGTGATAAGGAGTCCTCAACGAAAGGTGTTGGGACAGGAAGGGACCGATTAGCGCCGGAAAGGGTTGCCTAGGGGAAGTCCAGGAACCAACATAAGGGAGTGAGCACTGGGAGGGGAACACACATCCTGAGTACAAAGGGGTAGAGAGTATTTTTTTTCAATAAGGGTAGAATGATGCGATATGAGTTGAGTAGTAAGTTGGGTTTAGAGAGTGATTGGGAGATGTTTTGATAGAGAACGGGTGTCATGTTAGTTAAAGCTGTTAGGGATGTTAGAGTCAGAGGGGGGAAGATTATAAATGTATACATGCCAAGTTGATAAAATGAGTTATTATGAATAATTAAGTCACCCAAACTAATTGAGAACGGAAATGTTAAAGAAAGAAAGCCATAGCCAAAATGTATAAAATTAATGGAAGCAAGTGACAGATTTTAATAGAAGTTGAAACTAATTAAAGCAAGAAAATGTGTAATTTTTGGTCAATATAAATGTCAATTTTATTGTTAATTGCAATAATAACCATGTTAATTTTAAATGTCGTGTTGTATTGTGTTTGAAGATAAAAAAAAATTTAAAAATGTTTTATGTACGTTGGTGTAACATATGTATGTCAAGGTCGTTGACTTGACCCAGAGAGATCAGCTGATGGTTGATGTTATAAACTAGACCAGTTTCTGGCAATTGATTGATGCAAATTTTGTCGTTTAATTGATTTAAATAATGTTAAATTTTCTGAATATTGAAAAAAGAGTAATATTTTGATAAATTTAAATTTTTTGAAAAAAAAAAAAAATTTTTTTTGATGTTTCCGTCTGCCACATAGATGATGGTTGAGTGTTAAGTATATTATTGTTTATGTGTATTGCTAGTATTTTATTGAATTATATTGTTTAGAATATGTGTGTAAACAAATGTTAGAATAAGTGAATTCATGTTTTAATGAGATGTTTAATTTGTTTTTCTTTGTGATTGTTGTAGTGGAGAAGATTAATAGAGTTGATGGATTCATACAAAAGATTTTTATTTTGATTTTGAGAAAGTAATGGTAATATGACAATTTGATTTTAATTTAAACGAAATTTTTGAATTTGAAAATAAACTTTGTTAGGATGTATTAATAAGTATATGTATGTGCCCAGTATTGCTGAAGGCGACCCAGTATGCATGACAAGGGGGAACATATCGGTTGAGGATCTGGCATGGTATAAGGGCAGGGATTTGGAGTTTGGGATGGCATGTTAGAAGGTTAGGTGCGCTGTGGTGCGTGTCTGTTCGATTTTATGGTGTTGGGATCTCGGATAGAGAAGTCGAGTAATATCGTTCAGGTGCAGCCATGGTCGCCGAGCCAGGGAGGTAGTTTACCCATGATGTATAAGAACTAATGTGGGGTTGTTGGCACCATATCCTCACCGATCCTCTTAGGGGTTTAGCAATGAGATTTCTTCTGTTTCGGCAGAAGATCTCTCATTGGGGGGGGGGTATTGTAACAGGGCTAAAAGGAAGAGGTTTTATTTATTAAAAATATCATAACTTTGTTTCCCCTGTGTGTGGCCAAACACATGTTAAATAGAAGCATTAGCAAACAAAGGAGCTGTGAGGTGAAGTCGTTACAATGGAATGTGTCGTGTTGTCGACAACGGTTTAATTCGCAGAACCTCAGTACTGTGTAATGCGCCCAAACGCACAAACATCTGCGGAGCGCATAACCGACGCTTAGCAAAGTCGAGCAAAATGGCTTTTCGCGAATTTGGTTAAACATGTGCTCAGTCCACGGCGGATGCAAGATTAAGGACACACCTTTTCAGTGACGTAAACCAGTGGACACCAGATTTCGTCAACGCCCGACACACGGGAATAACACAGGTTACTTGAACAGTGACGAACGATTCAGAGCATAAGGCATTGTAATTCCGCTATGCCTAGTTTTCTGGTGGGAGATTTTGTTAGTGACTCTCGTTCCAGTTAAAATAAAGTTCTCAACCTGGCCGGGTGTGAAATAAAAAACGTGTGCACACAAAATTTTAAATTTAACATGTAAAAAGTGAACAAAAGTTAAAAAATGATTTAATATAAATAAACAGAATCAGTGAAATGAACGGGCGAAATAAAAAGGGGAATAGAAAATTTTCGGACACTTGAAATACACGAGGCACATGGCAGCGAGAGGAGTGACGCCATTGGGTAACCCATCAGAATAATTTCAATTTTTTTACAAGGGGTTTTTCAAATATGTTAATATAAAAGGGGTTTTTATAATGGAATGAGAGTAGAGTGTGCAGCAATCTGGGTCATCTCTAATATAAGTATATAAAAGTCTATAAGAAAATGAAATAATTAGGTTCATGTATTAAGAAATATATATTTGTCTGTATAAAAATGATTCAAGGTCTTGTTTATGTTTTAAATAATAAAAGTTGCTGTTAAGGATGTGAAGGCAGAGAAGTTTAAGTCGGTAGTAAATTTGAGTAACTTTGAGTAAAATTTTAAAAGTAAATAACTAAAATGTTGAAAGTTTAAATAATAAAATAAAATTTTAATTTGCTTCTCTTCATAAATGCGAGTTGAGTCTGTTACTAATATACCCTTGCAATCATCCTTGCATTTCAACGTTCGTGTGACGAACTCTGTGCTGAGAGGGCAAAACAAGGTTAAGTGGAAGATAAATAATTTTATGATTTTAATGTATTAAAAAGTAATTAACTTCACAATTGGCGCCACGAACAATGACAAGTTTATAAAAAATAAATTTTAATAAACTGCACCTACAGTAAATGTGAGCGTGATTTGGAGGTTGTGTAAAAGTGCATAAATTACGTACAGCTTGAATGATATGTAGTATACTTAATTATACAAGATTGAAATGGTGTTGTAATTAATTAAATTGATTAGAGTAAGTCAACAAATATTATAAAGAATAAATAATGGATACCAATGAAAATAGTAACAATGAAGTCAGCTTCACTGACAGTCAGACAGAAAGTCAAACAAAAAGCGATTCAGGTATCCAAACAGAGTCACTGTTAACGAGTGAAAGTAACGATGAAGTCAGCTTCACTGACTGTAATGTAGAAAGCCAATTAACTGAATCAAAGATAATGAAAGATGTCGAACATCAATCGACACCTATTTCAGTCAACCAAAATAAGAAGTCCGATGAGGACAATGTGTTAACACGATTGTATAATATAATGTATAGTAATTTCAGTGAACTAAGAGGGGATATGAATAAATTTGATAGCAGATTCAATGAACAAAATATTAAATTCGATGAGTTAAAAAACCATATCAATGAGCTCAATAAGCATGTAGAAAATACCCATGAAATATTTAAAAATAACTTGAATAAATTAGAACAGAATATTGAGAGAATGGGAGTGGGTGTGATAAATACAGGTGAGAGTAAAACAAGTGAAAATTATAATGATATATGTAAAGACGTGGTATTAGAGAGTAAGGTGATTAAGGAAGATGTTGAAGTAGAATTTAGTAACGAAGTGTTGTTAGCGAGTGCTGATGAAAGTGTGAGAGAGTGTAATGAAAATTTAGATGGGCAAAGGGCAAATTTTCCCCAAGTTTATAGTGAAACAGAGGTTTCACAGGTTGTTGATGAGGACAGAGTTTCCTCCAGTAGTTATGTGGGAGACATGGTGTCTCAAAATGGTCCCTTAGTTTTTTGTGATTTAGCTTGTAAAGCCAGGAGATGTAATAAGTATTTTGTGTGGCCCTTTTCATGGAGTGAGATAGTTCAGGGGGGTAGTGACAGGTGTTATGATGATGAAAGATGTTTTGAGAGAGAGTTGTGTGCAGACAGGGAGATAATGATATATCAGTTAAAGAGAAAATATAATGAGTTAAAAGAGAGGTTAGAAGTGGTGAAGATAAATGATATAAGATACTTACCTTGTAAAATAGAGATTAATAATTATTTTGATGATGCCTGT
The DNA here is from genome assembly GCA_034769895.1 of Magicicada septendecula. Classification (NCBI taxonomy): domain Eukaryota; kingdom Metazoa; phylum Arthropoda; class Insecta; order Hemiptera; family Cicadidae; genus Magicicada; species Magicicada septendecula. The sequence continues at coordinate 228,518,327 of CM068373.1, forward strand.
ATAAATAATAACAACTTACCTGATGTTTTAATGAGTATAGTAAACGAATATGATGAGAAAATAAATTGCTGTAGGATGACCAATAACACTGATGGAGACTGCCAAAAAACAATAATGTTGACTTGGTTTATGACAAAATAATAATAATGGGAGGTAACCCTATGTATTATTATTGTGGTAAAATGGATAAAATTAATTTTTATGGTTATTACACAAAGGATAGCCATAGGATGTGCATAAATAAAATTGAAAAAGGTTATGTGAAAACAAGACTAATTTTTGATGATGGAGGTTGAAATTAAAATGAGTGAATGGACAATTTTTAAATATTTTTATTTATGGTAATGACCTGGCCATATTATGAAATGAAGTGTGGAAAACTGAACAATAATGATGAAGAATTGTAAATAATTGATAGTGAAATTAATTGTGTGTATTGTAAGATGTTATGTAAAACAATGTGTGTAGGTAGTAGAAATTTTCTTAATAATAATAATATTATTTTGGTAGACTAAATAAATAAATTTTGTAATTGTTGTGAAGTAACGTAATTAAAATGTTGTGTTTTCAATACTTGATGGAATTTAAATAACTTGAGATGTTTAAAATATTTTGGTTGATGTAAAATGTTATATAATTGAATTTTGATGGTGAATTTTAATTATTTTATGAGATTTCAATTTGATAACAATTAATAAATAAATAAAGGTTAAATTGTTTAGTTTGTGGAATAACGTGATCGTTAAAATAAATAGGTTAATAATAAATTTGAAAATTTTGAGAAATCTAATTGCAGCAATGGATAAATAATAAAATGGTGATATATAAAGGAGTTGATAAAGATTTCAGATTGTAATGTTTATAATTTTCTATGAAAATTATTTAAATGAGAATTGTTTAGTAATGTAAAAATGTCAATGTTCAAGGTAAATGTGTATTATGTTTTCATACGAGATATATGGGTAATTTTGGGGGGTTGTGTGGTGCTAATAGAAGTGATATAATTATGGATTGTAGAGACTGCAACTGTACAAGGACATTAAGTTTAGCTATAAGTAGGCTAGTACAGTGGTGGCATGTGCCACTGTAGGTAGCCGTAAGTGTTAGGGGTAACAGAGAGTGTTACCTCCATCGGAGGCCAAACTGGCGTAAAATACACTGCACAACTTTTATATAATTTTATATTATATGTTGATTTGTTGCCGTGCAGTGTATTATAAAACGAAGTCAAACATGCTTGAAATGAAAGATGATTTCCCCGCCTTTTCGGGCGATTACTGCCTTACCAGCACTAATCGTGGTTTTGGATGGCGGCCAGCTATGGCCAAACAATTGTAAACCTGACCATAGCTGTGCTTGAAATTGGTATAGATTTGAAATTATTGAGGGGTGACTTAGGGGAAATCCCCAGAACTATGGAACAGCGGCTGCCACTCTGTTTGCGTGGGAACAGTAAACCAGGTGGTAGACCCGCATTAAGGGCTTGTAAATATGAAACAATAGATATTATGATATCTACTTAATTTTAAAAAATGTAAGGCCGAAGCAAGGACACGGAGATGCCTAAATTCCTCCACCAATGCCGTCCTTGTGGAAGCAACTGGGCACCACAGTCCAGTGGGGGGTACAATAGTGTGTGTGGATGGGAGGTTACTCAAGGGAGTAATGAATTAAAAAATTTTGTTGTAACTTAATAATGGCGACTCTCTACTGAGCTAACTAATTAATTTTGTTTTGATTTGAAAGAGGGATGTAGTAGATGTTTGTTATATTGTGTTTATTACGTCTTAGTGTGTTATTATTTTAGTATGTTAGAATAAGGATTGTAAACATATAATGTATTTTATAAGGTGTAATGGTTGGAAGTGTAGTTAGAGCAAGGTCAGTCAACTGACCTAGAACATCAGCTGATTGCTGGAGTTAGATATGTAATATGTCACTTATAAATAATTTGCAAATTTCAAATGTAATTAAATGTTCGAATATAATGATTTCAATATGGTTAAAAGATTTAAATTGAAATGATGGAAATAATTTGAGGGAGTTAAGAATCTTAAATGGTTTGTAAAAGATGTTAATGTTAGAATTGGGTGATTATTATTTAGTTAGGACATGTAGATCAGTCCAGTCAAGCTTAAAGGGGTACTAGAGAGAATAATATTGTTGTGAATAAAAGTAATGTAGAATTTGAGATGTAATAGTGACACAGTAGCTATGGGAAAATATGTAGAGTAACGAGTGATATATTGAGTTAATAAATAAGTGGAGATATTTGGTAGATGAAAGTGATGTATTGGGAGAGTAAATAGTTGATGGGAATTTTGTAAGGGGGGTGGTGTGATAAGGAGTCCTCAACGAAAGGTGTTGGGACAGGAAGGGACCGATTAGCGCCGGAAAGGGTTGCCTAGGGGAAGTCCAGGAACCAACATAAGGGAGTGAGCACTGGGAGGGGAACACACATCCTGAGTACAAAGGGGTAGAGAGTATTTTTTTTCAATAAGGGTAGAATGATGCGATATGAGTTGAGTAGTAAGTTGGGTTTAGAGAGTGATTGGGAGATGTTTTGATAGAGAACGGGTGTCATGTTAGTTAAAGCTGTTAGGGATGTTAGAGTCAGAGGGGGGAAGATTATAAATGTATACATGCCAAGTTGATAAAATGAGTTATTATGAATAATTAAGTCACCCAAACTAATTGAGAACGGAAATGTTAAAGAAAGAAAGCCATAGCCAAAATGTATAAAATTAATGGAAGCAAGTGACAGATTTTAATAGAAGTTGAAACTAATTAAAGCAAGAAAATGTGTAATTTTTGGTCAATATAAATGTCAATTTTATTGTTAATTGCAATAATAACCATGTTAATTTTAAATGTCGTGTTGTATTGTGTTTGAAGATAAAAAAAAATTTTAAAATGTTTTATGTACGTTATGATGTAACTGGGTGTAACATATGTATGTCAAGGTCGTTGACTTGACCCAGAGAGATCAGCTGATGGTTGATGTTATAAACTAGACCAGTTTCTGGCAATTGATTGATGCAAATTTTGTCGTTTAATTGATTTAAATAATGTTAAATTTTCTGAATATTGAAAAAAGAGTAATATTTTGATAAATTTAAATTTTTTGAAAAAAAAAAAAAAAATTTTTTTGATGTTTCCGTCTGCCACATAGATGATGGTTGAGTGTTAAGTATATTATTGTTTATGTGTATTGCTAGTATTTTATTGAATTATATTGTTTAGAATATGTGTGTAAACAAATGTTAGAATAAGTGAATTCATGTTTTAATGAGATGTTTAATTTGTTTTTCTTTGTGATTGTTGTAGTGGAGAAGATTAATAGAGTTGATGGATTCATACAAAAGATTTTTATTTTGATTTTGAGAAAGTAATGGTAATATGACAATTTGATTTTAATTTAAACGAAATTTTTGAATTTGAAAATAAACTTTGTTAGGATGTATTAATAAGTATATGTATGTGCCCAGTATTGCTGAAGGCGACCCAGTATGCATGACAAGGGGGAACATATCGGTTGAGGATCTGGCATGGTATAAGGGCAGGGATTTGGAGTTTGGGATGGCATGTTAGAAGGTTAGGTGCGCTGTGGTGCGTGTCTGTTCGATTTTATGGTGTTGGGATCTCGGATAGAGAAGTCCAGTAATATCGTTCAGGTGCAGCCATGGTCGCCGAGCCAGGGAGGTAGTTTACCCATGATGTATAAGAACTAATGTGGGGTTGTTGGCACCATATCCTCACCGATCCTCTTAGGGGTTTAGCAATGAGATTTCTTCTGTTTCGGCAGAAGATCTCTCATTGGGGGGGGTATTGTAACAGGGCTAAAAGGAAGAGGTTTTATTTATTAAAAATATCATAACTTTGTTTCCCCTGTGTGTGGCCAAACACATGTTAAATAGAAGCATTAGCAAACAAAGGAGCTGTGAGGTGAAGTCGTTACAATGGAATGTGTCGTGTTGTCGACAACGGTTTAATTCGCAGAACCTCAGTACTGTGTAATGCGCCCAAACGCACAAACATCTGCGGAGCGCATAACCGACGCTTAGCAAAGTCGAGCAAAATGGCTTTTCGCGAATTTGGTTAAACATGTGCTCAGTCCACAGCGGATGCAAGATTAAGGACACACCTTTTCAGTGACGTAAACCAGTGGACACCAGATTTCGTCAACGCCCGACACACGGGAATAACACAGGTTACTTGAACAGTGACGAACAATTCAGAGCATAAGGCATTGTAATTCCGCTATGCCTAGTTTTCTGGTGGGAGATTTTGTTAGTGACTCTCGTCCCAGTTAAAATAAAGTCCTCAACCTGGCCGGGTGTGAAATAAAAAACGTGTGCACACAAAATTTTAAATTTAACATGTAAAAAGTGAACAAAAGTTAAAAAATGATTTAATATAAATAAACAGAATCAGTGAAGTGAACGGGCGAAATAAAAAGGGGAATAGAAAATTTTCGGACACTTAAAATACACGACGCACATGGCAGCGAGAGGAGTGACGCCATTGGGTAACCCATCAGAATAATTTCAATTTTTTTACAAGGGGTTTTTCAAATATGTTAATATAAAAGGGGTTTTTATAATGGAATGAGAGTAGAGTGTGCAGCAATCTGGGTCATCTCTAATATAAGTATATAAAAGTCTATAAGAAAATGAAATAATTAGGTTCATGTATTAAGAAATATATATTTGTCTGTATAAAAATGATTCAAGGTCTTGTTTATGTTTTAAATAATAAAAGTTGCTGTTAAGGATGTGAAGGCAGAGAAGTTTAAGTCGGTAGTAAATTTGAGTAACTTTGAGTAAAATTTTAAAAGTAAATAACTAAAATGTTGAAAGTTTAAATAATAAAATAAAATTTTAATTTGCTTCTCTTCATAAATGCGAGTTGAGTGTGTTACTAATATACCCTTGCAATCATCCTTGCATTTCAACGTTCGTGTGACGAACTCTGTGCTGAGAGGGCAAAACAAGGTTAAGTGGAAGATAAATAATTTTATGATTTTAATGTATTAAAAAGTAATTAACTTCACAATTGGCGCCACGAACAATGACAAGTTTATAAAAAATAAATTTTAATAAACTGCACCTACAGTAAATGTGAGCGTGATTTGGAGGTTGTGTAAAAGTGCATAAATTACGTACAGCTTGAATGATATGTAGTATACTTAATTATACAGGATTGAAATGGTGTTGTAATTAATTAAATTGATTAGAGTAAGTCAACAAATATTATAAAGAATAAATAATGGATACCAATGAAAATAGTAACAATGAAGTCAGCTTCACTGACAGTCAGACAGAAAGTCAAACAAAAAGCGATTCAGGTATCCAAACAGAGTCACTGTTAACGAGTGAAAGTAACGATGAAGTCAGCTTCACTGACTGTAATGTAGAAAGCCAATTAACTGAATCAAAGATAATGAAAGATGTCGAACATCAATCGACACCTATTTCAGTCAACCAAAATAAGAAGTCCGATGAGGACAATGTGTTAACACGATTGTATAATATAATGTATAGTAATTTCAGTGAACTAAGAGGGGATATGAATAAATTTGATAGCAGATTCAATGAACAAAATATTAAATTCGATGAGTTAAAAAACCATATCAATGAGCTCAATAAGCATGTAGAAAATACCCATGAAATATTTAAAAATAACTTGAATAAATTAGAACAGAATATTGAGAGAATGGGAGTGGGTGTGATAAATACAGGTGAGAGTAAAACAAGTGAAAATTATAATGATATATGTAAAGACGTGGTATTAGAGAGTAAGGTGATTAAGGAAGATGTTGAAGTAGAATTTAGTAACGAAGTGTTGTTAGCGAGTGCTGATGAAAGTGTGAGAGAGTGTAATGAAAATTTAGATGGGCAAAGGGCAAATTTTCCCCAAGTTTATAGTGAAACAGAGGTTTCACAGGTTGTTGATGAGGACAGAGTTTCCTCCAGTAGTTATGTGGGAGACATGGTGTCTCAAAATGGTCCCTTAGTTTTTTGTGATTTAGCTTGTAAAGCCAGGAGATGTAATAAGTATTTTGTGTGGCCCTTTTCATGGAGTGAGATAGTTCAGGGGGGTAGTGACAGGTGTTATGATGATGAAAGATGTTTTGAGAGAGAGTTGTGTGCAGACAGGGAGATAATGATATATCAGTTAAAGAGAAAATATAATGAGTTAAAAGAGAGGTTAGAAGTGGTGAAGATAAATGATATAAGATACTTACCTTGTAAAATAGAGATTAATAATTATTTTGATGATGCCTGTATAAATAATAACAACTTACCTGATGTTTTAATGAGTATAGTAAACGAATATGATGAGAAAATAAATTGCTGTAGGATGACCAATAACACTGATGGAGACTGCCAAAAAACAATAATGTTGACTTGGTTTATGACAAAATAATAATAATGGGAGGTAACCCTATGTATTATTATTGTGGTAAAATGGATAAAATTAATTTTTATGGTTATTACACAAAGGATAGCCATAGGATGTGCATAAATAAAATTGAAAAAGGTTATGTGAAAACAAGACTAATTTTTGATGATGGAGGTTGAAATTAAAATGAGTGAATGGACAATTTTTAAATATTTTTATTTATGGTAATGACCTGGCCATATTATGAAATGAAGTGTGGAAAACTGAACAATAATGATGAAGAATTGTAAATAATTGATAGTGAAATTAATTGTGTGTATTGTAAGATGTTATGTAAACAATGTGTGTAGGTAGTAGAAATTTTCTTAATAATAATAATATTATTTTGGTAGACTAAATAAATAAATTTTGTAATTGTTGTGAAGTAACGTAATTAAAATGTTGTGTTTTCAATACTTGATGGAATTTAAATAACTTGAGATGTTTAAAATATTTTGGTTGATGTAAAATGTTATATAATTGAATTTTGATGGTGAATTTTAATTATTTTATGAGATTTCAATTTGATAACAATTAATAAATAAATAAAGGTTAAATTGTTTAGTTTGTGGAATAACGTGATCGTTAAAATAAATAGGTTAATAATAAATTTGAAAATTTTGAGAAATCTAATTGCAGCAATGGATAAATAATAAAATGGTGATATATAAAGGAGTTGATAAAGATTTCAGATTGTAATGTTTATAATTTTCTATGAAAATTATTTAAATGAGAATTGTTTAGTAATGTAAAAATGTCAATGTTCAAGGTAAATGTGTATTATGTTTTCATACGAGATATATGGGTAATTTTGGGGGGTTGTGTGGTGCTAATAGAAGTGATATAATTATGGATTGTAGAGACTGCAACTGTAGAAGGACATTAAGTTTAGCTATAAGTAGGCTAGTACAGTGGTGGCATGTGCCACTGTAGGTAGCCGTAAGTGTTAGGGGTAACAGAGAGTGTTACCTCCATCGGAGGCCAAACTGGCGTAAAATACACTGCACAACTTTTATATAATTTTATATTATATGTTGATTTGTTGCCGTGCAGTGTATTATAAAACGAAGTCAAACATGCTTGAAATGAAAGATGATTTCCCCGCCTTTTCGGGCGATTACTGCCTTACCAGCACTAATCGTGGTTTTGGATGGCGGCCAGCTATGGCCAAACAATTGTAAACCTGACCATAGCTGTGCTTGAAATTGGTATAGATTTGAAATTATTGAGGGGTGACTTAGGGGAAATCCCCAGAACTATGGAACAGCGGCTGCCACTCTGTTTGCGTGGGAACAGTAAACCAGGTGGTAGACCCGCATTAAGGGCTTGTAAATATGAAACAATAGATATTATGATATCTACTTAATTTTAAAAAATGTAAGGCCGAAGCAAGGACACGGAGATGCCTAAATTCCTCCACCAATGCCGTCCTTGTGGAAGCAACTGGGCACCACAGTCCAGTGGGGGGTACAATAGTGTGTGTGGATGGGAGGTTACTCAAGGGAGTAATGAATTAAAAAATTTTGTTGTAACTTAATAATGGCGACTCTCTACTGAGCTAACTAATTAATTTTGTTTTGATTTGAAAGAGGGATGTAGTAGATGTTTGTTATATTGTGTTTATTACGTCTTAGTGTGTTATTATTTTAGTATGTTAGAATAAGGATTGTAAACATATAATGTATTTTATAAGGTGTAATGGTTGGAAGTGTAGTTAGAGCAAGGTCAGTCAACTGACCTAGAACATCAGCTGATTGCTGGAGTTAGATATGTAATATGTCACTTATAAATAATTTGCAAATTTCAAATGTAATTAAATGTTCGAATATAATGATTTCAATATGGTTAAAAGATTTAAATTGAAATGATGGAAATAATTTGAGGGAGTTAAGAATCTTAAATGGTTTGTAAAAGATGTTAAATGTTAGAATTGGGTGATTATTATTTAGTTAGGACATGTAGATCAGTCCAGTCAAGCTTAAAGGGGTACTAGAGAGAATAATATTGTTGTGAATAAAAGTAATGTAGAATTTGAGATGTAATAGTGACACAGTAGCTATGGGAAAATATGTAGAGTAACGAGTGATATATTGAGTTAATAAATAAGTGGAGATATTTGGTAGATGAAAGTGATGTATTGGGAGAGTAAATAGTTGATGGGAATTTTGTAAGGGGGGTGGTGTGATAAGGAGTCCTCAACGAAAGGTGTTGGGACAGGAAGGGACCGATTAGCGCCGGAAAGGGTTGCCTAGGGGAAGTCCAGGAACCAACATAAGGGAGTGAGCACTGGGAGGGGAACACACATCCTGAGTACAAAGGGGTAGAGAGTATTTTTTTTCAATAAGGGTAGAATGATGCGATATGAGTTGAGTAGTAAGTTGGGTTTAGAGAGTGATTGGGAGATGTTTTGATAGAGAACGGGTGTCATGTTAGTTAAAGCTGTTAGGGATGTTAGAGTCAGAGGGGGGAAGATTATAAATGTATACATGCCAAGTTGATAAAATGAGTTATTATGAATAATTAAGTCACCCAAACTAATTGAGAACGGAAATGTTAAAGAAAGAAAGCCATAGCCAAAATGTATAAAATTAATGGAAGCAAGTGACAGATTTTAATAGAAGTTGAAACTAATTAAAGCAAGAAAATGTGTAATTTTTGGTCAATATAAATGTCAATTTTATTGTTAATTGCAATAATAACCATGTTAATTTTAAATGTCGTGTTGTATTGTGTTTGAAGATAAAAAAAAATTTAAAAATGTTTTATGTACGTTGGTGTAACATATGTATGTCAAGGTCGTTGACTTGACCCAGAGAGATCAGCTGATGGTTGATGTTATAAACTAGACCAGTTTCTGGCAATTGATTGATGCAAATTTTGTCGTTTAATTGATTTAAATAATGTTAAATTTTCTGAATATTGAAAAAAGAGTAATATTTTGATAAATTTAAATTTTTTGAAAAAAAAAAAAAAATTTTTTTGATGTTTCCGTCTGCCACATAGATGATGGTTGAGTGTTAAGTATATTATTGTTTATGTGTATTGCTAGTATTTTATTGAATTATATTGTTTAGAATATGTGTGTAAACAAATGTTAGAATAAGTGAATTCATGTTTTAATGAGATGTTTAATTTGTTTTTCTTTGTGATTGTTGTAGTGGAGAAGATTAATAGAGTTGATGGATTCATACAAAAGATTTTTATTTTGATTTTGAGAAAGTAATGGTAATATGACAATTTGATTTTAATTTAAACGAAATTTTTGAATTTGAAAATAAACTTTGTTAGGATGTATTAATAAGTATATGTATGTGCCCAGTATTGCTGAAGGCGACCCAGTATGCATGACAAGGGGGAACATATCGGTTGAGGATCTGGCATGGTATAAGGGCAGGGATTTGGAGTTTGGGATGGCATGTTAGAAGGTTAGGTGCGCTGTGGTGCGTGTCTGTTCGATTTTATGGTGTTGGGATCTCGGATAGAGAAGTCGAGTAATATCGTTCAGGTGCAGCCATGGTCGCCGAGCCAGGGAGGTAGTTTACCCATGATGTATAAGAACTAATGTGGGGTTGTTGGCACCATATCCTCACCGATCCTCTTAGGGGTTTAGCAATGAGATTTCTTCTGTTTCGGCAGAAGATCTCTCATTGGGGGGGGGGGTATTGTAACAGGGCTAAAAGGAAGAGGTTTTATTTATTAAAAATATCATAACTTTGTTTCCCCTGTGTGTGGCCAAACACATGTTAAATAGAAGCATTAGCAAACAAAGGAGCTGTGAGGTGAAGTCGTTACAATGGAATGTGTCGTGTTGTCGACAACGGTTTAATTCGCAGAACCTCAGTACTGTGTAATGCGCCCAAACGCACAAACATCTGCGGAGCGCATAACCGACGCTTAGCAAAGTCGAGCAAAATGGCTTTTCGCGAATTTGGTTAAACATGTGCTCAGTCCACGGCGGATGCAAGATTAAGGACACACCTTTTCAGTGACGTAAACCAGTGGACACCAGATTTCGTCAACGCCCGACACACGGGAATAACACAGGTTACTTGAACAGTGACGAACGATTCAGAGCATAAGGCATTGTAATTCCGCTATGCCTAGTTTTCTGGTGGGAGATTTTGTTAGTGACTCTCGTTCCAGTTAAAATAAAGTTCTCAACCTGGCCGGGTGTGAAATAAAAAACGTGTGCACACAAAATTTTAAATTTAACATGTAAAAAGTGAACAAAAGTTAAAAAATGATTTAATATAAATAAACAGAATCAGTGAAGTGAACGGGCGAAATAAAAAGGGGAATAGAAAATTTTTGGACACTTGAAATACACGAGGCACATGGCAGCGAGAGGAGTGACGCCATTGGGTAACCCATCAGAATAATTTCAATTTTTTTACAAGGGGTTTTTCAAATATGTTAATATAAAAGGGGTTTTTATAATGGAATGAGAGTAGAGTGTGCAGCAATCTGGGTCATCTCTAATATAAGTATATAAAAGTCTATAAGAAAATGAAATAATTAGGTTCATGTATTAAGAAATATATATTTGTCTGTATAAAAATGATTCAAGGTCTTGTTTATGTTTTAAATAATAAAAGTTGCTGTTAAGGATGTGAAGGCAGAGAAGTTTAAGTCGGTAGTAAATTTGAGTAACTTTGAGTAAAATTTTAAAAGTAAATAACTAAAATGTTGAAAGTTTAAATAATAAAATAAAATTTTAATTTGCTTCTCTTCATAAATGCGAGTTGAGTCTGTTACTAATATACCCTTGCAATCATCCTTGCATTTCAACGTTCGTGTGACGAACTCTGTGCTGAGAGGGCAAAACAAGGTTAAGTGGAAGATAAATAATTTTATGATTTTAATGTATTAAAAAGTAATTAACTTCACAATTGGCGCCACGAACAATGACAAGTTTATAAAAAATAAATTTTAATAAACTGCACCTACAGTAAATGTGAGCGTGATTTGGAGGTTGTGTAAAAGTGCATAAATTACGTACAGCTTGAATGATATGTAGTATACTTAATTATACAAGATTGAAATGGTGTTGTAATTAATTAAATTGATTAGAGTAAGTCAACAAATATTATAAAGAATAAATAATGGATACCAATGAAAATAGTAACAATGAAGTCAGCTTCACTGACAGTCAGACAGAAAGTCAAACAAAAAGCGATTCAGGTATCCAAACAGAGTCACTGTTAACGAGTGAAAGTAACGATGAAGTCAGCTTCACTGACTGTAATGTAGAAAGCCAATTAACTGAATCAAAGATAATGAAAGATGTCGAACATCAATCGACACCTATTTCAGTCAACCAAAATAAGAAGTCCGATGAGGACAATGTGTTAACACGATTGTATAATATAATGTATAGTAATTTCAGTGAACTAAGAGGGGATATGAATAAATTTGATAGCAGATTCAATGAACAAAATATTAAATTCGATGAGTTAAAAAACCATATCAATGAGCTCAATAAGCATGTAGAAAATACCCATGAAATATTTAAAAATAACTTGAATAAATTAGAACAGAATATTGAGAGAATGGGAGTGGGTGTGATAAATACAGGTGAGAGTAAAACAAGTGAAAATTATAATGATATATGTAAAGACGTGGTATTAGAGAGTAAGGTGATTAAGGAAGATGTTGAAGTAGAATTTAGTAACGAAGTGTTGTTAGCGAGTGCTGATGAAAGTGTGAGAGAGTGTAATGAAAATTTAGATGGGCAAAGGGCAAATTTTCCCCAAGTTTATAGTGAAACAGAGGTTTCACAGGTTGTTGATGAGGACAGAGTTTCCTCCAGTAGTTATGTGGGAGACATGGTGTCTCAAAATGGTCCCTTAGTTTTTTGTGATTTAGCTTGTAAAGCCAGGAGATGTAATAAGTATTTTGTGTGGCCCTTTTCATGGAGTGAGATAGTTCAGGGGGGTAGTGACAGGTGTTATGATGATGAAAGATGTTTTGAGAGAGAGTTGTGTGCAGACAGGGAGATAATGATATATCAGTTAAAGAGAAAATATAATGAGTTAAAAGAGAGGTTAGAAGTGGTGAAGATAAATGATATAAGATACTTACCTTGTAAAATAGAGATTAATAATTATTTTGATGATGCCTGTATAAATAATAACAACTTACCTGATGTTTTAATGAGTATAGTAAACGAATATGATGAGAAAATAAATTGCTGTAGGATGACCAATAACACTGATGGAGACTGCCAAAAAACAATAATGTTGACTTGGTTTATGACAAAATAATAATAATGGGAGGTAACCCTATGTATTATTATTGTGGTAAAATGGATAAAATTAATTTTTATGGTTATTACACAAAGGATAGCCATAGGATGTGCATAAATAAAATTGAAAAAGGTTATGTGAAAACAAGACTAATTTTTGATGATGGAGGTTGAAATTAAAATGAGTGAATGGACAATTTTTAAATATTTTTATTTATGGTAATGACCTGGCCATATTATGAAATGAAGTGTGGAAAACTGAACAATAATGATGAAGAATTGTAAATAATTGATAGTGAAATTAATTGTGTGTATTGTAAGATGTTATGTAAACAATGTGTGTAGGTAGTAGAAATTTTCTTAATAATAATAATATTATTTTGGTAGACTAAATAAATAAATTATGTAATTGTTGTGAAGTAACGTAATTAAAATGTTGTGTTTTCAATACTTGATGGAATTTAAATAACTTGAGATGTTTAAAATATTTTGGTTGATGTAAAATGTTATATAATTGAATTTTGATGGTGAATTTTAATTATTTTATGAGATTTCAATTTGATAACAATTAATAAATAAATAAAGGTTAAATTGTTTAGTTTGTGGAATAACGTGATCGTTAAAATAAATAGGTTAATAATAAATTTGAAAATTTTGAGAAATCTAATTGCAGCAATGGATAAATAATAAAATGGTGATATATAAAGGAGTTGATAAAGATTTCAGATTGTAATGTTTATAATTTTCTATGAAAATTATTTAAATGAGAATTGTTTAGTAATGTAAAAATGTCAATGTTCAAGGTAAATGTGTATTATGTTTTCATACGAGATATATGGGTAATTTTGGGGGGTTGTGTGGTGCTAATAGAAGTGATATAATTATGGATTGTAGAGACTGCAACTGTACAAGGACATTAAGTTTAGCTATAAGTAGGCTAGTACAGTGGTGGCATGTGCCACTGTAGGTAGCCGTAAGTGTTAGGGGTAACAGAGAGTGTTACCTCCATCGGAGGCCAAACTGGCGTAAAATACACTGCACAACTTTTATATAATTTTATATTATATGTTGATTTGTTGCCGTGCAGTGTATTATAAAACGAAGTCAAACATGCTTGAAATGAAAGATGATTTCCCCGCCTTTTCGGGCGATTACTGCCTTACCAGCACTAATCGTGGTTTTGGATGGCGGCCAGCTATGGCCAAACAATTGTAAACCTGACCATAGCTGTGCTTGAAATTGGTATAGATTTGAAATTATTGAGGGGTGACTTAGGGGAAATCCCCAGAACTATGGAACAGCGGCTGCCACTCTGTTTGCGTGGGAACAGTAAACCAGGTGGTAGACCCGCATTAAGGGCTTGTAAATATGAAACAATAGATATTATGATATCTACTTAATTTTAAAAAATGTAAGGCCGAAGCAAGGACACGGAGATGCCTAAATTCCTCCACCAATGCCGTCCTTGTGGAAGCAACTGGGCACCACAGTCCAGTGGGGGGTACAATAGTGTGTGTGGATGGGAGGTTACTCAAGGGAGTAATGAATTAAAAAATTTTGTTGTAACTTAATAATGGCGACTCTCTACTGAGCTAACTAATTAATTTTGTTTTGATTTGAAAGAGGGATGTAGTAGATGTTTGTTATATTGTGTTTATTACGTCTTAGTGTGTTATTATTTTAGTATGTTAGAATAAGGATTGTAAACATATAATGTATTTTATAAGGTGTAATGGTTGGAAGTGTAGTTAGAGCAAGGTCAGTCAACTGACCTAGAACATCAGCTGATTGCTGGAGTTAGATATGTAATATGTCACTTATAAATAATTTGCAAATTTCAAATGTAATTAAATGTTCGAATATAATGATTTCAATATGGTTAAAAGATTTAAATTGAAATGATGGAAATAATTTGAGGGAGTTAAGAATCTTAAATGGTTTGTAAAAGATGTTAAATGTTAGAATTGGGTGATTATTATTTAGTTAGGACATGTAGATCAGTCCAGTCAAGCTTAAAGGGGTACTAGAGAGAATAATATTGTTGTGAATAAAAGTAATGTAGAATTTGAGATGTAATAGTGACACAGTAGCTATGGGAAAATATGTAGAGTAACGAGTGATATATTGAGTTAATAAATAAGTGGAGATATTTGGTAGATGAAAGTGATGTATTGGGAGAGTAAATAGTTGATGGGAATTTTGTAAGGGGGGTGGTGTGATAAGGAGTCCTCAACGAAAGGTGTTGGGACAGGAAGGGACCGATTAGCGCCGGAAAGGGTTGCCTAGGGGAAGTCCAGGAACCAACATAAGGGAGTGAGCACTGGGAGGGGAACACACATCCTGAGTACAAAGGGGTAGAGAGTATTTTTTTTCAATAAGGGTAGAATGATGCGATATGAGTTGAGTAGTAAGTTGGGTTTAGAGAGTGATTGGGAGATGTTTTGATAGAGAACGGGTGTCATGTTAGTTAAAGCTGTTAGGGATGTTAGAGTCAGAGGGGGGAAGATTATAAATGTATACATGCCAAGTTGATAAAATGAGTTATTATGAATAATTAAGTCACCCAAACTAATTGAGAACGGAAATGTTAAAGAAAGAAAGCCATAGCCAAAATGTATAAAATTAATGGAAGCAAGTGACAGATTTTAATAGAAGTTGAAACTAATTAAAGCAAGAAAATGTGTAATTTTTGGTCAATATAAATGTCAATTTTATTGTTAATTGCAATAATAACCATGTTAATTTTAAATGTCGTGTTGTATTGTGTTTGAAGATAAAAAAAAATTTAAAAATGTTTTATGTACGTTGGTGTAACATATGTATGTCAAGGTCGTTGACTTGACCCAGAGAGATCAGCTGATGGTTGATGTTATAAACTAGACCAGTTTCTGGCAATAGATTGATGCAAATTTTGTCGTTTAATTGATTTAAATAATGTTAAATTTTCTGAATATTGAAAAAAGAGTAATATTTTGATAAATTTAAATTTTTTGAAAAAAAAAAAAAATTTTTTTGATGTTTCCGTCTGCCACATAGATGATGGTTGAGTGTTAAGTATATTATTGTTTATGTGTATTGCTAGTATTTTATTGAATTATATTGTTTAGAATATGTGTGTAAACAAATGTTAGAATAAGTGAATTCATGTTTTAATGAGATGTTTAATTTGTTTTTCTTTGTGATTGTTGTAGTGGAGAAGATTAATAGAGTTGATGGATTCATACAAAAGATTTTTATTTTGATTTTGAGAAAGTAATGGTAATATGACAATTTGATTTTAATTTAAACGAAATTTTTGAATTTGAAAATAAACTTTGTTAGGATGTATTAATAAGTATATGTATGTGCCCAGTATTGCTGAAGGCGACCCAGTATGCATGACAAGGGGGAACATATCGG
Source organism: Magicicada septendecula (assembly GCA_034769895.1). Lineage (NCBI taxonomy): Eukaryota > Metazoa > Arthropoda > Insecta > Hemiptera > Cicadidae > Magicicada > Magicicada septendecula. The sequence goes on from CM068373.1 coordinate 228,534,414, forward strand.
TTGAGGATCTGGCATGGTATAAGGGCAGGGATTTGGAGTTTGGGATGGCATGTTAGAAGGTTAGGTGCGCTGTGGTGCGTGTCTGTTCGATTTTATGGTGTTGGGATCTCGGATAGAGAAGTCGAGTAATATCGTTCAGGTGCAGCCATGGTCGCCGAGCCAGGGAGGTAGTTTACCCATGATGTATAAGAACTAATGTGGGGTTGTTGGCACCATATCCTCACCGATCCTCTTAGGGGTTTAGCAATGAGATTTCTTCTGTTTCGGCAGAAGATCTCTCATTGGGGGGGGGGGTATTGTAACAGGGCTAAAAGGAAGAGGTTTTATTTATTAAAAATATCATAACTTTGTTTCCCCTGTGTGTGGCCAAACACATGTTAAATAGAAGCATTAGCAAACAAAGGAGCTGTGAGGTGAAGTCGTTACAATGGAATGTGTCGTGTTGTCGACAACGGTTTAATTCGCAGAACCTCAGTACTGTGTAATGCGCCCAAACGCACAAACATCTGCGGAGCGCATAACCGACGCTTAGCAAAGTCGAGCAAAATGGCTTTTCGCGAATTTGGTTAAACATGTGCTCAGTCCACGGCGGATGCAAGATTAAGGACACACCTTTTCAGTGACGTAAACCAGTGGACACCAGATTTCGTCAACGCCCGACACACGGGAATAACACAGGTTACTTGAACAGTGACGAACGATTCAGAGCATAAGGCATTGTAATTCCGCTATGCCTAGTTTTCTGGTGGGAGATTTTGTTAGTGACTCTCGTTCCAGTTAAAATAAAGTTCTCAACCTGGCCGGGTGTGAAATAAAAAACGTGTGCACACAAAATTTTAAATTTAACATGTAAAAAGTGAACAAAAGTTAAAAAATGATTTAATATAAATAAACAGAATCAGTGAAGTGAACGGGCGAAATAAAAAGGGGAATAGAAAATTTTTGGACACTTGAAATACACGAGGCACATGGCAGCGAGAGGAGTGACGCCATTGGGTAACCCATCAGAATAATTTCAATTTTTTTACAAGGGGTTTTTCAAATATGTTAATATAAAAGGGGTTTTTATAATGGAATGAGAGTAGAGTGTGCAGCAATCTGGGTCATCTCTAATATAAGTATATAAAAGTCTATAAGAAAATGAAATAATTAGGTTCATGTATTAAGAAATATATATTTGTCTGTATAAAAATGATTCAAGGTCTTGTTTATGTTTTAAATAATAAAAGTTGCTGTTAAGGATGTGAAGGCAGAGAAGTTTAAGTCGGTAGTAAATTTGAGTAACTTTGAGTAAAATTTTAAAAGTAAATAACTAAAATGTTGAAAGTTTAAATAATAAAATAAAATTTTAATTTGCTTCTCTTCATAAATGCGAGTTGAGTCTGTTACTAATATACCCTTGCAATCATCCTTGCATTTCAACGTTCGTGTGACGAACTCTGTGCTGAGAGGGCAAAACAAGGTTAAGTGGAAGATAAATAATTTTATGATTTTAATGTATTAAAAAGTAATTAACTTCACAATTGGCGCCACGAACAATGACAAGTTTATAAAAAATAAATTTTAATAAACTGCACCTACAGTAAATGTGAGCGTGATTTGGAGGTTGTGTAAAAGTGCATAAATTACGTACAGCTTGAATGATATGTAGTATACTTAATTATACAAGATTGAAATGGTGTTGTAATTAATTAAATTGATTAGAGTAAGTCAACAAATATTATAAAGAATAAATAATGGATACCAATGAAAATAGTAACAATGAAGTCAGCTTCACTGACAGTCAGACAGAAAGTCAAACAAAAAGCGATTCAGGTATCCAAACAGAGTCACTGTTAACGAGTGAAAGTAACGATGAAGTCAGCTTCACTGACTGTAATGTAGAAAGCCAATTAACTGAATCAAAGATAATGAAAGATGTCGAACATCAATCGACACCTATTTCAGTCAACCAAAATAAGAAGTCCGATGAGGACAATGTGTTAACACGATTGTATAATATAATGTATAGTAATTTCAGTGAACTAAGAGGGGATATGAATAAATTTGATAGCAGATTCAATGAACAAAATATTAAATTCGATGAGTTAAAAAACCATATCAATGAGCTCAATAAGCATGTAGAAAATACCCATGAAATATTTAAAAATAACTTGAATAAATTAGAACAGAATATTGAGAGAATGGGAGTGGGTGTGATAAATACAGGTGAGAGTAAAACAAGTGAAAATTATAATGATATATGTAAAGACGTGGTATTAGAGAGTAAGGTGATTAAGGAAGATGTTGAAGTAGAATTTAGTAACGAAGTGTTGTTAGCGAGTGCTGATGAAAGTGTGAGAGAGTGTAATGAAAATTTAGATGGGCAAAGGGCAAATTTTCCCCAAGTTTATAGTGAAACAGAGGTTTCACAGGTTGTTGATGAGGACAGAGTTTCCTCCAGTAGTTATGTGGGAGACATGGTGTCTCAAAATGGTCCCTTAGTTTTTTGTGATTTAGCTTGTAAAGCCAGGAGATGTAATAAGTATTTTGTGTGGCCCTTTTCATGGAGTGAGATAGTTCAGGGGGGTAGTGACAGGTGTTATGATGATGAAAGATGTTTTGAGAGAGAGTTGTGTGCAGACAGGGAGATAATGATATATCAGTTAAAGAGAAAATATAATGAGTTAAAAGAGAGGTTAGAAGTGGTGAAGATAAATGATATAAGATACTTACCTTGTAAAATAGAGATTAATAATTATTTTGATGATGCCTGTATAAATAATAACAACTTACCTGATGTTTTAATGAGTATAGTAAACGAATATGATGAGAAAATAAATTGCTGTAGGATGACCAATAACACTGATGGAGACTGCCAAAAAACAATAATGTTGACTTGGTTTATGACAAAATAATAATAATGGGAGGTAACCCTATGTATTATTATTGTGGTAAAATGGATAAAATTAATTTTTATGGTTATTACACAAAGGATAGCCATAGGATGTGCATAAATAAAATTGAAAAAGGTTATGTGAAAACAAGACTAATTTTTGATGATGGAGGTTGAAATTAAAATGAGTGAATGGACAATTTTTAAATATTTTTATTTATGGTAATGACCTGGCCATATTATGAAATGAAGTGTGGAAAACTGAACAATAATGATGAAGAATTGTAAATAATTGATAGTGAAATTAATTGTGTGTATTGTAAGATGTTATGTAAACAATGTGTGTAGGTAGTAGAAATTTTCTTAATAATAATAATATTATTTTGGTAGACTAAATAAATAAATTATGTAATTGTTGTGAAGTAACGTAATTAAAATGTTGTGTTTTCAATACTTGATGGAATTTAAATAACTTGAGATGTTTAAAATATTTTGGTTGATGTAAAATGTTATATAATTGAATTTTGATGGTGAATTTTAATTATTTTATGAGATTTCAATTTGATAACAATTAATAAATAAATAAAGGTTAAATTGTTTAGTTTGTGGAATAACGTGATCGTTAAAATAAATAGGTTAATAATAAATTTGAAAATTTTGAGAAATCTAATTGCAGCAATGGATAAATAATAAAATGGTGATATATAAAGGAGTTGATAAAGATTTCAGATTGTAATGTTTATAATTTTCTATGAAAATTATTTAAATGAGAATTGTTTAGTAATGTAAAAATGTCAATGTTCAAGGTAAATGTGTATTATGTTTTCATACGAGATATATGGGTAATTTTGGGGGGTTGTGTGGTGCTAATAGAAGTGATATAATTATGGATTGTAGAGACTGCAACTGTACAAGGACATTAAGTTTAGCTATAAGTAGGCTAGTACAGTGGTGGCATGTGCCACTGTAGGTAGCCGTAAGTGTTAGGGGTAACAGAGAGTGTTACCTCCATCGGAGGCCAAACTGGCGTAAAATACACTGCACAACTTTTATATAATTTTATATTATATGTTGATTTGTTGCCGTGCAGTGTATTATAAAACGAAGTCAAACATGCTTGAAATGAAAGATGATTTCCCCGCCTTTTCGGGCGATTACTGCCTTACCAGCACTAATCGTGGTTTTGGATGGCGGCCAGCTATGGCCAAACAATTGTAAACCTGACCATAGCTGTGCTTGAAATTGGTATAGATTTGAAATTATTGAGGGGTGACTTAGGGGAAATCCCCAGAACTATGGAACAGCGGCTGCCACTCTGTTTGCGTGGGAACAGTAAACCAGGTGGTAGACCCGCATTAAGGGCTTGTAAATATGAAACAATAGATATTATGATATCTACTTAATTTTAAAAAATGTAAGGCCGAAGCAAGGACACGGAGATGCCTAAATTCCTCCACCAATGCCGTCCTTGTGGAAGCAACTGGGCACCACAGTCCAGTGGGGGGTACAATAGTGTGTGTGGATGGGAGGTTACTCAAGGGAGTAATGAATTAAAAAATTTTGTTGTAACTTAATAATGGCGACTCTCTACTGAGCTAACTAATTAATTTTGTTTTGATTTGAAAGAGGGATGTAGTAGATGTTTGTTATATTGTGTTTATTACGTCTTAGTGTGTTATTATTTTAGTATGTTAGAATAAGGATTGTAAACATATAATGTATTTTATAAGGTGTAATGGTTGGAAGTGTAGTTAGAGCAAGGTCAGTCAACTGACCTAGAACATCAGCTGATTGCTGGAGTTAGATATGTAATATGTCACTTATAAATAATTTGCAAATTTCAAATGTAATTAAATGTTCGAATATAATGATTTCAATATGGTTAAAAGATTTAAATTGAAATGATGGAAATAATTTGAGGGAGTTAAGAATCTTAAATGGTTTGTAAAAGATGTTAAATGTTAGAATTGGGTGATTATTATTTAGTTAGGACATGTAGATCAGTCCAGTCAAGCTTAAAGGGGTACTAGAGAGAATAATATTGTTGTGAATAAAAGTAATGTAGAATTTGAGATGTAATAGTGACACAGTAGCTATGGGAAAATATGTAGAGTAACGAGTGATATATTGAGTTAATAAATAAGTGGAGATATTTGGTAGATGAAAGTGATGTATTGGGAGAGTAAATAGTTGATGGGAATTTTGTAAGGGGGGTGGTGTGATAAGGAGTCCTCAACGAAAGGTGTTGGGACAGGAAGGGACCGATTAGCGCCGGAAAGGGTTGCCTAGGGGAAGTCCAGGAACCAACATAAGGGAGTGAGCACTGGGAGGGGAACACACATCCTGAGTACAAAGGGGTAGAGAGTATTTTTTTTCAATAAGGGTAGAATGATGCGATATGAGTTGAGTAGTAAGTTGGGTTTAGAGAGTGATTGGGAGATGTTTTGATAGAGAACGGGTGTCATGTTAGTTAAAGCTGTTAGGGATGTTAGAGTCAGAGGGGGGAAGATTATAAATGTATACATGCCAAGTTGATAAAATGAGTTATTATGAATAATTAAGTCACCCAAACTAATTGAGAACGGAAATGTTAAAGAAAGAAAGCCATAGCCAAAATGTATAAAATTAATGGAAGCAAGTGACAGATTTTAATAGAAGTTGAAACTAATTAAAGCAAGAAAATGTGTAATTTTTGGTCAATATAAATGTCAATTTTATTGTTAATTGCAATAATAACCATGTTAATTTTAAATGTCGTGTTGTATTGTGTTTGAAGATAAAAAAAAATTTAAAAATGTTTTATGTACGTTGGTGTAACATATGTATGTCAAGGTCGTTGACTTGACCCAGAGAGATCAGCTGATGGTTGATGTTATAAACTAGACCAGTTTCTGGCAATAGATTGATGCAAATTTTGTCGTTTAATTGATTTAAATAATGTTAAATTTTCTGAATATTGAAAAAAGAGTAATATTTTGATAAATTTAAATTTTTTGAAAAAAAAAAAAAAAATTTTTTGATGTTTCCGTCTGCCACATAGATGATGGTTGAGTGTTAAGTATATTATTGTTTATGTGTATTGCTAGTATTTTATTGAATTATATTGTTTAGAATATGTGTGTAAACAAATGTTAGAATAAGTGAATTCATGTTTTAATGAGATGTTTAATTTGTTTTTCTTTGTGATTGTTGTAGTGGAGAAGATTAATAGAGTTGATGGATTCATACAAAAGATTTTTATTTTGATTTTGAGAAAGTAATGGTAATATGACAATTTGATTTTAATTTAAACGAAATTTTTGAATTTGAAAATAAACTTTGTTAGGATGTATTAATAAGTATATGTATGTGCCCAGTATTGCTGAAGGCGACCCAGTATGCATGACAAGGGGGAACATATCGGTTGAGGATCTGGCATGGTATAAGGGCAGGGATTTGGAGTTTGGGATGGCATGTTAGAAGGTTAGGTGCGCTGTGGTGCGTGTCTGTTCGATTTTATGGTGTTGGGATCTCGGATAGAGAAGTCCAATAATATCGTTCAGGTGCAGCCATGGTCGCCGAGCCAGGGAGGTAGTTTACCCATGATGTATAAGAACTAATGTGGGGTTGTTGGCACCATATCCTCACCGATCCTCTTAGGGGTTTAGCAATGAGATTTCTTCTGTTTCGGCAGAAGATCTCTCATTGGGGGGGGGGTATTGTAACGGGGCTAAAAGGAAGAGGTTTTATTTATTAAAAATATCATAACTTTGTTTCCCCTGTGTGTGGCCAAACACATGTTAAATAGAAGCATTAGCAAACAAAGGAGCTGTGAGGTGAAGTCGTTACAATGGAATGTGTCGTGTTGTCGACAACGGTTTAATTCGCAGAACCTCAGTACTGTGTAATGCGCCCAAACGCACAAACATCTGTGGAGCGCATAACCGACGCTTAGCAAAGTCGAGCAAAATGGCTTTTCGCGAATTTGGTTAAACATGTGCTCAGTCCACGGCGGATGCAAGATTAAGGACACACCTTTTCAGTGACGTAAACCAGTGGACACCAGATTTCGTCAACGCCCGACACACGGGAATAACACAGGTTACTTGAACAGTGACGAACGATTCAGAGCATAAGGCATTGTAATTCCGCTATGCCTAGTTTTCTGGTGGGAGATTTTGTTAGTGACTCTCGTTCCAGTTAAAATAAAGTTCTCAACCTGGCCGGGTGTGAAATAAAAAACGTGTGCACACAAAATTTTAAATTTAACATGTAAAAAGTGAACAAAAGTTAAAAAATGATTTAATATAAATAAACAGAATCAGTGAAGTGAACGGGCGAAATAAAAAGGGGAATAGAAAATTTTCGGACACTTGAAATACACGAGGCACATGGCAGCGAGAGGAGTGACGCCATTGGGTAACCCATCAGAATAATTTCAATTTTTTTACAAGGGGTTTTTCAAATATGTTAATATAAAAGGGGTTTTTATAATGGAATGAGAGTAGAGTGTGCAGCAATCTGGGTCATCTCTAATATAAGTATATAAAAGTCTATAAGAAAATGAAATAATTAGGTTCATGTATTAAGAAATATATATTTGTCTGTATAAAAATGATTCAAGGTCTTGTTTATGTTTTAAATAATAAAAGTTGCTGTTAAGGATGTGAAGGCAGAGAAGTTTAAGTCGGTAGTAAATTTGAGTAACTTTGAGTAAAATTTTAAAAGTAAATAACTAAAATGTTGAAAGTTTAAATAATAAAATAAAATTTTAATTTGCTTCTCTTCATAAATGCGAGTTGAGTCTGTTACTAATATACCCTTGCAATCATCCTTGCATTTCAACGTTCGTGTGACGAACTCTGTGCTGAGAGGGCAAAACAAGGTTAAGTGGAAGATAAATAATTTTATGATTTTAATGTATTAAAAAGTAATTAACTTCACAATTGGCGCCACGAACAATGACAAGTTTATAAAAAATAAATTTTAATAAACTGCACCTACAGTAAATTTGAGCGTGATTTGGAGGTTGTGTAAAAGTGCATAAATTACGTACAGCTTGAATGATATGTAGTATACTTAATTATACAAGATTGAAATGGTGTTGTAATTAATTAAATTGATTAGAGTAAGTCAACAAATATTATAAAGAATAAATAATGGATACCAATGAAAATAGTAACAATGAAGTCAGCTTCACTGACAGTCAGACAGAAAGTCAAACAAAAAGCGATTCAGGTATCCAAACAGAGTCACTGTTAACGAGTGAAAGTAACGATGAAGTCAGCTTCACTGACTGTAATGTAGAAAGCCAATTAACTGAATCAAAGATAATGAAAGATGTCGAACATCAATCGACACCTATTTCAGTCAACCAAAATAAGAAGTCCGATGAGGACAATGTGTTAACACGATTGTATAATATAATGTATAGTAATTTCAGTGAACTAAGAGGGGATATGAATAAATTTGATAGCAGATTCAATGAACAAAATATTAAATTCGATGAGTTAAAAAACCATATCAATGAGCTCAATAAGCATGTAGAAAATACCCATGAAATATTTAAAAATAACTTGAATAAATTAGAACAGAATATTGAGAGAATGGGAGTGGGTGTGATAAATACAGGTGAGAGTAAAACAAGTGAAAATTATAATGATATATGTAAAGACGTGGTATTAGAGAGTAAGGTGATTAAGGAAGATGTTGAAGTAGAATTTAGTAACGAAGTGTTGTTAGCGAGTGCTGATGAAAGTGTGAGAGAGTGTAATGAAAATTTAGATGGGCAAAGGGCAAATTTTCCCCAAGTTTATAGTGAAACAGAGGTTTCACAGGTTGTTGATGAGGACAGAGTTTCCTCCAGTAGTTATGTGGGAGACATGGTGTCTCAAAATGGTCCCTTAGTTTTTTGTGATTTAGCTTGTAAAGCCAGGAGATGTAATAAGTATTTTGTGTGGCCCTTTTCATGGAGTGAGATAGTTCAGGGGGGTAGTGACAGGTGTTATGATGATGAAAGATGTTTTGAGAGAGAGTTGTGTGCAGACAGGGAGATAATGATATATCAGTTAAAGAGAAAATATAATGAGTTAAAAGAGAGGTTAGAAGTGGTGAAGATAAATGATATAAGATACTTACCTTGTAAAATAGAGATTAATAATTATTTTGATGATGCCTGTATAAATAATAACAACTTACCTGATGTTTTAATGAGTATAGTAAACGAATATGATGAGAAAATAAATTGCTGTAGGATGACCAATAACACTGATGGAGACTGCCAAAAAACAATAATGTTGACTTGGTTTATGACAAAATAATAATAATGGGAGGTAACCCTATGTATTATTATTGTGGTAAAATGGATAAAATTAATTTTTATGGTTATTACACAAAGGATAGCCATAGGATGTGCATAAATAAAATTGAAAAAGGTTATGTGAAAACAAGACTAATTTTTGATGATGGAGGTTGAAATTAAAATGAGTGAATGGACAATTTTTAAATATTTTTATTTATGGTAATGACCTGGCCATATTATGAAATGAAGTGTGGAAAACTGAACAATAATGATGAAGAATTGTAAATAATTGATAGTGAAATTAATTGTGTGTATTGTAAGATGTTATGTAAACAATGTGTGTAGGTAGTAGAAATTTTCTTAATAATAATAATATTATTTTGGTAGACTAAATAAATAAATTATGTAATTGTTGTGAAGTAACGTAATTAAAATGTTGTGTTTTCAATACTTGATGGAATTTAAATAACTTGAGATGTTTAAAATATTTTGGTTGATGTAAAATGTTATATAATTGAATTTTGATGGTGAATTTTAATTATTTTATGAGATTTCAATTTGATAACAATTAATAAATAAATAAAGGTTAAATTGTTTAGTTTGTGGAATAACGTGATCGTTAAAATAAATAGGTTAATAATAAATTTGAAATTTTGAGAAATCTAATTGCAGCAATGGATAAATAATAAAATGGTGATATATAAAGGAGTTGATAAAGATTTCAGATTGTAATGTTTATAATTTTCTATGAAAATTATTTAAATGAGAATTGTTTAGTAATGTAAAAATGTCAATGTTCAAGGTAAATGTGTATTATGTTTTCATACGAGATATATGGGTAATTTTGGGGGGTTGTGTGGTGCTAATAGAAGTGATATAATTATGGATTGTAGAGACTGCAACTGTACAAGGACATTAAGTTTAGCTATAAGTAGGCTAGTACAGTGGTGGCATGTGCCACTGTAGGTAGCCGTAAGTGTTAGGGGTAACAGAGAGTGTTACCTCCATCGGAGGCCAAACTGGCGTAAAATACACTGCACAACTTTTATATAATTTTATATTATATGTTGATTTGTTGCCGTGCAGTGTATTATAAAACGAAGTCAAACATGCTTGAAATGAAAGATGATTTCCCCGCCTTTTCGGGCGATTACTGCCTTACCAGCACTAATCGTGGTTTTGGATGGCGGCCAGCTATGGCCAAACAATTGTAAACCTGACCATAGCTGTGCTTGAAATTGGTATAGATTTGAAATTATTGAGGGGTGACTTAGGGGAAATCCCCAGAACTATGGAACAGCGGCTGCCACTCTGTTTGCGTGGGAACAGTAAACCAGGTGGTAGACCCGCATTAAGGGCTTGTAAATATGAAACAATAGATATTATGATATCTACTTAATTTTAAAAAATGTAAGGCCGAAGCAAGGACACGGAGATGCCTAAATTCCTCCACCAATGCCGTCCTTGTGGAAGCAACTGGGCACCACAGTCCAGTGGGGGGTACAATAGTGTGTGTGGATGGGAGGTTACTCAAGGGAGTAATGAATTAAAAAATTTTGTTGTAACTTAATAATGGCGACTCTCTACTGAGCTAACTAATTAATTTTGTTTTGATTTGAAAGAGGGATGTAGTAGATGTTTGTTATATTGTGTTTATTACGTCTTAGTGTGTTATTATTTTAGTATGTTAGAATAAGGATTGTAAACATATAATGTATTTTATAAGGTGTAATGGTTGGAAGTGTAGTTAGAGCAAGGTCAGTCAACTGACCTAGAACATCAGCTGATTGCTGGAGTTAGATATGTAATATGTCACTTATAAATAATTTGCAAATTTCAAATGTAATTAAATGTTCGAATATAATGATTTCAATATGGTTAAAAGATTTAAATTGAAATGATGGAAATAATTTGAGGGAGTTAAGAATCTTAAATGGTTTGTAAAAGATGTTAAATGTTAGAATTGGGTGATTATTATTTAGTTAGGACATGTAG